>JALIRH010000001.1:101489122-102144415 GCA_023055505.1 Callipepla californica brunnescens | reverse complement strand
GTTGCTCTAATTTTATGAACTAGCTCATACACATACCTTCAAAGTACTGACAACCCACATACAATCAGTAGCACAGTAATTAAGTGGGCTTCCTTCCCTTCTTCCCTCCTCCCTCCCTCCCTCCCCCTCCCCCTCCCTCCCCTCCTTCCTCCTTCCCTCCTTTCCTTCCTTTCCCTCCCTCCCTCCCTCCCCTCCCTCCCTCCCTCCCTCCCTCCCTCCTTCCTTTTCCTTCCTTCCTTCCTTCCTTTTCCTTCCTTCCTTCCTTCCTTCCTTCCTTCCTTCCTTCCTTCCTCTCCTTCCTTCCTTCCTTCCTTCCTTCCTTCCTTCCTTCCTTCCTTCCTTCCTTCCTTCCTTCCTTCCCTTCCTTCCTTCCTTCCTTCCTTCCTTCCTTCCTTCCTTCCTTCCTTCTTCCTTCCTTCTCCTTCCTTCCTTCCTTCCTTCCTCCCTCCTTCCTTCTCTTCCCTTCCTTCCTTCCTTCCTTCCTTCCTTCCTTCCTTCCTTCCTTCCTTCCTTCCTTCCTTCCTTCCTTCCTCCTTCCTTCCTTCCTCTCCTTCCTTCCTTCCCTCCTTCCTTCCTTCCCTCCTTCCTTCCTTCCCTCCTTCCTTCCTTCCCTCCTTCCCTTCCTTCCCTCCTCTTCCTTCCTTCCTTCCTCCTTCCTTCCTTCCTTCCTGCCTTCCCTCCTTCCTTCCTTCCTTCCCTCCTTCCCTCCTTCCTTCCTTCCTTCCCTCCTTCCCTTCCTTCCTTCCCTCCTTCCTTCCTTCCTTCCTCTTCCTTCCTTCCTTCCTCCTTCCTTCCTTCCTTCCTTCCTTCCTTCCTTCCTTCCTTCCTTCTCCTTCCTTCCTTCCTTCCTTCCTTCCTTCCTTCCTTCCTTCCTTCCTTCCTTCCTTCCTTCCTTCCTTTCCTTCCTTCCTTCCTTCCTTCCTTCCTTCCTTCCTTCCTTCCCTTCCTTCCTTCCCTCCTTCCTTCCCTCCTTCCTTCCCTCCCTTCCTTCCCTCCTTCCTTCCCTCCTTCCTCTCTTCCTCCTTCTCCCTCCTTCCCTCCTTCCCTCCTTCCTTCCCTTCTTCCTTCCCTCCTTCCTTCCCTCCTTCCTTCCCTCCTTCCTTCCTTCCTTCCCTCCTTCCCTCCTTCCTTCCCTCCTTCACCTCCTTCCTTCCCTCCTTCCCTTCTTCCTTCCCTCCTTCATTCCCCTCTCTCTCCCTGAGCTAGGAAAAGGTAATCCCCACAAAACACTCTTCAGAAAGGCTTTAACATGAAAACTTCCCTCTGTGCAAGAAGCCAGATGACTCACATGATATGTTTCACCTAAACAGTCCACTTTAGTCAACAGATATTTTGAGCATTTCAGCATTTTCCTTCAAATGAATCCTAAAGTAATTGAAAGTAAAAATGGATTCTGACTCTGAAAAGAATTTTTATGAGGATGAAGATAATCTTCAGAATACAGCCTTTTAGGTTTATCATTCAATAAATTGAACATATGTCTTCTGAAAGTAGATTATGTTAGCTAGTTGTGCAGGAATATTTTACATAAAATGGGAATGAACAATCTTATAAACCTATCTTTTATCTTCTAAATTGAAATAATACTTCTCTCTCAAGGACCTTGAAAACATGATGATTTATTTACATTAGTGCTTTATGTGACTTGAGGAAATAATTGTCAAGGTCTTGAGAGAAAATAACTTTTTCCATATACTACTGCATACATATACATATACATATACATATACACACACCTATACATACATACATATATATATATATGCACACATATAAAAATTAGTTACTTAAAGCTTTAAGCTTTATTGCCATTTAAAACAATATTCTGGTAGTATACAAAATAAAACTTTTTGTAATTGATTTGAAGCATCAGTTCTGTTTCACTACTCTTCTAACCACTGTAAGCATTTTACAGTGAAAAAAATCTCATGTGGTTGATTTGATGATAGACATCTGATCATCTTCAAATATATATTGAAATACATGGAGCTTTGAATTTCAACCTTGCCATAATCACCATATCCCTTACTTACAGTGCTCAGTACAATGACATTTTGGCAGACCATACCTCTCTTGTTCACAGCTTCTGAATTTACTGTAGCACTGGGCAAGATGTGCCTTCACAGTGGAGGAAAGAAATATTCTCAGGGAGTTTTTCCATTACAAAATGCAATCTCACAGATTCATCTGCTGTTTTGTATATCCTTCTCAGAGGGGGTGAACATTTGCTGTAAACAGACTCTGGTGTGAATTACTGCCTTAGCTTTGTAAATGTTCAGCTGGGGACTGGAATTTGTTCTGGTAGAAGCATGGACAGAGTGTCCTGAGGGTGGTATTGGCAGGTACACAGACTAACCCAGAACCCTCAAATAACTTAGTGAAGTGCACATATATCTGCACAGTTTTTCAGCCCAATAGGAAAAGAATGTCTTTTAATAAGTTACTCCTTCAAGAAAGTCAGTCCACAATGATTTTAATGTATTGGCTTCTTATGTGCTGTAGTAATGCCTGCCTGTTTCCTGAAAGTGGCAGGATAGTAATCAAACTAACAAAAACACAAATATTCTTTTTCCAATAGTTAGGAAGCAAGTCTGGAAAGTGTTAGGGAATTATTCATACTACTCTTTCAAGAATGTTTTGTGAGGTCTTGCAGTGCAATCTGCATCAGATAACACCGATCCTTAGGGATTACTTGTACATTTTACATGTATGAGAAGGCTATTAACATCTCCATGGCACAGCGAAGTATTAAGTCTCGAGAGTGTTTCATGTGAAAAACACCAAAATCATAGTGCTTTTAAATGTAATTTTTCATCAATCACTACTATTTAAAATCAAGCTTTAGTATTTTAAATAGGAAAACATTAAGTTCTACATCAGTCTTTTTTACAGCCATCTCAAAAAATATAGCAGTACCTAAGGAATAAAATAACTGTGGACTTGGAAGTGTTCAGTTACATAAGCAGCACAGTTAAACACAATGATTTGACCTTGTACTGATATTTTTTTTCTTGGATTTTAACTCAGAAGAGCTGTGCTTTGCAGTGAAATACAAGAATACTTGTTAGCATTTTGAAAAAGATCAAAACGTTTATTTTCATACTGTAATTCCCTTAATAACATGAACTGATAGCAGAAATTCTAACCAAATACTTGAGTAATAGTTTCTTTGGTGTAGAAATGTATTCCTCCAAGTATTAAACTCAGTACAATTGATTAATTTTGCTAGAAAAGCTAAAATATGAAGGTTTTTTGCGGACAGATAATAGACAATACACTACTGATACCTCATCTGTATAAAGAGAGTTAAGATCACTTTGCATTTATTTACTTCAGCACTTTATTTAGTTAATATTTTATTTCCTTTATCCCAGTGCCTTTTTTGTCACATAGTAATAAACAGATACTACTACAGAAAAAAGTCGAGATGAAGTGCATTAAAAAATTGTACATAAAGTACATTAAATAAAAAAAAGAATGCATCACCTAAGTATATGTATCAAAATCATCAGCTCCTATTACTGTCTTACATTTCTTTTTTTTCCTAATTTCTGCAGATTGTCAGTTATGTAAGTGTAGAATGGACTTAGACTTTGTGAATAACTTCCAAATTGTGTGGTTTTTAAGAAAAAGGTTGATCATCTTGTAAAACCTTACTTTGTTCAGTCAGAAAGTAGATCCAGTTTTGCAGGGCTATGCATGGATTTTAAGTATTTCTGCTTAGGATCACCAGACACCATCAGCAGGTCTGTGTGAAATCTTTTCATCATGAACTGTGCATTACAAAGTATCCTGTGTGAGCAAAAGTCAGTTTTCATTAGCTGTGTGATTATGGTGAATGACAGCAACAGAAATATTAGTTTGGCCTCAATGCATTTTAAATGCAGTTTTAGAAGTCTATTTCCAGAACAGTGTTACTGAATTAATTGGGAAACAACTCATACTTAAAGGTCTTGAAAGTTTGCAGATATTGAACACTTACATTTGTCAATTAAAATAAGGAAAGTCCTAACACTTTTAGTACACGAAGCCTTTGAAATACAATTCTAAAATTACAGCAATCTGGAAGGATTACTACAGCATGGAATGAATTTGGTTGCAGAATCTCACTGGTAACAAATCTTCACATAGAATTAACCCATTACATATCAGGCAAGCTGTCCTTCAGCTGATAATGTTTGCCCTCTCATCCTTTTTCAGCCTATTGGTGCTTTGAACCCAAAGAGAGCAGTATTCTATGCAGAACGTTATGAGACGTGGGAAGATGATCAGACTCCACCTTACCATTACAACACCCACTACTCTACATCGACTTCTACACTGGCTTGGCTTGTTCGTATTGTAAGTATTTCTAGATCCTGATTTTTATTAATAATTCACTTACAGAATCACTTCTGTCCTTTACGTCTGTATCAAAATCTCAGTGCTCTTCACTAATTTGAAAGTCTCACAAAATATCTGTGTACACTGTGTGTACTCCTCTGTACTTATCAGGAGTTTTTTGTTACCCAGAAAGTCTGAAATATATTTAATTATGGTGGTGTGACATCATGTAAACGATGTGATGTAGAAAATCCATCTAAAACTAAATCCATCTGTAAAGACTCCAGACAATACAAAAAACTGGTCTTACTAATATATTCATTTATTGTTTTCAACTACAGACAGGTATATACAACATATATTCAGTCTGGAGGAAGCTCGAGGGAAACTTTTTGCTCTCTTTATCTAAAGAGGGATTGTAGTGAGCTGGGGGCTCTCCAGTCTCTCTTGTCACTATCGATAGGAATAGAGGGAATGGTTTCAAGTTGCGCTAGGGGAGATTCAGTCTGGATGTTAGGAAATACTTCTCCAAAAGAGTGATCAGGCACTGGAATGGGCTGTCCAGGGAGGTCACTGACCCTGGAGGCATCTAAGGAACATTAAGATATTGTGTTGAGGAACATGGTCTAGTGAGAATGATTGTTGATAGGTGGACAGTTGGACTGGATGATCTTGTAGGTCTTTTCCAACCTTGGTGATTCTATGATTCTGTGATTAAAGAAAAACCTTTCACAAAAATCATATCTGACTGTGTAGGCATGAGAGGGGAATTAAATAACCAGTTCTATATTCAAATAGCGTAGAAATGATCAATAATTCTTGGTGGATTAATAACTTAAAATGTTTCAAAATGTAAAAATATAGGTTCCAGTTTTGGACTGCTCTTTCTGTTCTAGAAACCTCATCCTTAAATCCTTTTCTTAAAATCAGACCTAGGGAAAGGGGCCAAACTGCAAAGATAGAATGAATCTGGATTTAGTTTACGTGTTAACAGAATGAATTATGGAAAATGGATTGTTGATGAGAGACAACGTTTCATAAAGAAACTTGAATTCATGAAGAATTGAGTCACTCTATAATTACTGAACTTAAACAACACACTGACAATAAAAATCTGTCACATAAGGTGCACTGTAAGCATATTTCACACACAACCAGCCGAAACAGAGCTGCACAGAGGTAGAGAGCTACGTTATCACTCATCTCAGGTTTTGTAGACATGCCCTGTTCTTCTGCTCAGAAGGGAAGAATTCGCATGTCTGTGAGTTCAGGATATACTCTTAACCCCATGGGAAACAAAGTGTTGATTACACTCCTCTAAGGGGTAATCTCTGGACTCCCTTTTAATGTTGCTAAATTATGCATGTACTGTGAATACATTTTATATGCTTCTTTGTTCACTTAAAGTTTATTAAAAACAGAGGTTTTATTTGCATGTTTATCTGTTCATTTTGGCTAGTATTCAAGAGAAGATCCCCTCTTGCTAGTTGGCAAATTCCTAGGCCTTTAAGTCTGCATGCTGGTTGAATGTACAGCACACCAAGGAGTATTCATTTCCTGTATTAGGCTAATGATGTCATTTTTACTGCTGTTGTTTATATAGGACAGGAGGTGCTCTCACTGTCTTTCTTTCCTGCACAAAAAGAGTGAGAACAAGGTCTTTACCTTGATGGCCTTGCAATATAGATCTGACAAACGTCAGCTGAAACTAACAGAATATTTAAAGAACAAAAAGCAGAAAACAAAAGGAAAAACAGTGTTTTCCTGGGCAGAGATTACTAGTGGCAAGGTGAAGAACAGCTGGGGGAATTTAAACAAAAGTCCACCTAGGTAGCCATTTGAGGACTATTTAAACACAAGTGACTAGAACAAACAATCCCTACTGAGAAGAGACAATAGAAGTGAAAGGGAGACAAGCATGGGGAAGCTATAAAGCTCAGAAAAGGGAAAAAAGAAGACATGATGAGATCTGATAGGGCTGCAGGCAGAAAAACAAAATAAAGTTTTGAAAATAAGTGTGTAAAGGGCCAGTGAAAGTTCATAGATTACAGAGTGATAGTGATCATTAGAGAAAGACTTTTGACAACAAAGTATTAAATATAAAATCCTTAGGGAGGCTATCATGCCAGTGTAGTTAATAGATAAATCTACGTGAGATATCTTGCATGTAAATAATGATTTCTTCAAGTCATCTTTTGATACAAGCAAGTCACAGGCTAGATTGGGAAAAGGCAGGTGGCAATGAGAGGTGCAGGGATTCAGACAGGAAAATGCTTTCAGTATTCTAGAAAATTAGAGATGATCCAAGGAAAGAGCTGCATTGTAAGAAAGTTTTTATCGGAAAGGAACAACAAAATGATAGTGAAAGAGGAATGGAAAGTAAACTCATAGAAGATTGAGTAAACTGAGAAATTTGAAGAAAAGAAAGAGGAAAGAAAGAAAAAGAAAGAAAGAAAGAAAGAAAGAAAGAAAGAAAGAAAGAAAGAAAGAAAGAAAGAAAGAAAGAAAGAAAGAAAGAAAGAAAGAAAGAAAGAAAGAAAGAAAGAAAGAAAGAAAGAAAGAAAGAAAGAAAGAAAGAAAGAAAGAAAGAAAGGAAAAAAAAATGAGAAAAACTGTACAGAGTCTAGGTAGAAGCAGAACAATGTAGAGTTATGTAAATCTAGAGGGAAGAAAATATATTCCTAGACCTTTGTATTGGAGGAAACAGTGGTTGGAATAAGAAAAGTGGTTTCAGCCACTTTGAAGTACATATATATAGAATTTCATCATTGCCACAAAATCTTAAAGAAAAAAAACTTGAATTTTGTTTTTTGACTTTGATGGATACAATCTGATTCCTGTCAGGTTTTTTTTTTTCAAAACACTTCAATATCACATTTCTGAGTCAATTGTTCTCCATACTGTCCTATATTTCCCTCTGTTTCTTTCCTTTATTTAATGTATCAGGCTACTCTTATAAAATGCACTTTATACCTTAGACTCAGTTCTCTCCAGTTTTATTATTCCAATATCGTCAGTCTCTGTTACCGATTTGCCGTTCATAAGCTTTTAACTTCTAGTACAGTTTTCCCACAAACTCTTTAGTGTACTAAGAGTTTCCATAAAACATCCATCCTTTGAAGTGACCAATTCCATTACCTTTTCAGAAAAATGGCTGTAAATTAACATATACAATTTGTTATTTGTATGTGTTCTTCTTCCTTCCATTATATTTCATAGAATAGGATGTGATCTTTAACTGCAGTAGTTACGATACTACAGAATAGTAATTCTGCAGAGCTTCTGTTTCCATCTTCTGTGTCCTTTTTATGCAAGCTTACTTGTGCTCCATTCCCTTCTGTAAGAGCTCTAAAAGAAATATGAAGGTACTTTTAGGGCAGTAAATGGTTTAGCCTCACCAGGTCTCTCCAGATTGGTTACTTGAGGTTTGTATAGCTGACTTTGAAGCTCTCCCAATCAGGATAATGCACGCACTGTTTTTTTCTGAGCAGTTCACTCCAGCACACATACATGCATCATGCACACAGTCATATGTGAAGTGAAACTGTAATTCTTCATTAACCCGTATATATCATTTGTGCACTGAAGAATACTACAACTCAATAGATTTTTAAAATGTCATGAATGTACCCTCTTGCTAGGTTATAAGAAACTGAGCCACTGCCTAGATACGCGTGTTGCTATAATTGCAAATGAATCCTGAATGATCTCAAAAAATAGCTTTACATCTAAAATCACCTGTTTCTTGAAAGTGATCAGCCTACTTTCTAAGTCAATTAGCAGATTATTCAAAGTTAGATGTCTGCTTTACAGAGTGAGATACTGAATGTGAAAATCTACTGTATTGTTCAGTCAGGTTAATAAAGATCATAAAGACTAATACAAAGCACCAGAGTTTATATAATATTGCTTTATCCTTATTTAAGCGTGGTTGAACTCTTCTACACATCTCAGATTTGTAGATATAAACTCATGAAACTCACATAAATAAACAGAAAAGTTCTACTTATTCCTTAGGAAATCTGAGCCATCATCATCCACAAGTTTTCTCCAGCAAACAGAGTAAAATGTAATCTGGAAAGGGATGCAATGTTCTGCTGATATAGTCCTATTTTGCACAAATGAAGTTAACTACTCATAGTTTATGAATCTGTTACATTACCACCTGGTTTAAGAGTTATTTATTTTCATTTCTTTTCCATCTGGATCAGTAAATATTTAAGTTGCAGATGGCAAAATAGTTAAAGAATTCTCTATGAAAATGCCAAATACCCTAGTGACATGTACCTGAAAAGTAGACAGAAAACAGAAAAGTAGGCAGAAGAAGGAACTGTATCTTGAATCATGTGAAAATTGAATATCAGTGTTGTTTTCATGGTTGTTTTTAGACAAAATAAGCTAGAGTTACAGGACAGTTTGTTGTTCTCAGTAGTTTCTGCTGAAGAAACTTTGTGTAAATTAATTACATCTTCATCAAATGACTGGTATTGAAAAGCATGATAATGGACTGATCAAGAATTTTGCTGAAGACAGTTGGTTTTAGTTTCAACTACAAGTACTTGCATAAGTTAGAAAAAGAAATTGTGAGTCAGATATGACTGGGCCCAAATCAAAGGTGGGGAAGATTTTAAATCCTCTTGTAAATAAATTGAAGTGAACTCAAATCTCCTATTCTATAGATTGACAGGTATCTGAGATAAAAGGTGCGTATCGCCATAACAAAACTCCGAATATCTTCTTTTTTCTACCTTGACAAATGTCTGAAAAGACACTTTTGTTTGACATATCTCAGAATGACACATCCTTTCTTTTTTCTCCTCTGCTCCCACCATAAATGATTCAAGTGGTACTATATAATGTTAAAGGGGAGACGAAGGAGAAAAGTGCCAGTGAGTCAAAAATTCCTTGTTCCCACAGCTTAAGCTTGTACACATTGTGATCAAGTACTCCACAGATTTCTCTTCTATTTGGCGGTGAACGAGGCGTAAATTTTATTCAGAATATTAGCAGTGAGGGAGATGGGGTTATAATGAAAACATTGTGCAGCTTTATACCTTTCACAGCAACAAAACCTTTACATGAGATGACAGTAATCGGCATCGTAGAATAACAGTATTTAAATGAATATATTGAATGAGATATGATTTGTATTTCAATGATATAAGCTCTTGAGTTTCCAGAGGAAGAAAAAATACTTTCAAATTATTTGAGAGGTTAGAGATAAAGCTAGTGAAAGCTCTGAATTTCTGCTAAGGATTAAAAATCCAAAAAGATAGTCACAACAGGTCATAGTAGGATAGCATAATAGGGCACCCTGTAGTGCTCAACTATTAAATGCTTAATCCTTGATTATGAATTTTATTACTTTTGTATATTTGTCTCAGATGCTTAAAATAATGTTGTCATGGAATTTGGGATTAATATTTTTACATAATTTATTGTAATTACATCATATTTCTTGTTTCTGCTTTTTTTAATCCATCAACTATTCATAATTTCAGAAACCTACTAGTGACCCACAGACAATGGTATTCACAAGAAATTACATGCCTTACAAGGAATAAGAGTGATAGGCAAGGGCTGGTAGGAGACAGAACTATTCGTGCTCAGATCAACAATATATAATTTTTTTTCTGTACTGACAAGGTAGAAAAATAGCATAATTTGCAATGATACTGCAAATATATACAGAGATTTTGGGGGAGAGTGTGTAGTTTAAATGAAAATTCTAAAGTCAACAGAATTTAATGTGAATATAATGTTATGATAATAATAATAATAATAATAGAACTTTAGGCAAAATAAATATAATCCAACTCTGTTTAAATTCTTTCCAGTTTATTAACTCTGGATCTAAACAATACCATTTTTCATTTACATTTTACGTAAAGTTCTCTATTGGAAGCAATGAAAACTATAGATGTACAAAACCATACTCTCTTTTGATATTTCAATTGATCGTAATACTTCTATGCTGCTTGCCATGTTGAGCTACTCTTAAATTTTAATATTCTATTCAACTTATAGACCTCCTCCTCCTCACTTGACTTGCACTCCCTGTTTCAATATTCACAAAATGCAAACAAAGTCATTGTGCAGTGGGAGTTAGGATCCAACAACAAATTGTACTGTAATTAATTTACATTTGGTTTAATTATTTCAGATGAATTATTAGCACATTTTGACGGTCTCTTATTGGAATAAATATTCTGTTGAAAGTATACTTTTTTTTACATTGCTATCTATTCTTTTGAAAACATCTGTTCTTTTTAAAATAATTCCCAATGTCCTAAAAGAAAAAAAGATGAAAAAAGACTCAGCATTCAGTTGGACAGCAGGAAAATGTCTTGCACTATTATAATGAAAAAGATTCCATATTTCAAGTCACATACTCTGAAAATTAAGGTTCTGTCCCTTGAAAAAAAAAATCGTTGTTCAAATATAAACAATACCTTTAAGCTGCTCCTGAAATACCAGCATACTATGATGGCAATAACAGAGACATCCCGTTTCTTCTTTAGATAGAGAAATCTAAGTTTTTCTCTTTGAAAGGAAGTAGCTTATGTGGACGATTGCATATGGTATAAAATATTAATTGGGAAGACATGAAAAGTAGAGAATGAAGAAAGAATGGTCTCAGAAAATCTGAGTTCATATAATCATAGAATCATAGAATGTTCTGGGTTGAAAAGGATCTCAAAGATCATCCAGTTTCAAAGCCCCTGGCATTTGCAGGGTCTCCAACCTCTGGACCAGGATGTCCAGAGCCACATCCAGCCTTACCTTGAATGCCTCCAGGGATGGGGCATCCACAACCTCCAGTGCGTCACCACCCTCTGAGTGAAAAACTTCCTCCCAACTTCTAACCTGAATCTCCCCTGTCTTAGTTTAAAATCATTCTCCCTTCTCCTATCACTGTCCGCCCGTGTAAACAGTTGTTCCCCCACCTGTTTATACTCTCCCTTCAAGTATTTGAAGTCCACAATGATGTCTCCCTGGAGCCTTCTCCAAGCTAAACAAGCCCAGTTCCCTCAACGTTTCCTCACAGGAGAGGTTCATCTTAGTGGTCCTCGTCTGGACTTGTTCCAAGAGCTCTGCGTCTTTCTTGTGCTGGGGGCCTGAGGCCTGTATGCATACTCCAGATGGTGCTTCTCCAGAGCTGAGTAGAGGAGGACAATCACCTCCCTCTCCCTACTAGCTGCCCCTTTTTTAATGCAGCCCAGGATATAGTTGGCCCTCCAGACTGCAGACATGCACCAATGACTCATGTCCAGCTTCTCATCCACCAGGACCCCCAAGTCTTTCTCTACAGGGTTGCTCACCAAGAGTTCTTCCCCCAGTCTGTATAAATACCTGGGTCTGCCTTGGCCTGAGTGCTGCACCTTGCACTTGGCCTTGATGAACCTAATTAGGTTCCCTATTTTCCATTTTCCTCATTGTTAGTTTTTTTCAGTACCTGTGCATCAAGAATTTCCTTAAGCATCTTTAATTTTGTTAAAAGCTACTTAAATGAATTACTTTAGTCCTCTTGAATACTGGGTAATTTAAACAAGATATGTATAATGGCACAAAGTTCCCTCAAAAATTCTTTATTAATTGAGAGCCTTTGTTCAGAAGTTTCAGAAAGGGAAATAGAGAATATATAGAATAAAATTCAAATAGTAGATTAACTTCAGTGTCAGTTGTGATTGGTGATTACAAATTGTCTTAGGTTCATGAAATTTCCAAATGAGCAGACGTACAAGGAAGTAAATTTGGATATGAACTTAAATGAAGTAACTTTTTCAAATACTCACCAGAGCACTTTTGAGAAAAAGAAGAAATTGCTTCCATCCACATGGATGTATTGCCAAGTATTAATATCATGGA
This sequence comes from Callipepla californica brunnescens, assembly GCA_023055505.1. Taxonomy (NCBI): domain Eukaryota; kingdom Metazoa; phylum Chordata; class Aves; order Galliformes; family Odontophoridae; genus Callipepla; species Callipepla californica. The sequence continues at coordinate 102,132,223 of JALIRH010000001.1, read as the reverse complement.
GCTAATAGCATGGTTCTGGAAAACCAGGGAGTTCTCAGTGATCTCAGTAGTCATGTCTTACTGTCAAATTAATGGTTTGGTTCACTGTCAAAGCCTTCCCTGCCTGTGAAAGTAGTTAAAGAAAAATGGTTCTCCAGACTATCAGAGACTTGAGTTCTTCCTTAATTGCTGTTTCCATTTAGTAAGTATGGGAGGCATAGTTTCAGATGGAATTAGCAAAAAATAAAAATTCTAAATATTCTCATTACTTGTCTTAAAGCGTAGCATAGAGATGAAGGATAGTTTAAGTGGGGGAAACATGGTAGTTGATATTTGGCTGTTCATAAATAACGATCAAGTTAGACACCCTGTAACCATAGCCTGCCTCAAAATGACAATACAGAAAGTCTGCCCACCATGAGGAAAAATGGAATCTCCTGAGATCTTTTAAGTTGAATGAAAACAAAAGAAAAATCCAAGTGAGAGATTTTTTAAGGTTTTATTTTGACATACTGTCTTATAAGGGTAAATAAAGCATGGTAATATAAATGACACAGGGAGTGTTTATGATGATTGCAGTGAGGTAGGCAACCGTAGTAAATTAAAACTATTCTGCATAGGTCTGTCACTGATGACTGATCAGTCTTATGGCCGAGTTAATATAAAAAATAACCTGTCCTGTCAGAACTCAAGGTGAGTGTGTGCAAACTGTGTTAGCACTAATAAATGTGCTAAGATATTCAGTATAAGTAATAATGAATAGATACAAAGATGAGGTGCCATATATTTCTTTAATTCTTCCCTTATGTAGTATTTTGATCTGCAAAAGTCATTTGGATTTCATTAGAAACCTGCTTCATGATTCCTTCTGCTGTTTTCTTAATCTGTCTTCATTTCATTGACTACAGGAGCCCTTTACAACATTCTTTCTAAATGCAAATGATGGCAAATTTGACCACCCAGATCGAACCTTCTCTTCAGTAGCCAGGTCTTGGAGAAACAGCCAAAGAGATACCTCAGATGTGAAGGTAACATACATTAAATCAATTAATAATATAAATAAATAAATAAATAAATAAATGTATCTATTTATATATATACATACATATTTTTTCATGTTTTTATGTCTTTATATTCAAATGTAGTTTGAAGAAAATTAATTAAAGTAGATCTTTAATTAAAGTAGATGTTATTAAATATTGTTTTCAAATAGAAACAATTTAAGATTCTTTGAAGTTGAGTGGACAAAAGGTGTTTTGTTTTTACAGAAAACCAACCAAACTGATCTAATTTAGATCAGATAATCAGGAGATGGAGAAAAGCCCAATAAATTGTTCTTTCCTGCTGTTAACTCAATATTTGGCCCACTCTATAAAACACAGCAGGAATTGGATTTGACCTTAAAGTGTCATATCGTTATAGCTTGCCTAACTCTGGGTTTGCATTGCCTAGGGCAATTAATAAAGCATTAATGACAAGACCCATTTAAAACGCTGGCTTTTCTGTACAGCTTTAGCTTTTACTTGACTGTGCCTGGGGGTATTATGCAACAATACACATTAGATTAAAACAACTTCTACACGATATACAGAAACAGCCGGAGAGCAGGGTGCTTTTACTGTTGTTATTCCTTACCTATTGTTAAATACAAAATGCTACTGTTCATATACATGGAACCTTAACAGAAAAGGAAAAAAAAAAAGCATATTATAATATTTTTAATACTTTTGCACATTCTTAATTCTCAATTTTCTCATAATCAGGTAGGCAAAGACTGCCTTATTGCTCTCTCTAACTTCATTTTTAAGATAACACATACTTCTTCTAATCCAATACTGCCACTCATGGCAGGAAAAGGCCACATTACCATTATGTTTTTTAATTAACTTGACAAAAGAAGAAGTAAATTTGTTGATTTAGTTTTATTCCAGAGCTCCTATTTCCATAAATATTTCAGCAGTCTCAGAAAGCGTATATAGACAAACCATGGTATTATTATTCAGTTTCTAGTTAGAAAAAAGTAAATTGCAAATTGTATCGCTGTCTTAACATACAGGAAGAAATGCTTTCTAAGGAAAAGAAATTAACCTAGCCCTCTTAAAACTAATTTCATATTTATTTATGCTCCTCCTGAAGCTAATTATGTTTTAAGCTTAGCTCTGTTACTTTCGTGAAAAAATTAAAAAAAATAAGAATGTAGTTTCACACTTGTTGGAAGGAATTCAAGCTGCTATTTACTGTATTTAACATACAGCAATTTATTTGCAATTGGAATGCTGACATTTTAATTTTTCCTTTTCATTTTCTTTTTTGTGAACTTCCACTGGAATATCTGGGAAAATGGCCTTCAAGGAGTGGGGCTGAAACAACAGATAAGAGCCTTAAACTAAGGAATAATGGAAGACAGTTGGAAGTGACTGTAATGTTCTTCCCAGGCTTTAGTACACAGGAGGAGGGCAGTTAAATACATGAAAGCATAGCAAAAGATAAAGGAATATCTGTGGACAGACGGAGGGATGATATTCAAGTGGGATGTATAATTAATGAAAGGATTGTTCCTAAACAAGCAACCACATGAGTTATCAGTAAAACAAGGAACTGAAATGGTTGTATGAAAACACTAGGAGTCTTGTGAACCAAGTGGGGTAATTTCAGCTGCCACTGCCTACTATTGCAAGGGTACAGGAATAATGAAGGCACAACAGTTGCAGTTATAAAATGTATTTTTTACTAATACCAAGATATTCAAACAGAACAAGCATTAAAAATGCTCAAAATGGGATATTTGCCTTCAGTAATGGAAGGCAAAAGGTGTACTTGGTGCCATTGAATGTAAAGAGAGGAGTTGTGGAAAAGTTGGACAAAATAATAACAATTGAGAGTTGGAGTCACACTGGGAGAAGATTGTAAAGTTATTTATTCTAGAATACACTTGTAAGTCTGCTGTAGATTCTGTCCCAGAAGCAGATTTATATATATATATATATATATATATATATATACACACATTTCTGTTATGTTATTAGAAAACAAAATAATACTTGGAGCTAAATCATTACAGAAAATCTAATATGGGAGGCACAGAAGAGGACTGTTAGTCAATAAATGCCTTCTCCAGATAATCCCTGATGTGTATGCCCAGGGATACTTTACAGATTAAAAATGATGTTTAAAATCCAGTTTTGTTAATTAATAAAGGTACAGGGCAGTTAAGTTTAGAAATTAGTCTTGAGTTGGTCTGTTATGACTTGATTTGGCTTAAGATAAAAACAGATAAACAAAGGGAGATTTGAAAATAAGCTAAGTCATGAATGGCTGTTAAAGCAAACAGAAAAAGTTCATGAGCTGTCTAAATAAAAAAAAAAAAGAAAAGAAAGGTAGAAAGGAGAAGAGATTAAGAGATTTTTAGTTGTATTTAATATCAGAATTCAATATGTCATATTATGAAATTAATTATTATACATTGATAAAAAGTCACTATAGCATTAAGTCTGCATTGCACTTCAGTAGTCTGAGTGGTATACCTAAAAGCAGTTCTATTTTGTGTTTAGTTTAGTAAGGAGTGTCTAAGACCAGCAGGATAGTAGAATGCTTACAGTAAGACCAGAGCTTTGTGCTTTGAATTATAGCAACTGAAGAATCTCATGACATCTACATTCTAGGTGAATGATTCTACTTAGGCTTCCACTTGTTGCATAGCTCTCATGTTCTTGGAGAACAAAAGTTTATGTTTTCAACTTCTTTGATCCTTAGTATGTATTCATGCTGGTTACAACAAAACCTTGGCAATTTCTCTTTTGGGAAACAGATTTTAAAAATATATACCTGAACGGGAGGGATTCATAAGAGCAGCAAAATTATTTAAGGAGTTGTATACAGGAAAAAATGTCTGCAGGTGTTGGGTAATTAATGTAAAGGAGTGAAGACATGGTAACATAAACACTATGAAATATGCAGCTATGTGAAAGGGTGAAGAATTCTTTGTCAGGGAGCAAAGAGGTAAGCCACCAAGGAAAGCTGAAAAATGCTTACTTAACCAATGTAATATGAAAAGTTAAGTAAAAATGTCAATATTCTCTGCATTTGGATATCCTCATGAGGGAAAGCAGTAAAATCTTTATTTCTCAAGATTCTTAGAAATGTAGACTGGTAAAACAGTGGAAAAGCATCAGGGACAATCGTGAACTGGCCAGAGGATGCGCTAGTTGACCCTTCAGGCCCTTTTCAATTGTAGAGTCTGTGTTTCTTAGTGATAAATCAGGAATGAGGAAAGCAACTAATTGTTGCTGTTGTTTGTTGCTTGAGATCTTAATGAAATACATTTCTCAATGCCATGACATCAGGGCCAACTTTTCCCTGAGGCCGTGGAGTTCATTCTGAAAAAGGACAGAGAACGAAACTATTATTAATAATAGAAATACCTCATTTTTTTCAGATCAGTTGTGCTGTTACTTGGAATGCCTGGCAGACTTTTTATGCATTTTAATTGAGTTTTCAGACACTGGAAAAGGAGTACGGTTTTAGGACCCATCAACAAACCCTCTCAGAGTCTCTTCCTACTTTCCTTCTCTTTAAACACAGCAACGTCGGACTTCCACAACAAAGGGCTTCAGCACTGTGAGTGTGAAGCAGCCTAGAATTCACGTTCAGCTGTCTGATAGCATCTAATATTTATACAGCAATCTTTTGAGAAAGTCAGTGCTGTGCTCAAGATAAGCTGTGTAGAGCTTACAGAAGTATAAATTCTTAAAGCATGTTCTCTGTCCAAGTGTTCCTCATCTTTGTGAAGCTTCTTTCTGGCTGCACACTCAACCTGAAGTATAGAATTTTGGCAGTGGTGCAGGAATGAATCCCATGTGATATACACTCTGAAAATTAAATATGAGGTGTGTGCAATATGGACTGTCCATCCAATAAACATTCAAAACTGTTTATAACAGAAAATGTTTATTATTCATGTATTCCTTATCATATATTTTAAATTCATCTGAGCTTCTTTAAGCACATTTAATCTCTGATCTCACTAATCTCATTAATTGCTGTGGCACAGGTTATGAATTTTGCTAAAACAGCATGTGTAATGAATTAATCTTACATTTTTCAAAGATTTGTGTTGTAAAATGGCCACTGTTTTTACTTTTAAGTATCATATTAAATAATAAGAATTGGCTTAATTCTTTATTAACAGGTCTAATTAAAAAAAATCCTTTAAAAATTTTTTTTAAAGAAAAATAGAATAAGTATATAATTTTTTTCCATGTGTTATTGTTTAAGACTGTTTGGGTCAGTTTTAACTAGTAAACTGAGATTTTAAGCATCAGCAGTGTTCTGCAAGTTTAATATGTTATAAAGAAAACTTCCAAATCACATTTAAAGAGTGTTGTATTAAAAATTAAAATAAATAAATAAATACTTGACATTTACAAAGGAATGAATATCTGTTAGGGAAGCAGCAGTTTTGTAGGTCAGTCTCTTGTTTTTACATACGTGTCTTCTCTCTGACGATTCTCTCCCCTTCCCCCCTCCCTCCTTCTCCCCTTCCTTTTCGTTCCTCCTCTGGCATAGAATTGTTTCCTGCTGAGATAAAGAAAATAGGGCAGTGGCAGTAGTCAGAAAAATAAGCCATGATTTCTACTTATTGATACATCTTAAACTGTGACAAAAAGTGTGCCATGTTTGAAAAACGTAACAAATGACAGATTATTAATCAGTAGATGATTAAATATATACTTAGTCTTTTTTTTTTTTTTTTTAACCACATTTGAGCTATTTTGGTTCATTTTCTAAGAGACCTGTTCACCTATATTGGGTGAAACGGAATTAATACAGTGTGTGCTACGCGAGTGTAGTAACACCCAGGGGAGAACCTGGCTAACACGGTTTATTTTATTGTGTCTCCCTTTATCAACATCGACCTTCTCTTGAGATAATCAGTACAAGCTGGACGAGGAATGAGTGTTAGCAGAGTGACCTTTGAGGAAGCAAGTCACCCAGAAATGACCATAACTTGCCCAGTCAGCTTTCACATTTCTTCCTATCCACCCCTCCCCTCTCCAGTTTTCGCTAACACTGACTTCCAGAGAACCCCCTGTTCAGGCACTAATCTTTCCTAATGCCTCTCAAACTTGTTATATTACTTTTTGAATAGTGTGTTTAGAAGTAAGGAAGGTAACTCTGACAAAATGTCATTAAGGTGCCTTAGTGTAAATTAACACAGCTAATGGAAGTACTCATGAGTGACTCATTGACCCAGTACTTGGCTCTTGTGGAATTAATGGATACCAGGGGATCAACCTTTTGGGAGGAAAAGAAAGAAAGAAAAAGAAAGGGCAGCTTTAAAACCTTGAAGTGAATTATTTTAGAAAAGTGAAAACGTCTGGGTTAGGCTTGATTTCATTGAGAAGCCATAAAATGATATACACTTAACAAAACATATTAAACAGAAACATCAGATTTGATGCAATGGTATACAATTATTATAGTGTTAATAGTGGTCCTCTATCACTCGAAGACATATTTTTAAAGTTTAATTTCTCAGCAGCTTGGATTTGTCACAAGCTTGTAAATTAGAACACACATTTGGGGATGTTTTCTTATGTGAAGACACAAGGCATATAATACTGTTAACTATACCTTGGGGTTTTAGTATAGCTATTAAAATAAACTAGAGATCGCATTTACAGACAAGAAATGCCTGTTATGATATTAATTTTGCCTTTTTTTACACCCCTCAGTAGCTTTACTGCATCACTCTTCATCTACAAAAAGCCAAGCTTATTGGGCAGTTTGAAAGGTGGTGACTATTAAATGATAGAAAGCTAACCTGTCTTATTAGAAGTGTGAATGAAAGGGGAGCAGAGGAGGTTACCAGCTTGTGAAATGTCAAGGACAACTAGACAGAAATTACTGCAAATGGATTTAGATCACTAGAATCCCTATTTTTATTAACTCTTTGAACTCTAGATATTTATTGTGGTAAGAAATTACCCATGACAGCTTATGTACTCTAAAAAATTTATTTAGATCCTTTGATATGTTTTGGCAATCGCAAAGAAAGAAATAAAATGTACTGAATTGTATCAGTTAATGAAACATTATATATCAGATGAGTGGTGTACAATAACAACACACATGTAAATTTCGTAATTGTCTATGAATATATAAAAAAAAACCAGGCTTTTTTCAGTATTAGTCCTCTGTGTCTTATTTCCTTTCATTCCCTCATTTTATGCCTGAAAACTAATACAACTTCTGGGAAAGCTTTTTACGTTGTTATTCATAGTGTTTTCCTTTTATGACCTGTTTTATTGTGGCTGACTCAAGGTTTGTAGTTTAGGAAGACAATATTTTGAGACTTATCTTTCATGTAAGTTCTCAGCTTGATATAGAAACTTAACAGAAAAAAAACCAACAAAACAACTTTCTCAAAATCATGGTAGTTTCACACAAGCATGGCTTTGCACAGACCCACATTTACACTGATTTTTTACCACTTGTTACATTAGTGGTGAAATAGGACTTTTAAGGCTCCTCTGACCAAACAAGTCAAGTGGAGAGCAGAATGGGACATGGAGTCAGAAGGTCCTCTATGTCTCTTCTGCGGGTGTACCTACTATCACTGAAATACCTTTTCTTCTGCTAAACTCTATATTAGGGTGAGTTTAAAAATGACCGTTCTAAAGAATGGAAATGGTGTAAGAACTGATGTTATACGACAAATTCCACTCTGTATAAAAAGGAATAAAAAATAGCAGACCACTGAGGTTGGCTTCTGTGTGATGAGTATTTGACTTAAGTAATGGTAAGAGTAAATTATGCACTGTTTAGGAATAATTTGGTAATTACTTGTAATGAATAGTTTGGGGAGGTAAGAAGATTCTCTTACAAATCTGTAAATGAAGCTTAAGCTAAGTAGCAATACATAAGGTAAAATCATTGTCATTTGTATTGATTTTTAAGCACTGAAACAGTGTGAACCTGGCATGAGAATCTTTTCCAAATTTAATAAGCTGTGCAAAGACCAATGAGTAATTTGTTCTCCATATCCACAGTGGATTGGTGTATAGGACAAGGGTAAATGGTCTTAGACTGTGTAATGAAAGATTTTGGCCTGACCTTGTGTAAAATTTGCCTGCATGGAAAATACTGGAGTCAGCTGAGGGAAGCAGTCAAATTCTGATACAGCAGGGTAGACAAGCATCAGTTTAATCTGAAGAGAGAGTTAGGGCACCTCTTCAAGTGCAGCCAGCAAAGAGTAACAGCGTTTGAGATTTTTCTTCCCGTCCTTTCCAGGAAAACACCCAAAGAGCTGTCTGTGTCTACCTGTGTGCTTTATTAGAATAGAAACTGAAGCAGACCCAGTTCTGAAACAGATAAAAGAGCCCCTGGCTGAGAAAAATACACATAGGCTTTGAAAATAAGCCTATGCTTTACTAGCATTATCCTTTCATTTCTTTGTTCATTCTTCCAGCTTTCAGTGGCTTCTTGGTTAGCACAATTCTCCCTGGGCCCTAGTTGTCATCTTTCTGTCCCTGCTGAGATTCCCTGCTGTCTGGTCGTGACTGCTGTCCCAGGCTTCCCAGCAGCTCTCCTGCTCCCCCCAGCCCCTGCTGCCCCCAACAAGACGTGCTCAGGGGCTCTGGGACAGGGAGTATTTGCCTCTCATCCTCACCATCAGCAGTAGGTAGAAGAGACAGCTTTTTTATTTTCAGCGAAGCAAAGTGGAAATACATACATAATAGGTATCTGGAAACAAATGATCCTTCCTATCACATGGCTCTAGGCTAGCTGTATTTCCATGCTTCTGAATAGCTGAAGGCAGATTTTGAAGATTTTTTCCAAGACTGACAAATTATGGGATGCCAATTGCTTGTTTTTGTTTGTTTTTTTTTTTCCTTTGCAATGGGCCGATATTTTAGTATATATTCAGCCATTATCTGAAAGAGAAAAGGAGATGGATTTACCTGAGTTATTTTTAAGAGTTATGGTTATGTTACTGGTGTAGTGGAGACAACAAATTTTAAGAGGCATAGTATATCAAATGATACAAAAAAAATGGTAAATTCAAAGTATGGGAAATACATAACTGGGAAAGGTCACATGTGCTATTGTTTGAATTTCTGTAAAGATTTAATTTATGCTAAGTAGTATTCAGGTAAGTAAACATGATTGTAGGCCGCGATAAAAATAACAGCGAAGAGAGACTGCAGGAGTCACTTTATTAAATTTCTGAAATGCTATGTCTAGTTTGACTGCACTGACTGAAATGAATAAAAGGGACATGTGTAACTGAAATGATTAGCGTTCTAGAGGGGGCTGTTTCAGTGCAATTTAGAAGTCTGGCACTGGTTAGTTTCCATAGCACAGGAATAAGACAGGTCAGGCTAAACATATACAATATAATAAATCTTACAAAGAAAGTTAATCACACGCTTTCTATTTATTCTATTCCTGTTTATGTTTTCTGCTATACCAGACAAGGGAACACTAAATTACACTGAAATAGCAACAGAGATAAAATTTGTAAATGGAAATACCATAAAAAAAATTCATTGACTTAAATCCCTTTGTTTCAAGATACCATTGAAGTCAGAAGGTTAGAATTCAATTAAACACTGGATGTGTCTCTGAGTAACACAAATCTTACAGGTACGCTACATGTAAAATTTCACAGTTAGATCCTGGGATGTGTTACGCTGAAGAAAAATTTTGTTTAGAAGTCTTTGATAGAATTATAAACATGCTTGCTGTTTGAAATTATGGGTTGGCACATAACTATATTATATTAAATAATAAATTATTAAACAATAGTAGTATCTGATTCGAACTTTTTATGAAAAATAGAAATACACTTTAGTATTATACTTTTTCTTCTTTACTAAATTCTGTTTCATTTGGATATTGACTTTCATATAACTTTGAACCAGTAACATTTCAGCATTCTTATGTCCTCTTAAATTTGGCTGATCTTTTAGACAATGGTCTTAGGCAGTCAGTTAGTGATTTGTACTGTAGGACACGTCACCTTCTGTCCAGTTCTTTGTCTAAAATTAGTATTTGTTCATTGGAATCTAGAGATTTGTGTCTGCTTTTCTCCATCTGAGAGGCCAGTTCCTTCTTAGGGTTCTATTAAAACAGACCTCTAAATAACTGCTTTAAGTGCATTAAAATGATGGAAAGAAGACAAAATACTTTAAATTGTAGCATAAACATTCATATATATGTATTTAATGATAATTTTGAAGGGGTCATCTATGTTTTAACTGCTCAGTTCTTTGTGGAGATATAGGTCAGATTTAATTGGATAAGTTAGTGTCTGCAATGATTTTTTTACACTCTGCATGTCTGCAGTCTTGAAAGGACCACAAAGAGGTTCAGGTTTCAGATGCTGTGACATCAGTTTTGATCATGTTACACAACTGAATACCATAATGCTTTTAACATGGAAATTTGGTGAATTTAATCCATACCTGGATATTAGAAAGGAGGTAGTAGGCGTTACAGCTTATTCTTATTGCACTTCAATACTTTCTGCTAAAATAATAGATAGCAACATATGGAGATGGTTTTTATTTTACATCAAAATGCATTTCTATTTAGCTATCTGGAAATTAGGAGAAAATTATGTCTCTAGCTTATAAGAAATTAATGCATTGAAGATCATCTTAGCTACTCTGTTACTGAACTTGCTCAGTTTAAGTATATAATCATTTTTTAAGAACATATGTTCTATTGACATTTTTCTCTTCATGCATTTTAAGTTTTTCTTGCAATAGAAATGTACATTCACCCTAAATTCTACTCCCTTATGTAGATAATCAATTTGTAAAAACTCGACCTCATTTATAGTACTGAAAAGTCACCATATAGTTTCTAGTATGTGTTATTCTGACGAGGACTCCTCCAACGATATGCACTGCTTTTCTAAATTTTTGCTTTTCATCAGAACACATATGATTGAAAAAAAGAATAAATATTTCATTGTATAAATGCATTTGAATGCAAGTACAAGAAAACAGATTTTAAAAAGTCTTAAATATATCCACAGAAGCAAAAGTGAAACAAGAGAGCTTTAATGGATACTGCAATAGCACCTGATTCCAGTAGCACCATCCAGAATCTCTGAATAATGTGGTCTTATTGTGTGCTTTCTCCCTCCTAGGAATTAATTCCAGAGTTTTACTATCTACCAGAGATGTTTGTCAACAGTAATGGCTATAATCTAGGAATCAGAGAAGATGAAGTTGTTGTGAATGATGTTGAGCTCCCACCTTGGGCCAAGAAGCCTGAAGACTTTGTCCGTATCAACAGGATGGTAAGTAGCACTTTAATTTAGCCTGAGTGAGGAATTCTATGTTTTAGCACGCAAATCTGCTGCTGCTTTTTCATCTCTTTGGAACTATATTTAAATGAAACAGAAAGTGAGGGAAATTTTACATTCTTTGTTATTTGAAAGAAATGATATTTTTCAACAAATTCAATTATTTGTTCATGAGAAGGCATCAGATGAGCACAAGTTGGATGCAGGAAAGCCTGAAAAATTTAAGTCTGTTCCTCTTCACCACCTTTTAAGTGAAAAAATCAAAAGTTATTGTAAATTTGCTGGTGTGTTGCAAGAAATGTTACATTCCTTTTTCAAGCCTTGTACTTCCCATTCAGAGGTGAACTGGCAGTGTGGAAGTATGAACATTAGCCAATAGCTGCAGTTTCTGTAGACTTTTTTGAAATAAATGATCTGATGTAAATCACCAAGAAGTCCACAGGATTTAAGCATGAAAAACACTAATCTGTAGCAGTATTTTATTGTTGTTTTTTCTTGCTTCTTTCTTATTTCTTTTACAAATGATTATCTCTGTTAATGATGGAATTAAAATGTGTGCTTACAGCCATGTTAAGGAAAAAATGAAGGGTGTATTCTGATATAACAATTGTTCAATATATGCTGATCTTTTGGAAATGGATCTTTCTTAAAATCTGTCTTGTCTATGTTAAACAGTCTTTGAAGCTATGGGTTCCCGTACAGTTGCAAAGCCATTCAGCTTTTGCATTATTCCCTACAGTGTTTTTGTTGTAGCACTGTATGTCTAGCAATGTTATTTTTCTTATGATCAGTTTGGCAATTTAATTTCAAGAAATGTGTATTTAAAGAAAATTGTTCTTAAGGGGCTGAAGGAAATATAGCCGTATGAAGTTCAGAAGAATAGAGGAATATTATAAAAACAAACTTATTCCTAGGATTTAGAAGTGCCTGTGTGGAGCAGTAAATGATTTGACATATGTACAACAGTCTCCTAAGGAAGTGATGGCAACCTCATTGCTTCGGATATGAAATGCACTAAACAAAGCATGAGAAATGTGTTCCAGAGAGTAGTCCACAATTGGCAGGACAAAACTGAACAACTTTTCCCTTTTTATTCTTGGCCGCTTTCACTTATAGCTGCATATAATGTAACATGCTTTCTAAAAATAAGCAATTGTCACAGCTGCTAGCAATAAATTCAAATGCAATTTTACCACACAAAAAAAGGGGGTGAACTGAAAGGATCACTACCCTCCATTACCATTCTCAAGTGTGACACATGCAGTCACAGGTGAGCATCTCCAGGGTGCCTATGTCACTGTACAGAGCTCTTTTTTTAGATTGTGGTTGAGGTGAAATCTGAACTGGGACCAGGAGTAATTTTACTAAAGTTGATCAACAATTTGGTTTTGACATCTGTAAGAACAGAAGCTCAGTACCTTAGTGGCAAAGGGTAAACAAGCTGTCATCTATTGGGGAATAAAATGAGAGATGTATACTGATGATTCCCTTTGGTGAAATTTTTATAAAGAATGCTCCTTTTTGTGTCCTAGATTGTTGGGTTTTTTTTGCATCTTTCCTCAAATATGAGAGGATTAATATGAAGATAAAGAGCTTTATGTGTTAAGAGATCACTTGAAGAAAATCTTCAACTTCTGTTTGTTTCTGCTTTCTAGAAAATAGCACAGGAGCTCTCTACAGAAAATTTTGTAGTGAGATATTAGCAGTTGTTGAAGAAAATAGCTGATTACATGTATTTAAAGTACAAGACTGTTTCCCTTCATGACTATCCTCTCAGTAAAAAAAAATAGATAAAAGCTGGAGATGCTTTTAAATATTAAGCTGTAGTAGAACTAATGACTGCTTCCGTAAGTGAGTCAGTATGCTCAGATTGCCATAAACTGGATGAGCTGGTGTTAAGAGTATCCACTACAACTAATAGAGTACTTTGCCAATTTCTTAAAACATAATCAATCTCACTTTTGTATCACATTCTTCCTATTCTGCCTTCCATGCCACAGGCATTTTCTGCATCACTTTCCTTCTTCCCAGCATCTACTTTTAGCAGGAGCATTATCAATAGTTGAAGTTCAGTTCTACATGGGTACATTCTGTCTTGAAGTAAGCAGCCTGATGAAGTTTGCAAATTATAATAAAGTGAATAATGAAAAGTAAGTTGGGAATAGCTTAGGAAACAGGAGAAATATGCATAGATTTATTTAAATTAGACGCAGAAAACACACTGAAAATAACCTTAGAAGAAAAGAACTGAAGATATTCAATAGGAAGCAGAAGTCTGGAAACAAAAATAGCACTGAAGGAGAGCAGTAGCAAGGGAAGGGTTATAATGAGCAGCAATTAGACTGGATATAATTTCGTAATTCTATATAGCACCAATGTATTTGGATGCCATTTATGGAGAGTCGTAGCATCACAGCAGATGTATACTGTTGTACCTGCCTATGGTCCTTTTGAGACTGCACCTGGAATATTAGATTCACTTCTGGGTGACTAGAAGACAAAGGAAGTATTTGCATTTGGAAGCAGTTCAGAGGCTAGAGGCAACTTCGGGATGTTAAAATAGTGTTATAGGTGCATAATTTTTTGTGGAACTTATCATAAAGTAAGCAAGTAGCTAAAGTAGGATAACTACTTTCACGAAAGTGTGTAAAATAGGTATAGAAAGAAGTCACAGAATTATTTTTTGAAAGATAAAACAAACAATATATTTTCAGGAAAACCTTCGCACAGTTTTATTAGCTCATAGAGCAAACAGACACTACGCTTTCGTTTTGGTCTCTGAAAGCAGACAGGTCAAAGCAGGGAACAAATAGAATCGGAAAGTTTGACATTCCCTACCTAATGTCAGAGACATGTTCTGAGCTGGTCAGCAGATGTATTATTCAGTTAGGTCATCCCCAGGCCAAGCTCTGGCTGTTACACAAGAATCCACCTCCAGAAAAAAAGTAGCCCCGGTATGGTGCTGACGTGTAAAACACAGCAAGCTTGTGCAAGTCTGGGATTTCTGCATGAGGTTTGCAAAGCAAGCCAACAGCAGGCTTACAGGAAGGCCACAGAAAACTGAAAAATATTTCAAGTGAAAGGTATCCTGATCCCTTGCCTAGTGAAGTCAATGGTAGTCATTTTGTTTCACTGAAAAGGTACTAATGTGGTACTGTGTCACATAGAGTGGGAACTTATTTTTTTCTAGCTGACAATATTTTCAACTGATCATACATATATACATATTTTTTTTGCTTGCTACCAGCATGTACACCTTTATTATGTGTAATTTTGTTTGGAAGTAAATACAAATATTAAGCCTACTTGCCCACTTACAATGGTAGATATTTTCTTTTAATAACATCAAGAATCCCAGCATTTCATCCCGAGGCTTAACAGGGTGAGCAGAGAAGATTGTAGCAAGCACCACATAGACATAGTGATATAAAAAGAATTTAACCAATCAGTTAACAAGAATTATTAAAATTCTGTTCAAATTAATAAAGTGCCGGTGAGTTTAGGGTGTTTCATTTGATAGTTCGGTCAGGTATTTCACATTTCTAACCAAATGCAGAAATGGAATTGAAAATGATTTCCCAACAAACAAGATTCCTTTAAACTTTAGAAAATTAGGCTTATTAGAAACACTGGAAAAGGCACTCAGTACTGTTATTTTAAGATCTATTACAGCAGATTCTAAAGACTCAGTGTATACATCAGAGATTGTTGCAGCAGTTTTATTTATCCATACAAAGCTATACTGATTACTATGGACTTACTCATGAAACATTAATAAAGCGCTGTGTTCAATGCTAACATGATTATGGTCTGACCTCGGTGATGGCACAAAGGACGGAGGCAGAAAGTGTCCCTGATAACATTACCCTAATGCTAGGCTCATCAATCATAATCTCCCAGTTTACCAGGAAAAAAAACCCACGCATAAAACCTTCCACAGATGTGCATCTGTAGTCCTGCTCAGTCTCTCAATCCCCACAGACTTCGAGCAGCCCTGAGAGCCAGAAATAGAGCATATTCAGTCAGTAAGTCAAGCATGTTAAATCAAGGCAGGAAACACCACTGCTAAACACTGAAGCACAGCTTTTGAAATAACCAGTCTTTAATTTGGAAACAAAAGATGCAATATTGTGTAATTCAAAGTTAATTATAATGATATTTTCATTATGGCTTAGACACATATTAAATTGCAAATTACAGTGTTGAGTAAAATGCATTCAGTACAAATTATATTTTTTGAAAACCTGAATGGTGCCCTGTTTTTGTTATACATATTTTGTTCCTATTACATAGCTGTTACTGAGATTGAATTTTCCTTCTGTCTTTGAAGTGATTTATTTAAACTCTTCTGCTGCCAATCGCATTTTTGTACAGTTCTCTGGCTATTCAGAAGCATGCATAGTATTTCATAATTAAAAAGCTTTTTCTGTGGTCATTAGATACATCTATTATGAAATCTCTATGCTGCAGGGAGCAGGGAGATTTATCTTTTTTGGTTACTGCTCAGCAGCAGTTGGCATTCCATTCTTAGCAGATAGGCAGCATGTAACATTTTGTATTATGATTTTGTATTATTTCATCAGTGGAAGCAAGTTTGATTCTTGTGCCTTGCCAAGGTTTTTTCTTAATGCAGTTATAGTCATTCAGCTCACAGGTGTTTCATTCTAACTGGGAAATAACAGTGATTTTTTTGGTCTTTTTTTCTTTTTCTTTTTTTGGAGGCTTTCTATATCACTGAAGAATCTATTTACATATTGAAGCTGCGCACATAAACGATCAGTTCCTGTGCAAACATCCCTGGAATAACCCAAATATGTACAATGTGCTTGTTTCACTTTTATTAAAGGATTACTTTGCTTAAACAGTTTGAGTCAGAGTTTACCCCCTTAAACAATTCAAGAATTGCTAAAAGAGGAAGTGAAATATTAAGCTGAGATGATCTGTATGTTCAGGGCTTTTCTATTCTCCAGACACAAAAATAACTGACTAATGCAAAATGCCCGTACAGTAGAAAGGTGTTGGAATCACATATTTTCTAAACTTAGAACTCCTGATACTTTCCATAGCACGTATTTTGCATTAAAATGAAAATCAATGCCTGCTACTGGAATCTCTATGAAAAGTAATTTTTACTCCAAATTAGGATGAGTGTGCTATCTTCATCCTTCAGAAAGCTGGGAATTCAAGAGGAAAAAAAAACACTGTAAGTGCAGTTACCTAGGTTTCTTAAATCAGACTTCTTATGGAAAGCATAGATGTTCAGATGTTCTAGTTAAATATCTTACTGAGGTGTGACGTACGCAATTCTTACATTTACCCAGATTGAAAATTGGAAATAGATATAGAACTTGATTCCACTAAGCAGTAACTTGGCTAATATTAATCTCATTTAGTTTATACATAAGGATCAACTTACTAATTTCTATTTATATTTCACAACAGTTAAGGTCTGATTTTCAGTCTGTGGAACATGTGTGCATATGCATGCATACAAACACAGAAAAAACATGATTCCTTTACTTCAAAATATTTATCTTTCTCTCACTAGAGATTTCTTTATTATTTATTGTAATGGAAAACAATCTGGATATTACCTCATTTCTGTTTAATAGAATCTCTTAAAAAGACATAAATAATTTGTACCATTATTTATATATATACTATATACTTATTAAAAATTTACTTCTATGTAATATATAGAAGTAATACGTACAACACAGGATCACAGAATCACACAGTATGATGGAATTACAGAATATCTTGATTTCGAAGAGACCCACAAGGATCATTAAACCCAACTCCTAACTCCATACAGGACTACCTGAAAGCATTCCAAGAATGGCTGAATTTGAAAGGACATCCAGATGCCATCTTTTTCAGCCTCTGTTTTAGCAGGGACACCCAGAGCAGGGTTTCCAGGGCCACATCTTGGATGCTTTGGAAGATCCCCAAGGAGGAGACTCTTCAGCCTCTTGGCAGCCTGTGCCAGTGCTCCATCACCTGCTCAGCACAATTGTTCTCCCAATGTCCTGTGCTCCTGTTTGTGCCTATGGCCTCTGTTCCTGGCACTGGGCATAATTGGAGCCTGACTCTATCCTCTTGGCAACCCCCTTTTTTGGGTATTTATGGATATCAAGAAGATCCTCCTCAGCCTTCAAGCTGAACAGTCCCATCTCTCTCAGCCTTTTCTCATATGGAAGAGTCTCCATTCTCTTCAGCATATCTGTCGCCATTTCTTGGGACTCTCTCCAGCATATCCATGTCTCTCTCATACTGGGGGGTCCAGAACTGGATCCAGCATTCCACACATGGCCTCACCAACACAGAGTAGAAGGACCACCTCCCTCCATCTGCTGGTGATACTTTGCCTAATGCAGCCAGGAATACCATTAGCCTTCTTAGCAGCAAGGACTGGCTGCATGTTCAACCTGGTGTCCAACAGGACAGATAATTACATAGGTGATAATTATTATTAAAGCCTCCATTATATTTTAAGTCACAGCCTTTGAATACTGTCTTCTGTATGGACATTACCTACTTACCTTAAAGAAATATTTGTCCTTTTCTGCGTATTGTTACTCCTGTATCTACAAATTATATTTACACAGAAAATTCTCTCACCCTATTCCCTACTGAGCATTGCATATTCATGAGAAACCAAACCATGTACAGCTGACAGTGACGCACTCATAAATTTACAGGAGGGACTTACGTGGAAAGTGGCAGCCTCTGCATTAGAACAAATTAGGGAGCAGATTCTGCTGACACCTCTGCCAAAATCCCTGCCAAAGCAGTTGTCCACCACACGGCACCTGGCAGGTATTGTCCTTGCCACACCAGCATCCTCACAGTCTTCCTGGCAGTAACCCATTGGGCTTCCACTTTTGTGTGGAACTGAGAAAATATTGCTCCACATAACTAGATTCATCTCTTACATATTTCCCATTTAAGCATACAGACCTTTAAAGAAGCATTAGACCTCTAAAGATAGTACAATAAATCTGCTTAAAGCATCGCAGACAGGGGACAGAACATGCTGCTGTGGAAAAGTAGCTCATTTGTGTAGTAAGTTATTAAAGAGCAGTTCATCCATGTGAAATAGAAGTTCTTCAAACCTGCCAGGGTCACTGAGACCTTCTCTGGAATGACAAGCTGCTGAGCAGTGGCTGGTCATGCAAGATGAAACTGCCTCAGGGAAACATAACATAAGCATTCAATTCTGCTACCATAGGGGAGAGGATATTTTAGAACATAATGGGTGAAATATGCTGATTTGACCCAAGGTTTGGGAGTTTTTTCGCTTTGGTTTTTTTTCAGATTTACTGTCCAACCTTTAAATAGTCTACTTCTATCTCAAATTTCCATCATTTATCTGAGACGTTCTGCATACTCTAGAAATAAAAATGCTATTTTTGAACACTGCAAACACCTAACTTTTCATGTCATTATCTATTCTTTAATAAATAAATTATAGATGTGGCTGCAAACGAACCCTATAAAATGCAGAGTTTGGAGGAGAAATAGAGTGGTTGACCTGCTCTCTGGACATTGTTCAGAGATGGATACTGGAAAGATAGCAGGCCTAAAATTCTGTTATAAATTTTCTTGCATACAAGGGAAAATTAAAAATTGACCTTATAAGTTATAAAATGCCTTGTTTATTATCACTGTAGCGTGCTTAATTTTTTCCTTCATGCTGAATAAAGTAGATCTATGAAAATGATTATTCAAGATCGTGCAGTTACTGACTGTATCATCATGCACGCATACAAGATAATATAATTATGTATCTGACATTTCTAATTTATTTAGAGATACACTTTGAAATTAAGTAGTTTCATAATATTTAGTGTTAAACAGTATTAATGTATTTTAATAATATTAGGCATAATTTGCATGTGATGGTCTCTGATTTTAGAAAGGGAGTAACACATTTTTATACAGTTCTCTGCAACATTTGTTTGTAGCTTCTTGTAGAATCCTAAACTTCAGCCCTTGAAAACTGAGCTCCATCTCATCTATGAAGCCTAAACCTTCCCATCCATTTTCCTATGAAATGGAGTTCACTGATTTTGTCAGAGAAGGGTCTGGTTTTCCATCATGCCAATAGAACTCCCACATAAGGCATGGGGGAATGATTGGGTGAATGGAGGAATTAGGATTACTCAAGAGAAAAAAATCAACACAAAACAAGGAAACAACAAACACCAATAAGACATAATCTTTGAAAATTAAAAGTATTAGAGAACGTCACATAACTAACAGATTGCTGTCAGCTCTGCCTGTGTGCAGTTGAATGACTGTAAGCTTGACTTAGATGCTTACATAATAAATTGCATTTTTGATAAAGTTCAATAAAAGCATAGTAGTTGTATAATGCTCAATAATGTTGCCATCATTCCCTCTGTCTAGTGTTAGTCCCTTTCCGTATGCTAAACAATGGGGTAACAATGCTTGAAGACATTTCTAAACTAGTTATGTCCTGTCTTTTCCCTAGTGAATCAATCTCGTGTCAGAAATGAATGTGATAAAGGATCTTTTCCTGTGAGAAGTTAGTGAAAAATCACAAAGAGTTCAGAACCTGATTTTTTTCAATACAGCTTTGTAATCTTCAAGTTTCCCTGCTAGATTTAAGGCTAATTAGAACTAGTTGGAATAATGTGGAGGAATATTGGGTTTATGAAATTATTTTCTCACTTTAATCAGTTCCTATTGACAAATTATCTAACTTTTTGACAAGCCCAAAAGTTGATTAATAAAGCCTTGCAGGTAGGAGAAACGAGTAGCTGAAAAGAAAAATACAAAGTTGAATGAAAGAGAAATATCTTTTTAGTTGTTTTTTTTTCCCAATATAATTCTGTTTTTTAATATTTGAAAAATTTCAGCTGAATTGAATGAGCCTGAACAAGAAATGTAATGATATCTATTATGATTCTTCAGTTAATAGAAGATGGTAAGATGTAATTTAAGCATGAAATTGCAAGATGGAATTTACTTTACTTTACTCTGAACTTCACTTGCAGGCCCTGGAAAGCGAATTTGTGTCATGTCAACTACATCAGTGGATTGACCTTATATTTGGCTACAAGCAGCGGGGACCAGAAGCAGTGCGTGCACTCAATGTTTTCCACTACCTAACATATGAAGGCTCTGTGAACCTGGACAGTATCACTGATCCTGTCCTCAGGGAGGTAGGTGTTTATACTATTTCATTCTAAAGACTGCTGTCATCTCATAAGAAATGGTACTTTTTCCATCTTTCACTGCTGCCAAAAATTGTAGGGTATGATTCAGAATTTGTGCCCTTCAGAAGCAAGAATTAACTAGCTGTCCATAAAACAGATGTCCCAAGGTATTTCATTTGCTTGGATTTACTAATATATTTTATAGCCACTTGTGATATGGAAAATTATAACATAATGTATATTCTATAATTTATATTCTGAAACTCTTTATAATTAGTTTACTTTTAGTAAGTTCTCTTACTGGAACTGAAGGAAAAAAAAACTTTATCACAGTCACAGGATTTATTTTTTAACCAGATAATGTAGGAAACAATGCATTAGTGGATATGAAAATGCTTGCTGGATAAAGAGCAGATATTATTCAGATTACTTTTGTGTTAATCATATAAATCTTAATCAAAATATTGCTAACATAGAAAATGTTTGCTATTGTGCACATAAATGTATACACGTGCATAGTATATGTATATATAGAGAGTGCACATCTGAAATGTCATTATCAGTAAATTTTAAGGAAAAAAGTACGTTACACTGATCTATGTTTCCTTCCAGTAACTGTATTTGTTTTAGTAGGACTGTTAATTTGAATAATCATTTCTCAAATATCATCCATTTGTTGGATAAGACAATTGAAATTAGGTGGGAAGTGTGAAGAAGCAACAGCTGCTAGATGAGTACGGCTGTGATGAAGCTGTACACACAATCTTCCATTCCCCCAGATAGTTACCATCTGCTGTATGCAAAATAGTAATAATTTATACATTGCCAGGCGATCTGTTATTGTTTGTTTGTTTGTTTGTTTTTACATCTTGGAATTGCTCTCAAATCTACAGATTTCAGAGGGAAGTATGTTATAGAAAGCAATTGAATTCAGTGAAATGCTGGGTTTTGTCATGTTACTTACTAGAAGTGAGTTGCATCTTTCTATATTTGGTGCTTTTTGAGGAGCGGAACTGAAGAAAAGGATTCTATTTTGTATGTTGCTGTATCTGAATTTTGACTTCATGCACTGCAAAGCTTATATTTTATATGCTTGGTTTTACAAACAGACAAAATTGCACTGATATAAAATATTTCATGCTAGTGTGTACAAAATTGTCTTCTGCATTTAAAACTTTGATCGCAAGAAGGGCCAAAAAAGTACAAAACTGCAAAAACAAAGGAGCAGTGGTTTTTAAAGCATAAAACAGGTGTCAAGCATGGGATTAGCATGGCTTAAGGTCCTGATTAGCATGGGCAGACTCTGATGTCTTGACTTTAAAAATCTGCTCCCACAGGGCAGCTTGTAGGATTGAGGTCTATCTGTCTGTCTGTGCACCTTATTTAACATCTTATGACATGATGAGGCTCTTCAGCTCTCCTGTGGCTCTGCTTACATGCATAACTTGTCATCAGAAATTTCAAGAAATTCATGGAAATGTTTTTGTTCACTCACTTGTACATCTAACCCATGCCCCCTCAGTCAGTGGTGCATAAACTTCTTCTTAAGCTTTTATTTACGCCATGTAAACAACTGAAAACACAACTTCATCCTTATTGACACAAGTAAGATTAGTAAAGAAAATACCAATGGTAGTAGTGAGAAGACAATATCTAGAAAAAATAAATCTCTGTTTATAAAAGTAGGAGATGTTCTCTGTCCAGTAACAAGCATATGACATACTGATGATCAAGCAGATGTCATGCTTATTTTGCAAGTATATATGCTCTCTGTATATTATTGTATTGACATGTTTTTTTTCTTATTTTATTCTTGTTTTTACTAGATATTCCAGAAAATAAATTAAAAACAGAAGTTCTTTAAAAGTCTGAAATGTAAAGGTAGAAACACTAGACTCTATGCAAGTAATGATAACAATTATTTAATGCATTTTATAATGGCAGGTGGTGGTGTGTGGTGCCTTGACATGGAAACACTGCAATTTAAAACTAATGGAGCTGTGCAGTTATCTGAGAAAATTCCTATCTCAACATAAAATTTGTTTCATTTTTATTTTCTAAATAAATGGGAACATTTCCTTGTGCTGGCGCAAAGATGGTGAATGTACTCAATAAATGACAGTGAAATAAGCAAACAAATGCACGCTGATTGGCAGCAGTTATTATCAGACCAATGACCACAGATAGGGCAGTAGCATCTTCAAATTGTGCCCATAACTAACTACATGTGGAACTGAGGCCCTGTAGATCCTTTCCCGTGAGATGAGACTCCAAATGAAGTCACACTGAGGTCTGAGCTGATTGAAGGACATCATTTAAAAAGGCAGATCCCAGTGACCTACTCATACTCTCCACTGTCCTTTTCACTTCCACCCTTTTCTTAAGCACATCACAAGCACTGCAGAATGGCAAAGAGGTTACTTCAGTCTCCATTTGATTGGAATGAAAACGCAGCCGGTGATGGTATGGCTTATTCCTGCCAACAGTTACATCTTTCTCAAGTGCATGCAGGAGCCCTGGAAGAACTCTCTAATATTTAACACTAAAACCATCTATCCTTTGCTGTTTCCTGTGCTGAAACCAGAATGGTGGGACAGATTTAAACTTTATGTTACTGAAGTACTCTGAAATCTCATATGTCTGTCCCTCTAAAAGCTCTTTGAGAAGTAAAGATCTGCACTTATTGGGAAAAATAAACTAATTTCATTTAAACGTCCTGATTTTGATTTTTCAAACAACTCTGTAATTTTCTGATAACACTGGGGGGAAAAAGAAAGAAAGAAAGAGAAAGAGAAAGGGAAAGGGAAAGGGAAAGGGAAAGGGAAAGGGAAAGGGAAAGGGAAAGAGAGAAAGAAAAAGAAAAAGAAAAAGAAAAAGAAAAAGAAAGAAAAAGAAAGAAAAAGAAAGAAAAAGAAAGAAAAAGAAAGAAAAAGAAAGAAAAATGAAAATTGTGACATAAATTCTCCATAGAACATATGAAGAATTTTGTTGTTTAGGTATTGTATGATCCTAATTTGGAAAATTCTCTTGCTTTGTCAGTTCTGGTAGCTTCTGTTATTCTGCCCAATGCAAAATTGTTTCTGTGTTGTAATAAGGAAGAAGAAAAATGTGTTGTGAAATATATTCTTTTCATTACAACCTTTTACATTTTACTTTTACTTTTTAATGTAAAAGCAGTGAGGAGGAAGCTGAAACTTGAAGAACAGCTTAAGGATATTGATTCATTCTTGCTTGACAGGTGAAATCATGGTTGCAGCACTAACCACAGCAATTACAGCATTAAAATGTCAAGAAATTAGAGGTCAGAATAACAGATAATTTTCTTCCTTTTGTCAGATTAAAAATTGACATTCTTTGACAGCACAGGATCTCTAGCTGAGAAAATTATGACAGCTTAACTCATCTTGTACTTGTAAAGCAGTAATTGATAATGAACTTTACTATGACAGTCTTCTCCTGTGGAGAAACATGACAGAACATCTCTGGTACAAAGCCTGTATCTCTTTTTAATATGTAAACAGTAGTTATATTGGACATTAGATGTTATTTGGAATTGTCTTTACTGTTAGTTTACATCATAATCCAAGTCCTTTCCACTGGACAGATTCAACTGACTTCAGAGAGTTGATGCTCAGAATGCTAATGCATAAAGAACAGCATCTTCAGTGTAGTTTGTATTATTGGTTTTACTGTTTTTTTTATTATTTCTTTAAGAAAATATAATTTTTCTTCTGGTTTCTCCTCAAATAGCTGCAGCTTTCAGGACCCCTACCTCCCAAAATGGCCCTTATGACCCTTTTTTTTTTTTTTCTCTCAATTGCTGCTTATCCAAGTTGAAGTACCTGACAGAATGTTGGGATTTTTGCTGATACCAACATTTGATAACCTGGAAATCTGAGCAATCAAAAATCAATAGAGTTGTGGTTTTTTCAAGTTAGGAACTTGTTTCTGCATGACAGTGTTATGGCTGAAAAGAAACAGAATAGTCATCCTTATCATAAGGAAATTCAATAAAAGAGCTGAAATTATGCATCAAAATAAAAATATTGTTCAGATGGTGTACAGGGGATTGATCCCATGTTACATGAAAAGCATGTAGTAAGTATAATCTCACAATATTTCATGCTTTCTGTTACTTTGTGTAAAATATTTCCAATCACTCTTTATTTCTTGAGACATTCAACCTGTTTGTGATTAGGAAAAATTGAAAAAATGGAGTTAAAAATTATTTTACACAACTATTTGTTTGCAGTATACTTTAGGTTAACTTCTTACCTTCTTCAATGTGAGCGACAAATGCAGCTAAGCTGCACAGCATGGGGACTATGCTGCCAGCCTGCTGCATCATCAGCAGAAGCTTGCATCCCTCCAGTGTGCTGGGAATCAAACAATCAAATAATTAAGGTTGAAAAAGAACTCTAGGTTCATCTAGTCCAACTGTACACCTACCACCAATATTGCCCACTAAACTGTGTAACTCAGGACCACATCTACATACTCTTTGAACACAAGTAAGGGAAGTGAGGCAGTGGGAATTTACTTGGCTCAGATATTTATTCTGAACCTGTTCTTAAACTTAAAATACCTGAGAAATTTGAAAAATTATTACAGTCATCACTGTTTGACAGTAAGTCGCTGTCCTAGGAGTACAGTTTTGATGGCAGCTAACAGAACATATGGCCTATGCAATATTTATTTCTTTGGCAGTGAATTGATATTTAAATAAATTGAAAAGTCATAATCATGCAATAGTCTTACAATGCATTTCAGTTACCCTCATTTCTGGGTTTTATTTTTCATATTATATTTTCTTCTGTTATATCTATCTTTGATCTGACAGGAATAACAAAGCATCCCTCTGGATCTGCTATAGTGAAATATGCCCACAGGAAGCAGAGTAGATCACATCAGTTTTCACTTCTTTTTTTTTTTTTTTTTCCTTCCTTTTCTTCCCCTCCTTGCTGAAAAACTCTTTGCTACTACAGAGAGCTAACATGATTGGGCTGTCAAGACTCAGCAAGATAGATATATCTTTAACAAAGGGAGGGGGAAGGCAAGCCTTTCCCTGGTGGCTGAACCTGGGAAATTTATGAGGAAAAAATTAACACGCTGCTCTAATGGCACTATATAACACTTCAGTGTAACACTAGTCCCTGTGACCGTGTGCTTGTTCTTGCTTTCGCTTGGAGATATTCTTTTTTATTCTTACTTCATTGGTAACTTGTTAGATCTTTCTTTGCCGGCCACTGTTTCTTTGATGTGACAGGAATATCAAAACCACCCTTACAGATCTGCTTGATTGAATTGTACCCGCAGCGCTGGCCACTCCTATACTTGGTTGTGCTTAATTGCCTCCATACAAGGAACAGCCTTAGCTTCCTCTCTTGAAGCAGCACTGGCTAGACATGGACATGGGTAGCTATGAAGTAAGTAGGAGATACCAAGCAGTATCAATATCTACTTCTTAGTGAACTGAAGGAATCTGTATAGCAGAACCAGTTATTCAAACAAAAGCCATCACTGGAGTGAAATAATTTTCTTATGGGTTCTGTTCTTCACTGAGAAATGCTTGCTTTAATTGAGTTTTGTCAAGAACCCTACATCCCATGCATTTCCAAATACATATTTTGAAATAAAACATTTTTCCCTTGATTAGCTACTAATAATTTTGTTCATCTGTGAATCTGTTCTGTATGATGTAACCGCAGTATCAGACTTACAGGGGTTGGAAGGGACCTCTAGAGTTCGTCAAGCAGTTTCCATTCAATTGGTAGCACAAGTAAGCATCCAGATGGGTCTTCAGTATCTCCATAGAAGGAGACTCCACAACCTCTCTCTGCAGTCTTTTCCATTCTGCTCCATCATCCTTGCAGTAAAGAAGTTCTTATGCATGTTTGTATGGAGCTACTTATGTTCAAGTTTTAGGCCATAGCTGCTAGTACTTATCACTACACACCACCAGGAAGAGCCTGGCCTCATTCATTTGCCTCCCTCTAATATTATGATATTTATTATAAAGAATAATATTTAGATATTTATAAACCTTAAAAAGATGCCCTCTCAGTCTTCTTTTTCCCAGCTATAATAGACCCAGAGTACTCAGCCTTGCCTTGCACAGGAGGTACTCCAGACCCTTCATCATCTCTGTGACCCCCTGCTAGAGATACCATTAAAAAAAAAAAAAGGCATATATATGCATTCATACTTGTATGAATGCACTATAAATGATCAGATAGAAAAACATTTAATATTTTGATGAATCTTTTCTGATCTGAGTTCATGGCTATTCCATGTCCATGCTGTACAGGAATTCAGAAACTTGATTGTCAAGAAAATGCAGTTTCTAGAATTGAAAAAATAGTGGCACATAGGTGTTTTTTGGTCTACAGTGGTGTGCAAAAAGACATAGGATCTGTTTATTGGTCATTTTTCTGGTGATTTAAAAGCTCAGCATCTAGACAGTGTTAAGCACCTTCACACAACATATAAGGCAAACTGTGCACCAAACATTCAAACTGAGGAACTATAGATAACCAACTTATTTAGCTGACTTCATCTAACCAGTTCAAATAATATTCCAGATAATTAATTCTTCAAACAAATAAAAGGGTGAGTTTGTGAATAACTTGTAACCCAGGAGATGTCTCAAATTTCTCTGAGGATTATTTGGAATAATTTTCTGCCCATTTCTCATATAGCTTACTTATTTCTGTGCAGTTTTATTCAGAACATCCTGTAGTTTTACCCAGACCAATTTTAGTGTTTTACCCGTATAAAAAATACATGGCCCATAGCCATTTTCATAGCCATTTTCAATCTCTTTTACTGCAGAAAAATGAAAAATACACCTCTTGTTCATGAACATTTCTTCTTTATTGTTTGGTTATTTTGTTTTTCTCCACATAGATGACAGGTACCAATTATTTATCTTTAAAATTAGCAATAAGCATTTTAACATACACCTAAAGTAATATTTTATGAGAGAGAGACAGAGAGCAATAGAGATAGGGTGAAATTTACTGCTGCTGATTGTAAGAGAAATAGCTTGAAGGGGCTTCTTTTTGCCTATTAGCACAGATTTCAGTTATATTACACTGTCATTACCTCAGCATAAATTAACTATTATTCAAAGCATTTCACACACACAAGTTTATTGGAACAGATAATATTCAGTCTAAACATCTAGTCATTCACTTAGAAAGATGCAAAGCTGAGCTTTCTAAATGTTTTAAACATATTGATAATGTGCCTCTTTAATGCCATTTTGAAGCCTGTATACAGTATATCTATATTATTGTTTTCAATTTATGTCAAAAACAAAGTGAAGTTTTGAAGAATGCGTGCTGGGAAATACTCCAAACAGAATAATTTCTTTATAAGCTAAATCCTCAAAATAACTGAGAACATTTACTTCAAATTTAACAGTAGAACCTATTTCCAAAACTGAAGTTCTAATATATACCAAAGCTTCATGAATGCTGTGTATGACACCTTTCATTTTGTACCTTCTTCTCTGTCAGTCTCCTTCCAGTGTTTAGTTTTGAAGGTTTTCCTGTTCTCGGAGATATTTCTTGTGTCCTGCAGTGGACAGACTGACAGCTGGCAGATTTTTGGAGACATCATAACCACAGAACTTGCTGTAAGAAATATGTGCTTTGCAAATCTCAGAGTACCTTCCTAGGGTGGGAAGAAGGCAGGATGTGTGAAAAGTGAGGCCAAGAGCAGAGGGAGAAGTCAGCTTTCGCTTTCTGTTCAGTATATACAGTAATTATTCATAAGGTAAAAAGCATTATGTTCCCTACAGGTTGGTTGGTTGGTTGTTTTTTTCCCCCACAAATTTGAGATAAAAAACACTAAGCAAGAATAAAATATGTATATTAGATACTTTGCCTTGCTGAGTCTGTTCTGCATTCCAAGCATTAAAAAAGTCTTCAGTGATCATGTTTTATATCAATAATAAACCAGAAGGAAAAAAGCCACAGCCAAAATGCATTCTTTAATGATTAAGTACCCTTTTCTCTTTTATTACTGCAAGATTTCAGACAGCCTGTTCTGCTGTTTGTTTCTCTATTTTCCTTCTTTTATTTCATATTTTCCTACAGGGCATGTTCTGAATCTTAAAATAAGTAGATATAAATATAAGTAGATATAAATAAAATGTGTAATGACTCTCTGAAACATGTAGGTAATCCTTTTTTTTGTTTGTTTGTTTCTGGCAATAGAGACTACTCATTAGCTTAGGTATTTAGTAATGTTTATTTTCCACAATTATACTCTCTAGACTTGCTTGTGTATCTTCATTTATTTACTTCAATACTGAAAGACTGTGATGACCCACAGTTCAAAAACTGCCTGCTTATGATTTTGTAAATTCATAGAGACGTAGAGTCAACAAAGTTGGGAAAGACCTCCCAGGCCACCCAGGACAACTGTTCACCTACCACTAATATTTCCCCACTAAATCATGTCCCTTAATACAACATCTAAATATTTCTTGAACACCTCCAGGGATGGTGACTCCACAACCTCCCTGGGGAGCCCATTCCAATGCCTGAATTCCTTTCAACTAATGGCCAAATTGCCACGGGATACCAACAGACACTACGAGACGCCCTTGGTCTCGTTCATAGTTGAACTCCCTTTGAATGTGATGTTATTCGATACACAGGTTTACCAGAAAGATTTGAGAGAACTCAGAGATTAGCATCCCAGTTATGACAGAAGAGTGGGATCACCAGGGCTCAACTGGAAATAGTAGAGTGAAAGGTGAAATGCAGCAGAAAAGCAGAAACACGGAGTATTGTTTATGCCAGCTGAGATAGAGATATTATTTGATGATATCAACTTAGCAGTTACACGATCAAGTTCAGAAAGGAAAAGTCAGACTTAATGCCAGAAGTTTTCTAAGACCTGCAGTCTGTAATTCTGCACAAATCTCATAAACAACTGTAGAGACCTCACTGGATGAGTAATTTCAAAATAAAATGTGCTGTGTAGAAAAACCTAGACTTTTCTGTCTATATATCTTGATTTGTTATGTCCTTTT
This sequence comes from Callipepla californica brunnescens, assembly GCA_023055505.1. Taxonomy (NCBI): domain Eukaryota; kingdom Metazoa; phylum Chordata; class Aves; order Galliformes; family Odontophoridae; genus Callipepla; species Callipepla californica. Next base: position 102,102,693 of record JALIRH010000001.1, on the reverse strand, counting down.
AGTGTAGATAGCCATGAGAATAAGAACCTGAGTATTTTTTTGGTAACTGTGCATCAGACTGTGCTTCTTACAATTACATTAACTTCCATTCTAAGTCATCATATCTTTTTTTGTTTTTAAATTTTGACAAATTAAGTTTTGAATGTAGGAATTCATTTTTAAAATTGCTACGTTATTCAAGACATGCAATCTAAATCTTTGGAGATTTTCACCGTTCAAGCCTTGCTGTCTGGAAAATTTAACATTTGGTCCTCTAATGACTTACATAGACTGAAGTAATTCAGTAGGTGAAAAAATGTGTTTAAAAGATATGCTGAGCATCTTCTGTGTATAGATTACTACCCCTATTACACTACCTACAGGCAAAGGCAGCTGCATGTAGTTTAGACCTAATCCCAAAAACGAAGTTCTGGTCTAAACATTCATGATCCTTTTTTATATCTAACATCACAGATTTTGTCAGAACTTCACAGAAAAGGCATGAACATATACTAATTAATACACTTTAAAAGAAAGATTAATAAATCAAATGTGTGAGCCTTTCTTAAGATAGTGGACCACATTAAGGAGCAAAATGTAATCACAGTGGAAAAAAACTCAGCAAAAATTGAAAAAGAATTCTCTTAAAACAGGTATAAATTCAGTTAATGAAAAGGGGAAAAAAAGGACAATGTAGAGTAATATAAGAATTTTTATTTTTAAAAAAATCACTCCCTTGTCAAAGAAACCTCTTCTTATGCAGAATCTTTACACGCATTTTTTTTTGTAGATTTTAAAAAGTTTTTATTTTTTTATTTTTAAAGCTCATAGTTCATCTTTTAAAACAAAAAAGAATGTAGCTAAATCCATCTGTACGAATGCACTGTTAAAGCTCTTAGCCACCAAGAAAAAATATTAATTAGAAAAGAGTGGATGAAATTTCAGAGTTTTAATGAAACCTCCTGCTGATATTACTGTTGCATTTTTATGATAGGATGCCTATGCTCAAGGGCCTCTGTGCTCCTTAAAAATGACAATTAAAACCATGCGGTGTGTCTTAAACAAAGCCAAAGGCAAGGGCAACTAATAAGTAGTATTAAACCTGATGTGGTCCCCAATAAATTCTCCCTTCTAATGGCATACAGTAAAATTTTGCAAATGCAGAAGAGGCAAAGCTCTATTCAGATGACATCAGACTCTCTGAAAACCACAGGAAGTAGTCCAATGCTACTTCCTTGGCTCCACTCCAAATTACTCCCTAATGTGCTTAAAAAATCTACAGTGCTTGTGTTTTTATTCCCAATCCAGATAGTCCTTCCCTTTGTTCTGGCAACTACACAGGTGCCAGCACAGCCAGGTTCTTTCTGCTCGTGTGACCTTTCCTAGGTAGCAGAATTAAGAGCCATTTCGTCATACCACTTGAAAATCAAGGGTTCTCCAGATATATTCACTCTCCCAGTTTCCTCAGAAATAACACTGTTGTTTTTTTTTGCTTGATGCACTGAATGTTGAGAGATGAACAGAGATCACAATGACTGCTTCCACTTTCCAGACAGGGCTGCAGAATAAGGACAGAGATTTTCAGGTTTGCTACTGTCCAGACTAGGCTTTGTGTTCCTTTCACCAATAGATCTTCGTGAGCAGTGGAAGTTTATTCTTCCCCTTCTCTCAATGGAGAGGAAAAATAATGAAAGATTTTTGCAAGTACTATCTCTGTTTTGTAGCATAACGACTCCAAAAAAGTAACTGGAGCTTTATTACTGTGGGAAAATTTATAAGTAACATTGTCCTCACTGCCACAGAATAAGTAGCTTCTTTCAATTCAGCCTTCTGATTAGTGTAAGTGGTGATTAATCGGTCATGCTTGAGATTGAATGTTTTTATTATTTCTGAATGAATTAATTAATTAATATATTTTCATTTTCTTTTATTTTATTTTTTTCCTCTGAAGTAAAGCCCGGCATATGCCCTACTGTTTAACTGAACAAGCCAGGGTGAGCAGCTTCTCTTTGTGCCTGAAGAAAAAATGCAAAAAGGAGGAATAAAGGAGGGGGAATTAAATTGCTTGGGATCATGGACATTTACACAACTTCTGCCTTCTTGGGTAGAGAAAGGGAGACTGAGACCAAGGCCCAGTAGAAATACTTAAAAAAACAGAAGAGTAGAGAAAGGCAAAAAGGACTTTTGGAGTGTTGGCACAAGGAGGGATAGAGGGAAAAGGTTAATACTGTGGTACCTAAGAGCATTATAGAAGCAGTGAAGGAATTACCATAGGTTCACTGAGTTCTTGGTATGGTTGTTAATGCAGAGAAATGATCTTTGTGACCTTCCAGAGCTTTATGACGTTTTTTTTAAGTCTTGACATTAGAACTTTGTTTTCATTAGTAAATTCACTGAGACATTATTTAATATAGTAAGGCATTTCAACACACACACACACACACACACACACACACACACACACACACACACACACACACACAAAGCCTTTATTTTAAGTACTTTTGATTGGTAAATTTTAGCAGATTTCTAAATTCAGTGGATGGTGTTTTTAAAAAGTACTGCTGACAATTTTTAGCCTGGCATAGCTGAAACTTCAGGCTTTCTGGCTGCTGCTCACTGCATTTCACATGTGGAAGCAATTGAAGCATCCAAGACAGCAGTAGTGGTTGTTTTTGTTGTTTTTCTTTTTTTTTAAAATGCCAGTAAATTTTAGTGACTGCCAACTAGGGGATGCTAATGACAGTTTTCATATAATTTTTTTATTCCTTTACTTCCTCTTTTTTTTATGCTTTGGAAATCTGTAGTGGTTCAAGTCAAAAAAGAAGTAAGCTCTAAAAATTCAGAAGATTTTTACTTCTACTGAAGGAAAAAGTCTGCTTTAGACAGACTTGAAATAACTTTTCATTATTGGAGATAATGTGTTTGGAGCTCTAGTAGCCACTCAGAAAAGAATGTTGATGTCATATATTTACTCTGCTTGAAAAAATACTATTTTTCCATTCCAAAGATCTAAAAATAAATTAAGATTTCAGTATTCTTGGTTGTATTTCATACGAAAAAGAGAAAAAGAAGTTGATTAAAGTATGTCACTAGAAAGAGAAAAGAGAATGCTTGGCCTGGAAGCAAAAAATTCAGTAATGGTAGATTGAAAAAGGAAGAAAGAAAGAAGGAAAGAAAGAAATAGAGAGAAGGGATGCATTCAAGGAGAGCTTCAGGAGGACCTTTGGAAATAGCAATTTCTTGAAATTTGAATTTGATGAATTGAGCTCAAAAGTAAAGGAAGAAACAGTTTGGCTGAAATAGCAGTTGATGCTCTGAGAAGGAGCTTGGAAAGAGCTAAGAGTGAGGAATATGCATTAGTAACTGGATTAATATGACAGAAAGCACATAGAGGGGATAGAGCTGATTTGGTTGCATTTGCAAATACTAGATAGGACACATCTGCAGTTCTGCATGTTGTGATGCATTGATTGCTGTCACATAAAGGAGTAATACAAAGGAATAATATCAACAGAGAAATTCTATGTTGCAGGTGTATGTTCTAGTAATTTGCATTGCAGAATCAAGATGTCAAAGAAAAGCTTGTTCCATAGAGTTAAGCACCAGATGGGAAAGATCATCTAGATTGGCGTTTTAACCAGCAAATCACACTGAGCTTTTGTCCATGCGGCCTTTTGTAAACATAACTGTTGGTGTCTGATGAATGACAAAGAGGCCATAGAACTGTTTTGTCATATAGGTACAGTTTGAGTGATAAGAAATTATTTCTGTGACTATAAATATTTATCATCCAAAACCAACAGTAAGAGTTCTTGCTTTTAAACAATTGAGAGGATGTCTTCAGAAAAGACAACATTGCATATCAGATCAAGCAAAGTCCTTGTTTCTGAGACTGTCCATTACATAACAATATGACAATGATTTTAGGGCAATTATCAGTCATTTGAAAATAAAAAAATCCTGTGACTGACCATGTTTCAAATCTTTAGTGTTTATGACATGGTTACATATCTAATGAATTATTGTATCATGCTGTTATGTCTCTCACAAAAGTGACTTAGCAGTAAGATCATTTCTAATGTGTTGTACTCAGCAGCTTAATAATGATCAAAGAAAACATTTTCTTTTATAAACTTAATACAGATTCGGGAGAACGATGACAGAGCAGTGATTTCATTTGGCATGACATCAATGAACACACAAAGAGTTTCAGTAAATGTTATCAATCTGAAAGGGATAAGAATTATTACAAACATGACTGTGAGAAATATGATAGTCAACTGAAGAAAAATGTGGCATAGAATGAGAATAATAAGAAAATTCATTATATAAAAAAGAAAGAAATTAAAATATTTTTGAATTAAAATGTAAACACGATTATAAAAAATGCATGACTTTCTTTAACTCCAGCTGATATTCATAGTTTTGCACAGCAGTGATTTTACAAGCAAAAGGGATTCTCCCTGTCTGCCTTGTATGCAGTCAAACAGCAGGGAGGGAAAGGCAGCAAAATTACCATCAGCTGGGAGCAAAGCCCACAGTTTTATAAATGATCACAACTATAAGAAGGAAGTGATGAACAGAGTAGTGTCTTGAGGAACCCCTGTAACAACACTGACCTTGTCTGAGGAATTGGGAGTTAAAGCTGTTCACTTCAGAGCATAATAGAGTTTGCTGTAGTTTTTAGTGTAATTTAATGAGAGAATTTCATTATAGCAGTGGTAAACTCCATTGTTCCAGGCAAAGTTGGAAAGATACAAGACACAGGGGAAAGATAAAAACTGTGGGAAGTTGCTTTTTCCTTTTATAGGTAGGAAGGATGGGAGGCATTTCACTGTTTTTCAGTGTAAGGAAGTTTTCCATAGCTTTCAAGGAAATGGTAACTGCTGGAGGGGAAAATGAAGGTTTTGTGCTCAGATATGCAGGAACGTCAGAGACGCTGACATGCACTTGAGAGCATGCCTGAAAGAATCAAGGATGCTCTCTCCCAAACCAGCCCTGGCTGAGGCATAGCCACTTTTATGTTATTTTTCCTTTACCTGTTTCTGTTTGTGAGATCTAGGTCAAGTGTCTACTTAAACTGGGAGAGTGTTTAAAGATTTACGTGTCATGAAATGCATAGTGGACTTCCAGGGATAAAATCTGGAGAACTGTGAAGGTAAAACAAACAGAAAAGTAGGTATCACAATTTGTACTTTAATTAAATATAAATGAAATAAGTTCAGAGATGAACTTGTGCCTGTGAAGGGGATGGGAAATTCATTCTCCTTCAGTTTGCTTTACTGCTTCCAATTGTAGTGGAATGAGAAAGAACTCAGAGTTGGGCTGCCTGGGAAGGGGCTGTAGTTCTGCTCCAAGCTATTGCTCTTCTGCTGCGGAGCCATTTAATTGCACGTTGGATCCAGGGAGATACCTCCTGTGTGGGGAAGGAGCTTAAGGTTGCCCCTCTCCACTGTTAAATTAATAAAGTAGTGACCTGCAGAGAAAATCCATTTCTGTGCCCATCTTTCAGTCCCTTGAGTATCTTGATTAAATAACTCACCGTATCAAAGCTTGCAGACTAGTTGAGTCATTGCTTGTCTTTATACTGCAGCACTTCTTTCCTCAGAGCACACCGTAATAAAATGGAAATCAATACTCTTAACCTAACTTACAGAAAGTCCTGAAGATATTGATGCCATTTAACAGCTGTAGATGCAAATAAAAAAGCAGTATCTCACACGACTAGTACAAAACAATAACATTTGCAAGCTGCTTATGCTACCCACCAAAGAACTGTCAATCATTCACTGGGAAGAAGTGCTTGGGGCTGCTAAATGCGCTGGCTGCACGAGCAGGAGAGCATGTTTGAGTACCTGTGTTCATTTGAATGTAGAAATGAAAGAAACTTTCAGGAAAGGCAAATATGGATGAATATGGCTGTGGTGCATATTTCTCACATAAACACAGATTTTGGTTCTTCCCTGGGCTCTGTCCCCATGCACAGGGGAAAATGATTTGTGAAAAATGTGATGCTTGTACACTGAAGGAGAAACATGCACAAGGATTATGGAAATAAACAATATTAAAAAAATGTAAAAAAAAATATTCAGTATATATTTTTGAATGTGTGACTTGTTACAGTAGCAATCATTGAAGTGAACAAAACAAAGCCACTTTACATAGAAATAGAAGTATTGTCATACTGTCTGCAATGCAATCTGGTTTTCAGTTTCTTTCTTCTCATCCTACATGACTCAAACTAAAAGTGCTTCCACTTTCATCCTTCTTGTGCTCTGTGATTACCTTGCACTCCTCTCAGCAAGGGGGAGATTGCAGCTGAGATCGACCTTCTTGTTAATAGCTCCCATCATGATTTCACTTGCATTTCTAGAGAGCTGTTATTGGACAAAAAATAGGCTGCTTCATGGCTTACCGTTTTGTGAATGTGTGCGAAAGAGCAAACAAAACATTCACCTTTATGATGTTTCATACATATCAATTCTCACTTTTTCATCTAGAGTAAGTAAGTTGGCTCTTGTGCTCCAGGGCTGCCCCTAAACCAGCTCCTTCTCTTCTGGGGTCTGCAGCACACACTGGAGCTAAGCTCATGGGAAGACCTCACCATAGGCACAGTTAGTACATGTGGTGCTCACAACCAAACCTTTCTCTCTGCATCTGATTGTTGTGCTGATTGTTATTGGAGCCTTTGACTGCTAAGAAATAGTATTTTTGAACCTGAAGAAACTGATTGCTTGAATTATTTAATGATGCACTTGGTTTATATTTCTTTTAATCTACATTCTGAAATAGAGAAAAATCATTTAGTTGACTGCTGTGAGAGCAAAACAATATCTATAACTCTTTGTTCCTGAACTTAACTGATCCTCCATGCTGCAGAGAGTATCCCACTATCCCTGTGAACGTGCTGTCTGACATTAAGCATAAAAACTGGAACCCGCTAACTTCTTTCCTTTGAATAAAACAAATTTAGGATATTACTCACTGTAACTAAGAAAAATATCATTCATTAGACTGGATGATTTTTTTTATTATTATTATTGATTTCCTGTTCAAAATTGTATCTAAGCTTAGAATATGAATCTCTGTGAATTATTTTTAAACGACCATTATTAAGTGCAATGAAGTGATGTTTTGCTTCCTAGCATAAATTAGGATGTGTGAGATGCAATTATTTTAATCTTTCTATTGTCAGCAAGTTTGCAAATGTTTTTGTTTCCTTGTTTGGACCTAGAATTATCAATAGAGTGAGGCCCATTTTATCTTTCTGCAATATATGATCATATCCTAACAGCTACTCCCTGAAGTGTCTGCAGTACAAATCTCATTTTATGTGTATTAAAAACAGTAGGGAATCTCAAATCAGCTCACTAAATAGCTTTCCTGAAACACCTTAATAAGAAAGTGAAAACTAGTATAGTTGCTACTTTACTGTTCCAAAAGCATTAAATCTAGCAGCCAGTGAATTCCAAGCTTATTTTCTTTGTGCAGAAAGGACATTTGAAGGTGAAATATGTGAAAAAATAATGTAATTAAAATGCATGTGAAATTAACCGGCATATATGTTTTAGGAAGCAGAGCAGCACTTTGCGTACACTACTCAAGATCTGATGGGAGGAAAGGAATTACTTAATTAGACCAACATTTTTAGAACAAATACATTGGAAATTTTATGATGTACAGTTCAAGAAAAGCTGTGGTGTATACTTACAGTGTTGAGATTTATTTCACATGCAACTGTAGTCCTCTGGTAAACAAATCAGCGCATGACATTGTTATTCACAGATCTGCTCTGTACCTGCTTTTTGTTTCATGTCATGATCTGATAGCACACAGCATTCAGAATGCCCTTGGGCCGGTCCCTTATCTCTGTGTTCTTATGTTCGTCTTCTATGTAAGTTCTGACAAAGTTTTTTTCTGTCCTTTTCAAGTGTTTTGATATCTAGAGAGGAATAAGAGTTCTATCTGCACAGCCATAGAGTTGTGCTGTGCCGTCAGTGCAGTAGTTGAATACTAGGGGTATTTTTAAAGAAACATTGTTCAGTTTCTTTAAGCTTCCAGGGGTTTTCAGTTTTATAAACAGTATTTTTGAAAGAAGAGAATGACATTACTGATCATAGGGTGGCGGGGAGTGGGTTGTCCTTGTAAGTGCAAGGCAGCAAAAGCATTCAGTGTTTCCTGAATGTCAAGATCTTGGTTCTGCACTTGCTCTGAGTATGGAAGGACTTGGCATTCACTTAAGTGTTTCAAAGCATGAGCATATAAATAGGTATGTGAATATTTGCCAGGACATCTTCAACTGTAAAATAACAGTTACTTTTGACAGTTATGATTGAAGAATCCATCTGAAAAATTCATGCTAGTTTATTATATTGTTCTGTTCCTCTTTCCTTTCCCCCTGCTAACATCATAAATCCACCTGGGCTGGGAGTCAAAGCCCACAGAGTTATGTGTGCAGAATTTATAGCCCAAAAATCAGAACTTGCTGAGACTGGACAACACAAAAGTAAACGTGTAAATTAGAATTGGGCTGTACTTAAAAAAATTAATAATTCATTTAAATGTGCCTGAGAGGACAGAAGTATCATTTATAGGATCAGACAAAGGGTGGTAGGATCTGGTTTTTGTTCAGAATTGCTGCCAAAAATAATTCACACTCTCATTTCATCACATAATATCTTCAAAAATTAAGGAAATAACCTCGATAATTATTTGAAGAAAAAAAATGGAAATTACTTTTCTCAAAATATTTTTGGCAGACCTATGTGGGAACAGTGCCCGATATTGATATTAGTCATCGTGATTTTGAAACCAAAACCCACAAACGACTGTAATTCTGTTACAGCAAAACTTAGGAAATCAGTTGCAGAGTACTGAATGTAATGGAAAATAGAAGTTTGATTCAAACTGAATTTCATATTTCTGTAAAAAAGCAACTGCATGAGTGGTGGTTTTTACACAGCATGTAAAGAGAGACTGCTCACATGCTACTACTGTATAGATGTGTACAAAGATATAGGCATATGTCCACACAAACACATTGGTTTTGTATATAGTTACTCCATGTTTTTAATTCATCAATAAAAAATATTAATGAAAAACAAGAAACTGACCAGTTCCCCAGAAAGCAGCCTAAAGCCTGCTCTGAATTAGTCATGAAGGAAGAAAATCCCTGTACTAGTATGAACACACCATCCAATTTGATAGGCTACAAACCATGCAAAGTCCTTCAGCATCTTTACTGGACTTCGCATTCAGTTTCTTCTTTTATTAGAAGTATTTTGTTATATTACCTGTCAATCTGATCATCAAAAGTGGTAGACACTACGACCTGTCAGGAAATCTTTAACATCTGTTCTGGCTTCTATGCTGTGGACTGCAGGAGTACTCAGACTGGCTTGTAGGAATCGCAAAATATGTCAATTAGAAGGATTCTTCTGTGTAATTAAATATTTAATGTGCTTCTTACCTTCTTATGTTCGAAAGAAATAGCAGAATTTACCAAGTTAGTCATGTTTTTGGTGCTTTTTTGTATGTCTTGTACAGTAGCAAATGAAAAATTCATAGAGCTCACAAAAAAAAAAAAAAGCAGAGGGTCAGTAGTGCTAAGTACAGTACATATGTAAATACATAACACATAGAGCATTTCAAAATATGCCAGTTTAGCTTTCGATGGGTTCTCTATTCTTGATTTTAAAGGATCAAATGAAATAGTACTTGTTTGAAAAATAGGCTTTCTTAAACTCTATTGCTTTTACAAGGGGTGATCTTTTGCCAAAGTTTTAAAGGATGTATCCTAAATATATTTGTGTTTAAATGAAATGTGTCAGTAGGGGAAGCATCACAGTTGGATATACTCTACTCCTTACTGAGTTTCTCTGGATTTATTTTGAAAGCAAGCTGAAGTCTCAAAGAATAAATTGAAATGGATAAGTTTTCTTTCAAAATTGTGAAAGTCTGAAAGCCCACAAAAAATTTGCAACAAAACTAAGCACAAAATACTTGGAGAATGAATGTAACTTGGAAAGATTTTTACAGTAGTCTGAATGTAACTGGCAAGATGTGTTTCTGTCATTTTTTGTTTTAACCTGCTGGTGTTGTTATGAAATAGTATTTATTTTGTTGTTATTATACTTTATACTTGAATGTTGTTTCTCAGTTTGCTTTTTTTCCCCCATTTAAGATTCCAGAGGCTTATTTTATTAGAGATCCTCATACTTTCCTCCTTACAAAGGACTTTATTAAGGTATATGTGTTCTTTTTAGTGCAAAAAAGCTCTCAAGACCTGAACTGCATGTCCTCACAGGTTAACATTTTCACATATAACGCCAGTTACTGGAAATAAGCCTGGTTAGTTGAGTAACCAAAGCATGCTTGAAAGGAGAAGGAGAGCTTGTCTACAAAATACTAACACTTGGCTGAGTCTGCAGCCTGAGAGGAGAGCACCGGGTGAATTTTCTGGACTTTTTTCATGGCTGACTTGGGATATGCCTGCACTGTCACTGAGTTGTGTTGACCTCCCTCCTTGACGCATATTGCTCCTGACAGTCCCTCTGCCTTCCCCGCAGGCCATGGAGGCGCAGATCCAGAACTTCGGGCAGACGCCATCGCAGTTACTCATTGAGCCCCATCCACCGCGGAGCTCTGCCATGCACCTGGTGAGACATAGCTGCTGGCCGGGAATTCATTTCTTTTGAACCCGAGGCTTCTTTATAGGTCATCAAATATCCATTTAAGCAACACTTTAATGCCCTCCACTGCCCAAATAGCCATACACAGTATGTCAGAGAAAGGTGGAATTTGACTAGCTTTAGCTGCCTATAGTCCTGAATTTTCCTGTGTAATATTGTGTAAAAGGCCCTTTCTTCATAAATATGCACTTCATAAATACATGCTTAGATTCTTATTGCTGGAAGTAATGGGAATGACTGCAGGCTCTTGCAGCGAGTGTGATGTTATTTTGTTGGTTTTTTTTAAAGGAGGCATTGTTAGGGGATAGGTGATAGGTGGATGATGCCTGCTTGCCAGAAATGAAACAGTATAGTTCAAATTCTTCTGGAATCCTCTTTCCTGTTCCCCTGGGAGAATACAGTGTATACTTCATTGTAATTTTAATTTGAACTTCAGCATTCATTCCCAGCACCTTCTTTGCCCTTCTTGCAAAGAATTACGCAGAATAGCAAGACTGAAAGAGACAGATCTCTGTGCTCCTCAGTGCCTTTGATTAAATGCTCAGAGCTAGATTTTTTCTTCTAAGCTTTGTAAATCAAGAGTAATGTATACAGTAATTTCATTAATTTCATCTGTTCACAAGGAAATAACTTTCTCCAGTTGCACACTATGAAAATGGGAATTGGTCTGGAAATGCCAGCTGTATTATTACAAGTAATGTGTAGATGATAACATTACATATTTTATATTCTTAAGGCACAGATAATAACTTTTATTTATATTTTATATTTCTATTTAAAGTTGTAATCAAAAGGAAAGGATTATTTCAACTTCTGAAATTAATTCTATTTGTTATAACGCTGATTGAAAAAGCTGATAGTAAAAACGGTACATTATATAATTTCACATGGTAATACTGCTGCTGTCTGTGAAAAGTCACCTGTTCCACCTGTAGAATCACTGAACTGATTTATAATTGCTTACATACTAATAAGTAAATGCTTTTCACAGAATTAAAATGTCTGCTGATGTTTAGAAGTGATGTATTTCAAATCATTCATTAAATCAGTCAAGCATTCATTAAGAAAAATCAAATATCTAAAAATATCTTAATCTGAAATTTTGAGTCCCTCATTTTAATCGTTTTCAACTATTATAACTTATAGCAATTAGGAACTGACTGTTTTATTTGACTCATATCTCTGCTGTGTGAATACTAACTGCTGTATCATTTTGCATTTTATTATGTATGAATTAATGATAGCAGTCGTTATGCACCCTGTAACGATAACCTGGTGGACCCTTGCCATTCCTATTCTCTACTTGTCCTCATGTAATGATCCAATATTAGCTTCTGATCTTGCTCTCCTCCGTCACTAGTGTAGATGCACAGGTAGTATCGTTGTCCCTGTATGTGCACGTGTTACCTGCTCTTTTTAACCTCGTTTTCCCTCAGACCTCCTCACTAATTGTGTTATCCCTTCTGTTTTCTTCTGCTCTCTTCTCCTTTCTACTCAACAGTGTTTCCTTCCACAGAGCCCCCTCATGTTTAAAGATCAGATGCAGCAGGATGTCATAATGGTGCTGAAGTTCCCATCAAACTCTCCGGTCACACATGTGGCAGCAAACACTCTGCCCCACCTGACAATTCCTGCCGTGGTGACCGTCACCTGCAGTAGGCTGTTTGCAGTCAATCGGTGGCACAACACAGTAGGTAGGTTATCACAGGTAGATTTCTTTCAAAATTTAGGATCTTAACATGCAGCTTTTAATTGCGAGTGGAGGTTAACAGGATGTGAGCTAATCTCACTCATTTGCCTGTGTATAAATACATAGAAAACTTGCAGTTATTCTGCTTTCTGTCAAATATTCAGAGCTTCTGTTTCCTCTAATGTCATTCCTAGAATCTCTCCATAACAGCAGCACATTCCCATGGCAGCCAATCGATTTGTTGTTGCATCAAGATCAGACTTTGATATAATAATTTTCAGGAGCATACTGCTGTTCTTGACACAATTTATGTCAGTATGTCCATGGTTTCAGAAATATAAACTGGCATGCTAGAGAGTATACATCACTGTCAGCTGCTTGAGAGAGATTTCAGTCCTTCCTATGGTCACGGCTTAGTAATGTGGGACCAAAAACAAACTTAAGTGGCAGGATTGTACTGAACAGAAGCATCCTCATTCCCTCTAAGAAGCCCATTCAACAGGATTATCCCAAATTTCCTGTCCTGCTCACCCTTCCAGCTGTCCTGTCTCCTCCCCATCCCAAGTATTCAAGGCCAAGTTGGATGGGGCTCTGGGCAGCCTGATGTACTGAGTGGCAACCCTGCCCACGGCAGGAAGATTGAAACTGGGTGGGCTTTAAGGTACCTTTCAACCTAAGCCATCCTGTGATTCTATGACGCTTTGATTTCTCACCTGGCCTTGCAAGTGCTGAGGTTGTCCCATACATTGCTAAATGTGTGGTGGGACACAAAACTGAAGCCCCACCCACAAAGGAATGAGAGTATTTTTCTGCTCCAATGGCCCTCATGCTGCAACACGGAAATTTTTGAATCTCTTACCACCTGGGAAAAACAAGAAGCTGCCACATGTTAGAGAATGTGACTCAGTAGCTGATTCAGGAGCTTTCTCAGGAGTGAGCAAAAAAGAAAAATCTATCCCCTCTTTACAGCACGGGAGATATCTCTGGACAGAAGTAGGCCCGTCAGGACAGGAAACTGTGAAATTGAGCTTAGATTTCTCCCTCCAGTAAAAATAAAGGAAATCTGGATTAATTATGGGTTTAACTACCTTAAATGTAGACATCTCTTCAGTAAATAACTCAAGTCAGGTGAAGTAGATCCAATCTTTTTTGCACTAGACTAGCTAAAGACTTGTGTTAAAAGTCATAATTAGAGGATTGAATGGGAATTTCCTTCAGGCATGCATTTAGAGGAACTATCAGCAAGAAAAGTTAATACCACACTGAATTCTTGAGTACTAATAGAAGTTGTAATTTGAACTTTATTTTGACAGCTTAAATAAAGTTAGCATGAATATTATAATTTCACACGTATTCAGAAGGTTCCTATTTTTTTCAGCAAACTCTGTGTGTTGTTTTATAGAATACAACTGAAACTGAACAGGGCAGGATATCTGATTGCCTTTCACAAATCTGTGAATTTTTTGATAAATCATCAGTTGCAATTGCATCAGATATAAACATGTATTTCCCATTTCTTTAAAATGAAAAGGAAAAATTAAGGAAAAAAAGAAAAGCAATTTCTTTACATAATTGTCCTCAAGGAAAGACGTCAGTGTCAAAAATGATTCAGAGATACAGAAGCTGCCCACTAGCATTTTGTTCCTTTTTTTTTTATTAAGACTATTTGTCTGATCTGTAATTGATTCCCCTGTATTTTTTTCAGTGATGCTGCCTAAGTACTCTGCAAGCATCAACATTCAAGTCACTTCCATATGAGGAGGCTCATTTAGTACTTTTCTACTCATTTTCTTACCCAGACTGTCACATGAGGGAAAGCCCAAATTCCTACACATACTTTACTGTGAAGGAGTCAAGGTCACAAAAACAGCAGTATCCTGAAGTTAAAGGGTTTCCATAGCAAGTATTATTTAGAGAAGTCATCTTGTTCAGTTGAAGTCTTGTTGGCCTTTACAGTGCGTGTCGGTTGGGGTTTAGTTTTCCATATACAATCCTGTAAAACATAAGTCACGTTGAAAACATGCAGAATTCACATCATAAACCAATCACGAAAAAACAGTTTTGGTATAAGTTTAAAAGAGAAGAATAATATCTGAGTATATGAAAGTATTAGGAAGCAGGAAAGCAAAGCTGTTTGGAAAATCAAAATTCATTCTGGTCACTTTCTTAATTTTTTTTATCTCACCCAGCAATCCCTTTCTTATTTTCCAAGAGACTATTCCAGGACAGGGTATCAGTTTTCTATTAAACTGTCTCATTTTAATAAATCATAGGTCTACCATAAAGGATAAGTTCATCTACAGAAGATTTCTGTAAAGCTTTTGTGTTTGTACACAGTAAAAGTTATTTACATGCCCATATCACAATGGGATTTAATGAAACTCAATAAATACCAGTAAAAATCTGTCACAGACTGATTTGCCTTTTAAAAAAAGAGAGAAACGAAGGAAGGAGAATGGGAAGTTCTAAGAGAGGTGTTTTTCAGAAGCTGGCAGGGTCAGCTGTAGGCCTTGTGTTGTTTTTTGCCTTCTCCAGCCACCTATTGCAACAGTAGAAAATAACAATTATGACTGAATACAGAGATTGTTAGTGGAGTATTCCCACTATACAATATAAGGCAGAAGAGTTAGAAACATGAACAAACCCGCACTAGGCCAAGGAACATAACAATCTCAATCGGCAATTTGCTTTCAGAGTTTGTTCTTTGGGGCTTTGTATCTTTTATGAAGAATATTCTTGTGCAACATGGCAGTTCTTGACAAAAAAAAGATTCTTTTATTTATGGAAAAGAGTCAAAGCAATGCTATATATTGCTTGAAAACAGCTGTGACTAAATATGCACTCCTTGGTGCAAATTAGAACATCTTAAGGACTGCTGAAGATAGGTATGATTCTAATAAATTTACTGTAGCCTTTAAGTTCCCTGCAAAATATGCTGGATAAATCCATGGAGAGGTCCAAGTTTTTCTGCATAGATTTCTCTATTTACGGAACTCATATTTTAATCCAATTATTTTTCTTTTTCTCTGCTATTATAATATCTGATCCTGCATTCCAGGGTAAGAAAATACTCTGTTAGACTATTTAAAATGAATTTTATGAACAACTGAGTCTGCAGAAACCACAACAAAAGTATCATTCATACAGTTATAATTTCTGTTTTCATAACCAAATCTGTATTTCTATAGCAGAGTGGAAGAAATCTTAAAACAAGATTTAGAACAAGAAATAGTAAAAAGTTATGTATTTATTTGGATATATTAATTTCACTATGCAGTTTTAAACCTAAAGAAATCATAGAAAAGTAGAAACAGATAACAATATTCTTACGTTCTTTATCTTCCTTTCACATTTAGGCCTTCGAGGAGCCCCAGGATATTCTTTGGATCAAGCTCACCATCTCCCAATTGAAATGGATCCATTGATTGGTATGTAAAAATAAAAATGTAGCAATATATTTGAAAATGACATTTTCAGGAATTATTGATTAAGCTGCATTTGTACATTATGCTTCATTTAACATAGAACATAGGAAAATATTTATTTTTGTCAGCCCTGGAAAAATAAAAACATTAGCTATAGATGCTGAATGAATCACAAGTGCTATTTGTTATTAACATCACCAGCAATTGATATTTAAGAAACAACTAATTAATTCAGCTACATTATAAGTCCATATTTATAATTCTGTTCTCTTATCAGGTCACATTAATAAAATAAAACATGAGGGTCTGGCAGAGCTCACAGATTTTAATTTCATGCAACCTGTATAACAGTGTAACTGTATAGCAGTTAACTGTATAGCAGTGTTAATGTAAACACATTTCATTCATTTACAATTGTGATTTTCTTAGTAGGGATTATTAAATTATTGCATTTTAAATTGTTATATATTCTTAAAATCTAAAAATATTCTTAAAAGTTGAGTATTTTTAACTATAAGTACCGGCTAAAATTGTTAGACTACTATTAAGAAAGGTTGCTGGCCCTGTGCTTAATTGACATTATTTCTCTTTAATTCAAATTGTTTGCTTTACCTTTTTAAATTTTTGTAGTAGATACATTTTTGAGACAGAACGTGTGGGTAGGAATAGTTCTTAGAGTCAGTTTTGAAGCATTTGTAAACATCTCTAGATGAAAAGTTCCTTTTACTATTCGTCACTATTTGTGGTAGAAAGATACATATATATATACAAATACCTCAGGAGAGTTAACTGTCATTCTGTATGCTTTTTTTTCTTGTATAAAGACAATATTTTTCTCTTAGATTTTCCTCTCAAAAGCTGGAGAATCACTATTGTGTCCACCTGTTCTGAAAATCTGAGTAATTTGTTATATTTCAGTGGATGGCTGTACAGAATCTGGTGATTTACATCAGTGCTCTTGAAATATACATAAACCTGGTATTAACTTTTACGAGCAATTTTAAAATAGTGGATTTTTTTCTTGAGTCTCTTATTTCCTGCAGTTGTGAGAAATTTTAGTAGAATAATCAAAAAATGGTGACAAAAGAAATTCCAGGGTATTGTATGCATGAAGTCATGTTCCTATGGACTCACTCACTGAGTGAGTTTTATCTCAGCTAGCTTCAGTCATTGGAAGTTGTAAAGATTCCCTCTATAGCTACTGTCAGACAAGAAATATCCTCTGGAATTGTATAGCACTGAGACATCTATTTCAGCGTGAAATGACTTGCCAAGTGAAGTGATGTCCCTTTCTACAGTGGGTACAGATGAAGTGTAGGTAATTATCTTGTGTGCTGAAGTTTTAGTATGTTAATATTAGGTGAGAATACACCTTTACTGAATTGCTAAATCCTGCCTTTAATGTAATGGGAAGTCAAGAGCAAGTTAATTAATGACTCAGTGCTTCCTTACTGCACTGTTAGACATACAGGATGGTTGGTTTTAGTAGTAATCATCCCTTTTCCTTCTATTTGAGTGAATTTGAGGCAACTCCGTGCCGTGATACTGTCCTGGGGCAATGTGTCCGGAAGGCTGTGCAGGGGAAAAGGATCTGGGGGTGTTTGTTGACAAACAAACTGAATGTGAGGCAGCAGAGTGTCCAGGTGGTCAAGAAGTCCAATGTCATCCTGGCTTCAATCAGAAACAATGCAGCAAGCAGGAGCAGGGAGATGATTGTCTTTCTGTGCTCAGCTCTGGTGAGGCTGCATTCCAAGTACTGCATTCATTATGAGAAAGACATTGAGGCCTTGGAGTGTGTCCAGAGAAGGGTGACAAAGCTATGAAGGGCCTGGAGCACAGGCCTTAAGGGAAGTGGCTGAGGGAGCTGGGACTGTTTAGTCTGGAGAAGACTCAGGGGAGGCTTTATTACTCTTACTGCCTGTAATGAGGTTGTGGCGAGTTTGTCCTCTTTTCCCAGATAACAACGGTAAGACAAGAGGTAATGGCTTCAAGATGCACCAGGGGAGGTTCAGTTTGAGTATTAGGAAATACTTTTTCTCCCAAAATGTGGTCAGGCACTGGAACCAGCTGCCCAAAGAGATGACCGAGTTACTATCCCTGTATGTGTTCAAGAAATGTGCAGATGTGGTATACTTAGGGAACGTGGTTAGTAGACAATATTGGTG
Organism: Callipepla californica brunnescens; assembly: GCA_023055505.1. Lineage (NCBI taxonomy): Eukaryota > Metazoa > Chordata > Aves > Galliformes > Odontophoridae > Callipepla > Callipepla californica. Next base: position 102,084,740 of record JALIRH010000001.1, on the reverse strand, counting down.
GTAGATGGACAGTTGGACAGCTGGGCAAGGTGATCTTAGAGGTCTTTCCCAACCTTAATGGTTGTATGATTCTGTGACTGTAAGAAGTAGATTAATTGGTTGAATACTCTTTTTGTCTTGATCCAGTTAAGTCTATGCAAGTGTGGTCATACAACACAAGCTGTGGTATTTTCTGTAGCAGAAGTACCAGCCAGCAAGAACTGAGTCTGAAGTATTGTTAGCATTGACTTCCATCACATTCATGAAATTCAATTTGTTTTTGAAGAGTTCTTTAGTAGAGAATATAGAGTAAAATATTGCCACATATTATGCAGTGCATCAGGCAGTTTATAAGAAATTGTCATCTCCTGTAAAATCTTTTGTCTTATTCAAAGAGAAACCAAGAATCTCACAATATTTTTTTTATTTCTGACACCCATATAGACAGCTCTAAATGTTCATATTCAGAATGCTTACTCAACAACAAATTCACAGTTCATTGAAAGTTAAATGTATTCATTTTCCCTTGTAAGTGGATGACAGGAAGGTGTTGGAATGGCTTACTTACAAAATTGTTTTGCATTCTGTTACAGCCAATAACTCTGGTGTGAACAAGCGGCAGATCACAGACCTCGTGGATCAGAGCATCCAGATCAATGCACATTGTTTTGTGGTCACAGCAGATAATCGCTACATTCTTATCTGTGGTTTCTGGGACAAGAGTTTTCGAGTTTATTCTACGGAAACAGGTGACCCTAAATACAACCACCTGTGACTTCTTAGGTCCCAAAGTGGACAGTTGTCTTAATACTACCATACTTAATACCTGTGCTTACTCCTCAATAAATTATTAATCACAAATTGTTAAATCCTATGTCATTATATAAGCATAATAGCTTTATTTAGGATACTTTTTTTTTTCCTTTTTTTTTTTTTTGAAGATAAAGGATGTAATAGGAAACTGAAAGACGTGGTTTTCTTAGAGGCAGTTATTCAAACTGTAGTTAAATTCAAGTGGGCTGATTATATCAAAAGGATCTACCAAAATTTTGGTTATGATATTTTAATGGCTGTATTATTTTTGTCTCTCTTTATTTGACGTACTAAGAAAGGAAGCTGCATAGCCTCTGCTGGGAGCCAGTATTTTATTTCTTTGTCTGATGTCTTAGCCTTACGTTCAGTATACTGCTAAAAACTCTAATGGTTCATGTACTATCTTACGCATGTCATTCATGAAGCACACAAACAATATGCTAACATTACTGCTTAAATACTGATGGAGCATTATCTGCACTTTATATTCAGTGACTGCAGTGCTAATTTGATTTTCAGATATAGGACCTCAAAAGGAATATAAAAGAAAGAAAAATAAGCTTTATCTTCATCATTTTTTAGTTTTATTGTAGGATGTAGGGAATTTATTTAGGAGCATGAGGTAAAACATATATTTCAACTGAATTCTGCTAATAATTTAGTTATGTCAAAATGCTGTAAAATACTCAGGAAACCTGAATTATTATTATTTTTTTTCACTTTTCACTCACCAGGAAAACTAACTCAGATTGTGTTCGGCCACTGGGATGTTGTCACTTGCCTTGCCAGATCAGAGTCCTATATTGGTGGTGATTGCTACATTGTGTCTGGGTCTCGTGATGCAACATTGCTGCTTTGGTACTGGAGTGGCCGACATCACATCATAGGTGACAATCCAAACAGCAGTGAGTATACTCTGTTCAAAACACCTCCTGCCATGCCTATTCAATTTTAGAATCTCTTTTGTCAGCTTCTAAAGATTACCATACCTACCAGCTACTTTACTCGCAGGTTGGTATAAGGAGAGCACCACATGCTGAGCAATTCACTGAGTACTACCCAAAAAAATGTTTAAACAGTTTGTGCATGGTGACAGATAATAATATGAGGGTAATTTTTAAATTCAGATTTGCTCTTATCGCTTATAGCATCATGTCATCATAAACTAGAACAAGATGGTTATAGCTTTTAAGTGTCAGAATGTATATCAATATGTTTTGATTTTTCAGCCCCATAAATATTTTTTGTCAGTTTAATGAATTCTTTTTTTATCACAACATGCTATATCAGCTGCTTGCCTATTCAAACAAGGGATGTCTCACATGCCTTGGAATTCAATGAGTCTCTTTGAGAAAGGTCCTTCTGTTGCAAGCAAACCTTTTAAGAAGCAATGTGACTGAATAAAAATAGAAAAGGATGAAATGTCAGGAAGAGTTTACATTTCATCTGTAGTGGACTATTAGTGTTTTGCAGTGTAAAGGGGACAAAATAGTAATATTAATTTGTACAGAAGAATACTTAAAGTGCATCTATCTACAGAAGATCACTTATGGAAGTGAACTAATTCACAAGGTTCCCAGTCCAGAAATGTGACCACAGTGGTGGTCAAGGACAGCTTATATCCTGTCTTGTATAACACATCCACATTTTTCATTTAAACAGAGTTTCTAAATTCTGAGGATTATTTTCAGCACAACAATATTGTCTCTTTAGATAAGCATAGAAGAATCCATCACCATCAGTTTTGATCTCTGCTTCAAGTACTGACTGGAGGCTGTTGTAGACCTGTCAGTTACAGATATTTTAAGGGAAAGTATTTCTTGAATGTCTTATAGAATTTGATTTTTTTCATGGCACAAAATCAGTATTTTGTTAATTTGGCATCAGCAGTTAATTTACGTTATAGTTTTCTTCCATTTATCTATAACCAGAGCAAAGAGGAGACAAAAGCCTCACTTTTTCACATGATTTTATTTTGCTTTTATACCAGAGAGAGAATGGAGGCAAAAAAATATAGAATTCCCCATGTATTTTCCACGGGTTATTTAGCACTTAATTCTCAGATACAGACAAATTCAATATGAAGAGAGATTTCATTTTGGTGCACTCTGTTTATCTTGATGACATTTTGTTTATTTGAATGCCTGTGTGATTTATATCGAGTATTAGTAATTTCTGTGCTAAGTCAGAAAAAAAAAAAAAAAAAAAGGAGCTTGCTCGTTTCATTGAAAAAAATGTGAAATACTTCTCCTTTGCTGCCTTTTATCATATGGGACTGGACAGCCCTGCCTTTAGCATATTATTTCTACTGTCTGATACAAGGCTCTTCACTTCTTTATCATTTAAATTTATTTTTGTTGAAATTCCTTTTTGGCATTTTGAATATGTCAAAATGTGTACTGGTACTTTTTGAAATCTCAAGTTTAGTATTGTAACTGTGTAACTTTGGAAGTTTCTGCCTTGGAGATACTGTAATTTTGTGAAAAGAAAGCATACTTAGTCAGCTGGAAGTAGATGGTGAAAACAAAACCAATCATATGATTCACTCGCTATCTCTGTATGAATAAGGTACTATTTTGCAAACAAAAAAGGCATTACAGTCAGATTAATGGAAGACAGTACTGCAAGGAGTCACATCCAGGCAAATATAACCTCACAGGCACAGGTAGCAGCATTCATGAAGATCAAACAGCCAAGTACACTCTGCTAACTTCCAAATATATCAATCTGATTACATATTTCTCATGTTAGAGTCACTGTGAAGGTTTGCATTGAAAAGTAATGATTTTATCACTATTACTAATGTCTCTACTCTTTGGATTAAAATCAACTTCGATATGTTAATTGTGTGCTAGTACTGTAGTATAATCAGAACTTCACGTGTTGTAAACATCTCCTTATTAATAGAAATTTTTACTCTTTTTTTGAGCACACGTTAGTAAGAATGGATCACAATAGTGATTATATGCATGAACCACCTTCTGCTTTTTAAAACTTGTAAAATTACTAAATTTTTCTCTGGAAGTAATAACTTCTAAGCTATATTCCCTACCGTTAACTGACGTGATATCTTGTATAACTCATTATTCTCTATATTCAACTTGATCTAGGGAAAGATTCCCCTGCCCATGGTGAATGGGCTGGACTTCATGTCATAGAATCATAAAACCATAAAATCATCAAGGTTGGAAAAGATCTCCAAGATCATCCTGTCCAACAGTCCAACTACTACCAATATCTCCCATTAAACTGTGTCCCTCAGTACAATACTGAAACTTCCAGGAATGGTGACTCCACCACCTCCCTGGGCAGACTTTACAGTGCTTGGCCACTCTCTCAGAGAAGTATTTCCTAACAACCAACCTGAATCTCCCCTGGCACAGTGTGAGACCATTCCCTCCCATCCTATCACTGGTTACATGAGAGAAGAGGCCAACCCACATCTCACCATGACCTCCCTTCAGGCAGTTGTAGGGAGTGGTCAGGTCTTCCCTGAGACTCATCATCTACAAACTAAACAGTTCCAGTTCCTCAGCTGCTCCTCATAAGGCCTGTGCTCCAGACTCCTCACCAGCTTCATTGCACTTCTCTGGACCAGCTCCAGGGCCTTGTTGTCTTTTTTATAGCAAAGAGACCGAAACTGAACACTGTGTGCGTAATCACTTCTTCACAGTATGGGTGGTGGAGCACTGGAACAGTGGAATGTCCTTGTCTGAAGACAGTCAAGACCCTCCTGGATGCCTACCTGTGCAACCTGGTCTAGGGAGCCTGCTTTGGCAGGAGGGATGGACTAGATGATCTCCAAGAAGTCCCTTCCAACCCTACAATGGTGTGATTCTGTGATTCTTGAAATGCAGCCTCACCAGTGCTGAGGGATGATATTTTCCCTGCTCCTTTTGGCAACAGTATATTTGATCCAAGCCAGGATGCCATTGGCCTTCTTGGCCACTTGGCACGCTACTGGCTCATGTTTAGTCAAGCATTGACCAACAGCCCCAGATCTGTGTCCTCTATGCAGTCTTCCAGCCACTCTGCCCCAAGCCTGTAGTGTTGCCTGGGGTTTTTGTGGACAAAGTGCAGGACCCAGCACTTGATCTTATGAAACTTCATTGCACTGGACTCAGCCCAACTATCTGACTTATCCAGCTCCCTCTGTAGGGCTTTCCTACCCCCAGGCAGATCTACACTTCCAGCCAGCTTGGTGTCACCTGCATGCCCCTTCAAGCCCCTTCCGACCCAGATCGTTCTATGATTTTTAGAAGTAAAGAGTTCTCAACAATCCTTTTGAATATAGGTTCAAAGTTTTGCACAGTTTAAACCAAGGAAGTAGTTTTGTAAAGAAGCATTTCCTAATCTATTCTTCTTCACTATTTACTAGTAGAAGATTAGGACTTGTAGGAAAAATGGAAGTGAGATGTTCAGTGTAGATCGAATCCAATTAGTTAACATCTTTAGAATGAACTTCCAGAAAAATGTCGATGATATTGTCAGGCGACAAAAAAAAAATAAAATAGGATTAGTTTCTTAAAAGCTGTCATCTGGAAACACAGATAAGGTATTTTATATCACAGAATGAAGACGGTGAAGAATTCAAAGAAAAGATGTCAGGTATAGTAATTATCTGGGTTAGGTGCTTGAGTTTAAAATAATCTTTTAAGTTGAAAGACAGTTAATTATCAATTTCAGCTTCAGTGCATGAAGTTACTAGAAGGAACTTTAGTTGTTTCAGAATACCAAAGGAGAGAATAAAGCAAGCCTCTAGTCCTAAGCAGTTTATATAGTTTCACATGTGTGTGGAAAAATGTATATGTAATTTCAGTACAAAACATAGATGTCACACTTATTGTGAAACAATCTGGAGAAGAAGATTTCAGAATATGCTTCTTACAAATTCTGCTAGAATTCTGTACTCCAGAATCAATGAGTCTGATGAAGTCTTTACTATATATCACATGTGTCAAGAACCCCACTTGTTGAACTCATGTCCAGACTTCTGGGGACCTGAATCTGTGCTGATGTGTGCTCAGCGGGTGACCTGAGCTTTGTCTGAGGGAAATACAGGACCAGCTCTGGTTTATAGGGGAGAATGGAGAAAAACTGTGGCTTGGATGAGAGAGACTCTTGCAAATGGCAACTCCAGCTCAGTTGTTTAAAACTTGCCTATGAGAGCATGGTGAGCTTTTTTCTAATTTTAATAGATTTTCCTAGAACAATACTTTGATTAAGTTATCATCTTTATTCCCCTACACATATCAAAAAGGAGATTCTGGTTCAGACTGCACATGTCACAGGTATTTTACAGGCTGGAAGATTTTGCCAGATTTAAAATATAGTGCTTTCCATGGTGTGGCTTTCAAAAATAGTCTGCGTAATAACCTTATGGTTAGATTGTTTGGTCAGGAAGTGGGAGACTATGTTCTTAGCCTTTGAGACTGGTGGAATTCAAACCCACATTCCTATATTCACAAACATATGCTTCATCAGCCTCTTGCATTCTGGACGATCAGGCTATAAATTAATGTGGGAGGTTCACAGGGGTGAACCTCCAGCAAAGTTATTTTCTCAACTTCATTTATGGATTTTATATGGCATAATGTTTGGATAAAAATAGAGATAAATCAAAAAAACAGGAACAAAAACTGCACACCTTTAGCAGCAATATGCAGGTCAAATCTCCCTACCTATCCTTCCTCTGGTCTAACAAAAATTGGTTTCATGGCTGCATAATGGCTTAATTGAAAAGTACGTCCTTCAGCCTGGAGTAGAGGCTGATGCCTGGAGATGCGCCTGGGAAATGAGAAATGTGGCATGAATTCCCTTAGACTGAGGGAGAGCTGAATGCTACTTTTTATGCTTTTATGTATATTTAAGCGTCCTTTTTATTTCTTCTGTTTTACTTCAATAAGTAGTATCATTGGGACTGAATTGAAAGTGTAGTCATCCTGTCAGTGTTAGATACCTACTTTCTAGGCCAAAATTGGCCATCTGAAATAGGTATCTGACTCTGCACCCTATTAAGTTGATGACCACATAACATAAATCTATGGCAGAATGAAAGGAATCTGTTTTCTCATAGGACATGGCACATACGAAGGACATTATTTGCTTATTTTAATTTCTTTAAGTGATCTGACACATGTAAATCTTTGCAGTTCTAAGAATTTGAATAGGGAAATTATTGTTAAAGAGTTTAACAGTTTGAGTTTCTCTTTTTTTTTTTCCTCTCATTATATATAGGGATTTGTTTTAGCTGAACACTAATTTGTCTACAGATTTCCTCTTACATAGCAACTGTATTAGTCATCATAAAAAGAGGGGGAGAAACTATATTATATGCCCTGGAGTTCAACATGTATTGTTATTGTTGTTTTATTTTTATATCTTATGATTGCTTTATTGAATGTCTCTTTGAAACAAGTGACTGAAAATGAGAATTATCATGAAGTCTTTGAACAGATACCAAAGTAGATGATAGAATTGCAGAAAAGTGAGGAAGGGACAGATGCTTTCATCTGAAACAGACACAAATTCAAAAACTAATTTGGAAGTGATAAAAATTAATTTGCACACTTTAATTGGAATCAGACTTCTTCAGGAAAGAAAGGAAGAAGGGTAGGCAGCTTCTGCTGAAACCTGATTGAATTTTTTTTCAGGTAAGTAGGTTGGACTTGGCTGCTTATCCTCTTGAGCCTTTCTGTGCAACATATTACATTCACCTTCTGACTGGTGTTCTTTAAAAGGATCAATGCTATTCCTGTTTTGTCCCTAGAGCCTGAAATTTCATTGATCTTGGGGCTTGACATTTCTCATTACTTATAGTAACATCCAAGAGGATGGTCACAGGAGGTGTGAGAGTGAACCCTGCTTTCTCTATCTGGAGCTGCACTGACCATAGTAAAACACATTGTCTCTCAGCCCAAATCTTGGGCTGATTCCTCACAGACGCTGATTATACATCCTCTCCCAGGGAGTGCATCTGTGTATGTCTGAAAGGGAGGGCACATACTTCCATAAAGGATCCATCTCAAGTTAACCTGCATTTTTCTAAAGTGTCACAAAGCATATTTTTATTTTCTTCTTGACATATCATTTTTGAAAAAAAAATAAATTTAAATTGTGAATGTCTCTGACGCGGTGAGCTTCTATCTTGAAAGAATTACTGTTCAGAATGCTGAGTATTGAGTCTTCTAAGATTTTGTTTTCTGAAGAATATCTCCTCAAAAATATTAACAGAAAAATCTTAGTGTCATAAAGATTTTGATTTGAACAAATAATTCAGCTATAGCCCTGTTCTTCCTTCCACGAAAGTCAGAGATGAAATGGAAGCTGGAAAGCTTGTGACCTCGTGTTTCTTTAAACAGAAGACCTTCAGATGTGTCCCCAGAACAATTTACATAATTCCTGGTAAAGAGAATATGAAAAAAATAGTGGCACTGTCCATTCTCCTTCATATTCTTTTTCTCCTTACAATGTGAAAACTGTGTTACCGAAGAACCTTATGATACCATTAAACGTTGTATTTTTCAGAAAGAATGAAAGACATATTTGACTTCAGACTTTGTAGAAGAACATGCTTATTTAGAAACGCATCACAGATGTGTTTTTTCCTCCTGCCCACGAGTAGTTTGGTTCAAAGGTGCTCCTTCAGGGAAATTACAGGGAGTTTACAGAGATGGTATCTCAGTTCATAGATAGGATATTTTCACCCGCAATTCCCTCAGAGCTGCAGCCTTTGACCCCGATTGCATCTATCAGAGGTGATGTGACAGTGACAGAATATTTTGCTAGATTTTGAATGATTCTTGGAGTTCACAACTTCTGTCCTTAGCAATAAAATGTTATATGATTGAGATTCTCTTCTCTGTGCTACAGCTTTTCCTGTAGACAGTATCACTGAATCTTATTTACCATTAGTGTCTGACTCTTATTCATAATAAGGACTTACAATTATTATTTTTTATTTACTGAAAAAAGGTCTCAGAGGTCAGAGCAGTTGTTTATCATAAGCATTTCCCATTGTAAGACAATTAATCAAAAAAATTTTCATTTTTTCAGATTTGGCATTTTACAGTTCCTTCATTTTATACTATTTTGTTATGAAATTGTGAGGAAAATGTCTTTTTCAAAATTGCATTCTTTCTCTTTCCCTTAAATTTTCTAGTCATGAAATGATTTTAGTCATTCAGTACTGCTACTTCCCTTGCAGACTGATTTCAACACTATGTGGACCTCTGTAACAGGACTTTAAGCCAAAGAAACCTTTTTTGTTTGGTTTGGTTTGGTTTGATCAGATAGATATACTGAACTTCCTCCTTTATTTTTTCCAAAATCCATCTCTTTCATAACAGTAAAGCCCAGTTTTCATTTCATTTCCAGGCAATATATATATAAATATTCTTACACGATAAGATTAAAGATTAGGAAACTAGAATTTGTTAAGATAGCTGTTTCTATTAGCAGTGAAGGTAGATTGACTTATCCTATTTGGTACAAAACTAAAGTCTACAAGCCCATGTTTGGTAGTTCTTACCTGATTCAGAAAATTTTATTTAAACATGTAGAATTATTAATTAAAATTTTGATAGCAAATGTGGTTAAGATTATTCAAGAAATACTGTAAACTCTCTGTATATTTTCAAGAACTGCTATTGTATATTGTTATGGCTAACCAAATTTTAAGAAAGACCAGGGAGTGTGATGGGAGCAGAAGTGGGTTACTACAGTGACTAAAAAGAGGCAAGCCTGTCACTTTAAAGAAATTTTATAAGTTTGGTTTGTTTGATAAAGTCAAATGGAAGGGCTGAGGGCTGATTTCTTCTGTAAAAATGCGAATGGGGAAAAGACGTGAGGGGGTTGATTTGAAGCTGAAGGGCAGTGCTGACACGAGAACAAAGAGATATAAGGTAGACAGGAATAGATTCAGACTGAAAATAAAAATATTTCTGTCCTTCAGGGCATTAAAGTTCTGGGACATCCTTCCAAGTCACCTACCCAGCCAGCTATTCATTAATTTATTAACAGGTTTATATGGTGTGAGTGTCTGCAGTAAATGAGACTAGATTCCTTGACCCACAAAGCTCGATTCAAGCCCGTATTCCTAAAGCATATATTTTGGAAACCCATACACTCTTGCATGGATACTCCAGTAGTTCTCTTGTTAATTTGTTTCAGTGTTTAACAGTTTTTGCAGGTAGGAAACTGCATTTTATCGCAGAGTTGAAATATGTGCAGCCATTCACCCATTGGACCTTGTTGTGCCATTAGCTGTAAGACAAATTGCTTGGCTATTGGACATCTTTTATAACTTTAACTCCCCAGCTATGGTCACCAAGTCACTGCTCTGCTGCATGTGCAGTGAAGAGAGAAAACACTTTAAATGCTGTGCAACCTCCAATCCTACTCTTTATCAGTTGTGTGACCCTACTTGGAGCTCATTTCTGACAATGCGGGTACAATTTCCTTTATGATCTATGGTGGCAAGATAATTCCTGACCCCTATTTGCTATTTTAGGGTATTGCAATGAAAGCTAATGTTGAGGAAGTTTTGCATTGTGACTCCAATAAATCCTCCTTTGTCTCATTGCCTTCCAAACCAAAATTGCCACTCCAGTGGGCAGAGATTGTCCTTGTACAGAAGCATCAACTTTCTACCTGCTTGCATTCAAATTAAATAATTAAGATGCATTTGACAACCTTATTATTTAACTGGACAGCACAGAACATGCTGCAATAATTACTGTTACTCTTCATTGTACTGTAGTCTAAGAATCCTTGTATAAACTGTGCATCATCATATCTTACTAGCGCAGATTTTATATTATCCTACAGATAAAGTTACTATTATTTGGTTCCCACCTACCAGTACAATACCTCAGTATCCAGTATCCTAGTGTCTAGCTCCTAGTTAACAGAAAATGTTCAGAATTGTCATTGAACCTGCTTCTTTACCATATGCTCTGTCTATGGTCAGTTCCGTATGAAACAGATTGAAATCAAGACCCCATACTACTGAGTTGAATGTTCTGAAAAAAATACAGGAGGCCATTTAATATAACCATCTTTATCAACTGTACCTGTCATCCTGTCCAAAACAGATAAGAAGCTTGCTTGACGAGACTCCCATTCCAGTACAGCATGGTGACTGGCATTAATGAGATTTTTGCTTCCAGTTCTTTACTGACAGAGCTCTGGGTAACCCAGTTTGTTATTTTGTGTGGGGTTAATGTTATGGTAATTCATCTGTAGACAGAGCTCCAGTCCTTTGGAATTCCCCCCCCCCCCCTTTTTTTTTTTTTTCTATTTCATTTGTACAAACTGAATATAAACAGGTGAAATCTCTGTTTTCTAGCAAGTTGCTAATTTTTTTGTTACTGCATAACTTTTCCTTGCCTGGCAAAGTGATATTAAATACTCAGTAATTCCTTACTGCATACAGAAGCTTTACTCATGAGATGTCAGCATCTGTTATTATTGGAAACAAGAGAAATGTTGCTATTCATCACATAAATGAACCATAAAAGCCCACTTGTTTGAATCCACAATAAAATACGTTTTTCTCCTGCATATATAAAAGAAAGGTTTAGGGAGCAGTCTATCCTACTCTTTAAAATTAAATGTTGTTATAATGGCATATGTATCCATACTGATATATATAAAATGATGTATATTCATAAGCATCTCTAGCTGTAATTTTAATCTATAAGCATTTAATGTGACTTTAAATCAATAATGTCTATGCAATGGCAGTATCTTTCTAGTACAATGCTATTTCTCCTCTCTTCCCCCTACTTCATCTTCATGAAATAAGTTATGATCATTAATATAAGAACATCCTCAATTCTTCCTGCTCCTTAGGTTCCTAGCAGAAGGCAACAGTCGTGTATGTTTGATAGCAGATATTTATGATGCAATTGTGTTCCTTATGTGAAATTTGACTTTTCAGTATCTTTAGATCATAAAACAGCCATGTATTGTTCTCGTCCAAGTATGACAAACAACATGTAATCCATTATTTCCAAACCAAAAAAGTTTGCCTTATGTTAATGTGTAAATTGATTGGAAAGCTGCATGTATGAACTATGATATTTGAATGTATTTAGCACGGAAAGCTAGGTATGAGATATTTTAACAGAAGGTGCTTTTCTTTTATGCTTATTGATTGAAGGCACATTACAGCACTGTTATTTAGTTGTTAAGATAGGTTTGTTTTTGCCATTGGTCTATTTCCTTATCTGTTTTTTGTTTTAACAGGTGATTATCCTGCTCCTCGGGCTGTTCTAACTGGTCATGACCACGAAGTTGTCTGTGTGTCCGTCTGTGCAGAGCTGGGACTTGTTATCAGTGGTGCTAAAGGTTAGAAATACTTGTATGATTTAAGTCTTTACAGCCTTTCTGAATGGTACTTTCTGGTCTTCCTTCAAGCTAGATAGACTTTAGCTCTCTAAAATCTCCTCTGCCAAGGTGTTCTGGAATTCTGGAGGAATCCGCAGCTGCTTACTCTGAGCATTATTCCTTACTATCCAGATTTGTGAAGCTTAGAAACAAATAGTTGATTGTCCTTTCCAGCCATCAGCCTGTACTACAAATACCTACAGGTCTTGAAGAGAATTACTGATAGAGACCTGTCTCTGGGATAGGGCCAGCTCCAAATTCTCCACCTTGCAGACTGACCTCAATTTCCTTGGCAATGAAAGCTGAGTCTATTTGCTTTGTTTTGGAATCCTTCAGGAGCCTTTCACCCAGCAGATTTTTTGGTGGATAGGTTTCCAAATAATCAGGAGTTTGCGTGTTTGTCATTGCACCTCTTCAATTAAAATTTTTGGGCCATCTGTTCACACACAGTCTTGTTGTATATTTATAGAATCCGGAGTATCCAAGAGCCACTAATATAAATGTTTCCAAACCTGCAGCAAACTCCTGTATAACTCTGGACATCAATGTAAATAAAACACTCACCTAAATGAGTTGTTGCTTAATTTTTCCCTATTCTGCCCACCTTCTCCTTTTCCCCACGTCCACTTTTCTTCCTCTTCATTTAGTTTCCTTTCTTCATTTGGAAAACTGCACGTCTTTTTTTCTCATCCATTCTTCTTTGCCTCATCTTCCTCCAGGGTGTAGCTCTTACTTTTTCTTGAGCTAGATTATCCCTTTATTTACATTAACTTTGTCATTTTTTAAGGTTCTTATTTCCTATGTCTCATTTCCACTCCATTTAGCCACGTGTATTTTTTTCTGTTTACAGTAATATCTATTTTATACTGTATTAATAGAATCAAGAATCACTTGGAGACCTTAAAAACCATCTGGTTCCAATCCCCTTCCATGGATATGGAGACACTTCCCTCTAGACCAGCATTTGAAATCCCAGTCCAGCCTGACCTTGAACACCTCCAGGGACAGAGCATTCAGTTTCTCTGGGCAAACTTTTCCAGTGCCTCAACACCTTCATCGTGAGGAATTTTTTCCTAATGTCTGATCTAAATCTCCCTCTTTTAATTTAAATCCATTGCCCTTTGTCCTATCATTATAATCCCTTATAAAGAGGTCCCTCTCCAGATTTCCTGTAGGCTCCCTTTGGATACTGAAAGGCTCCAATGAGGTCTCCTCAGAGCCTTTTCCAGGCTGAGAAACCCCATCTGTCTCAGCCTGTTCTCAGAGGGAAGGTGTTCCATTCGTCACTATAGATCTGTATTTGTTTTTAAAATTTGCTGCTCATGAGTATAAGAAGATCAGATATTAGGAAAAATTGCTTCTCAGAATGAGGGACACTGCACTGACACAAGATGCCCAAAGAGGTGGTGGATTCACTGTCCCTGGAGATTTTCAAGAACTATGTAGATGTGGCACTGAGAGGTTAGTGGTGGTGATGTGATGGTGGTTGGATTTGGTGATTGAATGTTGGGGGCAGATTGAGAGGTAGTGATCACCAGGTGGTAGAGTTCAAGATCTTGAGTGGAAGACACAAATCAAAAAGTGAGATTGATACCCTGGGCTTTGATCTCTCTGGGACATTCTTGGAGCTATCCCATGAGCTAGGGTGGTAGAAGGTAAGGGGGCCTGTGAGAGCTGGTCAGCATTTAAACAACGCTTCTTCTAAGGCCAGGATCAGTGCGTCCCTGTGAATAAGAAATCAGGCAAGGGTGGCAGGAGACGTGCAGATGAGCAAGGAGCTCATGCATAAACTCAAATGGAAGAAAAAGGTCCATGAAATGTGGAAAAAGGGTCTGACCACTTGGGAAGAACATAGGAATACTGTCAGGGCCTGCAGGGATGCAATGGGGGAAGCCAAGGCCAACTTAGAATTGGATCTGGCAAAAGAGATAAAGGATAACAAGAAAGGTTTTTTTTTTTTTAAGTATGTCAACATTAAAAGAAAGACTAGGGAAAATGTGGGTCCCCTACTGAATGAGGGGGGTGTTCTGGTAATAGGGAATGCAGAGAAGGTGGAGATACTGAATGCCTTCTTTGCTTCTGTCTTCACTGTGGGAACTGCCCCTTGGGACTCCTGGACTGTGGGGGTTAGAGGGTCTGGGGAATGGAAAGCTCCCCTTTGATGAGGGTGGAGATAGTCATAGATTCATAAATTCACAAGGTTGGAAAGGACCTACAAGATCATCTAGTCCAACCATCCTCCCACCACCATCCCTACCCACCAAGCTACTAGTCCAAGAGTGTTTACACAAATTAAAGTACGTAAATCCAAGGGCCCCTATGGGATGCATCCACGTGTGCTGAAGGAGTTGGCAGAGGTGACTGCTGCTCACTATCATCTCAGAGAGGTCTTGGAGAATGGGTGAGGTGACTGGAGGATAGCCAATGGTACTCCAGTCATCAAAAAGGGCAAGAAGAAGGATCCAGGCAACTACAGGTCAGTCAGTCTAATCTCTGTTCCTGGAAAGGTGATGGAGGAGTTTGTTCTGGATGCTATCTTCAGGAAATTGGAAGAAAAGAGAGTTATCAGGAGTAGTCAGCATGGATTCACGAGGTCATGCTCAACCAACATGGTGGCCTTCTATGATGTCATTACTGGCTGGATGGAATGGGAGGCAAGCAGTGGATGTAGTCTACCTTGATTTCAGCAATTTGATAGTGTCTCCCACAACATCCTTATAACAAAGTTGAGGAGGTGTGGAATAGATGAGTGGACGGTGAGATGGGTTGAGAACTGGCTGACTGGCAGAGCTCAGAGGGTTGTGATTAGTGTCACAGAGTCCAGTTGGAGGCCTATACTTAGCGGTATTCCTCAGGGATTGGTGCTGGGTCCAGTCTTGTTCAGCATCTTCATCAATGACTTTGATGAGGGGATAGTGTCCACCAGCAAGTTTACTGATGATACAAAGCTGGGAGGAATGGCTGACATGTGGAAGGCTGTGCTGCCATTCAGTGAGACCTGGACAGGCTGGAGAGTAGGGCAGAATAGAAGCAGATAAGGTTTAACAAGAGCAAGTGTAGAGTGTAAAATAGCTGAATAAAGTGTAAAATAAGCTGAAGGACTTTGAACCTAATTTTGTCTTGCAACATTGCTATTTTCTTGAGTCAGCTTTTTACATTCTTGCTGTCAAAGTATGCTTTTCAACTATCTTGTTGCAAGTTTCCTCTTATTAGGGTAGCTGAGGTCCCTTCTTAGCTACCTTTTGCTTTCTTCAGCATGCAGTGCTTTGTAAACTTCTATTTATGGAGTTAAAGGCTGCTGTGGGTCAAACCCATAATACACTTGTAATGAATCCAGAGAGTTGGAGGCTCATCTTGTCACACCCTGTTCCCTGAGTTGCTCTTCTCACAATTTCCTTTATTACATAGACTATTCTGCACATCAATATATAGAGAAAATCTTTCTCTTTTTTTCTTTTTTTTTTTTTTTTAATCATGACTTTTCCAGCAGATGCTTGTTTAAAGACTTTTTATTCATTTTTCTGTCCAGTTGCTTTCCAGTTTCTTTTACAGCATTTCACTGCAGTGCTCTGTTGCACCTTGGTGCTTTATATGCTCCTTCATGGGGAGTCTGTCCCCCACTCTGTCACGTCAGTCATACATGCAGACTTCCAGATAACCTGTGTTGGGACAGGGATGCGGCATGAAAAGGACTCCTCTGAGAAAATCTTGAGCCTCAGGTTGATGTCTGCATTTTCCTATCCAGCATAAACAGAAAAAGAGTGGGCAGTTTAAGTGCCTTTACACCAGAAACTGAAATCTGAAGGTTTTGTTTCTGCCTTCTCTTGCCCATGACCAGCCTGCTGCTTGTCAGGGTACTTAAGTGAGAAGGTATTACACGTTCCTTTTTGAAGATCTGACATGATGTTTATACAGCAGGTGGAGGCATCACTGGCAATTCACCATTTCCAAAGCTGAAATTCAACAATCTGAGAAAATAAATTAATTCCACTGCAGATGCATTCTGCAGACCCAGCCAGACTCAGAGTCTCTCTGCATAAGGCTTCCTGCAGATGCAGGCAAGGACATGCACCGGAGGGCTCACAGACAAGTGCATCGATGCTGTGATTTGTTCTACCTGGGCAAACCCAGCCATAGTGTGATTTTCAGAGAAGTTAGAAGGGCTTAATGTGAGGTGGCTGAGTCAAGCCACAAGCAGGAGATCACTGTGATGGTCCAGTGATATCCCATGATTTGTAAAAGAAAATAGTTATTATTTACTATGACTCAGATTTGACTTTTAGAAGATTAGTAGGTTAATTAGACTTTCAAAAGAACATTTCTAACAGATTTTGAAATGGAGATATCATAGTGTTGCATATTAAAATGTACCTTGTACATTTCACAGCTCTTTTTTTCTTTCTTCAGCGATAATAATAAAAAAAGACACTGAAGTCTCATATTAAAGAGTCAATGGAGTAATGAAATTACAGAGTGGTCTTCTGAAAGCTCTTACAGTCCCAATATCATAGTTACATTGTTGTCGGTCAGACGATGCCTATTGTTAAAGCAGTGAAATCTATGACTGAAATCTATGCATATAATACATCCATTGTGGGAGAGGACCTACAGGAACTGTCACTGACTATAAGAGAAATATGCAGTGATATGGTTATATGCCCTCTGGGAGTTGCTCCTACTAGTCACTGTTAGGGCCCCATCTGTTTAATGTGAATGGGCAGGCTAAGCAGAGTTCATGTTCTTGGAGGAAAGACCAAGGCTTCTAAATGCTTGGAAAAAGGATAGGATATTTTAGAAGCAGATCACTGACAACTGCTACCAATTTTAGAAAATAATGAGGTACCGCCTTTATACATGTATTTATTAATCTGCTAACCCTTGCATTTTCTTTTGTTTTCTATTTTATGATCTTTGGGTCAGGATCGCATCTTCTCATAACCGTGCAGGTCTGAAAAGATATAGATGTGTATCACATGTTGCCTCTGTGCACAGTTTATATAGTTTGTATAACTAGCAAAAGTATGATATATCATCTTTTCATATACAGAAGGTCCTTGTCTGGTACACACGATTACTGGAGATTTGCTGAGAGCCCTGGAAGGAACAGAAAACTGCTTGTATCCTCGCTTAATTTCAGTTTCTAGTGAAGGTCACTGCATCATCTACTATGAACGAGGACGATTCAGCAATTTCAGCATTAATGGAAAGCTCTTAGCTCAGATGGAGATCAATGATTCAACCAGGGTAAATCTAAATGCGAATAAATACTTGTTGGGTCTTGCTTTTATTTACTAAAACAAATTGAATTTATTTGCAATGTATTTTAAAGGAAATCACACGTGTAAAGTTTCCACCTCCTAGATGAGTCATATTCAAACACAAATGCTCTCATCTCCATCTCCAAATGTGAAAGTGCCCTTGAGCATTTTCAGAGTGAAAAAGAACAAATTCTGTGTGATCCCTCGCAATTCCTGGAATTTTTATTTGCATTAAATTTAAGTGGGAAGCATATCTTTAAAACAAAATACTCAGAAAGAAGTCAGTTCTTCAATTACTAGTCCAGACATGGGCTAGCCTTTGGGGCTCTGCTCTGTGAAGAACACTTGAAGCACCATTAGGAATGCAGATCGCTGCTCTGTGTTAGGTGTTGCTGATGACATCAAGCATTGTAGAATGAGATACTATGTGCTCAACTCAAGTTTTGGCATTAATTAATACTGGAAAATGCATTGCTTTCTTTATATGTTGGTCATATATCCTATTTAAAACCACATAATTGTGTTATTTAAAACTTGGAGATCCAATGTTAGCTAATTTTTTTAATTTATTTTTATTGGAAGAAAGAGTAGAGGGAGTTTTTTTTCTTCAACTTTAAAGTGGGCAGAGGACAAGAAATGCTCATAGTTGATTAAGTTTAAATAATGATCATTTTCCATAAAAGCTAACTGTGTACCTTGGTTGTGTCATATTTATCTGAAGGCCATTCTCCTGAGCAGTGATGGACAGAACTTGGTGACAGGGGGAGACAACGGTGTGGTGGAGGTATGGCAAGCCTGTGACTTCAAGCAGCTCTATATCTACCCTGGCTGTGATGCTGGCATTAGAGCTATGGATCTGTCTCACGATCAGAGGTGAATTTGTCCTTCATATCTGTACATAAAAAGTGCATATAGTGTAGATCTCTGTTAATGTGAAGTATGATTTTAAAGGATGAATTGAGAGGATATGATACAAAATCATTATGCATGTTGTTATCTGCCTGACTTGTTTTAATGAACATGTGTTGTCTGATCCCTGATAATACAAGCAGTTAACTTCAAGGCAAGATCTTATTTCACTGAAGTCAGTAAGCCAGAGCTTCAGCTACCAGAATATTAGTAAAATTGCATTAACTTAAGAACATACAAACAACCAGACTAGATCAGGCTGCAGTAGTACCAATTAACAAATGCTTTGAAAAAAGTTCAAAAGTTCAGCACTGGAGAGCTTGAGAACTTACTGGGGTTGCGGTTAGATTTTAATGTGCAGTATTACCAGGGATTTTTCCACCAGGGATGGATACAGACCTTTCTTTTTGACTTTCTCTGAGCAGGGGAGGTGCAGTATAAAAGCCTAGATATTTGCAGTGACTGCTGTGGCAGTGGAATGCACAGCACAAATGTAAATATATATGAACGTGGTTCATTACTGCTGTAATATGCTTGTGGTATAAACCTGTACATTGCATTTATGCAGGGTTATGAGTGGATTTTCTGTTTACATCATGCATGAGTTGACATATATTAATATACAAACTCATGAAAAGAATTACTAAGACATGAGAAAAATCATACAGCAGTCATTTCCATTTATTTTTCTTACAGTTTTCAGCATTCTCATGCTATGTACCCATTTTGTAAAGCAATAAAAACACCTACAAACCAAGTACCCACCTAATTTATTCATATATGAGTAGATGACGAGAAACAAGATTTTTGTCTCAAACAATCTAATCAAAACCTAACTTACTGGAAGAGGCCTATTTGCTGCTGGAGCTTTGCCAGTTTTTGTATGCAGTACTGTGCTGTGTTTTAAGAGATTTATTTACACTGTGAAAAATTTCTTCTAGCCTATTTTCTCTACCCTTGATTCTAATATTAGGTTGGGAAGCTCCAGCTGTGCAAAGTGCTTTAAGTATCTGCTTAGCTTTGGTCGTATAATTAAGCAGAGAATGGATTTTGTACGGTTTGATAGAAGTGGTGATAGATATCTAATCCAATTTTAGAATTCAGCTACCAGAATTAGAGGGTATATGATAACTGGAAAATCATCTCAACTGTTGCCATTAGAACTACATAAATATAGGTGTAAATTTCAATATGAAGATTTTTAGCAGTACCAGAATGTGATCAGCTTACATGAAACTATGATAATAAGCTTCCATAATAACTAGCAGAGATTTACTCGCTACAGTATGTGGAATCTAGAGGACAATTTAGCTCACCCCATGTACATGTCCAGTGACCTGTAGAGAGTTCATGTCAAATTGCATTGAGGGTACTGATTAGGTCCCTAATTTGGTTTCCACCCCATAGCCAGGTAGTACTGTTCAGGAGATCTGAGCTACATTCAAGGGGTGTCACGTGAGGCAGAGGACCTAGTAAAGACTCCCACAGAGGACCTAGTAAAGACTAACACAAACACCTGTCTTTTTCAGAACTCTGATTACTGGCATGGCTTCTGGCAGCATCGTAGCTTTTAATATAGATTTTAACCGGTGGCATTATGAACATCAGAACAGATACTGAAGCGGAATGAAGAGTTGAAAGCCCAGGTAAAGCTGAGAGCACAAGTGCTGCAATGAAAGGTGTAGTCTCTGGTGGAAAACCACGTCTGCATTGACCTCCGTTGTACATTCCATTACACCCAGCAATAGCTGTACATTGTAGTCAGCAACCATTTTACTTTGTGTGTTTTTTCACAACTGAACACCAGCTGCTGAAAAGCAAGCTTGTATCATGTAAATTATATGAATTAGGAGATGTTTTGGTAATTATTTCATATATCTTTGTTTATTGAGAAAAGGTAGTAGGATGCGCCACAAGAGACTTTTGCAAATTCTGAGAAACCTTGTGTCCAGTTGTTTCAATGTTTAGGCTATGAACCTAACATGCATCCCATCTCCAGCCTCTTTTCAAGCTGAGATAAAAAATAAAAATAAAAAAAAGTTTGATACTTTGTACATCAGATGCACATCTTAACTTTAAAGGGATACTTTTGTAAAAGTAAAACCTTGTATAAAGAACAAAACCGTTTCTTAATTTTCTTGTGGAGTTACAACTTGCATGTACTTTAAACCTGATGTCTTGAAGGAACAGGTGCATTCTCACAAATCAAACTGGAGATCTGCTTAAGGGTATAGCTTGTGTTAAAGGGTTGAATTTGGGCGCAATCAGTAATTTTGGCATTTTCACCAACACATGTTTTTCACTTTTGGAATCTAAACTTTACCCCTTCTAAGTGGAGTTCTGCTCATGAAGTATTTGGATAAAAAGCCATCATTTGCCATATTTATACTTTTTACAATAGAAATTAAATTCCTTCTTTTTAAATTTGAAGACTAGATAGAAAGGTAGCGAAGAGGGGAAGCTCAGTTTCATGATTTGCAATGCTTAATGATTCCCAATACAGACAAAGTGCTATACATCTGGATTGTTAGCATTTGGCAAGCAAAACCACTGGGCGAGAGAGCCTCAAATGATGTTTTTCCCTTATTTTCCTCCGAGCAGCTTGATTTCTTCAACAGCCTTAGCTTCATTGTGGAGGTGACTGAGGTTATTCTTTTCGGTTCTTCTGAAACTCTCACCTGAAGCCACTCAGACTAAGGCACATCATGTTTTACAATACTGTAATGATAACTATCAGAATAATTTTCTGCACATTGTACTGATCAAATTACACACCCAGGGGTATATACACTTTAATTCATGTTTCTTCTTTGTATATTTGGTGACTGTATTGTCATAGATGTACATATTGTGTCGGTAGGGCTATGAGGCATGTAACAGGAATGTAATTTTCTCAGAATTTACACTCATTTGCAGTCATTTATTTAAAAAGATAATGGATTCTTTGTATTGGCACTTTGCACCAGAAACATATCATTATTTATTGATGTGATTACTTATTTGTTCTCCACCTTGTATTAGTAAGTTTAGCACTGAATTTCCTTCTCCATTGTTGTTTGTATTTATAAGGTTCGGCAATCATGGGGATCATCCTAATGATTAAGTTATTCATCACCAGTCTGTAAGCAATATCTTGAGTTTGTAGCTTAGAATTGGGAGACTATTGAACATCTGGAAGACAAGTTCATTTCATCTTGAGATCATGGTGAAATATTTTGGATATATAAATTCCTTAAGCTATTGTAACCATGTTTTATTGCAAAGATGTAAAATATGCCAGATGTGTGTGAGTTGGAAATCAAAAAGAAAAATAAAATATGCAAAGAATTCAGTGATAGTTATTCATTTCAATGAACTTTTCACATTATCATTAGGAACAATTATTTTAAGAAATCATCCCGTTTATACAAAGTAAATGCCAAAAATCATGCATGGCTGGATTGTATTTCCTGGGGCATCAGGAAATGAAAGAGAGGTTACAGTGTGTTTTTCAATGCTTTTGATTGCAAGTACAATGAAAAGAAACTACAAAAAATACTTCTTTCAGCAGAAGGATCATTGTGAACAGGCAATAACCTTGTATAGTAGACCTCACAGAAAGCAGAGATCTGATGAGAGCCATTTCGAGTCTCTCTTATTATCAGATAAGATTGATTTTGTCTTAGATTAGACTTCAAAAGTTAGATATCTACAGTCCATGCACAGCAGAACAAAACAGGTGGGTTAAATCATGTTTTGGAAATGCTGCAGTCCCTACGAAGGTTCAGTGAGTAGCTGTAGGTAGGTAGCTCTCTGAATGCCCGCAAAAGCGGGCAAAATACTTTCCTGATAATTTTAAAATTCCCGATGGACTACAAAGCAGAATAACAGCCAACACGTCAATTTGCCAACCTACTGGTAGTCCTTTTATTTGTAAGCACTGTTCTTTAAACAATTACCAGAATGAACTACAGCCATTGTTTTATAACCTTTTTGGAGTTCAGTATGTAATGTTGCAGGTTTCTGTTTATTTCTATCAACCAATTTTTGAAGCAGATGACTTATGTAGATTGTTTTCAGGCTGGAATGGAGACAGGGAAGTAGATACGTATTTTAAGAGTGGCGCATGAAACAGTTTTATATCCCAACTTCCACTCCATCAAGATACAGATATCTGCCCTTTTTCACACTTCGTGGAGTAAAATGAGTGATTAAAAAACACACAAGTCCCATTCAATAATAATAAAACGGTAAATTTTCATCTCCACTATGGTTGAAGTCATAAAAATGGAGTTTCCACAAAGGCATAGGATGTGGAGAATGTATTAACTGGCTGCAATTGTCACATGTACCAGCTTTTGTGGTGAAACACTGCTTTTGCTTATTAATCTCTATTTGATTTCTAGTGAAATAATAAAAATAACAAAAATAAAGACAAGATGTGATTATGTCAGAATCAATGTATGTTAATTATACTAGTATATTAATATGTATGTTAATTATACTAGTATTACCTGTAGCAGGGTCACTTAATGTAGAAAAGCAGCATGTACAGATCTCCATTTTAAATAATGAGACTTTTCCATAGCTTTATCTGCCTTATCCATCTCTTTCAGAGAGTAAAGCTAGACTGTCTCACCATTTTTGTGTATAGAAACTGAATCTGGGGAGTCTCTGAGAGCTGCCTGATGAAGCAGCTTTGACCAGAACAGCTAAATGGGGCCAATCTCTCAGCTAAGGGAGATACAGCATTAAGCATACAACTGTTCAATATAACCACAATGAAAAGAATGTGAAATTTTTGGCTGTGTTCCTTCCAGTCTGTCCAGGGAAAGAGAAGGACTATAAGCTAATGCTGGCCAGGAGCACAGTACAGCTGCCATGAGGCTTTTTCCTTCTCCAGATCCTACACTGCTTATGAGGGCACTGTTTTCTCTGCATGAACAATGATAAAAGACAGGCTGCATCTTTTTACCTCAAGGAAAACTAGTTAGGCTCAATTTACTGGAAGAGCTTCAGATGAATAATGATGATGCTGATCGAGAATCTCGCAGGTTGTACTTGTAGAGCTAAAAACACTGTCTGTGAACAACTGTTGTGATGATTGCCTGTTATAATACGTTGTAAGAGCCCCACTGACAAGCAGGCAGGATGCTTGATGCACACCTCATGCTGCTGGGGATAAAAGCATTTGGAGCAGATACAGGGAGCGAAGGCTGACTTCTGATAACAGCAAGAGAACCATCTCCTGATACAAGTCATCTTGTTGCTATAAATATTTTATTTGGAGATGTCTAGCTCAAGTTTGAGTTCACAATTTGCAGTGGTTTAATTGTGGACTGGTTTCCTTTAAAGCTGTTTATTTTTCCCCATTATTTACAGGCACTAAAAATGAACACATTAAAACAGAAGTTTGTATTTAAGAAAGGCAGGAAGGATTGGAAATTTATTACATCTATGCGGTACAGAACAGTTTATAGGCTTTCTAACCACTGCAATTAGTTTTGCAACATCTACAGTTAAGTTCAAGATCTGCAACTGACAAGAGAATAAGTCTGGAGATTGCCTTCCTGTAAACTTTATAAGTTGTGGCCAAATAATTAGTTTATAGAGGGATTTACTAGGATGAAAACCTGCCAAGCAGCTGCCTCAGTTTATGGATCCCTCTGCAGTGATCAGGTCTGACCAGCACCGTGGCTCTGCGACATGACCAAACATACATCCTCTCTCTGTTCCACCCTACCTGCACAAATAAGGTTGTGGATTACTAACACAGGTATCTATATGCAAAATTCAGAGTGTGAAGTACTTTGTATTCACTAAATGCCTGGCATAAAGGCTCTGTGTGCCTCGGTGCCACAGTACCAAGCTACCATCATCCTTGGGTTCCTAATGTGGGGCAGAGAGTAGGCTCTTACATACAAAACTAGATAGTCAGGAAAGAAAATCTTCTCTGGTACCAGGAGACTACAAACAGCTAAAAGCTGGCAGCACCCGTGGATTTGACTTTAAAGTTTCCCGTCTGTTTATGCTTTGAAGAGATTCCGACTTGGCAGGATGCTGCAATGACCAAGCCCTGTGGCAAAGCTAATCCCAGTGTCACATCTGTGCAAATTTAAGCCGTTAAGAATGATGCACACAGACTCCTTCACTGCATAGCAGAACTAGTGATTGCCGAAAAAGGCAGCGGAACCATTGTAAGTGGTCTTTCAATCTGGCAGTACAGCTATACATATAAATCCAGAGCCCATGGCTGTTCAGATACATTACTTTGTACAGAGCTATCAAACAGTAAATAAAATGTTCCCAGTAGCCAGTGTCCCCCCATGCACATCTTTTCAATTAAGAATAATAGCAAAAAGAGGCTGTAAGAAGGCAACAGGACTTCAGGCGGGGATCACAGGGCTGGGGAAGTCTCAGAGGGAGGGACAGCTTTCCTCTTCAGCCACAAAATGCTTGTGCCATTTCTTTGGTTTTGATGTTGTACTAAGGGACATGGTTTAGTGGGGAAGAATTGGTGGTCAGTGTACAGTTGGACTAGATGATCTTGAAGGTCTTTTCCAAACTTGATGATTCTACAATTCCCTAACAGATTGTCCCACATCCCCTCTTAACATATCCTTTCCTTTTTCTTCACTAACCTTCCTGGCCCTCTTGCTTTAACATGATATGACGACCAGACTGTAGGCTGGGATTTTCTCTTCTGCAACCACATGCCCTCACTCCCCCTAACTACCAGGGAGTACTAAAACAGACTTAGCATACAGCATACACACAATGTTCCAGAAAGCCCATACAAATCTATTTTCCGAGCTCCTTGCTGTCCCAGTGTGACTTACAGGTAGTAAAACCTGAAATGAAAAGGGAATTGCTACACTTTCTATCTTTCAGCTGCCTGTCAGAGCAGAACCAGAGCTCATGTGGGAGAACTGTTCTCCTACTAAATAACGTGTCAGTGCCCTTCTCTTACTCAAAGGGAAGTGGCATGACGCAGGCTTTAGTCATGCTGCCAGATGCCATGGGACCAGCCCTTAACGCATCCCACCCCACACACACTGAGGGGCCTTGTACAGGAAGTGATGGTTTAAAGCACACGAGGTGTAGCCTTCAGATGAGCACAGCACAGTGCCCAAGCTGTCACCTTTCATCACTCAAGTTGAGTGCACAGCTGTACACCAGTGGGACTCCAAACAGAATCCAAACTGCAACAAACTTTTATTCTAGTCAAGTCTTCTGCATTAATATCTGAATTTACCTCACCAATATTGTTTGTTCCTACTGACTTTGATTGCCTGGAGCATCTTGCAGATACCCGTGGTAGAAGTGGCATTTCATGTTCTAGCACCTAGGCAGAGGTCTTGACAGTATGGCAGAGAGAGCCGTAGTATTTACTGTGACCCTCATTATTACTTGGAGACTTGTTCTCATGATTCCTACCCATGTGGCAGTCAGCCCCTCAGACAAGTGAGTTTTTACCAGCACATGCCATGACCACTGACTCTCTGGTATAAAGCAATTCCCCATTTGTATTCTTCTGTAGGAATCCCTTTAAAAGCATTTGCTCAGGCAGGAGTTCATCAGACTTGGTAGATGGATATGATCCCAGCTGTGCTTGGGGAGAAATGAATGAGAAAGTAAAACAGATGTATTCAGAATGAAAGCAAACTTGTTTAGTTATTGAGGTTTGGCCTGTGGGCACTCAGAATCCCTTTGTTTCCATATGATGAGTGTTTACTATCTCATTATTTGAAAGATGCTTAATTCTGTGAACCTGCTCATATCTGTACCTTCAAAGTACTGACAACCCACATACAATCAGGAGCACATTATTAAGTGGGCTTTCTCTCTTTCTTCCCCTTCCTTCCTTCCTTCCTTCCTTCCTTCCTTCCTTCCTTCCTTCCTTCCTTCCTTCCTTCCTTCCTTCCTTCCTTCCTTCCTTCCTTCCTTCCTTCCTTCCTTCCTTCCTTCCTTCCTTCCTTCCTTCCTTCCTTCCTTCCTTCCTTCCTTCCTTCCTTCCTTCCTTCCTTCCTTCCTTCCTTCCTTCCTTCCTTCCTTCCTTCCTTCCTTCCTTCCTTCCTTCCTTCCTTCCTCCCTCCCTCCCTCCCTCCCTCCCTCCCTCCCTCCCTCCCTCCCTCCCTCCCTTCCCTTCCCTTCCCTTCCCTTCCCTTCCCTTCCCTTCCCTTCCCTTCCCTTCCCTTCCCTTCCCTTCCCTTCCCTTCCCTTCCCTTCCCTTCCCTTCCCTTCCCTTCCCTTCCCTTCCCTTCCCTTCCCTTCCCTTCCCTTCCCTTCCCTTCCCTTCCCTTCCCTTCCCTTCCCTTCCCTTCCCTTCCCTTCCCTTCCCTTCCCTTCCCTTCCCTTCCCTTCCCTTCCCTTCCCTTCCCTTCCCTTCCCTTCCCTTCCCTTCCCTTCCCTTCCCTTCCCTTCCCTTCCCTTCCCTTCCCTTCCCTTCCCTTCCCTTCCCTTCCCTTCCCTTCCCTTCCCTTCCCTTCCCTTCCCTTCCCTTCCCTTCCCTTCCCTTCCCTTCCCTTCCCTTCCCTTCCCTTCCCTTCTCTCTTTCCTTTTCTTTTCCTTTTCTTTTCCTTTTCTTTTCTTTTTTCTTTTCTCCCTTCCTCCCTTCCTTTCTCTCTCTTTCTCTCTCTCTTTTCTTCCTCTCTCTCTCTTTTTTTCTTTTTTATTTCAGTCTGATAGCTCCAAAGGCTTTTGGGCTTGACTTTTTTGTTGACACTACAGTTTGGGTTGTGTTGTTTTGGGGGGAAGGAGAGGAACTGAGTGTTGCTTCTTTTTGTTTGTTTGTTTTTTGCTGTTATGGTTTTTGTTCTGAACGTTTTGGGGCCTGATTATTACCTCCTTAAGGAAAAAGGGTATAAAAAAATGTTGCTAATCAGGTAATTGGGACATATTTCTAGGTATACTATCAAGAGTAATAAATATCAGTGTGTGTTTTGTATGCCTGGTGTTTCAAGTCTCCAGGGAATCCTTCCCACCTGGCTTTCATATGTGCTACAGTAGGTGTCTGGTTAGCAGCTTATCTCCCACCAGATAACTTCTTACTATTCAGTGACTCACAGAGTTATAGCAAAAGCCTCTACAGGGCCCTGCCTAGGAGTGCTAGGTCACACAGAGAGGGCACGCATGTGGTTCTGAGTGCAAGGCTGAGTATGGATCCTGTGCAGGAGCTGGCTACAGATAGTGGATTCACATACACATCATTCCATGCAGGCTGGGATTAGAGTCCCAACAGTGCAGATCTTTCTCCTTTGATGGATGATCTGGCCAGTACGCTGCTTAGCATTACCTTCTGGTTTCCATGTCAGTCCAAAATGGATGTGATGAGGCAATGCATACAACACCAAAGAGTCCAAAGTGCTGTCTGTTAACAGAGGAAAGGGTGAGAGGCCACAATCTGAATGTACAGAAAGAGGAAAATCTTGAAGAAAAAAAAAACACCTTTGCTTGCCTACATCTTTTCTTCAAGAAGATCTGCTCATAGGGACTTTTTCAACCTACTGCTCCCTCTTTCTCTCCCAAGTCCCTGCCTGTTTCCAGGACATCTGGGAACCCCATTTTCATCATGTATGCAACTTAGGGATAAATAGGCCTCTGCACCTTTCAGGTGCATTCACAGTACAAGTCTGCATGCTTGCACATACATGTGAAAGGTAGATGGGGTACCTCAATTATGGATCACTCTTTTTGCTACCTAGGAACTTTCAAAAAAAAAAAAAAAACAACACCAAAATGGACCAAAGTAAAATAAAGAAATAATTACAGCACAAAACTATGTGATATCAACAAGAAGAAAGTGAACTGTGGATATATAAGTCTGGGAATATGTCAGGACCTGTGAGCAGGGAGAAACTCGGAGCCCAACTCCAAGTTTACTTCTCGTTTCTAAGGTGAAAACATAGAAGGAAGTGTAAAATCTCCACTAGCTATCCTAGAACAATGTGGAATTGTGCATAGGAACTTTTTCACAACCATTAACGTACGGGTTTTAAGAAGAAAACTATGTAAGTTGCATCAAAATCAGTGCCAATAATTTATTTCCATGGAAACTACAATAGGTACAAAGAACATAATAGAACTATTTGATAGAGCAAATTCTCAAAAAAATACAAAACACTGATTTTCAACAGTCACCACTGTTAGCTATGCATTTGTGTCAGCCATGAACAAGAGCTGCATTCCAAGCACATAAAAGTCTGCACCAGCAGAGGTGATGTATTGTTTCACAGTTGCTATAGTGGTGCTATTGCTAAGAAAATGTTGACCACACAGTCCATCTTCAATTGACCCAAACAGATGGAAGACAGAAGGCACCAAATCCAGAAAATACTTTGGGTGTGGTAGGACAGTTCAGCCAACATTGGCAATGTTCTCCGCTGTCTTCAAAATGGGTATGGGACCTGGTGTTATTGTGTTGCAGCAGAAAGTTTGTCTTCTGTGCTCTGTCTCTGCAAGTTTGAACCTTTACCTCAGCCAGTGCTGCAATGTAGTGGTCAGAGCTGAACCAGAAAGATCACTTCTTTTCTATCCCAAAAGACAGTGCACATCACTTTACCCACTGAGGGGTGTCTTGAAATTTTATTCAATGGGAGATACACACGTTTTCACTCCATGGACTGCTGTTATGACTCTGGCTCATAGTGACGACACTGCATGTCATCATCAGGAATAATGCAATCCAGGAAACTGTCACCTTCAGCCTTGTATTTACTCAATAGGTCCTGACAAACGTGCTCAAGTCTTCCTTCTTTTTTTTTGTGAGTATTTCTGGGACCTATCTGGCACAAATTCCAGACATATTCCAATGTCTCTACTATTTCTTCCAATGCATTAAATCCAGTACTCAACTCCATATACAGTTCCATGGTCATAATCCACCGATTTCTGCAGATGAGCAGATAAAAACACTCTTCATTTCGCCGTGTGATAGCTATGTATGACTGCCCAGAATGTGTCTTATCTTTCTCATCACTATCATCACTGCTGAAATGCACCACCCACCACTCACTGTTCTCACATCTACTGCTTGGTCTCCACAAATCTTCAGCAAGTGTCGATGAATGTCAGTGAGTGCCATTTTTTCTGCACGGAGGAATCCAGTGACACACCTTTGCTTCAAATGTACTTTCACGTCAGGCACTATTCTGTCAGACTGCACCTCTGCAGCCATCAGTCACACAGCAACAAAATGTTAACAGTATATTCGTGGGAAGATTCAACCTTTACTGCCATACCACCAACAACATAAAATAGGTGTTATTACTTTAAAAGCAGCTGTCATATTTACATTGCCACACATTCAATAACACTCAAGTGTGTTTTTAATAGTCTAATATCTTTAATAACTGTGCTGCAGAGACTCGTAGTAGTAGGGTATAACTTCTAAAAATGTCCATTCCTAGGTACTTCACGAGGATCTACAACAGCTGCTCAAAAAGTCTGTCTTGAAAATTGTTTTTCATTTCAGTCATCGAAGTTTGTTATAACTGATTTTAAGTATATTTCATTTAGGAGCTCTCCTTCTCCATAATAATACCGTTTTCCACAACTCTCAGCTAAAAATCTTGCTGCACTTTCCATTAAAAATTAGCTTTCAAATACAAACTACACATTACAAAGGATAAAAGGCTGAGATAAAAGAGAAACTATAAGAAAGAATTACGATGATCACAAGTAAGATCCACTAAAAGGCTTTTTCAGCAGAATCAAAGAACCACAGAATTGTAGGGGTTGGAAGGGACCTCTGGAGATCATTGAGTCCAACCCCCGTGCAAAGCAGGCTTCCTACAGCAGGCTGCACAGATAGGTGTCCAGATGGGTCTTGAATATCTCCAGATTTCGAAGCCACCCTGGGCATCCTGTTCCAGTGCTCCATCACCCTCATTGTGTAGTTCTTTCACATACTGGTGCAGAGCTTCCTATGCTTCAGTTTCTGGCCACTTCCCCTTGTCCTGTCTATACAGACCTGTGGAAAGAGGTTGGCCATGTCCTTTTGAGTCCAACACTTTAGATATTTATAAACATTAATGAGATCCCTTCTCAGTTTTATTTTCTCAAGCCTGAACAGACCCAGGTCTCTCAGCCTTTCCTCGTAGGGGAGATGCTCCAGGGCCTTTGTCATTTTTGTAGCCCTCTGCTGGACTCTTCTGAGGAGATCCTTGTCTTTTATGTACTGGGGAGCCCAGAACTGGACTCAGTACTCCAGGTGAGGCCTCACCAGGGCAGAGTAGAGGAGAACATTTCCGAAATCCAAAATCAATCAGAAAATTATGAAATAAGAAACAAATCCATTTTTGACAGATGTAAAAATTGGGATGTTGCCTTGGGCAAACGCCAGACAGTCAACATCCTCTTGTAGTATCATCTCTTGCTTCTAGGTGGTTTCTAATGGCAAAATTTTGCCAAGATTTCAATTTTCAGTAAAAAGAACTGCATTTTGGACATTGGAATCATGTATATGTTGAGATATTATGATGTGAAAATGATTACTGTTTCCTGATAAAAATAATCTCCGTAGCCTCCTCTGCATCCACTTCAACAGTTCTGAATCTTTCCTTTATCAGGGGCCCTAGGTCTGGATGCAATTCTCCTGATGGGGCAGAGCAGAGAGGGACAAAATCACCCCTCTCACGCTGCTGGCCACCCCCCCATTGAGGCCACCCAGGATACTGTTGCAGACTACTGTTGGCCTTCCAGGCTGTTAGCTCACGTTCAATTTTTCATTCACCAGGACCGTCACATACTTCTCTGCAGGATTGCTTTCAATCCATTCATCCCCCAGACTGTAAATCCGAGAAGAAAATGGAGACCCTCCCCCACTTCCTTTCCACCTCACTCCAAGGAAGCCTACCACCTTTCACATGGCCAGCACTGGCAGTGGTATGGGGCTCAGCAAGGCACTCAGTGACACCTGCACTGCCTCAGGCCATGGATTAGGCTGGTGGTGATAGGGGTGGAATTCCCACAGCAGCAGGGCCGGGCGGGTGCTGCTGCCAAGGAACATTACATGATTATGTTGATGAGGCGTGAGAGGCACCAGCTGCTTCCCACCAAGGTGTGGCACCAGCACGAAGACTTGGAGCCTGAGCACCTGTACTAAATCAAGGTGCTTTACTGATGTCCTCTCTGGTCCTTCATTTCCATCTGGTTATTAATTCTATAACTGTTTCAAGCCAGCACCATGACAGAATAGGAAAAGGGAAGCTTCACATGACCACTCAAGGCAGGTACAGCACTGTGACTACAAGCTTATGTAGTCACATAAGTGACTCCAGTTGGACATTTGGCAGAAATTCTTTACTCAGAGTGTGGTGAGGCACTGCCCAGAGAGGCTGCCGGTGCCCCATCCTTGGAGGAGCTCAAAGCCAAGTTGAATGGGATCCTGGGCACCCTGAGCTGCTGGGTGGCAACCCTGCCAGCATGGAGTTGGAAATAAATGGGCTCTAAGTTCTATTCCAACATAAGCCATTCTATGATTCCGTGATTCTATGTAGAAATTTCCTTCAAAAAAAAAAGTTCCACATGTGTTGTACATTTCTAGGACAGGTGTAGAACGACACACACAGACAATTCACCTAGTTCATCATTTGAAACTGGCCTTCTCCCTGGGTTGGACTGTGGCACTCTCAATTTCCCACGCAGGTTTGGGGAGGGCATCTGGCCTCTCCACTGTGCATGACAGTAAATACTGTAAAGCAGCATTTATGGATATACATTCTAGCTAGATCATTAAAAAAAAGAATTATTGGAGCATACTTAGGTGTTGGAGCATACTTAGGTGTTGATTAGAAAATAAATGACTGAGGAGAAAATTATTATTTTCTTATGTTATGCAAAGTTATGAAAGGCACTCATAAATGTCACCACATATAAATGTACAGCAACTTTTAAAGCAAATGAAATGATACTCCAAAAGAGAAGGTATCTTCCAGTTTCTGGAAGTTACTGGAGATCTTCTGCACATGATTCTTCTAGAATACTTCTATATCTGCATGTGTAAAGCTATGACTAAATGTGTAACATATGTCAAACACAGTATCTTCACTTTTCTGTATTTCCCAGTAGCGTCCTAGCACATTTGATAGTCAAATTTGTCTTTAAAACATGTTTGTGGGAAAGCAGGTTTTAACCTTTAGCTAATTCATAACTCTATATTTCTATTTACATATGTTTTGTGCTATCTCATTTATAGTTACATACATATTTTATAATGCAGCAAAGCAGAAACAAAGACATTACACTACACTCAAAGGACATTATCTGTTAAATAGGTATTACTAGAGAGATTACTTCTAATTATTTCTAGGAGGTATAATCTGAACTTTAGGACCAAACAATAAACACATTTTTCTGTTTGGAAAAGGTGTGTATATTTGGCAACACACATTTACTATTGAAAATCTTTCTATTTTTAATAGTCACTTCTTCATCTAGTGAGGTGTACCTAGTACCAAATCTGTTATGAAAGGGATAGATTTAAGAGATACAATCACAACACACTTTTATGAGGGAAGGTCGCCCAAATATTATAAGATCACTGTCATGACTGGCAGTTGCCTATTTTGTAATTTTGTAATTTTTGTAATTATTACCTGTTGATAGTTTATTAAGAAGCTATGCAGCAAAAAATGCACATATCTGTTCGGCAGCAGGCAGATACATTATACAGTTGTGATGTCTAAAAGATGTTTCCCAAGAATGCTTGATGTACTGACAGGGAGAATTTGGACTGAACAACATCAGTTCATACAAGACAGAAAGTGAAAAAGGGGAACTGGAAGCAAAAAATCAGGTGCTCAAAGGGCAGTTAGAGTTTCCTCCTAACGTGGATTCTGTGACAAGTTTTGAAGTTTAAAAAAGATGCCCTATACTCCCACAGGATACTGAGAAGGGATAACACCTCATTGCAGCTTTCCAAACCTTTGGTAAAAGCTCTATGTCATTCTCTTCTCAAAGCAGAGGAGCCCAGGTGCTCTTCAGAAATCATACCAGATGCTGCTGTTCAACATTATTTTCCCCGAAGTAGGGATATCTGGGTGCAAGAAACTGGGAGCTGCACCACCTGAGTACCACAAGTGCCCCAGACTCTTAAGAAGCAAAGTCATGTTGCTGACAAGCACCCTATTACCTGTCTTTCAAAGCCTTATCTAGGGAGACTGATGTGAAATCAAGGAAGAAAATAGAAATACAGCTGTCATAACACCCTGAGTGAATCACCTGAGTGAACTCTCTATCTTCAGAAACCAGCCACTATAACCACTGCATGGAGCTGGAGAGCCCTCCCACCCAGCAGTTCCTGCTGATAAGTAGCAAGTGACATTGGTAATGTTAGGCTAAGTGCCTCTCAGAAAGTCCATGCCTGAATTAAGAAAAGACTAGATGCATTCCTTGATTTTGTTAACAAGTTCACTTTTCCTTATCTATCCAGTACACTAACAATCAATGTGTAATGGAGAATGCAGAGGCTAAAGGAGCTCCAGACACTTATTGCACAAGACAACGACACTTAGAGACATTTACAGTAGAAAACCACGCTATTCTAAGAGTTAATTGTAAAAAAAATACTTTTTGAAATTATAAAATCATTTCAAATGTATCAAAAAATATATATAATTCCATAGGTGTTGTGCAAAAAAAAAAAAAAAAAAAAAAAAAAAGAATGACAGGTAGAAGATACTTTAAATTGATTGTACCACTACTAAATGTAGGTTTAAGAGACACACCAGCTTACAGTCCTGATTAGATTCTGAGAAACACACATCTTAGCAACGTTTATCTGTATATTACTCTTGACACTTAATTTATCATAGTTTTCTTTGTATTTTCCCTGGGAAAAGAGAGTAAGGCAGTAGTCTGAATTTCTAGCAAAGCCTTGTGTGACCCCTGTATTAAAATATCTGATTCATTAGCATTTGAAGTGCAACATCTGTAAAGATTCAAAGCTTCCCAGTTCCAAACTAGTACGTCCCCAAATAAATTCTCTCACTGAGGTTAGTCCTAGTAAGGAGCCTATATATGTATATTTGTCACTTAGTTATTTACTAACATGTAAATGGGTTTCAGGTCCAGTGTGTGGGACACGCTGAGCATGCACATGCACTCACAAAACCCAGGATTTGTTTTACCCAGCATTTCAGCTGTTTAAGGTCAGATAGCCAAATGTGTACCAGTCACCCAAGGATACCTGGTTTTTCTCAGTGGAAACATATAAACACTGAAATACAAACAGCATTTTGAAAAGTAGTTTAAACTGTTTAAATATCTATCTTTTCTAAGATATCTAATGAGAGAAATCTTCCTTTGGTAATGACCTGCTTATTCCTCTCCACTGTTAACAAAAAGGACCCTATGGGGACTGGCTCAGATGTAAAACCTCAGATCCATACATATCAGGCTGTAGTTAGGGCATTTCAAACCAATGCTGGCCATCCAAGCCCTGCTCACCCTTCAGTTCAGCCCCTCCCTGCCATGCTGCTGCAGCTTCTTCCATCTTCCAGGAAAACAAGTCAAAACAGGATAAGGTTGAAAAGGGAAAGTTTCTCCCTCTTTTTGTTCTCTACTGGTTTCATTTTTGTCTGGAGCATTTATCTGGATGGATTAAAGCTTAGACGTGCTGTCTGATAACACACATCCTTTCTGGAACATGTTATGGGTGTTCCACCAATAAGACTGAAAGAGGTAACATGCAGGGATGTGGGAGATAGAGGAGAGGAGGAACACAAAGGACCCCAGGAAAGGGATAAGCAACGAAACCTGGCATGCAGTGCTGAGGACAGGTTATCTCTGGCAAGTGAACTCTGAAGGCAGGATGTGCACAAAGAAATAGGCCAGGGAAACATCTACTGAAGGTCAATATGTGCTTTTCGATCTGGGCCTTCATGGCAGAAGTTTGGGTATGATTTTTTCTTTCTCTCATGTTTCTTTCTAAATACTTGTATCTGTGATTACTGTTAGTATGTTGTAAATGGAAAAGTAGATTTGAATTCTCACTATACTCTCATTTGAATTACAGATGATTTTATTTTACTTACTTGCAACAAGGAATCCCTTACACAGGGTACAGAAAGCTAAACTACACGGTGGAGCAAGAACAAAATTTATCAAAATATTGTGTGAATGTAATGAAAAAAAGATTTCTGCACATGCTCATAGAAGGTGCAAAAGTATGGGGATCAGGCCACTAAATATCTTTCAGAATCCAGTAACAGCCAGAAAAAAATCCCAAGATTTTGTAGCAGCATTTGAGGAGCATGCTTAAACGTGTGCAATTAATGACAATTGCAAATTTTAATTTAATAGTATGTTTTGCTTTGTTTTGCTTTTTTAAAAGACTGAAGAGTATTTTTACATCCACACCAATGGATCTTCACTTTTAACACAGGGAGGATGCTGAGGGATAAAAATCAAATCTGCAACACTGACATAATGTGAAGTCAGACAATGATTTTTTCTATATTCTGTGTATGTATATAGGATCACTTTGCTAATGATACAACTCCAACACCATCCCATTCTCTGTTCCTTGGCTATGGAGCACAGATGCAGCAAATAGTTAGAGACGAAGCAGAATTAATTTGTTAAATAATTTAACTAAGCGAGGTGAGTTAAGTAGATTCATACAAAATGAAATTCACTGTGAGCAAGAGTGCCTTACCGATGATGTAGACAGCTGCCTGAAATACACAGAGAAGCTCTACACAGTACATTTTAAAATCTCCCATGAAACTGTAAAAATTGTCTAGTGTAAACTGTTGTGCATTTTACATTTTATTTGCTACCCTGAATTTATTTTACTATAGGGGTGGGAAACAAAAACTGGTTATTAAAAACATCTGATTTCAGTCCAACATTTTCTATAATTTTATTTTGTCAACAGATGGGGAGATATCTACTAAGCGTATAATAGGTTTATCACTTCTCAAATGCAACGGCTGCCAAGTCTCTAAAGTCAGATTCTTCTCTCAGCTATTACATTGTAAAATCCACAATAATTACGTTGAAATTCACAAATGTTTCTTCTTGTTGTTTTGAATGAAACTAAATTCTGTAAAATTAGTATATATATGCTATTGTGTAAGTGCCACCTAGTAATTAACAAACATTATTACCAAAGCAGAACTGAATTCCTGAATGGCTGATGACCACTGTTCTTAGCTAATACTGATATAGAAGTGCATAAAGTGACCAAATGCTATATATCACAGTTTCTAAGGTTGGTTTGAATTATAGTACTGACATTTTATTACATATATTGGGCTGGACGGCTTTTAAAATTTAATGTAGTGTTTGCTTTGGAATGGAGGTCATCTCTGTGGTTATGGATTAGTAGTGCAGCTTGGCTTTTTCCACTCCGTGCTACCTCAGGCTACAGCTGAGGAATATTTTTTGTTTGATATTGCCAACTTAGAATTTATAGGTGTGCAGCTCACACCACTAGTTGCCAGAGGCTCTCATAAACCCTTCTTCTTAGCACAAACTATCAATATATATCCCAATCAGGAGCGCTTGCTGAAAGCAATGGCTCTTTGTTTCCCTCTGGCTGTGACATACCATTGCTGGCAATGGAAAAATGCAGGATTTGGATAAGAGGAAAACAGTGAAAGCCATTGTGCCTAGGAAATTTTAACCTGCTGATGAGTGATACGATTACATAGTCCTACTTGGAGACATTCTACATAGAAATCTTGCTAAAACCCATATTTGATCTGAACATGACCAAGAGGATTCAGTAATGAGGGAAGCTGAGAAGAGGAGGAGAGGTGAATGTGAATATCCTTCTCCTTCTCTTCTACTTAATCATAACATTTCTGACAGAATTCTACAATTAACATTCCTTCAGAAAACTGAGAGGTCTGGTAGAAATGTATTTTCAAACTGAGATTTCAACAGAGAAAGGAAGCCTCAAGCTGTGTGTTTAAGGGATGATCTAGGACCTGAAGAAGCCTTAATTCAGAGCAGTTTTTAAATGTCAAGACTGCTTTGAGGAAGACTGAGCATGGTCTGTATCCCAGGACAGTACTGGTCACATATCCTTGCACACACATGGGCATGGAATGACTTCACCCTTCATAAAAAACATTCAAAAAGAAGCTTTTATTGCATCCAGTGGTAACAAAAAAAAAAAAAAAGAAAAAAAAAAGCTCCTAAACCACAGGAGCTATTACAAGAAAAAAAAATTAAGGTCTGTCTTTTATTCAAATCAACTGTGACAAAACATCAGTGAGAGCTCTAGTGGGCTACAGAAATGTAGAATGCTCTGTGGAAGAGAGGTTATTAATAAAAGAATAAAAGAAGAATGGATGATAATCATGACAAACATCTGTCCAAGAACAAAGCAGGTGAAAACCATCATAATCTGCCCAGGCCTACAAAATCTGCCCATGTCCTTCCTGCAATAGAAACAGGACACTAAAGGCTCAGCTTTCACCATCTCCGAAGACTTGGCCAGAAATGGGGAACAGTTGAAAAATACTCGAGACTGTATAATTTAGGAGATCATAAAACCAGTAGGAGAGTTTGAGAATTATTTAGATTTATGATCTGAGGGAAGTTATTTAGACATCCACACGGTCAGAATCTCTTCCATGAAGTCAAACTGCTTAAAGATCAAAGTATCTGTATCAACATTATCACCAGGCATACAAAGAAATCTGCGACATACAACAGATGCCCTCTCTGTCTGCACTCAGATTATCAGGAGTAAGCAGTTCTCAGTGCTGTTGGGCAGGGCACATGACATACACATGTAGCGTCAAAGAGGATGGAGACTCGCAGGAAAAAACAAAAACACTGTTGAATAGTAATTTGGGCGGAACACAAAAAGCACATTCAGTTCACAGCTTTTGTTTTTCAAACCTCTAATTTTCATTAGATATATATCATTGTGCATAGAAACTCTGGAGT
This sequence comes from Callipepla californica brunnescens, assembly GCA_023055505.1. Lineage (NCBI taxonomy): Eukaryota > Metazoa > Chordata > Aves > Galliformes > Odontophoridae > Callipepla > Callipepla californica. The sequence continues at coordinate 102,046,503 of JALIRH010000001.1, read as the reverse complement.
ATGGGAAGTATACGTATTTCCAGCAGAAGTGGTGGCCAACAAGCATTTCTAAGCTGATGATGAAAATGAAGTAAAGTGCTAACATGCATTTGAAGGAAGTATTGTCACCATCAGGTAATAAGGCTCCTGCAAATTAGAATACTGTAAATGAATGCCCATAACTCCATTACAGTCACACAAAACCGTGGTGCTTTCTTCAGGAAATCACCTCCATTGCAACAGCTCCTTCTTTTATTTTCTGACTAAAATGTTCCTGAAATTCGGAACTCGAGGGAAAATTAGTTAGCTATATTGTATTCTGTGCCAATCTACATTTTAAGTATGAATTTAGTTCACGTTATAAAAAAATTATAAAAAATATTACTTCTCTAAAAATCAGTGGACTACTGGTCTCTGAAAGCTGTTGCTTCATACGCAGGGAAAAACGTTAAATGTTTTCAAATGTTTTTTAAAACATTAAATGTTTTTTAACACCCTTTGCCTTTTCAGAAATTAATAAATTTTAGAAAACCACCACAATCTCTTATGAAGAAAATTGTCTGGTAAATAAAAAACAGTAGAGCTCCACTGACTCCAGCAGGAAGACAGAGCTTTCAACTCAGAGAAGTCTGCTGAAGGAGAGTTTGTGATGAGATGCTCTAAAGCAAACTTGACTAGATTGTGAATATCCTCGTCAGTGTTTCCGTTATATTTCAGGAAGGTCCAGTAGTATTTATACTCTTGTTCCCTTACCACTGCCATTCTCTAAACTGTAGATACCATAGCTCTCAGAATTTACCTGCCAAAGTACTCCAAGTGCTTTTCTCCAAACACTGCTGAGCTTCTTAACTTTCAATACATTCTTAAACCCTGCTTCATGCTAAAAAATATCAGAAAAACAGCCTGTCTTTGTAAAGAGGACCGGTGGATCAGGCAAATTCACATATATACCTTCAACACCAGCACACCTTTCACTCTTAAGGCAATGGTAGTTTGGTTGAGTGGGTTAGATAATTTAACTAAAAAGTGGGAGATAAGGGGCTAGAAGTTTTCCTCTCTGCCTGAAGCAGTTTTATTCTGTATCTACCACTGCATAGGAGAATTCCTTGATCATCTGCTTCTGTGGGTCTCTGCCAACCCCCTTTTGCTGAACATGTTACCCATACGTAAAATGTCTGTAGGGACAGAGAATGTAAAGATGATGTAAACCCAGATGAATGCTCTAAACATCTAACTATAGACTGATATGATACCTGGGCTGGCTTGCCTGCTTAGGGGACATGTACAAGATGGGTCATTTCAGGTGAGAGAGTCACCCATACATCTGCTGTGGAAAAGTCCCAGTTGCCATCGTCTTCTATTATCATGTAACGTGATGTAAAAGACAAATAGAATCTCAAATGCACCTCTTCTGTGGGTTGGTTCCAGCAGACTGAGGCACTGTTAGGAAAGGTACTGCAATGATATTGTATCAGAAGTGTGGTACAAGTTTGTGGTCAACCATTACTAGGAGAACAGATGAGACATGAAGAGAACATGTTACCAGGTCTGATAGGCCATAAGTAGATAAGGATGACAAAGCAAAGGGACTATTTTTAAATGGAGAATGATTCTAACAGAAGAACTAAATGGTAAAAGTACTATGTAAATTGCTTCAGATTGAAAATTAGAAGATGGTTTTTGACAATCACAGAGTAGATACTCCATGATGGAGTTATCTTCTGTGGCAGTTGATTCATCAGAAATGACCAAGGTTGGTTTCTTAGTTTATGAGAATCAAAGAAGGAAGAAAGAACTGGAAATATTTATAAAATTCTTCAAAAACAAAGGCTGATGTAGAAAAAAGAAAGATCCCTCTCAACACTCAGTGACATCTTCAGAGCAAAGAAGTTTCTAAGAAACCCATAAAAATTAAAGGGGATTAGCAGACAGCTTCTGGACTCAGAAGGGAGCTCTTACCTGAAGCTCCCTGAAATGAAATAATTAGAGCAGATCAGTAATCCTGAATGGAAGCAGGCTAAACCCTTGATGAACTGTCAGGAGCATGGAGGTAGATGAATTCCTGTTTTCCCTTCCTCTTTCTTGCCTTCTGTGTTATCTAAAGAAACAGATCTGTTTCAGAGTGTTATTAGTGAAATCTTGCTTCAAATACAACATAAGACTTGAGGGGAAAGCTCTAGCAGAAAGGGATCAAGCTAATTGAAATTTTACATATTTCCTCCAACCAAAAGTAATGGAGGCTAAGACTGTATTTCTGGGAAGGGTCTGAGGCTGCCCAGGGAGATGGAGGAGTCACCATCCCTGGAGGTGCTCAAGAAACATTTGGATTTGCACTGAGGGATATGGTTTAGTGGTGAAATATTGGTGGTAGATGGATGGTTGTGCTAGATGATCTTGGAGGTCTTTTCCAACCTTGATTCTATTGTTCTATGATTAAAGAAACCGAGAGTTGTCCCAGAAAGTTGCACCTGTTTTTAAAACTGACATTCAGAAACAAATGGTTTATGTAGAGATTGAAGAGAACAGGCACCATATGAAGACACTGGATTTCCACAAGAGCTCTATAAGTTTCTCTCGCAGCTCCCATTTTGAGAATATCAGCCTCAAACTCTTCTGCCCCCAAAATTCCTTTACCCTTCCCAAGACTGCACTCCTTCACCTGAGAGCCTGCCTGCCTAAATTCTTCTTCCTAAGCACTTCGCAACTCAGGGCTGCTCTCCAATTTATTTATTTTACGGGGAAATGTAATGTGATCTGGACTTTCAGAAAAGGAGCAAAATAGGTATCACACTGAGCTTCAGCTTAAGCAGGGAGAAGGCAGTTATTTGGGACAAATATTTATAAAAACTCCTCTATATTATATTATATATTATATATATTATATATTTATATTATATTATATTATATATTATCTATATTATATATTTATAAAATCTCCTCTTCCTGGAGACCCAGCACATGTACAAGCTCTCCTAGAGGAGGGCAAATTTCCCCTTGTAAAATGAAGGGACGACAGAGGAGCCACTTCTACTATAGCAGCAACTGCAAGTCCTCTCTTCCCACTGCAGCTCTTAGCAGGTTATGCAGATTCTAGAAGAGTCAAGAGATAAATCTTCCTTCCCAACAGTTAAGTTCATCGTAACAAGTATTGCAGGAGTTTTTTTCCAAAATTCCTTTCCAGACACATTCACCTTTTCACATACTCTGTGGACAAGCCCCTGCAATTGGATGTACTGAATTTTTATGTTTTGGTAATTGGAGGAAATGGTGATAATTAAGTATGAAAATGCCCATTTTCCTTTGCTTAGGTTTGTATTTGATCACTCTGAGCCTCTCACAAACACAGTGTGTCTGGTTCTGCCCGCTAACAAACTGCATTGGTGGGTTCTATAAGAAACCTACTAAGAACAACTATTCCATAAAATGTTGCGGACAAGATACTTCATTGATCCTACTGGTTTCATCTCTGTTTTTCTGGAACTTAAATTTAACCTGTTCCCTTTTTATAAAGGTATCCTTTCAGAAAGCAGGGAGGAAAAAACATTGACATTTTCTTTATCTTTCATGCAGTTTCTCAGACTAGAGTGGACATCACCCAAAACAGCCTACTTACTGCTAGCTCAAGCATAGTTCCATTTATGACTGCCATTCAGACACAGCCTCCAATAGTCATGCTTCACATTACAGTGTCACTTCTTAATGCTGGCACTGCTCTGAACAGGAACACATTCAATATAAGGACTGCCTAGCACTCCGCAGCACCTGACTGCTTATGAGTTAATCCTTGCTTGCACTGGCAAGCAATTCCTGTAGTGATTGAAATACCCCTTTCAAAGTCCTAAATAAATTCAAGAGACTACAGAAATTGTACATGGTATGTGGTATCCCTTGCCTCCCCAGTCCTCTTCCTTCTCTCACAGATCAATGCAGTCTTGATTATTGCCTGCATTAAGATAAATTGTATTTAATAAAACTGAAGCTGCACACATTTTTAAAGGACACTGGCTCTGAATTACTGTGTAGAACAAACAGTCCTACTGAGGCAATGGTAATTGCTTGGTTCTTTGTCTTCTGTAGGATTTTCCTATTTCTTTATTTTAAAATAAATGTTTCTCTATGAAAATTGAGATTCAGGTAAAATTGAGATGAAGGAAACAAAGGATTGTGAAACCATTCAGAATCCTGATTAATGGTAAAAATCCCAGCAGAACTGAGTCCTTTGATTCTCACATTTCTGTGTTTAGAGAGACTTCCCTGGAAGCTCATTCTCACATCAGCAGCATACCTGATATCCAGAGAGTAAATTAGCAGGAGCTCACCGCGGTGCCAGACTTCTATCAGCCCTTAGAGCAGGAAAGATTTACAACACAAGGCTGTATAATAAACCATCATTATGGTGATAAATCAATTCTCAGAAAGGAGAGAGGAATGTGCTCTTGTGGACTGCTGTGGTTAAGGTGAAGGATAGACATCCAAAAGAATATAATACAGAATGTGCTGTATATTGTCATGGTACTGCTGTGTGAGATTTGGCAGCTCTTGAAACCTTTTCTGTCACTGCCCATCTTGTGATAGTGACATTTCCTTTCCCTCTGTGGATTCATATCTGTAAAGGGTTCTGACATTCTTGGGTGGGAGGCATGGCAAAAGCACAGTTTTGCAATAATTTTTGAATGAGCAAAAAGGATTTCAAATATATTTTAGTGTTATACAGGGTTGAAACATGTCTGAGGAGATGTATACATTTCTTGAGGGAAGCATAACAATGAATTTCTAATGAACAATGGTCAAAGGGTCAAAAGAGCACAAAGTGATTCCTATCAAAGTGATGTGATAAGCTGGAATCACACATCTGTGAAGGCCTTCCTGGGAATAGAGATCATCTTGATAACAGGAGTAATCAGCTGTTGTACCCTCACCAGCATATGTTGTTCTCCCTGGAAAAGGAGAAGGGATAAAACTTAGAAAGGAACAGTATTTCAGGCACACATTCCTGAAAGCAAAGCTCTGCAGTGTCTCAGTTATAGCTGGCAAGGAATTGTTTTCTTCACAGTGTCTGGTGTGATGGTATGTTTTGGTTCTATGAGAAAAACAATGTTGATAACACACCAATGTTTATAGTTGCTGCTAAGCAGTGTTGTACAGAGAAAATGCCATTCTCAGCAAATGGCCTAAGGAGCTTGGGAGAGAACAGGGTGAGGACAGATGACTAAAACTGGCCAAAGTGATATTCCCTATCATATGACATTACATGGAAGGAGTTTTGAACTGGGTGGGAGTTCATCTCAGGCTCTTCTGCTGCTTGGGGAGTTAGCTGGGCATCAGTCTGGAGGTGATAAGCAGTTGCTTGTGCATCAGTTGTTATATACATTCACACATATATAGTCATAACTATTATCCCTTTCATCTTCTCTTTCTCAGTATATAATTTCATCTCAACCCATGAGTTCTACTTTTTTCCCTGATTCTCTTCACGATTGTATTGGGAAGTGGGGAGTGAGCAAATGACTGTGTGGTGTTGAGTCACCTGCCATGTTAAATGCGAATAGCAATACTGGAGATTTTGTTACAGATGAAAAAGCAAATATCATTTACCAGATATGCAATAAACAAATATGAATAGTAGGAAGTATCTACTTAAAGGCTACAAGCTTCTGTTGCTTTCAACAACCTCTTGATCAAGGAAAAAGAAGTGAATGGGAAGAATAGACTGGGACCTAGTGTCTTGCAAACTGTCAAGAGAGCAAGAACTGAAAGGCACTTGGATGGGCTCTGTTTGCACAACTGTTGTGTTCTGTGGGCATCCACAGCTCAGGCAGTTGTCCTTGGTTCCCTTTACTTACAAAAGAGATCACAGAGTCACAGAATTGTAGGGGTTGGAAGGGACCTCTAGAGATCAGCTAGTCCAACCCCCTGCCAAAGCAGCTCCCTATATCAGGTTGCACGGGTAGCTGTCCAAGTGGGTCTTGAACATCTCCAGAGAAGGAGACTCCATCACCTCTCTGAGCAGCCTGTGCCAGTGCTATGTCACCCTCACTGTGAAGAAGTTCCCACATGCAACCTTCTACGCTTCAGTTTGTGGCCATTTCTCCTTGTCCTATTGCTACACACTGCAGAGGAGTCCAGCCTCACCCCTTTGCCTACCGCTGATCAGATATTTATAGACGTGGATCAGATCCCCTCTGAGTCTCCCTTTTTCAAGGCTGAACAGCCCCAGGTCTCTCAGCCTTTCCTCATAAGGTAGGTGTTCCACATCCTTTATCATCTTTGTAGCCCTCTGCTGGACTCTTTCATGGAGATCCCTGTCTCTTTTGTATCGAGGAGCCCAGAACTGGACATAATATTACAGGTGAGACCTCACCAGGACACAGTAGAGGGGGAGGATCACCTCCCTTGCTAGCTGGCCACACTGTTTTTAATGCACCCCAGATCTCATTGGCCACCAGGGCACACTATTGGCACATGGACAGCCTGTCATCCATCAGGACACCCCAGCTCCCTCTTCTCAGAGCTCCTCTCCAGCAGGACATCTCCCAACCTGTACCGGTGCATGCAGTTTTTCCTCCCCAGGTACAAGACTCTACACTTGCTCTCGTTAAACCTTATCTGCTCCTATTCTGTCGAACTCTCCAGCCTGTCTAGCTCTCACTGAATGGCAGCACAGCCTTCCGGCATGTCAGCCATTCCTCCCAGCTTTTTGTCTTCAGTAAACTTGCTGAGGGTGGACTCAAACTCCTCATCAAAGTCACCGATGAAGTTGCTGAACAGGATTGGACCCAGCACCAATCCCAGAGGAACACCGCTAAGTACAGGCCTCCAACTGGACTCAGTGTCACCAGTCACAGCCCTCTGAGCTCTTATCTGAGATAAGAGTTTCCACAGTACAGTTCCTCTCACTCTACAGTAAACATTTAAAATGGTGACACACTGCTTTAAAATGCCTGTTTCTCTCTTTTGTCTATTGAGATTAGGATGATTGGCTCTAGTGGAGACATCTGAAACTAGCATGAGAAATCCCACCTCAAGATTCATTGCAAGATGAATTTCCTCTCCAAATTGTCCTACGGCAACATTATACCTTCCTCAGTGACAAGATAATTCATTGCAGAAATTAAGTTGTTGGGGATATTCTCGACTCCTGAAATAAACAAGATTTGAGAATAGTGTTTTGTAAACAAATGTTTTTGGACCTCAGAATTGTTTTTAACCATTTCCATATTACTATTTTAAAAATTGGTGTTTGTGTTCCAAGCGCAAATCAACACTGACTGTTAAACCGGGTCACTTGCTTTTGTTCACTCAATTATTCATATGCCAGAAAAAAGGCCTTAAATACAGCTACACAGCTGAATTCTTGGCACACCTGAGATCCTGAAGGATCTCAAATTTGCAAACAGCTATTTTTATCTAAACAAAAATAAATCCGTGGGGAAACTGTAAATCTCATTATGATGTTTCCAATGAAACAATGCCAGCTTAACTATAGCATAAACAAAACTTGCTGCTACTAGAATGCAAAATACAAAATTTTTAGATTTAATAATGAGAAAAATCATATACTAATGACCAAGCCATGGGTCTGGACTAGAGAGCCTACTGCTTTTTGCCACTGGTACAGCGCTGCAGGAGAAAGATTGCACAAACTAAATATTGTACAGAACATTGCAAGACAGGCCCACGGAGCTTAGTGACATTAAGTGCTAACATATAAATATTTAACAACCTCTGCCTCCAAGAAAATTCAGTCAACATGAAACATAGATTAGGATTGTGTTTCATGAGCCTACTTCAGTATTAGCATTAATGAGATCTAAAGTGGCCAGCCAAAATAACAAAATAGATGCTAGAAAACAGCAGTTAAGCTATCTGCCATGCTGTCTTCATCTGTCTTACGATGGTCTGAGTCCAAGCTGCAGTCAGTGATACTTACCCAAAAGTCATAGAAGATTAGTAAGTCAGGTGTCCTGGTCCATGGTGCTGGGCTGAAAGATAAAGTGGAATTCATTTAATCTGTTAATCAGGATCCTAATATTTAAAAGCCCTATCCTGAAGCTTTTCTAACTGACATTGTGTTGAATGATAAAGTTAATATCAGTTGACAGTTTGCCAGAAGCCATTAATTTAAAGTTTTAATTTCATTTCAAGGATTGTTAATTTCATTGTGGCCATAGAGGAGGAAGAATCCAAGTAAAAATACTAGCATACTCCCTATATTTTCCTTTTATAAAGCAGAAAGGTCATTCATAAATGTTTTCCTACACATTTTTTTAATTTTTTTTTTTTTAAGAAATAAAAATGAAATTAAACTTCTGTTTATACAGTACTCTGCACTGGCCCTAGATTTATTTTTGAAAATTGGTAAACTCTCCTTTCAATTTAAATTGAGTAAATAGGTGCAGCTGAGTAAATTGAAAGAGTTAGGCCATAAGTCATATGTTTTCATTTTAAAATTACATGTGGAGGAACATGTACAGAAAAAGCAAAGAAAATGCATTCGGGATTACAAAGATGAAAAACAAGATTTGATGCAACTGTGTTTTGCTTTCACATAGCAAATGCCCAGCTGTGACTGGCAGACTTCCACCAATGGCCCCAGAAACAATGATTTCATTGCACCCAGCAGCACTTGAGCGCCCTCAGGAATTTTCCTGTATCTCTTGCTATTGCATCAGTGAGATGGATTTGCTGGTGCAAGAACATCAAAATCACTAACAAAATGCATCTACAGTGCTTCTGTAAGAAGGTGCTCATTCAGAAACAATTTCTTTCTCTTAAAAATAAAGAAATTCTGCAGTCCCATGTAGCAAACAGCATCTGTAAGTCTTCAGATAATGAACCTAGTAATTCTACTTAATTCTATCATTTCCGTACCAAAAGTACTTATTAAGACTGTAAGCCAATTCCTTTGTGTACATGAAATAATTAAGGTACTGCAATGAACTAAATTGTTTCCACAAATAAATAAAATCAAAGGCAATTGTGTGGGCAAAAGGGATTTTACACAGTTTTTGTTAAACAGTAAAGAATAAAGAATACATATTTTTCTTTATGTTGGATTTTCTCTGCTTGCTAATAATATATAGAGATATAAATCTTTATAGATACGGAATACAAAACAAAATATGTAAAAATATGAAGAATATAGTACAACAGCTTTGTGGAACTTAAAAAACAGACATTTGTCTCACCTTGAAAAATAACTTACATATTTTCCTGCTGGAAAGAAGCTGTGTAGCCACATTTGCAAAGAATTTTTGCCATCTCTGAAAGAAGACTTTGAGAACAACTTCTCTCTTTTTTCTGAAAACTGCTGAAGATTCTATGACAGTGGAAATACATTTTCCTAACATATATGCAAGGCTATTAAATCAACTATTTTATTTCTTGCCTGCATTTTATGCGTTAGCGTTACAACATTTGGGACCTGTCTGTAATAGGAATTTAATTTGTTTTCAGCAACACTTTTCTACAGTATTTACAGTAATCCTTGAATTATTTTCATCCGCATTCCACATGAATGCTTTCCCTTTCCTGCCTGTTTCCTTTAAACAGTCACAGATACTGGACTTACACTGTGAGATCCAGATCTCACTTTCATTAAATAGGTCAAACATTTTTTCCCTATTGCGTTGTTCTTTATATCTCATTATTTGGTCATAGACTCAACCACAGATCTAATCTTTACATGACAGAAGTGATATAATATACATGAAATATTTCCAGCACACACAGTCAAAATGCTGCTAAAGATATTCTTTTCTGCAGGAAATTTGTTGAATAAGCAAATGGGAATTCTTCCCATTACACACAGCCTAAGTTCAAGATGCTCCCACAGCACCCTGCTTTATCATTTGGGGCTTCATACTCTCAAGCCATTGATCAGCGACCCAGCTCCTAATGTGAATATTTTGCAGCTTCTGATCAGCAAAAATGAAGTTTCTATTGCACCAGGAGTGAGCAATAGCCACAGCACACTTTGCAAAGGAAATACTCTGGAAACCTCTTACTACTCAATGGAGAGCTGCTCTGAGTTTACAAACTCACAAAAAAGAAAGGAGACAAGAAGAAAGTTAAGAGTGGAAAATGGCTGCCTTATGAATATCAAGTGAACAATCTTAAGTCAAGCTCCAATTTTATTTTCATGGACTTCTTCAAGTTTCCAGTTTGGGGTTCTATCATGAAGGAGCTTTGCCAGAAATTAGTCTTGGGGAAATTAGTCTATTTACTTTTGGAGTATTTTGTAGAGAGCTCTTTTAGACTCAAATAAGTAGTCAGTTACAAGCACCAGTTAATTGATTTACTTTGCAAAGTCTTTCATAAGCATAGTAGTTACACTGATAAACTATGTTTCAGCCTAAGGAATTTTCTACGTTTCATCTAACTGTCAGGATCTTTCATCCCCATTTTCCCCTCTGCTGTTGATACAAAAGTGCACAAGCACAGTATAAAACCAGAATGGAAAATTGTCAAAGAAAAGTCATTTCTCCATTTCTAGCATGAATAAGCATGAATAAGCATGAATTCTAGACTTGGATTTTTTGTAAGCTTTTAAGAACACATATTTAGAGCAGGTAACTTGTATAAATAAAAGAATCATAGAGTCATAGAACTGATTTAGAAGGGAACCTCAAAGATCACCCAGTCTAACTCCCCTGCAATGAACAGGGACACCTCCAGCTCCATCAGATGCTCAGAGCTCTGTCCAGCCTGACTTTGAGCGTCACCAAGGATGGGGCATCCAACACCTCTCTGGACAACCTGTGCCAGTGCCTTACCACTGTTAGTGTAAAAAAACCTTCTTCCTTATATCAAATTGAAATCTCCCCTGTTTCAGTTTGAAACCACATCCCCTTGTCCCATCACAACAGAACATGCAAAAGGGTCTGTCCCCTTCTTTCTTATAACACCCTTTAGATACTGAAAAGCCCTTCTCAGGTCTCCCTGGAGCCTTCTCTTCTCCAGGATGATCAGCCCCAGCTCTTTCAGCCTGTCCTCATAGGGAGCTTTTCCATTTTTGTGGCCCTCCTCTGGACATGTTCCAGAAGGTCCTTGTCTCTCCTGTACTGAGGAGTCCACATCTGGATGCAGTACTCCAGGTGAGTTCTCACCAGCACAGAGTAGAGGGGAAGGATCACCTCCTTTGCCCTGCTGACCACACTGCTTTTGATGCAGCCTAGGATACAGCTGGCTTTCTGGGCTGCGAGGGCACTTTATTGGCTCAGCTTGCCACTCACCAGAACACCTAAGTTCTTTGTACCAAGGCTGTGCTACATCTTTACCTTCTCCATCTTGTACTGATGGTGGGGGTTGCTTTGACCTCGGTGCAAGATCTTGCACATAGATTTATTGAGCCTCGTGAGGTTCACCTGGACCCACTGCTTGAGCCTGTCTAGGTCTCTCTGAATGGTATCCTGTCCCTCAGGTATGCCAACTGCACCACACAGCTTGGTGTCATCCTCAAACTTGCTGAAGGTGCACTTAATCCCGCTGTCAGTGTCATTGATGAAGGTTTTAAAGAACATCGGTCCCCGTACATGCTCCTAAGGACTGCTCCTACTTACCACAAATCTCCATCCAAACATTGAGCCATTGAGCAGTACTCAAAAGTAATCTGATTTCTATAAATATTTGCCTTTACTGAAATACTAGCCTCAAGAAACTGTAGTTCTTCCCAGGTAGAGTGTTATGTGTCCAAGGGACTAATCTCCAGGCCATAATTATACATGTATACCATAGAAGAAATCTGTTTGCAGGTCAGTTTTCAATCTTAATCATGTTCTGGGATTTTATTATATCTGATAATTAGGAAATTTCCTGGTATTTGTGAATACTATGTAGAACATCCAGTGTGCAACCCTCTGCATGTTATTTCAGTCCATATACATCCTGAAGGAACATATTCCAGCGCAATCACTGTCTGAAAGAGACCAGCCCTGTGGGATTCACATCTCCTTAGCATCCATTTCCAGTACGTGGAGAAAAATAAAGTCTTTATTGCGGATGTGAAAACCTGTGAAAAAGGAATGCCATCCAGCCTGATTTCCCCAGGAAAAATGCACCTGCCCATCAGTTTTGTCAGAAGGTGTGACCATAGCATTGACATGAGCATAGTTTGAACAGTCAATCAGTACAAAGACCTTCATAGGATCAAAGAAAATCCCAAGTTGGAAGTCACCCAAAGGATCATTTCCAGCTCGTGAACTTCCTCTCACTGAACCCAGAATCAGCAAGGCCCAAGATGTGCTAAAAGTTCCTCTCCTTCCTCTTAAAGTACCACAGATATTTTAGGTGCAGGACTAATTATGTACAGTTTGTTTCCCTCTCTCCAGTCTCACATTTCTCTCCCTTTACTGTGATGAGGTGAAAGGATAAGGTATGCCTCTCACTGTGAGAAGAGCATCACTCCAGACCAAAGTCCTACAGGATAAAATTGTTCTTTATACAGTTTACTGAAGCATATCCAGTGATGTGCTACCCTGCTCAAACAAGGATGGCTGCTAAGAATAAATAAATCATAAATAAAGCCTTCTACCCCAAAACGCCTGGAGACATGGGTTTGGTTCAATTGTCAGCAACTTTTGCTTGACTGACCCATTCAACACTGGGAACAAAGAGAAGTGCAGCAGTGGTGCAGCATATATATTTTATAATCAGGAATAGTGACAAGATCCAAAAATACCAGGAGATGATCAGAACCACACAACATCTACAAGACTTCGTTGGAATTGTAATGAACTATGTCTTTCAAGTCAGGCAACATGATAACCGTGACCAACATCTTCTAGCAGACACTGTGAGAGTCCAGCTGCAAGTGGCTGTCCCTAAGGTCTGCTCTGGAACAGTTCCTCTCTCAAGGGAATGGCTGTAGAAAACCCATTGCAAATGGTGCTCCTGACTTTCTGGTGGCCATCCCAGCAAAAGGAACAAAACCTCATCCAGGTGCTGCTTGAGCCTTGAAACTGTAGACACATAGAGGTTACTTCAATGTCCATGATCCTGGGAGATAGCTCTGGAGAGCTCAGTTTCTTGATTTCTCTGATCCCTTTTCCAGGGTTTTAAAAACATCAGTGTCTGATTAGAAGATTCACAAAATGGCTTGAGTTACTTTTGTAATAGTAAGAATACCAAAGTTAGTAGCAGCCATTGAACACTTGAGTAAACTTAAATTCCTGGAACTACCTTTAACTCTAGGTGGCAGATGGAACTGAATTTTTGTGCACAGAAGAAAAGGGAATGAAATTATTTTTTACAGAAATAAAATGCTGCCTTGCAGCAACAGCACTAGAGAGACAAAAGAAATGTAGTTTAGCAAAAATCTGTGCCCAGGAGACCCAGTGCAAAGCTCAGTGAGTGTGACAAAGGGGATTAAGGGAAACGATGTCAGAACTACAGCTTAAGCAAGTGACAGGTCACAGGAAATTCAGGCAGATGTTCTTGAACCAAAATGAAATCCCCATGCCAGTACCTGTCCTTGTGTGGTTCTCAGGAGTCTCAGACTGCAGACTGCACCTGGAGGGTTACTGGCTTCTATCTGCAGCACCCACATCTCTTCAGAGCCCACTCAGCTGTTATTTCTCGTGGCAACAACACTTCAGCCTGACTGTGCCCATGAGAACTGCATAAAAATAGCTGTCCCCATGCATCTCTCGGTGCCACTCCCTGTGTGGCTGTCACTTAGAGTTGAGCTAGAGCTCATTCAGCCATCACAGAGCAAGACCAGGCTACAGCCTGGGGCCAACTCCCATCCAAAAGCGTGGAGGCAGGTGGTTGGAGCTCAGGCAACACATTCACCCCACTATGTGGCTTTTACAAGGTGTGATGTGTGTATTACACAATTTTCCTCCCACTGCTACACAGAAGCTGTGATTTTACCTATCACACCCTCTTATAGCCTGTGTCTCAGGTTCAAACACCCATCAACTACCTCATTGTGTTTTCATTTCATGTTATTGGTTTACTTTTGATGGTTAGCCAGAGTAAAAGATCACACAGTGTGGATCATCACTGCATTAGCAGCATCTGGGAAAATTTCTGCATAGGAAGTACTTCTGCACTGAACTTAGACTTTAGTATATAACAAGAGTATTCAGCTGGTTAAAGCTGCTGTTTCACCATCCATGCTAAACACTGAATGCACACACCAGTAGTAAAATGAATATTTAGCTATTTTTACAGAAAAGCATTTAGAAATTTCAAACACTGGTCTTCCCATTGGTCTTCCCCTCTTCTCTTTCCCCACATCTGATCGCAAGCTTTATTTGTGAATTGAGAGCTAAAAAGCAAATTAATATTAGCCCAGGATATTATTCACTTCCAAATGATCAAGACCAAGATAAGATTACCACAATGCCATTACAAGAAACAAAATATTCCATCTAGAAACAATTAGTATTATCACAACATGAAGTTAACATATTGTTGGGCTGGTTTTATAAATAGGGATAGATCAGACAAGTTACTGTGGTGAAACTCAAGCTTGCTGTCTCTGTTTTACATTAAAGACTCATAAGCAAAAGAGATTTCAAATATCATCCCCTTGTTCCTAATACTTGTCTCTGCATTCTTTTTAACCTTGCATTAGTTGAGTAAAACACTGAAAATCATGCATTTTTCTTTGTCATATTCTTCAGCTGTCATGCAAGCTGGGTAAACACATGTACCAAGGGACTTGAAAAGGGAGAGTCACTGGGGAAGGACAGCAGCATCACTTAATTTGATTTGCAGAAATCATTTGAGGAACGGCAGTGAACTGTGGAATATATTAATTCTCTCTTCTCAAATCACTAACTTTTTACACAGAAGAGTTTGAAGAGCAACAAATGCAGTGATGAGCACATCAGTAAAGTGTGGGATAATTGCCTGTTATTCCCTGCCACTCTTCTTGTATCCCACAGGAGAGTAAAAAAGTTATCCCCAAATCTCTCTGATGTTTAATATACTGCATTTCTTTTCTACTTTTGCCAGTACATCAAATATACAAAATTTAAGATGGTCCATAATGGAATGGAGGTGACCTTAAATACACTGCAAAGTTGAAGAGGTAAAACCAGAACAGCGATGCTGAGAGTGACATATCCTCAAGATGGAGAAAAAGAATTGCAACAGAAAAGAAAAAAACTTATCCACTGAGAAAAAATGGCCCAAAGCAGAAAGCTCTGCACTCCTTCCTGACATGAAGACATTCCAGGAGGTGGAAGGGGATGTAGCCATGCTGAGTGTAGAGGCCTTGCAGGGAGTAACACAATGGCATAAGGTACCAGAGACTTCTCATCTCCAGCCTTACCAACACAAGCTTCCCAGCATTGCTTCCTCTCCTTCTTGGGACATCCCACTCCCTAGGAAGTGTTTTGTGTCTGCACTGGTGTGTATTTGCACGTATCTCTATGTCTAGCTAACTGCTAGTCAAGTCTATTGGCTCATGATTATTAAAACATATTGAACCAGCAAATTCCACCAATGCATTTTAGCCCAGGCTTTTTCAGATGCAGGAACAACTCTTTGGTGAAGAGCTTTTAATTTCCCACTTTGCTTTCACTTGAGTGCACTTGGACAAAAAATAAATGGCAGTTCATGAACTCTTCAGCCAATGGTAACACAGAACCAAAGCCCAACCTGCAAACCCTGCAAACTCCACTCAGCCTTAGAATCATAGAATCGTTTGAGTTGGAAGGAATCCTTGAAGGCCATCTAGTCCAACTCCCTGCAATGAACAGGGACACCTACAGGTAGATCAGGTGCTCAGAGCCCCATTCAGCCTGATCAGTGTCTCCAGGGACAAGGCATCCACCACCTTTCTGGGCAACCTGTTTCAGTGCCTCACCATCCTTATTATAAAAAGCTTTTTTCCTTATATCCACTCTACATATCTTCTGTTTTAGTTTGAAACCATTTCTCCTTGTCCTGTCATCACAGACCCTGCAAAAATGTCTGTTCCCTTCTTTCTAACAATTTTCCTTTAGGTACTGAAAGGCCTTTCTCAGCTCTACCTGGAGCCTAAAAATCTTCAGACTGAACAGTCCCAGCTCTCTCAGCCTGTCCTTTTCATCTCTCCCTATAGAAACATCCCATTTTTGTTAGGGCTGGCTAGTACAAGTGACCCTGGCTACCATCCTCCAGCACCTTGTAGGCTCAGGCTCCCCAGGCAGCTGCTTGGCAGAGCCACACAGCCATGGAACTTCAAAGCAAGTGCCACATGAGTGGGGATCTGTTGCTGCTTGTGGAGGGCAGTTTTTGGTTGTGTGACGATACTCATAACTGGTGCTCTTTCCATTTCTTCCCACACATCATTGGTGTCATTTGGATTAAACTCTCACTACTGATCTCTTCCTGAGAATCTAGCAAAGCAGATGTTATTTGGAACACACTAAATGGAAATGTGGCATGTTCATTCTTAATGGGCTATGCAGATTTTTGTGAGGCAGAACCAAGAAAATCAGCCCACTGCTGTTTCTGGCTTTACTGGCCGGATGTTTTCAACACAATGTTTGCACACAGAAAAGCCAAGTCCTAGGACTGTGAAAGCTGGCACAGCAGAGACTTGGCTGGGGATTGTGATGGTAAACGCGTGAGCAGTGCATGTGGATATGCTAAAGTGCAGGTATTCTTGCCTTTGCCAGATATTAGAAAATTTGTGTATCGATTATCTTGTGAAAGGGGTAAATGATGCTTGCAGACTAGGGGACAGAGACATAAAAAAAAACAACAAAGTTAGGAATGGCAGAAAATTAATGGTAGCAACTTATATGTAACAATCGGCCTGCAATCCCATCCTAATGCAGTGATTCTCTAGGACACATGGTCTCCATTTCTCTTAAGAAGGCAGAGGAAGACAGAAAGAAGCTCCTACAGAAAAAAAAAACAATGTGTATCATGTGTAGTACTCTGAAGGGTTACTTCACAGAGACAACTATAGGATGTCATTGAGTCACCTGTATGTTATCATGCGCTATCGGAGACTATCTTTTATTAGACTGGTTCAAAACCTTGAAGAAAATAGATAGGCTTCAGGACACGCAGGCCCTCTCCTCTCTGACAGATAGGCATTAAGCTTCAAGCAGAACACCGTGTAAAGTCAACAGCTCAGCGCTTCTGCTACAGGATCAGGAAAGGAACAAAGTAAAATTCAGAGAGAGTACCCAGACGCTGCGGGCTGGCTCTAATCCGACAAACTGGCTCAGAGAGAGCAACACCACCAAACAGTTAGCAAATCAGTTACAAGAGACTTGTCCTAAGTCCTTCTTTCCTATAATACTGTTTGAGGTAACTTAAGTCAGACTCACTGGAATTTTTTTTAAATGAAATAAACCTTCAGTTGTAAAAAAAAATGCAATGATTATAGCAATCACAAGACTAGTGCAGACAGTGGTTGATTTAGTAAAAGAGAAATTTTCTGCTCATTCTGGCATAGGTCATAAACTAAACTGAGCCAGCCTGTCTGAATTAAAACACCAAGTACTTGCATGTGCACATGTGAAGATACTGCACTTGAAAGGTAAAGCAAAAGTTTGAAAGTCTTTAAACAGACCGGTCTGGTTCCGGTGAAATCAATGGCAAAGCATGAAACTCTGATGGAAAATGCAGATGCAACACAAATTTCTGGATATAAAATCATTTAATTTTGGTTGAAGAATGCAGCTTTTTGATATCTGAAAGAACGGTAAAGCCATTTTATTTTGTATCTCTTCCTAGCAGCAAGAACCAAGAAGCTGTGTCCCGCCCTTTAACCATCCCTTTAACTGGCAAGTGTTTGATGTCAAGACACCTGACAGTGACTGCCATGTCAGAAAGATAGTTGCTGGATGTTTTCCTGGCAGCCACATTTCAGATAACTCTCTGTTTTGCCATCTAATCGCTGGCTACTGTGCTGACTTGCTCTCTTCATTAATCTTAGTTTTTCCAAAGACAAGGTCATGTGTGGTTTTGCTTTTTCTTTTTTTTTTTTTTGTTAACTGACTGCTTCAAAATTCAGTTTGGGGGGCTAAAAAGGACTCTGAAACTCAGCATTCAGTGGGCAATGCTGGGACCAGTGGTACTGTGACCATCCTATACCTGTTTCTCAAGAGTCTGATGGTGAGAATCAGAGAGGGGCATCAGCCCTAATTCCATCTGGAGCTGCAGAAATGAGTCTGTCCCATTTCTTTTGCTTTCTGTACTAATATAGTTGCAGCGTATTATAAAAATGGCATGCCATGTCTTCAGCTGAATGGGCAAAGAAAATCCTCTGAAGAGGTAAGCTCAAATTTTTTTTCTATTATAAATGAGAACTCTTCTTCTTTTGCTAAAATCCTTTTATCCTTCATTTGCCAATTTCCATTTGGTCACAGTCTCTTCAAATCCACTTCCCACTCTGCAGTCAAAAATGTACTAAGGATTCCAAAAGGGCAGGGCCTTGGGGGAGGGGAGAGCTGACAGGAACAAGAAATTATTTCCTCCAGCATTTCATGATCATTTTCTAAGTACTTCTTTTGATTTTTCTTCCTTACACCCAAGTAACTTCCCTGCATAAGCAAGAACAGATGTTGCAACAAGCAGAGTTCACTCTTTGACCCCGAGATCTCATTGCTTCTTTTCTCTGGTGCGCATTTGGATTCAGAATGAAAACCCTACAAAAATGCACGGGGGTGGGGTGAGTGTGAGGCAGGAGAAGAATCTAATTTTGGAAAGTCTTCTCTAGCAAAACCTCCCCAAGTTCCACTTGTCTCACTTTATCTGTGAATGTCACAGCTCCAGAAGCTGAAGACATCCGAACTGTGCTCAGATACCACATTGAGCAGTATCATAGTAGAGCATCCAAGTGCAGAAATTAGATCTCCTCTCTAAGACTGTGTGTAGAACACATGACCTATTGCTGTTCCTACTGTGCACAATGCATTGCAGCAGATGACAGCCCCTTGTCTGCATCAGCCCCATGCACGAACCCCTCCACGGAGAGCTGTCTTGCAGGTCTGTACCTCTTTCCTCCATACACACATACAAAATCTCCTACCAGCAATTTAAAAATTGCTTCCCCTCACTGTCTTCTGTGCTGCTGAATGAGTCGTGCTGCCAGTGACATGTGGATGACAGTGCTGGGTCCTTGCCCCTACCAGCATCAGCTCACACTCCCTTGGAGCACCCATTCCAAGAGCTGAAAGAAAAACAAACAAGAAAACCAATGCAATTACATCTATTCTATCTCAGCACATAATTCTGAACTTTTTATAGCTCTTTGTCTGGCCTGGCTTTGTTTGCTCAGAGGACCTTTCCCCAGGGAGATTGCTCCTCAGCCAAGTACCCTGTCAAAAATTTTCTCAGCAACCGCAGTTTTCTGCTCTTTTCTTTTCTTTTCTTTTCCTCTTTAGGTCTCTTTTGACATATCCAAAATGCAATTCTCTATTCTTCCTCACACATATATCATAGAGTATTTCTACACCTGAGATATTTGTCCATCTTCAGCACCTACATCCTTTGCTTTCTTATGACCCATACGAAAAGTTTTGCTTTCTAAATCTTGACATTAAATGCAATTTGCAATGAATTTAAGCTCATTAAAATACGGGTCATTTGTTTACAAATATTGCCTGCTAAAGAGAAAAAAATTAAGCAATATTTAACAGAGGCAAAAGGCTGCCTTGGAAACTAATATTGTCTAAAATGAAAGAGCATTTTCTGAGAAGGGAGAAAAGACTGGAGATTAGAGCTGGCAGCTCTCCATTGTGTCACCACTTATTGTCACAGAATGCAGCAAGAGACGGCTCCTGCCATTTCCTTTTGATTTCTCTGTGTAAATCTGCTCTCACCTAAAGCTTGACCACATGACGGTACATACTCACATTAAACTGATTATTTCTGTCTGAGCTGGGTGTAGGCGAGGCAGCCTTAACTTCCACATAAAGAATGTCCCTTCTAGAAACACCACCATTTACTGCAGGAGATTTCACATCCCTAACAGATCCCTGCACTGCATGCTAACTTTAGGATGATAACCAGGGAGAGGACAGCTCAGCCTAGCATGTGCATTGATTAAAATGTCCAGCTAAGATAGCCAGACTCGCAAATCTATCTAAAAATCTTCACGTTTCAGATACTATAGAGCAGATTAAGATTTTAGCAAGTTGTAATTGTAGAATCACAGAATCATAGAATGGCCTAGGTTGAAGAGGACCTCAAAGATCATTGAGTTTCTCCCTGCCATGGGCAGAGTCACCAGCTACTAGACTAGGATGCCCAAAGCCACATCCAGTCTTGCCTGCAATGCCTTCAGGGATGGGACATCCACAAGTCAACCAAGCTACACTGCAGTGCAAGGGGGTGAGAGAAGGCATTCCCTGACAGGCAGAGTGCACGCACAGAAAGCAAGAATATTGGCTTTGCACAAATTAATAAATTACCTGATTGCAGAGGTTTCTCATAGTGATGGTTAGGCCCTCTTCCTGCAGATACAGTGTGTATCTGGAGAAAGCAGTGCATTTTGAGGGTAGGACAATAAGCATGCTGGATTAACTAAAGCACTGAGCATCCTGCTGGAGGATTCAGCAACCTATCTTGCAGTCCCCTTGGAGCAGCAGAAGTAGGGCTGCATTTCCTCCTCTCTCTAGCCTCACAGCTGCTGGGTCAAAGGATAATTTAAATCCACTAATCAAGCAAAAATTTTTAACAAAATGCAATCAGTTGCATTTTGCCAATCTATCGCAGAAGATGCTGACATCATAGAAATGCAGGATTATAGCTTCTTATACTGAAAATTAAGTTATAATAGAAGAAAGCAGATAAATCAGTCAGACCAAGTATGTGAACAGTTGTACAATTTCAAGAAGGAAAGCCTCTTTATAGCATGAACATGAAGTGATTCAGAAAGTCTTATTAAAAGGAACAGGATGTGGCATTTCAAATGTTTCACCGTATCTAGCTTTAGGATAAAGATTTCAGGAACTCACAAAATTAAGCTGTCCACATTTTTGGTTGCACATCGTCTCTGAAGCCACAAGGAAGTAGCTATCATCACTTTATTTGATTTTCCCTCTCAGGTTTGTGGTATGCTGTTGGACTGCACACAAGAATGGAGTCCAAACATTCCCAATTAAGAATTTCTCATATGAGCTTATACAAGTTACAAGCATTTCTGAACAACCAAAATGTCGTGGGGCAGGACTGTGCTGTGCTGGTTAGTGTACACATCAGGACTGCTTTGAAAAGCTCAGAAACTGAGAAAGATAAGAAACTGTCATTGTAACCACACAGCCAAGCCACTACACTGAAAGACCATGATAGCCAACAGGACACCCCATGTTCTCAAAGGAAGAATGAGTGAGAAACTTCTCAGTAAAGCCAGGAGAAAAGGATTCTAGGAGAAAAGGGAAATGAGAAGTCAAGCCAAGGGAGTCATAGATGTGAATTTTTGTGAGCTTTTAACAAAAGCAGTGGACTGTGTGATCAGGCTTACATAATGACCAGAAGAGTCTTACCTAGTAGTACCCCAACAAAAACCCATTTTGATGGTACTTTGGTATGATTTTGACTCAAACTTCGTTCATACTGTCCTTTCTTATAAGTTCATAATATGCCACATCATCACATGCAATCTAACCTTCTAATTTCACTTTTACATCTGTCTTTTTAAAATGTGTGCACATTCAACAGCCAACCTAGGCAATGTAGCTATTCTATCATGTTTCTCTTATCCTTCTATAATACATTTGCATTTGCAAGGGTCAGAGTTCTCTATATTTTTTCCCACTGACTGGATTTTCTTATCTGTACATACTGAATATAAGCATGGGAACTTTAAAAGCATTTGCTGAGTTTGCTTTCCTGTTTTGAAGATCACATTTCTAGTTTTGTTAGCTGTAATCACAAAGGGCAGAAATCCAGTTACTTAAGATGAGTCCACAGGAATGTTCTCCATTGACTAATATGGTCAGTATCACAAAGCTTTTCTAGAAAATCAAAGCTGGGTACCAGCTTCATTGTTCCGTCAGACTTTTACTCTACACCTCTATGGTACAGGAAGATTCTTCTGAGAATCAGTGAAATTTCCACTTCTTTGAATGCCTTTGCCAACACAAGTAATTATCTTTCTGGTATTTCAGAGAGAATTTGGGATTACCATTGGCCCTCACTTGAAGGATGACCAATATATTTTATTCCAGAATCCTTTCCAGCGCCATGAATATCCATATAGCACACACTTCTGTAATGTCTATTTAGTTCAGCCCTAGCATCTCCCATTATTGAGTTGTGACTTGGTTCACAAAAAATATTGTTTTTGTTGAAGCAAATGTCATGTTTTTCTCTACTGGTTTTCTGTCTGTCCTCAGGTCATGCTGTCTTACCATCTCTTTATTTCACACATAACTGGATAATATCTGTTTTCTTCTTTATACTCCAACTTCAGATGATGTACACAGTCCTGTTTTCTTTTTCCGCTGTAGCTGCTCTCTTTTTTACTTCATGGCCTACACTCCTGTTCCTCTTATATGACATTCTTCAGCGCATTATTTCTATTTCTCTTTACTAGGCAAATGGTGTCTTCTCTCTTTAACCATGGCTTACCACACAAAACTCCCTTCAGCTAGTAGAGTGACTTTCAAATTTTTGGAAGATGACAATGCTTCTCTGTAAATCCTCTTCCAAATTTTGCTGAACCCACTGTTCTAGTATCTCCTGTGTGGAGTAGTTCCTCTATTACTGGAATAGCTTGCACCAAAAAAATATATATTAAGAGCCTGGTTTGAAAGTAGCCCTTACGGCTTCAGCAATTTTCTTTCCCCCTAGGATCTGCTCCATTTTTGTTTCAATAGCCACATCCCTTTCTCTTCTCAATTCCCAGTAGAAATAAAAAATCCCAGATTTTTTTTCTTAGTCTTTCAGATACCTAATCCTTTTTCCTATTTTCAATATGCAGGCTCAAAAAATGTATATTCTGAACTCATGCACAGCAAAATGACAGTTATACAAAGTGAAATATTTACTTTTAACATCACAGCCAAACATTTAGAGAAAAGAACCACAATGATATCATTTATACATAACATGTTTACTACTATCTTGCCACTGTTATAATTCAGTGAAAATAATTTCTGAAACTTCTCACATTTCTGTCTTTCCTGCTCTCAGGAAATGCCTATGTGAATAACCACAAGAATAAAAGCTTCACCCTTCTAATTCTCACTCTTATTTACTGAATAGTATTGTATGACATTCGTCATATGTTTTCCATATGAGTTGTTACTGAATTTAAGGTTTCTATTTTTCCTCCACAGAGCTTACTATGAATTCACTAGCACTATGAGGAGATATGTTATTTATACTGGATCTACTTCCTAGCCCTTATTTATTTGATTTTCATGTTATCTGACATCTTGTTTCTCAGCCCACATACACACATGCAAATCAGTTTAGAGTATTTTCCAATTCTTTATAATTTTTAGTTCCCACAATTGCATATTTTTGCAGATTTATTCAACTCCCTGTTCACCACTGACATCTTGACAATAACAAACAGCCATTCATTGCAAATCTTTTCCCATGACTTAACTTGGGAATCAGGTTTTCCTTATTTCCTTTGTCCATCTACAGAAAGTTGGAGTACTAAATATTTTCCTCTGAGCAGCCACACTCCTCTAAGCCAGCTGACTTAGACTTCTTCACATCCTGCACCTTGATGATCATTCCCAATTAGAAATTATGAGGAATCCCATCCAGACAGTAGACTGCAACACAAGCCCTCCTCTGCTGAGGATAAAAATTCAAATGAATTGAATCAAACGTTTTTAAATCTCCCAATAACAGTCACCGTACATGGAAGGACTTCATCAGCATCTCTGCTATTTCACAGTTTATTTCTTTGAGATTCCGCGATTAATACCATCTGCGCCTGCTAATTCACAGCATTTGTCTTTCTCAAGTTGCTTCATAACTTCCTCCTGAGTGACTGCAATCTCTCTTTAGGCAGCCTGATTTCCCACAGGAATAGCACCTTTCACAGAAAACACAGATGCAGGAAATTTGTTTGACTTTGTTTTCAACTAAGACTGCTTTCCATTTGACTTCTCATTGCCTAACAGTGTAGAGTCACTCCTGCAGCTCTCTAAACACTAACAGGTACCTGTGACTTTATTGTCTTGAAAGTATTTTTATTCTTCATAATAACCCTGACTGTATTTATATGCCACAAAGTCTTTTTCTTTATGTTCACATTTGTCTTTATGTCCATAACCATTATGTCTCCCTGAAAGAATTTCTATTGATTAGCAGCATGTCTAGACTTCTACATTCCTCACCTCAATTAACTCCCGCAATTACATGATGAATCTCTTCCTTTTTCCCAATCTCCAAGATGACTTATCAAATAATCAGTTACTTATGCTCCCAGGAAACTGCTCCAGTCTGCCATTTCACAAAGGCCAACAAGGTGATGCACTAATTATGCATCACTATAGCTGACAGTTTGGTAAGCATCTCACAATGGAATGGCTTTGGCTAAGACAATAGTTTGGGTTTGAGTACCGTGTATGGGTGCTGCCTGTTCAAACAGAACCAGCAGCATTATTTAAACCTCACTGACTCAGTAAAAATATGGTGAGGCATGCAAATTCTGCTGCCAAGCCAACAAAGAAAACAAACTAAGACACAATGAGATTAAAAGATAGGATAAAAGTCTGAGATCAAAGAATCCTTCTCAGTAACTCTCATGCACCAACAGTCACTTCCCATGCAAAATGAGTTGCAACTATACTGAAATCAGACAAGTAGAAAAAGCAATCCCCAGAACAATCAGAATTGCTGGTTTCCAAGGGGTTTACAGCATCAAACTCCTTATAATACTACTAAAAACAGTTTGGAAACTAGTAAACACTACAGAGAACAGGTGTAGAGTACTTCCTGCAAGGATTTCTAATTAATAGGCAGCTGTACTTCTGTTTTATCGCTACAGCAGATCCAACAGTAGCAAACCCTGTTCTCTAATTATGACGTACCAAGTAGCTTCATCCGTTTGCAGACTTTCTTTTTAGCTAAATGAAAGCAGAATTATATATAAATAGTGCAGAAAAGGTAGGAGGGCACCATCTGAACAATATAGTTGGGATCCAGATAATGCTGAACTGCTGTCAGCATCTGGAGACAACAGAGTCAACCACACTTTCACAAGATTTGGAAATAAAAAGTTTGTAAAGATGCCATAAAATGAGTATGCTCTTGATAACACAAGCTAACGATTTCAAATATTTCCTATAGTAAATCTTCCTTTAGTAATTATAGCATGTACATTCTCTACAGTCAGTTCCTGTAGCATCCTAGTAAACTCTGGAGTCAGTGGTGTAACTCCCCTCATTTTACCAAACTCCTCTACTAGCCAAGTTTCCATGTGTTTTCTCAAGACAGATGGGGCTTATAAAGATTTAAAGGAGATTATTCTGTGGATTGTAGCAGGGGTAGGGTTGTATTGGCCAGGAAAGATGCAAGAAGTTTTCTGCAGACTGGTCATGGCCTCACTTACTGGCATACTGACAATATTCATTTCTGCCTGCCACCATTGGAAAAGTTACTTTTGTTTTGAAACGTACAGGAACGTATGCTTTCCAAGTTGTACTAAAGTTATCCCCTAGAGAATGTCAGATATTTCATTAGAAGCTTCCTACTGCATTTTGGATATATCTATGGTTACACAATTGTTGCAGGCTTTCCAGGTATTTCTCATCTTGCAGAATAGCTGCAGACTGTGAAATAAAAGGAAATACTTGTTGATGTCTATTTAAAATGTATTGCCTTTCAATTTCCTTGAGCAAACTCTTCTTTATGTATTCTGATAATGGGTACAAAAATTGAGCTTTCACACTTCTTGTGTTTATCAGTTATTGCTTAGTAGCTTTTATAGCTCTTTTATCTCTTTTCTGCCCACAGTTTATTGTGTAAATTATTCCTCTTTCTAAATGTCCGTCATGACTACGCCCCTCTCTGATGAGGTAATCTGAACTAAACATATTATACAGTGCTACTTTCATTCTAGAATAACGACCAATTTATATAGATTGCTTTATAATATCTCCAGAATTATTATTATCTCTTTTGTAAAAAAACTTGCTGAGGTTGTTTTTTACACTGCTTTTGCAGATTGGGTAGAAGTCATAATTATGTTCCCTCAATAGTACCCAGGTGTCTTTGCTGAGTTAATTGAGAATTCAGGGAGGCATATGACTAATTAAAACTTCATTTAAGACCCAGATACTCATGGGGGCTGTGCATAAATGACTTTATGACATTTTAAAACATACAAAAACTGATCAGTGGGGTGAGTCAGCTGCTTCACGCCTCTACTGTGTGAGAAGCAATTAATATTTTAAAAGTATATATTTCTCTGTCTTAGCCTTTTGAAAGTATAGAATGAGTAACAGATGAGGAAAATTTTATGCAAATGTTGGCTTATTAAAAAAATAAATAAAAGTGAATGAAGAAGTATAAGCCTCACTCCAGTGTTAGTTCTTTTAACTGCTGGGGCAACTTTTACAGAAAAAAGCCAGGGGAGAGATTATTCAATATAATTTTCTAAAGCCATGCTGGTCTTCACTACATTCTCATTCTTACAGGCTCAGAATATTATAAACACTGTAGGTATCAAAACGCGGCTCTGGAACTGAAAAGGAGAATAAAGTTATAGATAGAAATTCACTGTCAAATATTTCTTCAGCAACAGTGGAGATGAGGCATAGACAGAGAGGAGATTAAATCTGCAGGAGACCTGGGGTATATTAATTAAGTGTCTGACATTACAGAACACATGTCTGAGGTGAACATAACCAATCTCGTCTTAGCGAATTGATTTTCTGATAGTGTCTTGAAGACTAGTGGCCAGTATCGTTGATAAAAATCTTTACATCTACATTACTCAGTGAAATCAGGAAGTAACCGTTACATTCTGGGCATTTATTAGATTTAGCTCAAATACTACATTCTTGCATGGCAAACAGCCACTTTCTCTAGAGTTACTGAACTTATTCCCTATCAGATGCCAAAGCAACTGTGAAAAATCTTTACATAAACCTGCTGGGACTCCATCAAAGCCAGGTGTTTTGGCAAGAGAGAATTCCTCATCTGATCTCCAAGTTTCCGAAAACATTACTACCTCTTCTTATATTAGATAGAGGAGACAGGATCTGCTGTTTAACTTACTAACTGAAATAGAAAACAGAGATGTGCTGGGTACCGCAACACTGTGTGTTTATTGTGCCTTTATAAAGATTCAAAGATTGATAAAACTGAGGAAAAGCTTCATTACTTTTACTGTGTTTGCAAAGGCAAGTATCAAAAATAAGGAAAATCAAGGCAACCTGTGATGAAACCCACTTGTACTTGTCAGTGATGGTTTAAAAGTACTGTAACAACAAATAATGCCCCCCAGCTCCTTTATTAGTAAAAGAGAAGGTATTCAGAATATTTGGAAATTAATAAGTTTCTAAACCAGCGGTTGATCTACTCATCACAACAGGATACCTACTGAGTTTTGGCATGTGCACACATAAATGTACAGTTGCTAATTTCTCCTTCTTCAAATTACTTCCACAGCCTAGTGATTTCCATCTCTTTGGAAGGTAGAAATTGCTGTAGCTTTCCACTCTTTGTACACTGATGTAGTGAGGCTTTCTGCTTTTCTCCCATTGCCAGCCTTACTTTATCTCTCAGAATGTATCAATGATTAACCTTAGTGGATTTGTTTTATTGCACCTTGAAGAGCAATATGGAACAAAAATAAAACAAAAAGGTCCAACTTCAGATCGTTTAAATCTTGAATCCTATCTTGACAAATACAGAAGGATGTGACAGGGAAGAGATGGGTCGGCAGAAGTCTGTGAAAGAAATACAAGAAACAATAAGAAATAATACAAGAAATAATGAACAAATTGTCACATGGTAGGCAGAAATCTCTCTTACATAGCTACTACCTCCTGCTCTAGGATTTTGAACAATTAATATTTTCATTTCAAGTTCACCTCTGTTTTTTCAGAATTCACTCATGATCTTTCTATTCTTTTTCATAACGTCAGCTGCAGTGAAATCCTGATTTGTGTCTGGTGATTCTGTGCACTGCTTTACAGCAATAGTAAAAGCTTCTAATTAATTGTGGAGGATTCTCTAGGTTTGGAGGATTCATTTTGGAGGACTTAATAGGTTTGGAGCCTGTGAAATAGTTGGGAGAAGGAAACCTACTAAACCAGCGTTATTGGTTTAGTTAATACAGCCCCCATTCTCCATCAGGGGAATCATATTTTGCTATACGATTAACAGATGTCTGCTCTTGGTCCCATGATATCTTCCTGTAGGCTCCACAGACTTAGTGGAGAATGCAAGTCTGTCATCAACAAAAAATACCGTTACTTAATTTACAATTTAATACATGCTGGGCAAGGCAACACACTTTTTGGTATGCAACCACTGAAAACCTCCTTGGAGAAAAAAATCAGTTAGTGCCAAAGGAGCAGCTTCTCAGGAAAAGTCAGTGTTAACCCAGAATCACAACAGATTCATGTTTGTCTGAAAGGAAGACATCAGAAAACTTGAAAAGTCACGATGTGTTACTTGGCTGCTTTTTCTGTGTATCACTGGACCATAAGTAGCCCAAGCAATGCCTGAAAAGGGTAAGTAGATGCCTGCTCATTTGTGTGAATTTAGTAAAAGCTTCGCAGCACTTTACAAGAAAGTATTAAACACCCAAGACTTTTTTGGGTTTTTTTTTTTTCCAGTTCCAAAATCTGTGCTGCACTGATTGGTGACCTCTCCTGCCCACTAAAATGAACTTCTAAAGCTAGTTTTTAAGTTTTACTCAAAGAGATTTTCCAGTTTACTCGAGTTGAAAGACAAACACATTATCCATATATCTAGCATACAATGAATAAATAATATGCGTGTATAAATACACTCTCATAAGTATATGTAGCTTGCAGAGAAACAACAGGTGTAGTGAATAGAATCCTTCTTCTCTACTTTCTAATCAATACGGACTGGAAAAGTTTAGGGAATTTGTTAGAGCAATATTGAACTCAGCAGTAGTATTTAACAGCTATTAGTCCAAGACCTTGCTATGTTTTTCTTTCTACAGAGGTCATGCCCCATATGGCGTTTTGTTTTTATAGTGCTTCTGAGCTGAACAAACCAGAAACCGAATTAAATGTAGCTAAAATCACTGTGGTTAATCTAGGTGTGAAGCATGACATCATGAAAAAGAGTTTTGTCCAATTTTCATACAAAAAAATAATCAGCCATCACAAAAGTCTGCCTATGTTCACTAGAAAATGCTCAAACTTTCTTTTCCTTATGGAACCTTTCTATTTCATTTATTTATTTTTATTTAGGTTTTAAGGAATACAGGTTAAGAAACCTAAACTTCAAAAAAAAAAAAAAATCTGCTTTTTTCACATTATCTACATCTTAAAATTCTAAGAATTGAAAAATTTGAAATTCAATCTTCTTCTTCAGAAAGCAAAAAGCAAAAAAGAAAATGAAGTTCACATGAAGAAAATGTCTTTGGAAACCTCAGCCTTGCACTAAACCAGATGTATTTCATTTTGTGTCTCAGTCATGAAGGGATGCAAGCTCAAAGTTTAAAACTGTAACTGAAACAAGTAGCTTCGTATTTCAGCTTTAGCATTCATATCAGCTCATAACCTAATTCTTGTCACAAGTCAATATATCTTCTAAAGTGAATGCTCCCTGCTTGTTTTATAATCCTTAGGTCCAGAGGCTTTTCCTTCCCCTGAAAGCATTTCTAACCCTCTTAAATTTAGACATCTCATTTACGTCTAAACCAAATGGGATCCTCTGCTATCTGCGTCCAGTAGATATTATCAAATATGGAAAAGATGATTAGAAAATGCCTTTTTGCTACTTTTCTGAAATGAGTTACAGTTTTGCAAAAGCTCTGTTACCTGGTGTGGCTGACGTGGTTGGGTTTTTCCCCTCCTTGTTCACAACTTCACCTGCAGGAAGGAAACTCACTGAGATGAATGAAAATGAGTCCTGAGGAAAGAGTCGGGGGAAAAGGGAGACATATCCACACATCCTTGTTATTTCTGTTTGCCTGACTCATGCACTCAGAGTATTATTACTTGGGAAAGCAGTTAATTACCTTAGTCCAGCTGTGACTAAAGCCTGGCTCTTCAGCTTTTGAAAGTTTTTCAGTCTCTTGGAAGCACTCAGTAATGGAAAGGTCTGACAAAGCATTTTGTCTGGCCCCAGTTTTCTGCTGTCATCAACTTATAAGGCAAATAAAGCTGTTTGCTGTACTTACCAACCTGGCTGCTTCTGCAAACTGTCCCAGCAAGCACTAGGGACTTGTACATCTACAGAGATAGGAGAGGGACATCCCTCTTGCAGAAATCAACTTTCAGGCTCCACACATTATTTCTTTATCAAGCCAATCTCTTCAGTTACAATTTATTGTAAAGTATAGGAGAGGATGACATTCCAGCCAAGTTGTTTAAGGCAGTAGCTTGAAGTTTCTCCCCATCTACAGTTTCTGTGTTAACTTACACAGTACTTATTCAACACTGATTTCCTTTCAGAGTAAAAATGTTGGAGCCCATCTTCACCTAATCTGAAATGCAGGCAGGAAGGGTTGGCTTCAAGAGCAGATTCAGTATCTCTCTTGTCCTTTGTAACCAGAGCATGGCTATGCACACCTTTCCTGTGAGAAGGAGGTTCATGGCACTGCTGCACATTTTTCACATTGCCTCACTCTTCCATAGTATAATGTCCTCTGATCCCTATTTCTATCTCTTCCAGCATCTCTCTTTGGTTTTGTGCCTTGTTTCAGAGACTGCAGGAAAAGGAACTGTCCCACCTGCTTAGCACCCCATAACCCATCAATGATGCTTCTCCACATGGTGAACTGTATCTGTTCCTACAGCCCTTATTTCAGCACTGCTTTTCTCAAAGAATCCAGTTTGCTTTTATTTATGGGACCTGAGAGCCCACAATTAGCTCACTTCCTCACTGCATGGCAACACACATCCTGGGCTGAGGTAGCTAGCAGTTCCCACTGCTCCTACAGTAATCCCTTCCTTGTTGGAGCTCTCAACTGAAAACGCGGAACTGAGGCATCTTCTCTGGGTGTGTAGTTTGTTTATTTATTTACTTCAGGTTTTACCTCAGCAAAGGGAAAGCAGAGGTTGGAGAGTGAAAGCAGCTGAGCAATTGTGCACAGGAACTTGTAGGAAATGTTATATGTTCTGGAGATTTTTCACTGAAATGCACAAATAGCTCATACTGTGTCTTCAAAATATTGTCTGACTCAATGTTAAGGGCACCATCGTTAACATTCCTGTTAGTTTCTAAATTATCAGTGCCAATCACTGAACAACTTAGGTTATTTGTACATGCAGCACCTCACATTTGCCAAAATACTGTAATCCTAAAGCAAAGCTTTCAGACATTGGTGGCTTGAACAGTCTCCATCTAATTGTGTACTGAGTCCTTAATGACTGACAGCTAGAGATGCTGAGAAATTCTGCTACTGGGGAGCCACTCTGTGAACTTCAGAGGAGTTCTCAGGAGACGGATGGTAGAGAAGGACCAGAGTAGGTAAATAGGAAGTTGTTATTCCTCACCAGCACTCACCTTATAGATGTCTACATCTGAGCAGGTCATACAGGTGATGACTCTTTTGACATGGTTGACCTTAACTGTTCATTATTCCTCATTCCCAACCTCCCATAGATCTTTTTCTCCCTGCGATAGATTTCCTACATATAGAATCACAGAATCTTAGAATTGTTTGGGTTTGAAGGGACCTTATAGACAACCCAGTTTCAATTGCCTCCAGTGTTACCCCCCACTAGATCATGTTGCCCAAAGCCCCATCTAACCTGGCCCTGAACACTTACAGGGATGGGGCACCCACAACTTATCTGGGGAACCTGTTCCAGTGCCTCATGGTGAAGAATTCCTTCCTAATGTGTAATCTAAACCTATCTTCTTTCAGTTTAAAACTATTACCCCTTGTTCAATCACTACAGTTTCTGACCAAGAGTCCCTCTCCAACTTTCCTGTAGGCCCCTTTAGATACTGGGGGTCTCTCTGGAGCCTTTCTCTCTCCAGGCTGAACAAGCCCAGCTCCCTCAGCCTGTCTTTGTAGGAGAGGTGCTCCAGACCCTTAATCATCTTTGTGATACTCCTCTGCACCCATTTCAACAGCTCCGTCTTTCCTGAGCTGGAGGCCCCAGGCTTGGATGCAAAACCAGCAAGGTATTTCTGCCTTTCCTGACTCCAGTGTTATGTTCCCATGTGGCTTGTGCAGTTCAAACAGGCCTGACCTGCTGGATGCTTTGGATGCAATGGAGAACATGCATGATGGATGGACCATGTGCCCAGGGCTTGTGTAAGTTGCTCTATTGCTGAAATGAGAGAGATGCTGGCTTCTGACTGAAGACTTGCAGCCCCGGTCAGCAAGGCACGTCACACAGATCAGGCTAAGCAAATTCAAAAACATGCATTTATTCATACTATTTAAAACAGACCATGCAGCTACAAACATTTATAGAATTTGTGGGCAGAAAAATAAAAGTAAAAATATTCTTAATCTGTTTCTACTGAGGTAACATAAGAAAGTTCCCTCATCCCATTATTCAGTAGATTTGCTCTTCTAATCAGATGAGAGTCAGAGTTTCTGCCTTTGCCAATGCCTCCTTATTGAATGGAGAGCTCAGCTTTTTAGTTTTTATAGCCCTGCTGAAACCTACTGAAGTGTAAAGACCAGCTTCAACTTTCACCCCTAAATCTTCTTTTTGTGCCTGAAGTTGGCAACTGTCTCAGTAAAAGACATAAACAGAATAAAGATTGCTTCCTCACCACAACGTAATTGTGCGCTCTTGTGTTTTACTAGTAATCTGTTACAGCATATTAGTAGTTACGTTAATAATTTATGAATATGGTAAGAAGTGTTGCAGTAGGAGTCTGATGGTCTTAGCAGTTTGGTAAAATACTCTGGTTAATGAGATCTGAACTTCTCAGTCCTTCCCTTTGACAGCTTGTGTGTGACTCAGTGAGGAAGACATCTTTCATTGAACCCTATGCTCCCCATCATTTTGTACTCAAACATGCAATGTTGAAGCACTCAGGCTGTGTATAACTCATGACTCATCTTTTGTCTGGGCCCAGACAGTGCAGCAGTCAGTGATATTGAGGCAGCAATGGGTTTGGGGGATCCCAACCTCCACAATGAAAGATGAAGAGCATCACCTACTCTGCATGGCTTTGAGAAAGGTAGATTAGAATGGGAAGATGAATCAATATATTTTGAGCTTTATATGCGCTCATGGGTCTAGTAGAAAGAGGAACTGCAGCTAATTGTTTAATTTTGAGTAGAAAAGTTGGACTACTTTTAGTCATTTTTGTTTCATTTGTAACAAGGATGTATTTTATTGACATTTTCATTTAATTATGAGATGGAAGGGTGTAGCCAGAACATCACAAGACAAGGATTGCAGGTCTATTTGTGATAAAGAACATTAGTGCAGGAAAGCAATCCTTTGCTTAGGGTGGATTAGGGGCCAAAGCAAATTTTGTTTACTGCTTCAGATTAGGCATGCAAATCTATTCACACTTTAAAAAAAGGTTGAAAAAAAGGGACAGAGATGTAAAAGAGAATGGCAAGTGATGCAGCTCTAAGCAGACTCAAATGCTCCCCAGTCTCCATTTGGTACCTGTTGAATCTTTCTTCCATAAAGGAGGATTTGCTTAGAAGAACAGGTGTTATCTAATTAAACTACAAACTGATCAAAAGGGTAATCAAAACAAAGACGAGGAACAGAAGGAAAAACACCACATATTTTCCCATTCTATGGGAAGAATGCAGAAGAAACAAACAACAAAGCCTTTAAAATTGAGAGCCATCAGAGTAGCATGATCAATGCCAAACTGACATGGATGGTCACCTACTGGAAGGAAACATTTCAGAGACGTAGACATTGGTAGTAGGTCTAATAGAGATTAAAAAATAATAATAATAAATTAAGTGACTCATTAATATTCAAGAATTTGCTTTTGAAGTTCTGAATCTTTTATGTCCCATACATTACTTCATATGATCAGTTAGATAGATGAGGTGATCAAAAAAAATGGCAAGGATAATAGAGTATCTTCAGCTGTAAATTCTCATAGATGAACAAAAGAGAAACATGCTGCTTAAGTTAGCAGAACAAATGAAGCAAAGAATGGGAGGAAACCTCAAGTAGGAATGACTGAGCTTATAAACTGAGGGCTCAGCAGAAAAGCAAAGAGACAAGGAAAACAGGCATGAACTTGAATTTAAGGAAAAAGAGATTTAAGCTAGATGACAGGAAGAAAAGTTTAACTCAGAAGGATATTGGGTTACAGATCAGGCTGCCAAGGGAAGTAGGTCAAGAGGCAGTTACCAAAGAATGTAACACTGGAACCAAAGAACATCAAGAGAGACAGAGCATTTCTACGTGGAGTGGATTCACCCTGATAACACCAGTGGCCCAAATGAGAAAGAGCTGTGATTTTTCCAGCCAAAGTTCTCCTATTAAAAAAAACAGAGAAGAATTCCTCTTACTCATTTTCAGTGAATTAAACCACATCAAACTTCAAATGATGCAGTATGTCTATCCTCCGACTGTATGTGCTGTCCCCCAGATCTTCAAGGTTACAGTGTTGTCACTGAATGCACACACAGCCATACTGGTAGGAGCAAAACATTCTATCTACAAACAGCAGTGGGCTGGGGTAAAAGAGATTTCTGGTGCACGTGCCAGAGAACAGTGCCAGCTTCTGCTGCCATATGGCATGGGGACAAGCAGCAGGATCGGCTTTTCGCAGTGTGTCACCTGGTTTAGCTCCCAAGATTGATGAGCATTAGCCAAGTAGCTGTCCACATAGGCCTGCAAAGCAGTGCCACTAACATGGGTGGCCTATGTGCAATCTTAAAAAGAATTATGCTAAAGATGTGTAAGATATCCCTTTGGATTTTGTTACATCACATTTTTCCTTTTATTTGTAAAGGCTGAATAGTGACTTCCAAGGAAAACCAGCTATAAAGTTCATTTGTATTCTTAAAAGAAAATTAGAATTATTAAATAAAGGAACATTTTATTCCAAAAATATTAACAGCAGTCCAGTGTTGAAGAGGTTTATTTCAATGACAGCTACAGTTCATGTCATGAGACTTCAGAACAGCACATTCAGAAAGATCAAATGATACAATTGAACTGAGGACAGGAAGCACTGGAACTGCCATTCTCGTCTCTAAATTCAGTGCAACAAGGCAAAAAATAAAATAAAACTATTATTTTATTTATGTAATTTAATTTTTATATTTTATTTATATAATTTAAAATTATATACACATATATTTTCTCTCTCTCACTCTCTCCATATATATATATATATATAGGGAGAAAAGACATTTCTCCTGAAGGATAAGAGCATCCCTTTAAAGTAAGGAACAAAGCAGAATTAGGATAAAAGGAAAAGGAAGATGAAGGTGCTGTTGATTCTTGGGAATTTCTGGCTGTTCAACTAGATTGCAGGACACTGAGATGAACTCCTCCAGCTGCGTGTAAAGGTGACAGCTAAACTGTAAGAGTTGCTTCCCAAAGGTCTGGATCATTGCTCATTGCTGCCCAAAGCAGCATGAAGCCAGTTTTCCAGTCATGCTTCCAGCCACCCCTGGGCAGCACTGTTTGCAGAAAAGTGTCCAGATGTGACCACCATGCTGCTCCTTCAGGCAGGAGAACTGTTGGCTCCCACTGACCTTTCTCTGGCATGGGATTGGCTAATTTGGACTTCTCTCAGCTGAGCTGCCGATTGTCACAATGCTTGTAGGTACTTAATTATTTTAGAGAATTCTGCCAAATTGGTGGAAACCTGCCAACAGATTCAGACATGGAGGGAGGAGTGGGTGAGGAATGGGCTGGTGACTATGAGACAAAGAGAAAGGAAAGGAGGTAAGATTTATCTAAAGACATTCTGGCACTCCAACGACTGTTTTTTCCCCTTATGCAGATGCAGGTGAATAGTGGTATGCTGGCAGCTCTGAGGGTGCAGGAGCCTGATTTGAGGGTAATTTAAGACACATATGAAAGGCAGCACTCATGAGACTGAATGAAAGTCATTTGGGTGATTTTTCTTACATACTTTGACTTCAGAGTCATAGTAAAGTAAGTCTGAGACCTGAGTTCTGTTTAAATGCTGCTGCTTTGGGTTATGGAGGGGAAAGTCAGTTCAATTCTCACCAGGAGTCTCTGAGCACTGCATGAGGTGGAAGGTCTGGGGGAGGTGTCTTACTTACAGCTAAAATATGCTGGAGTGCAGTCAAGTTGTTGGATGTCCCAGTCAGTCAAAATGTGGCCAGTTTGCCTCCACATTCACACTTGTTTTCTTTCACTTTTTTCCATTTTGCTTATCTCTGTTACCTTATACCTCATTAGATCTTATGGCTTTGTAATGCTTTACTTTACTAAGGCTTCAAACTTATTCTCTTGTCATGGCTGCCTGCATGCATGAAGTTGGCTGTATCTGCGAGCATTCAGGTTGAACATGCACTGGCACAGGTTGCCCAGAGAAGCTGTGGGTGCCACATCCCTTCGAGTGCTCCAGGTCAGGTTGAATGGAGCCCTGGGCAGCCTGAGCTGGTGGGTGACAGCCCTGCCCACAGAATTGGGGGTTGGAAATAAATGGGCTTTAAAGTCCCTTCCAACATAAGCCATTCTATGATTCTACGAATGGACCTTGAATGATTAGCATTTGCTTGATTTCCTTAATATTTCAAAAACAGAAGAGGAAAGCCACACTCTTCTCCTCTCCCTTAAGTCATCAGCAGTACCCAGTCTCTGCAATGGAGTAGAAGGCCCTGGGGCTTGAAAATGGATAATAAGTAATATATGAAATAATAATAAATATTTAAAAGGATGTCTTAATGTACCTCTCCAGTTCTACTGGGTCTTTGCAAGACAGATCCCTTCTTTTAGCCACAGCTTCAACCAACTCCATGGTTTTTTCATGCAGCAAACTCTGCTCAGTCTAGTTTGCTCCTCCTGATGCTTCCTCCATCAGTCTAAACATGGGCTATGTCTACTCCTTGCTGTTTTCAGGATTTTCCTCATTGTGGCCATCCCTGGGGTTGGGAAGCATCTCCTGGTTGAGCATCCAGTGAGGTGAGTGCTGGCTGCCTCCCTGCTGTGCACCAGAGCCCAGCCAAACAGCTTGGCACACAAACTAAAATTTGAAAGAGTGTCTCTTGGACGTTGCATCTGTTCAAACTGGTGGCTTTTATTCCCATGGTTTCTTTGGAGAGCTCTGGTTATTTTGCTGCAAGGTAAAGATTGCCACTGAGTTGATGCTGGGGTCAGAGTGAGGCTCCTATGATTTGGGCAAGTCAGAGAGTTTCTGGATGCCCACTCTCACTTGAGGTGATTTGAGCTTTACTTGTACTATTCTCCCTTCATTTGCTGTGCTTCAGGACTTGCTCCACACCAAAGCAGCAGACAGCAGGTTAAAGTAACAGCAGCTGCCACCTCCTCCTTGGCCCTAAAAGAAACTCCATAGGTTCAGCAATTGAGTGGAAAACACCACATGCATCCTGTAATGCTCCTGCACTGCTCTGCCTCTCAGACTATGAGCCACTGAAATCCCACAGGCTGGGAACCTGTGCTG
This sequence comes from Callipepla californica brunnescens, assembly GCA_023055505.1. Lineage (NCBI taxonomy): Eukaryota > Metazoa > Chordata > Aves > Galliformes > Odontophoridae > Callipepla > Callipepla californica. The sequence goes on along the minus strand of JALIRH010000001.1, from coordinate 102,008,883 downwards.
GGCTGGCAGCATGTCACACTTTTGTGCTCTCCTTTTCAGCTCATCACTCTTCACTGGGTATGTTCTTTTGATTTGTGAACTGCTGGTCTCTAGGAATTTCAGTGCGACCTGATTATTTGTGGTTTGGCTTTCTCCACCTAGCGTTTTATGTATATATACGTCTATGTTCGTCTCCATCCTAAGGCTGATGAGTTCTCAGCCCCTCTCTGGGTTTCACTGGCTCCTGCAGGCAGTGTCTGGCTGCTCACATATAGGCACACCACCGTGCAGTAAACCTTTCCAGAGGTCTCAGAAAATAGCCACCTATGGCAATTATGGGGCCATCAACCCCAAGTCATAGGCAGGAGCCTGCAAGTCTCTCTTTCAAATATAGCTGCCACAAGGGGTAAAGGTTGACATTTTAATGGCAACCAGTGCATATTTTACACAAATGAGGCTATTGAGCACAGTAATACACACAGCCAGTGAGTTAACTACTTAACCGGACCGTTCTATGAGTAAGAGGAGCAGCTTCTTCTGAAGTGAAGAGAGTAGGATGTCCCCATCTGAACTGTTGTAGACACACTCAGAATTAAATAAAGCACCCAGGGGTGTTTTCATAGCAACAACAAAACACTAAAGGGAAAAGTCTGGAGCCTCCCATAAAAGCACAGAAACCATACAAAACATCTCTGTCATGCACTAAGGATGGTGTTCTTTCTTCAAGGACATGTAAAAATTTGAACCCTATTGGAAAAATAACATTTTCTCTGACTTGTACAAGCAGAATGAACAGTTTCTGTGGGAGTCCAGGAAAATAAGGATTAGGTACACATTAGGAAATGGATCTTAGAGAATTTTTAACAGCAAGAAAAAGAATCTAGAACAAGACGTCTCCCCGGTTGCAGTTTAATTCAGTTTCCTGGTCAAAAATGAGATATTTCATATTCTTAAGAAAGAAACTGGAACTGACAAATTCATTACTTAATCAGGCTAATCTAGTAAATTAAGAGGTAATTCTGAAGAAATAATGAAAACTCTCTGGTGGCATATTAATTATGACTTTCTTTTCAGCTATTAAGAAAGGAGGATTACGGATGTAGCCACGAATAAAAAGAGATCTATTTTCAGGGTCAGTGGATTTATCTTCTCACAGGCCTAACAGAAGAGAATAAATTGATTTCTCTCTGTGCAGGTGATTTGTGAAGCCTACCACTGGAGATGTCTTTTTTTCTCTACATTGCATAATTAAACTGGATCTGTTTCAAAGTTCAGCATCTATTCAGATGCACACAGACCGATGTTTTTGAGCAAATATCTTACAACCTCTGATAACATGCAACTCTGCATGCTAAAAGCTTACTTTCTTAATTGCAATATCATTCATTAAAATTTGCTACCTGAGCATTTTGTGTCTCCTACCTAGAGCTGACATTAACAAAAAGCTGTTTGGGGAATATCGAGGAACACTGTGCCACCATACTTTGACTGCATGGCAATTATCCATAATACAACAATACTAAATTCCATGGTATACGAAGGGAAATAAGTGGAGAATTAACAGGTTATGCATAGAGGTGCTTTCTCTGCCTAGTGAGCACTATGTCTGCATTTCAAAATGAGCAGCTGGACACAATCTAGATCCTATTTTCTCTATTCTCTTGTTACTCAAAGAAAAGAAATACAAGATCTGAACTGTACTTTGATGTAATGCTGTTAACCTCTTTTTTTGTTGTTGTTTCCAAAGTCCCATTTCCCTGAACATAACAGAAACAAACAACAGGAGGTGAGTTTGACTTTTGAACCTGTCTCCTGCTAAGAAAAAGAAAGAAAAAGTGTAATTTAAAAAACCCCAAACCCATCTGCTTTCCAGGGAGTATTTGGTGATGACCACTGACTGCTGATTTGTGAGCAGTCTGCAGGCTTCCTGTGTGACATCACATGCCTGGCACAAGCTCAAGGCCAGGACAGAACCTGTAGCTGCATTTTCTGGTGCCCTTCTACACCACCTCAATGGAAATCCTTGCCAAGCCAGCACAGCTCTGCAGCAGCAGAGATATAGCCTGGGCAGCACGTAGGCTATGGGTTTCTAGTATCTGCCTTCTGACACATTGGCCATTAAGTGGAAACGAATTAGGGAAGACAGCTCCTTTGTCTCCTGGGGGCAAGTGGCTGCAAGACAGAGTCTGCACGGGAAACCAGCATTTTACACATAGTGATATTTAGGTGATATTTCACCTAAACAGGGGGAGATTTAGATAAGATGTTAGGGGGAAGTTTTTCACTAAGGGTCTGGTGAGGCTCTGGCACAGGTTACCCAGAGCTGTGGACATCCCATCCCTGGAGGTGTTCAAGGCCAGGTTGGATGGGGCCCTGGGCAGCCTGAACTGGTGGGTGGCAGCTCTGCCCATGGCAGGGGGTCGGGACTGGATGATCTTTGATGTCCCTTCCAGCCCAAGCCATTCTACAATCCCACAATTCTATGTTTCTACAATCTTCCATTATAGTCCTTCAGAAAGCAAGCAGCTTAAGGCACAGAGGCAATCTGAAAGTAAAACATGTTGCTGCCTCACCACATATTCCCAGTTTCGCTAAACATATTAAATGTTTAAATGCAAACAATCATGTTCCAACTTCCTCTGAGTCCTTCCTCTTTTATTATGTCAATATTTTACTCACAAGATCACCCCACTCTTTTATCTCATTAAAAATTTAATCTCATTAAAAAAAAACGTGTTGAAAGAACAGAAAATAAGCATGGAACTGCACTTCAGTAGACACAACAGCTTTTGGGCCTTGCCCCTCATCTTTGACTACACCTGAAGCCTCACTGCTGCTGAAAGCAGTTCCAGCTTCCCCAGCAGTCGTCACATTGTCAGTTCCTTGCATGGACATGGTGGTGGCAAATTGATGGTTGGATTTAGTGGTCTTTTCCAACCTTAATGATTCTATGATTCCATGATTCTGTGTGCTGGTGCATTGGAGCAGAGCCAGGTGATTAAAGTGGGTTAAACTCATCTATTCCTCTGGAGTGGCTCCCCTGCTAGGTTTTGTTTCATGGATGTACAGTTGCACTGCATGAGAGAGGAGGGAGAAGGAAATGGGTGACCTGGAGGGGCTGCAGGTGTATGGGATGGGGCATGGAAGAGGGGAACTGCTTTGTTTAAAGGCACTGAAGTTTTATGAAGGTGATTGTGGAACTCTTGCCTGCATTTCACCACACCAAAACCTTGTGCTGCTGCAGAGACAAAGCCCAGAAGGGAAACTGCAGTACTGCTTGCCTATGGCCCTGTGGTTAGTTTGCAATCCCTGTGAACATAAAAATATCCATCTTCTAGAGAAACTGAACACAAGCCTCCAGTTTTGCAGTCTTCTCCTTCAAGAACCAGTTGTAAAATAGCAACCATTAACTTGTAAATGAGAGTAGGATGAAATACTTACTGTTATCAACAGATATAAAATAACACTTTTTCTGTCTTTAAAAAAAAAAAAAATCAGAGCCCCAGCAAGGTCTCATATTACTCAGACTCTTATTTGTAGCTTTTATGCTCCAACACTTGCTGATAATGTATGAAGTATGAAATTAAATCAATTGTCAGAGCAAATGAAAAAGTACAAAATGCAATGCATTATCCTCTGTTTTTTTGTTTTGTTTCTTTTTTTTTATTGTATTTCTTTGTCATTCACCTGCTAATTCCCCAGATCCAGCCACTTACAATGAATCTTCCAGTCAGTAGTGGGATTTAGCAGGGTTCCATTTTGAAAGTGTTCACATTTCACTTGAGAGCTGGCAGTGTATATTGTTGAAGGGCACCAGATACAAAAGCCATCAGTCCACAACTATATTTGACTTCCATATGCTTACCCAAGCTCACCTCCTATGCTGGGAAATTAAAACATGATGTGTGAATTTTTTGAATAGTTGCTTTTTTATTTTTTAATTGTGCTTATCAAGCTGCAGAGGTTTATGTGGGATAACTGGGATGTGGTTGCATGACTAATTTTTAAAGCCTGTGCGCAGCCCCTTAGGAATGCAGCCGGACGTAAGTCCTTAGTGGCTTAGTGACTGAGATGACTGAATTGAAATACGTTGCAATGGTTCTGTGTTCAAGAAACATGAGCTCATTAGAAGTCGAAACTATAGCTGAAGTATTAAGTGATTTGTTAATTTCTGGTTTTTATTACCATTTAAAGTATTTTTTTTTTAATTAAGCAGGTTCTTAAAAACTTAGCACACAAGGTGATAGTGTCTGATCCCATTCCTGCTCATTTGCATGTATTAGCATAAATGGAAGGACTTGAAAAATGCCCTTTGGTTTCCCCCCTGAATTTTGCAGCAATGTGTATCTTTTAGAAAACATGTAATTAGAATATCGGAAAAGATTAATCTCCATCACCAAGCCACATCTTGATTCATAAATTCCTTATTTTTCAAAAGAAATTATTTTTTTTCTAAATCAAAATCACCCTGTAACTTGTTTAAAGGCACCACTTCTGTAGATAGCTTTTCAGCATGCATGAGAAAAGTGCTATTTAATTTCACACTCAACTAATCCTTTAACAATTTTCTTTCAAGCAGAATATAAGAGGTTGTTATTAATTCCTTAATAAAATAAAAAATAAGTTACTGCAGATATGTCTTTAACCTTGGACTAGCTTGAGTAATTTTTTTCCCTTCAGATAAGACACAGAAGATCAGCACAAATGGCAAGTGATAAATTGGTCTGTGGGAATTACTTGGGAGACCCCCTCCTCCCTTCTCTCTGGCAATGCCTCCCCTGAACCACTTCTGTTTTTAACATCAGTTTGATTCCTCCCACCCCAGAACCACCAGTGACAGAAGCTGTCAAGGTCTGGTGTTACCCACCTTAAGTTTTAACTCCCAATTATGTGAAGTAATTTAAGAAAGAATTTCACGAAGAATACACCGAGTTGAGACACTCATTTGTCAGGAGTTCAGTTTGTGTTTTTAAGGAAGGCTTATTTGCTTTTTCTGAAGTACTAGAATTTGCTGAAGAGGAAAAAGAAAAAAAAACTATCACTATCCTTTGCAAGATGCAGCACCAGCAATTCCATTTTACATTCGATCAATTGCATCTATATCTTGCAAACCGTCCTCTTTCTTATTCATCATAGAATCATCATAGAACCACTTCTGTTGGAAGGGACATTCTTATCAAATCTCAGAATCTCACTATGTCATGGGCCTCAGCCTCAATAGCTGTTGGCATCCCGCTCAAAAAATTAGAATAAGAAATGTAGAAATGCTGTTATTTACAGAGGACCTCAAATAGGGCACTTCTGCTCTTGCCAGCAGATGCTGAAGATGAGCGTCGCTGGCTCCTAATGGGGAGACACCCAGGTAAAAAGAAGTCATTACCTCTGAATGGCAATGGTGGTAGTAGTAGTAAAAGATGTAACAGTAACTTCAGATCTTCTTGAGAGTACTTCTGGACAAGTAAGCTCAGTTTCATTTTCACCACCACTCTCTTTTCTTCAGGCACTTGAAATTAATATTGTATGAATAACTCTCATCGCTAGCCTTAAAACCTGTTAGGAATGTAGAAATACAAGGTTTCTTCTGGGTTTCTGAGTCCAATCTCTTCCTACAACAGGAAACACACACTAAGTTACATCAGAAACACCTCAAGAAGGAAGTTTCTCATACACCGATCATGTTCCACTTGAAAATTAATTGGTGTTTCTTGACTCCATTGCACCTATTGGAAAAAAAATGCTCCAAAATCTGTTTGATCAGTCAGTCAGAAACTACCTTCCAAATGCCAGACTAAATTCATTATGGCTCATTTCTACCTACATGCTTTTTTCCCCAGATTGATTGTTTAGCACAAGCAGTGATTTTTCCCACCCTGACATTCACTCGTGTCCTGACAGAACGTGCAGCTGTTCTGAAGGTGTGGGTGGGTCATTCTGTACCTCCCTGGTTCCTGAGCAGGTGAATGCCAAAAAAATGGCCAAACCCTGACAACCCCTCCCCATGCATTTTGGTAGACTACTTTCCAGCTCAAAACTCAAGTCAGCCACTGGAAAGGATTAGGAGGAAGGAATCTCTTTCCCTTGCCAGAGCCAAAGAAATCTGCAGGTAATACAAAGTGCAGCCTCAATATGGCAACTCTATTTTTATTGAAGGCGTTTGGCATGGGCTATCCAGTTATGTATGTAGACAAGCATAAAATGTGTAGACATCACTTTTTGAAAGCTGTCGTTTCCCAAAAGGAACCATTAAGGGAGAAGCATGCTGTGGGATCTGTATTAAAAATATATATTAATTTACAGTCGTTTTTTGAACACCTAATTTCCCCAGCAGGCCCTATGTAACAGGACTTCAAACAGCCACACACGGTCTCATTTAGTGAATCTACAAGGAAGAGGTCTGCATTATGTTTGCTAAAAGAACTAGGATTTCAATTCCAGCTGCTGCTGGGTGTGCTTGATTTGTATATTAATTATGCCTGTTTGTAGCTGTAAATTTGCTCCAGATTAGCAGCCCATTGGCTCTGCACAGGGATTCATTATACTGAGTGGCTCCTTGCACTTTCCTAGTTTTCAAATGATTCCATATTTCTGCTTTTCAAAATGCTTTTAATACCTCTCTCATACATTGTGAGCTTTCAATCCTTATTCAGACAATTCTTTTTTTTCTCCTTTGGCTCTTCTCTCCAGACACTTCTGGCTGGTGGCATGCCAGCTTTGTCCATGGTGCTGCTCTCAAGCACAGGACGAAGTGCTTCCTCTCCCAAGGTTACAGGGAAATGCAGTTTATTCACTCTTGCTACGAAGAATGGCTTACTCTAAGGGCTTCAGGAGTTACATGAGTGCTCGGTGGAATGCATACACAGTCCCACCACCCCCCTGACTTTTAATGCTCGTTACGTTGAAATAAAACTGTCCTACATGTGGAACAGTTTTGCTCTTGATAACCGAGTTTTCTCCCCGCATTTCAAAATGCCCAAAAGTTCTGAGCTGTCAGCTTTGTAGCTAAGGCCTGCGAGATATGCTTGGAAACGCAACGCGTTTGAAATCGGCTGCATAAATCGGCCTTTGTTTAAGGCGCTTCGACTTGTGTCTGTGAGGGAATGTTTGTGTACAGTTAGGATATAAATGTCGATGGGGTCAAGCTGATTTCCCCCATATTTTAGGAAAAGAATCACTCTGAGCTGAAAAATTGTATGCCAAGTTTCTGCCCGAAGCCAATTTTTACGATCGAATTAAAAACCTTTGAGAATAAGAGGTTATAATGAAAATACTAACACAGCCTTAGCTGTGGCAGCACTGGCAGGCAATGCAACAATATCAGGAAAGCTCTCCCTGCCCACAATCTAAACTAAATAAAAAAGATGCCATTTTCTAACACACACCCCAGGCTAGCAAATAACAATGATTTAATGTACTTGCCCTGTGGTAATATAGTACTGCTGCAAACCTCTAAGCCAATTTTTCTTTTCATTTCTTTTTCTTTTTTACTCTTTTTAAACATATATGCCCCATAGGGAAAGGATTGTAATTTAGCTCTTATTTGTGGATATATCGCTTTCATTTCAACAATTCTTGAAAGCCTTCCTGCTGTCACACACTGCTATATGCAAGCATCCAACTGAATAAAGACCCACCAGGCTTTTTCAGGAGTTTATTCACAGGTTTGGCTCTGCTTATTGTAGTATGCACCACATTTAAATTAGATGAGGGCTACTGTATAGCGATAACATTGTCAATGACTGGAATCTCACTTTCCCCTCTAACAGTCTGAAGCAAATAAATGTATTGGTTGTTCATTAACAAGTAAACAGTTTCTGCTACAATGTCAAGGAAAAAGAATGTGTTCATTAATATGAACGATCTTCATCTACAAAGATGATTTACACAATGCATGTAATGAGATAGGTTTTCCCCTAACTAGTACACTACCAAACGGAAAAGCTGATTCTTAGGACTTCCTTGAAATTACATTATTGTTTGTTTACCAATAAGAACGACAGTCTCAGTCACCTATGCCACCATTATAAGCTCTATAGTAAGTACTTAAAAAAAAAGAGAGATTTCCGGAATCACTTGTGGAATTAATAAAATTGATAACTACAGACTTACACTGCATCAATGATACATATTAATTCTGTGATAAGTTAAGCTAAAAATAAGATTAATTTGGTTATAGAAATTCCTTAAACAACAACACTGAAATTATTTCAAACTTGAAAATTGTCAAGAATTTTCTGAAAAAATCTGCATACACTGGCTAAAAAAGCAAAGCAGTTTGGATACACCAATGTAATCAGCATGCCTTGTGCTTTTCTGTTAACCCTCTGAGTATAGCTGTAGTACTCTGGATTTTTTGTACATTAATGCTATGAAAATTAAACTAACAGAAATATTAATTTATATGTTGCAACTTTCTGAATCATGTTCTAAATATATTTGGGCCAGCCACCTTATCTAGTAAGAGATTCATCCATCCCAGATTTCTAATTGTACACTAGAGAAGCCAGTCTTCAGCACCCATAAGGGAAGCTGAGATGATTGCCTTAGGTTAGACGTGTAACTATTAGGCGGATGCATCTAGATGAGATGAAGCCCATCTCAGGACCTGTGCTATCACCTATCACCTACCCTTCAATTCATTTTCACATCAAAGTTTGTTTACCACATGCAAGCTCACTAGAATATTGCACTTAGGCTGGAGACCATGTTATCCCCACTTACACTTAATTGAGAGGAATTAAGCTGGAAGTGATCCTGTTCTATTCTCCTGTTAATACTAAGATCAGTTCGACAGGCACCTCTAGAGACCAGATAATAGATGACCTGAATCGCCCTGTTGGAAGAGCTTCTCTACTTATCCTTGGTGATAGATGCGGCCTACCATGATGGCCATCCGTCTCAGTTAACTACATTGGCTTGACAGGAGGAAAATAACTTTGTATACACATTAAGCATTTAAAAAGTTATATATTTTTAGCACCAATATGTTGATTCAAACGGAAAATGAAGAAAGAGGACAGGAAGACCAGTCCGTATTTCAGTAAAATGAACGTGGTGTGCTATATGCTCTCTCAAATCATCACATTATAAACAGTCTGTTGTCTTTGATCCCTTTTTTTTTTTTTTCCAGTGGTGTTTCAAGTATTTTGGGGGGCACATTATCTGTTCCTACCTGCTCCCAGGAATTCAGACATTAGAAAGGAAATGGGTCGGATGCTAACATACAAGTTTTGTTTCCACAAAAGCATACACATGTATAAATGTATATGGTTACTCTTAAAATATGTGAATATATATGAAACCAATGTGGAAACTTCTTTTAAAACACTTTTAAGGTTCAGATACTTTTCATTGAAGCCTATGAAGAGGCTATCAAAAATTTAAAACTCAATATACTACAGGCCTAAAAATAACTTAAATGTTTTTATAATTACATTAATAAAACATAAGCCAAAGATCAGAAACACATAAGATGCTGAGGATGAGTATGGATTTCAGGATTTGGGATTATTTTTACATACAGTTTAAGTAGTGCAAGATGGTGTAAGATGAAGGAGCCAAACATCTTATTTTAATGATAACCCTGTATTCCAAAGCAAAGCAAAGGTGATAGGAAACTCCCAGATGGGTTTTGAGTAATATTTCTCATGCTTAAGGTGAAATGTATATTGTTTTTTTCTTCTGACCTCCCTTTCTAATTAAGAAGAATGGCCATAGGCCTTTGCTTTAAGGCTGCCAAATTTTCCCAACAGTCAAAAACCATGTGGTATTAATGGACACTTCTTTATTTAAAATGTATGTCTTGCATTTACATGGTTGAGTTGCCATCTATTCTAAAGGGATGGCTGTACTACAATGTGGGAAGGGCTATGCAGGAAAATGATGTGCCAGATCCTAATTTACTGTAACTTGATGTAGGTAAGTAAGTGGCACAAGGGAGAATTTATTTTGGCTAGTTTGGTCCCATGAACAAATAACTGTCCGACCCAAATGTTACTAAAATACAGCCATTCAGAGCACAATGACAGTGACTGTGCTCTGTCTAACAAGGGACTTTCCAGGGACTTTCCTTGGCATGGTCAAGGATGAGCTCTTTCCCATACACAGCTTTTTCCAAATCCTAAAACTTGAGAACTTTCGCATGGCAATTGCCTTACCCTTTCACTTCCTGCCTCTGTGGAATTTTCCTACATGGCACATACATGCTTCACTTAGGTTAATAACTTGGGTTTCAATTGGAGTGACTGAGGCCAAGCATAGGCACAGGACTTCTACATATGGATGTATATTCCAAGATCAGGCTCCTAAAGTGAGATTTGTTCTACTAAACTCAATAACCTTAAGTTTGGTGTCTGATGTGAGCTCCTACCAGTGGTTGCTTCTACAGTCAAAGAAGTGAGATCAATAGGTGTACCAAATCATGAGTCCTCCCTAAAATGTGTGCACAACAGCTGAGATGAATCAAACCTGGAAATGGTCATCTCTGTACTGCCAAAGAAGTCTGGAGATCTAGCTTAGGCTAAATGTCTCTCTTCTCGTTTAACAATAGCTGAAGTTAATTGCACTGTGTATGAAATACTTGTACCATTAGCGTGAAAATTCACAAGATGAAATTCCTACATTCAAAATCTTCCAAGCTTTGAATATATAAATTCTTATGACTGAAGCAATGAAAGATGTATTTTAAAGGATGGAGAAACAAAACAATTCCAGTGTTTCTTACAATGTGGTTCATCTGATGCTTCCAACTAGAAATGCAAAAGAACATTACACCAATCCCAACAAGGTGCAGGTACACATTCAGTGCCACAACTGCTTGTAGTGATAGCTCCATGGGCAAACACAACTCAGAACAGAAACTGCACTTTGGGCAACTTGCCCGGTTCCTCCAAACTTTATTTATACTTCCCAGCAAGATCAGCAAAGTCTGCATATCTTTTTGGGCAGCATACTGATATTTCCATTCACCGGATACTAAATACAAAGAGACAAAGGAAAGATAGAAAAAAGAGAGGGGGAAAGAAAGAGAAAACCACATTTTTATGATTTTTTAAAAACACCATGAAAAAATTTTAGATTTAGATGGGAAAGCACAAATATTGTCAATTTTATATGGGTAAAAAGTGATACTGCGATTTTAATAATGTTACCTTTCATTTTAGAATAGGATTTTAGAAGCTGTATTTTCTGTTCTAGTAAAATCTTGAGTGAAGTTATAATCGCTTTTTTTTTTTAATTTTGAATTACAATATTTGAAGCAGAAGTCTATTAAGTATAATATTTCTGTGGAAGCCAACTTTATGATAATGGTTAAAAAATGCTGCAATGCTGTGCTGAGGTTTTAACAAACCAAAATATGTATATTCTGTGTAAATGCCCATTTTATTGAATATTACAAATAGAAATGGTGAGTTATTTTTAGTTTCTCCACTCTAAGACAAGAACTTTCACTAATACAGGTTAGGCTTTACATATATATTAAATGACTTTATTTTCCCCAATTCAGAAATACTGTAGCTGTTTTAACGGCAATTCTCCATTTTAATATTTAACTTTCACCACAGTATTAACTGTGGCTATCTACGCAATAACCAGGTCACGCTGAGTGAAAGGATGTCTGTACATTTTTGAACCGGGAACTCCTCAACTAGATCATTACATACAATTACATGACAGAACGTCTTTTCAAGCCATTTCCCAAGACTCTGCATTGTCATTAGCAGCAAACAATAGGGAAGCAATCTTCTGTGGCCATCATCATGTCATCTTCTGTAAACTCTATGGCTACCCTAAACTCAATTTCCCATTGTTCCTGCATAATATCCTCCAACAACAGTCATCTTCTATGGAAGCATAATGCAGGTTCAGAATGAGCTGCTGTGGAAGATACTATTTGTTTCACTATATTTTAGTTTTCAAAGCCCATGTTTGTAGCCCCTAAGCGATAGTGTGTTTGGTACCATTTCGGCCAGAAACTAGCAAGGAACTTTAGGGTACTATAAAAGGTATGTGCGTATAAAAGCAAAAAAGCCAGAATAAAGCCCTAATTTGGGCTGTCAAGATTTAAGTTGATCCTTTACTCAGAGGGTTAACATGTGCTAAAATTACATACCGCAGTTCCTAACTTCACTGATGAAAACATTCACTGCTTCTATCTTGAAATAAAAAAGCAAAATAGCCTTAACCCTTTGAGGATAATATTAGCAGCAAGTTACAATCTAAACAGAGAACAAGTATTTCAATTAATTAGGAAATAATTCTTACAAAGGTTCTGTAAGCACCCTTTTCTGCTCACTATCTCAGCAGTTAGTGCTGGACAGGTTGGATATAATCAACTCACACAGATTTGAAGGATTTCCAGGGTCTCAAAGGGTTAAAGCCAAGACTTTTGAGTAAAAGTGTTTTATTAAAAGGGTGAGTTAGGTGAGCGAACAGTCTCGGATGAACTTGGTGAATAGTCTTCCGATTCGGAGTTGAGTTCAGGTGGAGCCTGCTGTGCCTTGTAACGTCCCCTCACATCCTGGTTGCGTCTTCGTCGGAAAACCTGCCTCTCCTTATCAAGAGCGGTGGTCTGGCAGGGGCATAAAATGAGAATAAATGAAATTAGGCTGTGTGTGAAATGCAAAGCTAATGAAAACCATGAGTTTTTACGTGGCCTGCAAATACCAGGGATAATAAATGTTCAGACCGAATTAAACCTGTTCTGTTTCAGTCAAGTCTGAAAGGTTTAGCCCACAACATGGCTAAATGCTTTAAAAAGTGCATTTCCCAAACCTTAAGAGGTAGTCTGACATCATCAAGCAGATACAGTACCATATATATGGATGCCATATGTTCTACTTCTGGATGCTATTAATTTCATATTTTAGTAGATTTGAGTTTCAAGCCAAATACCAACAGACCTTCCCCCCACCCTTCTCCAAGTATAAATGCTTCTATAGGTGAGGCAGAGATGTATGTTTGTCTTTGATTTGACCTAATAGAGGTTGATACACACTCACCCATGTTCAAGTCAGTGCAATTGGCTAACAAAGATGGATTGGGATGAAGTTGTCAGACAAGAGAGGAAAACAAACACTGAGGGGAGCTAGCCCAGCTCTTTCACACCTCCTCATGCTACTCAATGGATGTTCTTAGGAAGAACACTGAAGAGCTCTGATGGAAAGACTCATTTAGCCCGACTATCCTGCCTCCTCCTGTTAACCAGGGTCTATCAAATTAAATAGTCTGCTAATTTTATCAAGGATCCAGATATGGATGGGGAAATACAGAAGTGGGAAGGCAGAATATTTATTCAATGGGCTTCATTTTTAGATTAGTTTCTGTCACTGTTGAGAGTGTGGTTCTTAATAAGATGGTTGTAGCTTCTAGACACATGCCTTCTGCTTTGTCTGTCACATTCACAAGGTGAAGCTGCAATCCAGGGCAGTCCAAGCCTGGTCAATGATTTCAAACTAGGGGTATTTTTCTTTTGTTTTCCTAAAGCCACTAAAAAAACGAGTTCAACAGGATGGCCTTGATTCAGCAAGAGCATTTTGACACAGTTAACTGCTTTCTGGGGCAGGGCTACCTTCTTGAAACACGGCCCATGATTTTTGGGGAAAAGGTGAAAAAAGAGAAAAGGCAGGTGAGATTACCCACAAAATACAAATGAGTATTTGGTAATGACGCTGGAGGCAAGGATAATGATGAGAGTTGAAAAGGTTTAACTCTTTAACACTTGTAAATTCTCTTCCCCAGCATGACAATTTCCATCTAAAAGAATGTAACCAAAAGGTTATTCTGCTTTGAAGAATTTAATGTTTTCTTTTGAGATACACATGACTGATTTCCCTAGAAAATGTATCAGTTATACTTTGAGTCTCATAGGAGAGCAGAGATGCATTTATAGCCAATGTATTCTTGAGAACAAAATGAAAACGAAATCCATCATACAGGTGCAGAATAGCATTATAGCCATCTATGCTCTAAAATAATGCAATCAGCATTCAATAATGATGTAATTGAGACAGAAAGATGGACGAGAGTACAGAACTACTCGAGCAAATGGATTTAGTTAGGCTAAATCGCTGAACTATTTCTGACTCCAGAACCTACACAGCCCTACTTTAAGGGGGTAAAATAATTACCTTTTGTAAGTTCATCCCTGTATTTTAAATAATTACTACAAAATCCAACAGTTACAATCTGCTGAAAATTTCTTTGTTTACTACTAATCTTTTGGTTAAGAGCACTCATTAGTATTTTCAATGCCTTCAATGTTTTTCAGCCTTGAACCAATTCAGTTTTTGATTATTTTTTAACGTGAAACAGAAGAATACCTAGATCATTTACACACAGTGAATATACCACATACTGTGTGAAAATTGAAAAGAATGGCATATATTACCATTCTATAAAATACAGATTTCCATTTAAAAGATTTTTTTATGCTTACAGGAAATAAGCATTTATTTAAAGTTTAAGCCACATCACATCATGCTGCAGTAACAGATACTCTCCTTCAAGAAGGTTAAACATTTCTGGTCAGATAAATATTAAATACTTGTATTAAACTCAAAACTTTTAAAATCTGGTATAGGAGAATGGTAAATGTGTGTGTAAAATGTGAAATTAGACAAAGTTACATGCAAGTGAATACTCTTGAATAAAATATTCTTTTTAATCTAGGATATTCCTTCTTTTTTTTTTTTTTAAAGGACACAATTACTAAACTGCGAAACTAGTTAGACAATTAAATACCATTACACTATTTTAAAGATGTCTTTAAAAATAAACTCCAAGATACTGCTTTTCTGCTATTGTTAAAGAAGCTTTGGAGGCTATTTGTTTAACTATATGTAAAGGCACTTCTTTCCTCGATGACCAAAAAAAATCAAAAATCTTTGTTTGTTCCATCCAGCACCTATATGATACAGTTTTGTAGGACTAAGCATTTCTGGCTGCTTAACCCTTTAGAAATTCCCTGTGATATTTTTTCTTCACATTTTTACCAGAAGCCTCACCCTGAATGGGTTCAGCCTGGCCTTTATCCAGAAGGCCATCCATGCAGACTCCACGGCATTATGTGCTCCCTCTCCTGGGCTGAGAGACATTCAGAGCCTTTCTCACCCACCAAGTTTATCAAATAAGGATGTGCAAGGTCACAGAGAGCCTGATCTCTACTGATCTTGTGAAAGCAAAACTACATAGACTATATTCTAACATTCAGGGTTTCACATGTCAGAACCACAGAATGGGTCAGTTCTGGACACACACACAGAGGTCACCATTCCCTCTGAACGTGCAGGATAGAGTTTGTTATGCCCAACATAATGGAGACATTTTGCACTCCCAGCATCTGTTATATTGCCATGCAGTATTGCATTCTGCATTTGGCACTAATGTTGTTTTTCATCTAATGAGGCCTGTTACTTTTTGCCTCTGAAAATTTTAAAATACAAAAGATCAGTGCATTGCAATGCAGAGGAGATACAGTATACACTGGAGTACTGACTGCATGTGTTTTACAGTGCAGCTCTCACCTCCTGTGCCTTCTTGGGCACATGGCACATTCAAAAAATCAGCATTTTCACTATTATTGCTATTTTTGTAACAAAGAGCTCTTACATGCATTGCCTTGATTTAATAGATTTATTATTTCATCTACTATTCACTATTGGATGGCTCACTAGGGCTTGAATTGGTCCATTACGGATTTTCAGGGCAGTTCTTCTTTTAAGACACTCTTTCAATAAATAATAAGAGGATCTGAAGTGCACTTATGCTTCACAGGGCTGCAAAGCCCAGATTTTCATTATCACATTGTGACATTTTTTTTTCCCAGCTAGAGGTGAGAGAATGAGAACTTTGAGCACTATATGATAGTAATGGCAACTAAAATGTTAGTGTAGTGTTCTTATTTAAGCTATGCAGCTGTCCTCTTACAATCCATATGAGGAAATGTAGAGCTTCTTATCCAGGAGCAGATAAGTGGATTGCCTTTAATAGTTTGGTGCTGATGGGTCTGAAGCACTTCATTAAGCACTAATGTATTTTGCATCAACATTTAGTAATCCTGACACCCAGTACCAAATGGTTAACAAGCTATGGTGGTTTCTTTCTTTTTTTTTTTTTTTTGCTTTTTTTGTTGTTGTTGGGTTTTTTGTTTTTTTGTCGTTGTTGGTTTTTTTTTTTTTTTTTTTTTTGGAAATGCATTTCATTTGAAGTAACAGAGTTATTTTAAAATCATTTATTCTCTCATCTAAATACTGAGGTACAACTAACACTCTTCCAGGATTTTACCATTGGGAGCATCTTTTTCCTGACCTCTAACTCAAGATGTTGCAGGACTCCTCAGCCATGCAAATTCTTTTCTTCTTGGAAAAGGTCGAAGTCCATGTTTATGGACAGACATTCAAAAACGACATCTGCTTTGATATACATGTGGGATTTGCAGAAAGAAGCACCTTAGTTCAGCTGTGGGATGATATTTTCTGTCAGATCAGTAATTACTGAAGGAACCACTTTTTATGGATGTGAGCAGTGATTGTTTTTCTTTTCACTTGTCTTAATTTACTGCTGGCCACCAAATATAGATATATATTCATTTCATTAATAAAAGAACATTATTGCTGCATTTTGCCTCTTAGTCCATCCATTATTCATATCAGCTAGGATACTGAACTGGGGATGCAGCTGTTCATGCATTAATCTGAGAACCATTCCCTTCACTTGCTTTCATTCTGCAGGAACGTATTTGCAATTTGTCTGCAATCTTTGTGATGCTTTGTTAGCGAGTGAAATTAAATGGACACACGTATTGCAACACTGGTCTTTATCTTCCAGTGCATTCTTCTATACGCACATAGGTGAGTGCACATATTTAAATGTTCATGCCTGGATAATTTTATTCTATTTCCTTAAGCTTTTGGCTAGTGACCTCGATATTCTGAGATACGTAACGGCAGATTTCCCTGCTGTAAAAATGACTGTTAAGTGATAGCAGCAACTTTTACAGTGCAAGGCCACGAGGCCACACCAGGCAGCCTTTTGGTATGCCTTTTTTACGCTGTTTTCCATTGGCTTCTCAGGTTATATATATATATATATATATATGTCTGTATATACACACACATATATTTATACACATACATTCACATATGATTGATTCATGACTCCAGACACTTCTTGGAGGGTGCTTCAAACTCGCAATGCACCTCAGTCCGGCAGTGAAAGACATTTATTTGTAGCCCCTCAGGCCCAAGCCATAACTAAGTCAAGTTACATGGTTATTTGGAGACGTGCAAATGACCGCACCGAGGGGACAAATCCATCGAGCGGATTTGAACTTAAACCTCCAAATGCAAAAGGCCAGTGCTTCAGTGCACCATGTAACCTCTGGCATGGAAATTTTGCTTACATAAAAAGAAAAAGAAAGAAAACCAAATCAATTTGATGTATGCTCCTTACTGTAGTGGTGAGTGAATACCATGATAAGTATCCCACACATATAACTGCTGAATTCATATTGCTATATTTAAGTTCGTGTTTACTCTTTGACATTCCCCCTTTTTGGAGACACGATTCCTCAGCTGGTTTCAATTACACGTGGAAGAGACTTAGGGCCAAGTTGTTTGCATGGGTGAGTTTTATTTCTCGTTTGTAAATCAGCTGTGGTTTTCTTAGTCAAAGATCAGGAGAAGAGCTTTTAAAGGAGTTTAGATATTTGCCTGTTTTCACCAGTATTAAGTTTAAACAGGGCTTTACTGCATTAAAAATGGCACTTTGCAGATAGCAAGTCTAATTCCCATCTACTCTGCCCACTGTCAAGACATTTGCTTTTAACTTTTGACTTGAAAGTGTATTGTATCCACTTGAGACAGGTGTAAGTAACTTGACAGATAAAAAGTACTGGGAATTAGGTACCAAGCACAGACTGGAATGAGGAATTTTCAAACGAGTTATTGAGATACTTTTTTAAATGGGACAGTGAGAACTGTACTTTAAAAACCCAGTATTTTATGAATTCAGATCTACAAGATGGATGGCTTCATTGCACATAGAACATAACTGGTCTCCTTGCAAATGTCATTACATAGATGAGATAATAAATGACTTTCCCATACATTTCCTGAGTTTTATTTTGCTCTCTTAGCTTTTAGATCATGTCTGTGGATATATTAAAAATAACATAGGCAAACATATTATACTAATACTTTACATTAGACACACCCATGCTTGTGTTCCCTTGATATTTTGAAGCAAACCAAACAAGGCAGAAAATTTAGGTCATTTTGTCAGAAACAGATTAAAATATTGTTAAGATTCAGACATAAACCTGAACTGATAAGGAAATTCAGGCAGAGTGAAAGAAAATGTTGGTGAGCTATGCAAAGTTGGCCTTCAAAATGCTGCCACCAGGAGGAACTGGTAACGCAGCTGTAGAAGGGTGTGTTCAGGACACGGAAACACCTAGGGCTAAGGGGAATTAAGACCTGAAATACTCTCACCCTTAACATTCTGGTTTAGTTACAAAAAAGCCAAAAAATTTGAGCCACACAAAGTGTTAAAAGCCTCTGTTAAGGAGATTTTAAAGGTTTCTTGTTAGAATGGAAATCTAGATATTTCAAAAGGACAGTCAGGTGCCATCTCATTCATGTGTATTTTTTGTGGTCACTGTTGCAAAGTTCTAACAGAAGGAAAATTATAAAAGATAAATGCATGGCTTGTAATCCTTTTACAAAGTGATCTATTAGCAAATGAGCTGCCTTGAGAGGAAAACAAAGAAATCCCAAACATAATTCCTCTGCTCAGCGATGAGAAAGGGGTAATGAATGCCTGCTGTCTTTGACTTGAGTTTACATTGGTAACTTGGGGTGAATGAACACAGGAATGCACCATCGGCATTACCCAGCCACTCCAAAGCTGCCTTTCCTGGTTATCAAGAAGAAATACCTCAACCTACTCTATCATTTTTGGATCTGAATGATTTTACTGATTTGGCCCTTACATTTTTTCTGTTCCTTGCATTGAAAGGTTTTCTAGGCACTGTATCTTGCTCTGGCTACAACTACTACTGCCCATAACGTTTGTTAGATTTTAGTACCTCCAAAAAGTCCCATAACTTAAAAATACTTGCACATTATCTCTTCCTGACAGGGAATAAAACAGGATGTGAAATGAGCAGTTGGAATATTAGGATTTAGAGGCACTTCGAATAGGAAAGTCTTTTAGGCTGAGAAAGGAAAGGGTTTTCTGGTCGATTGAAGGAGGAAATAGTGCCTTTTTAAAAGATATTTTAGAAAACTTGCTAGGAACTAAGGATGATCAAAGGAGTGGAAAAGAAATGAACAATTTAATAGTAACAAAGGGAGCATTACATTTTCCTTGGACGTGCTTTGATTTTTCGCCGTACTTGCGAATTCAGGTTAATTTTTACGGGCCTCAACTGTTTTATAGATGGGAGTTGACAAACCTTTCAAATGCTCTGCATTTGTGCTCGCAGTTACCGCTAAAAAGTAAACAATAGCTAAACCAAAACGGTTTTATTTATCCTACAGTGCTGGTCACTGCAGCGGTTGCTAGTTTCATGGAGATGAAAAGGAACAAATACAGAACAGGGCTTGTTCTGCGCTACCCCTGTTGTAGCATTTCCTAATTACGCCTATGAGCCCCGCTCTCCCAATTTGGCTTTGCACACTAGGTGCACTGTTTAGAAAGCACTAATTATAAACATTGTTGTTACTGCCCCCAGCTGGAAAACAGAGCAGTTTATGTATGAATAAGGGAGATTATCGCCCATCTGCTCCAGCCCATTATTCAGGGATGTGTCATTTTGCATGCTGATGGCAGCCATTACTACTGCTTTAGTCAAATGGCTCTATTTTTTTTTTTTAATACATATATAAGCGTTTATTTATTTACCAAGTTGCAGAATAGGAGTCCTTCCCCTAAACCTCCCAATCATACATATGGTTTGTTTCAAAATCTGGGCCAAGCAGTTAAACTGAGTCAAGGCCAATCTGAGAAGAGGCTCTCCTCTTTCTGGCTCTCTGCTCCCCCTGAAGATGGATTTTTAAGGAGTTTTTGTTTGTCTGTTTTTTGTTTTGGTTTGGGTTTTTTTCTTCTTTTTTAAGGGGGGTTTAAAGTAGTAAAGCAAAAAAAGAACAGGAGTGCAAGCCGATCGTGGGCAGTGGTTAACCTCTGAGAGGACGGATCAGTGATGAAGCTGCTGTGAATTTTCCTCTGTTTTACAGAGGCATTAAATTCGCAGCTATCCGACAAAGCCTTGCTTGACACAGAATGCCATCCTTGCTTAGGAAGAGGAAAATACTCCCAATACTCTCACGCCTATCTGAAGCGGGGCACTCAGGATCCCCTTCTGCAAGGAAAACCCAGCTGCTGTGCTGCTCTCCTCGCCCACTGCTACAGGACAAGAGGCTGTGAAGCGTGATGCCAAGGGACAAACAGACAAAGCATGGTTTGCTATTTATGTTTTGCAGGTTGAAGTAGGTTTATGACCATGAACACAAGTGCCACGGGTTAGAATTACAGGCACTGCTACATGCTTGGAGAGGAAGCATTTCTCAGTTCCTGCTAGCTCAAATTTAACTGATGGATAGGAACCACTTTTCCACTTCTTGGGTGAAAAGTTGGATTTTTTTTTTTTTCATTCCCCAGAACATCCATATCACAATCTCCTTAATCCTCAGTGTGTGCTCAGGGAACCGCTAGGTTTTAAGGAAACGGTGCTGCAGTCCAACCGACCCATGCAAGCAGTGAAATGATCCGAGGGCGGGATTCTGCCTCACTGGGAACACTCACAGTGATCATCTCTGCCGTTTCCCAAATGTGGTTCATTCGCTGTTTTTTTTCCAAATACCTCACAGATGAGTCTTTAAAGGCAGTGTTAGAAAACACAAGAAACTTATAAAAATCTCGTTAGCTATCAAAACCCAGCTCTTGTGAGTAATCGCAAGGAAAGAAGCCAGCAAATAACCACTGGATGGGAATGGCAGAGCTCTGATTGATGGAGGAGGTGTGGGCCTGGGGTGGGCTATGGGAACAGGACCCTCCTCACCCCGCTCCAGCACATCCCCCCCCCCTCCCCGAGCCCCCCATCACCGTACAGGATAAGCCAGCTCACACAACCCTGGCACAGTTACACAATGAGGAAAAATATATTCGGAAGACTCATGCAATATTTAAAAAACTCAAAGAAAAAGAAATAGGCATCGGAAAGGATTTTAAAACAAAAGAGAAAGAATGCATCATTAGAAACACAAGCTTACCAGCACATACAATGCATTGTATTTCATTGAACTTGGGAGAGTTTCTAAGTGCTCTGCTCTGTAAATGCATTGTTCCATCTAAGGTAAGGATTGTGTTCGGTGGGTTTAAAATGACAGTATATAACCCCACATCTCCGTGGGGAAGGAGGATATATGCTGAGAGCCTGTTGCTGCTCCTGGTGCTCGGAAGAGGGGAAGCAGATGCAATAGGGGTGCACACTTCAGCATATTGGGGTTTTCTATATACACTGTCCTTTTAACTAGGAGGGAATTGGTACTGAGCATGTGCAATGGAGAGAAAGCTGGCGATGTGGGTGTGAGGGATGGGTGAGGAGAGGGAATGAGGGGGTGTGGCATCTCAATCAGGATTCAAACGAAACCGATAAAGCAGCATATGGACCGGAGAACAAATCAAAAAGCATGTTTATCCACTGGAGGAACTGGTGAATGGAGACTGCCAGCACGTTGCCATGGAAACACTGACTGTGGGAGCTGCACCAGCGCATACCTTATCCAATACATTCCTGGTTGTTGGTAGTAGTCCAAAGACCCTGATCTCTTGATGGTAAACCCGTGGTCCAGCTGAGCAGAGAGAAACGGGGCAACTCAGTGGATCAGCATTAGGCTAAAGAACTCAGACTCCAGAGCAAGCATCCCTGCTCAGTGTAACAGTTACTGCGTTCAGAAGGCACTTAGCTAACATCCTACAGCTAGCACTAGAAAGAGAAAGAAAGAAGTAAAGAACGAAAAGGAAAAAACACTAACTCTAGAGCCTGTCCTCCTAAATTAGAAGCCAATTTATTCAGGATAAAATGGAGTTTGCGAAATAGGTTACTTAATTAATGCATAATGCACTCATTTAAAAGTCTGACCAATATCTCGTTACCTCCGAAGACAGAAGTGCCCTTTTAAGTTGCACATACCAGTAACGGAAAATTATCTTTCGCAATTAAACGGAACGGTTTAATAGTTTAAAAAAATGCAGTGCAACCATCACAGGGAGCGGGCTAGACAGACTGCACCAGGCTTAAATTAGAGTGCTTCATAATCATGGAATGTGCAAAGATGAAAAGAATCAGGTTTTGATACCCCATCAATCACGGTAATTCATTTCTAAAAATGCGTTAACCTTGGAGAGGGCTCCTCGGAGCCATGAATAGCATTGTTTGTCATTCCAGCTTACACCTCATGCTCAAAAAGATAACAGTACAGAACTTTTGGGTTCAAAATTGCACCAATTAAAGTCAGAATGGAAATGAACTTAACGCTGTGTCCAGAAAAGTGTGCTCCTGATATTATTTCGGGAGTAGAGATCTCTGAAGTTTGTTTTATCACTGGCAGAATAATATGCATGGGAACAAAGAAAAGAGTCTGTTTTCTCTGACCCTCCTGTGCTGCACAGCATACGGCTGAGGCATCATTTAGCCGAGTTAAACTGAATTTTAGGGGAAATGCCTTGAGAGAGACACTCTGCCCACTTTTGAAATGAGGAGCTGTGATGCTTTTCACATTTTGCCCTATGAAGAGAGAAGGCTATTTGGTGCTCTAGTAAGAGCGTGGCATGTATCTCCATGCTGGTAACAGTTCCTGATTCTAAATTCAAGGAAAGCAGTTCGACACATTTCTGGTTACCAGCTCCTTAAAGGGTAGCTGGGAGCTATCAGCAATTTTAAGCTTCTCTTGATGACTATATTGCGGGCGCAGAATTTGATAATTAACTCCTTTTTGTTAAAACAATGCCTGTTTCATCTTATTTAGAATGACTTAAAGGACGTTTCCTGTTTAAAAACATCAGAACCCTTTATCTGCGGTTTATTTTCCGTCGGTTTACCTACTCTGGTCTGCTATTGCCATCTACTGGCTATTTGGCATACTGCATACAGAATGCACAAAAGGGACTTGGCTTAAAAAACAGATCAAAATGACCGCTCTATAGCTCAACAGCTAAAAAGACAGACAAAATAGGGGAAGTGAGCTGTCTGGGAAGAGTTCAAACAGTTTAGTCGGTGTGGAAATTATTCCAGAAAAATACAGAGATACAGAACGAGCCCACAACAACACAAACGAAAGATAGGAAGTGACATTCAAGTCACGGGTTTATCTCTAAGCCAAGCAAAACTAACAGACCAGACTTGGCTTCTCTTCCACACCAGCCAAGAAATGCTCCTGCTAAAGACCACATTTGGAAGATTTCATTTTTCTTGATGCTCAGCAGCAGGCATGGCAGTGACCCACCACTGCCCTCCCCTCAGCAGCTGCAAGAGCCCTGGGTTGGCAGAGAGCTGCACCAACTTTCCAAACAGCTCTCATCTTCTGTCCTACTCCATTCCTGTGAGTCTCCAGATGGAATTTACTCCCACTGCCAAGACCTCAAACAACCTTAGCATGACATTATCATTAGTTTTTTCCTCTGCCTTAATGATGGCAAGAATACAAGCACAGAAGTGACAACATACAGGCAAAGCTTTAACAGTTCAGACAGGAAGACAAACTGAACGATGCTCAGTTAATATACAGTGTTAATGCCACATCTCTGGATTGCAAAAGTGTTCTTTAGAAAAAAAAAATTTGGCTCTCAATCACTTTAGACGCCTCCACTAAAACCCAGAGTGTCCACACAGGGCATCGCTTAGTAGCCACAGGAAACATGGGGTATAACCCCTATTGAATTGAATGAAAAATTCTAACCCCAATTTCCAAAAAGACTATTTAGCAAAGGCCTATTTTTACGTTTTTATTGCAGTGTCTTTATAAACACCATCATAGATCTACAAAAGACTATTCCTACTAGAAAGATGCACAAGAAACGTGATCCTGCAATCCTTTTGGCACATGCTTAGAGTGGTAACATGGTAGTTCTGACACAGATGGAAGGGGACGAAGCCTGGCAGTCTGTATTCTGCACTGACCAGAAGTTAATGCTTACAGAAAGAATAGGGTAACTATAGTGATCTTTCTCCCATATCCTCTCCCATCAGCAAGCAGTGGTTTTCAGGGACTTGTTAACTATATTGCTGTTTTAAAAGCTGGCTTTCCAATTAAAATCTTGCTGGCAAAGCTATGTTGGTCTAAGGGATTTTTTTTTGCCAACTGACATAGTTATGCTGGCAGAACTTTTAACGATGCATTAATGTATGAAGAGAAAAATCTCTTTGCCCATGTAGCTAATTTTGTTTGAGAAATCATCTCCTGTTCCACCAGCAAAGGAACTTTGCTAGGCATGCACAGCACGTTCATCCTGGTAGCCTGTCCAACCTGAAAAATCCTTCCAAACGGGGACAAGCTTATAGTCTGGACACATGCGTGAGAAGTCATAGGACATCTCTGCCCTGAATGGGCAGAGATAACTTTAAATGAGGATTACTACATCAACAAGGCAAACGTAAGCCTGAGCAAAAGGAGCCCATACAATGTACTTGGATGTTGCTGAAGGCAGCAGCAGCCAGAGTACACGTATGTAAAGCACACATGGCTTCACTTTCTCTTCGTCAAGCTGACCACAAACATATCTTTATGAATGTAGTTTTTATACCAGAGTAATATGAACTTAGTTTTCATGTTCGAGTTTTAATTGGTGCACATGATAAATACTGCTTGAGATCTTTGAGGTGTGCTACTTCTTATCACAAAGGAAAACAGGCATATAGCATTATAGCAGCGTGAGGACAAATTAAGAGCTAAATACCATAGATCATCTATCTCCGTACATAAATAGAGGTATAAAACTCAAAATAATGCTAACATTTGTAACTATTAAGTGATCTATAGAAATATATGCACATATTAACACATTTTCACAAACACACAGACACGGATGTGTTACATAATATATAGAATGCCTCTATATATTATATACACAAGCACTCTCTCTTAAAGTTACAATAAACATACAGGCAGGCACAATAAAACAATATTTTTGTAGAAAATATACTTAGTGAAAGTTTTTAGAGCTGAACAGTACGTTACAGCATCTGTAAATACTTTGAAAATCCTAAATGCAGAGCAGGCTTAGTTAATAAGATTTACTTTTTTGATATTTGATATTGCACAGTTAAAAGGCAGATTCCCAAATGTAAAACCCTAATGACATGCATGTCGAATGTGTATTACAAACGTTTTCAAACAACAGAAACAGCAATTAAAGGTTTTGTTGTTCTGCTTTTGACTAACTTATTAAGTTAGCTTAGTAGAAAATAAATGTAATTTATCCTTAAAACCATCCAGCTTTTCTTCACTACCAGAACACTAAAAAGGTCTGTCCTTCCCCATCTCTTCCAAAACTTTAGAAATTAGTTGACACAAGCTAATCAAACCACATTTTGCATTTTTAAATGTAGTCTAAATGTTTCCGCTTTATAGGCCAAGCTGCAGGATTCATCGTGCTAGAGCATAATGTTCACCCACAGAGATGATGTCTTAAAATAATTTGTTAAATTTCCAAACACTAAAAAATAAATAAAAAACATTAAAACATAAATTAGCGAGCACTATTTTTCTGATTTATAATCTTCTGCAATGGAAAGATTCACTACAGTGCCTTTTCCATTACTCGGCTATCAAACTGCTGTAAACAATTCCTTGGCAGAGCAACTGGGGCAAAGAAACATAATAAAAGACGATTGTGGGGAAATCAAACAAATAAAGGAGGCGACAGATGGATGAGGACAGAGGCATCATTTCTTGCTTCTAAGCTTTGAAGTCATTAGCATGGAGGGTCTGAGCAGTAATTCTCATGGACAAGCGTGCTGGCAGTCCATTCGAAAGGAACAAGGTTTCAGCTAGTCTATACAGAACATACCTGCAGTTCAGATGAGCAATGGGTATGTGATGTTTTAGCTGTGGGAGAGCTGTTGCAGTATTATTGCTTAAAAATGAAAATAATAATAAAAAAAAAGCTGACTATGTTAGCCGATGACTGAGAAAATCTAAGAAAAGCATGAGGAACAACTTGCTTCCACGCTGAGGAAGTTTAGGGTTGGAAAGAGTAAAGAAAAAATATGAGAGAGGCACAGCTTGAAATTTTAAGTACTTATACCAAGTAACTTTGAGAGAGTATCCATTCTGTTGTACAAACAGTTCACACCTGTGAGCCAGATTGAATGTGCTGAGCTGAGTTTACTTCATGCTGATTTAACTCACCACTGGAGGGGCTGAGCTGAGAAACATGAAAGTGGAAACAGTACAAGAAAGTGTACATGTGCACTCACACCACCTGCAATTCATGGAAGCTGGGAATGAACGCTGAGTAATCTGATATGGGAATGGTTATGTTTAATGTGTCACTTATTTTTAGTGACTGTTTGGAGCATTAGCATTGCCATGAGTAATAAAGAAAAGCTTACAAACACAGGCAGATGTATCAAAAATGCAAAGGATGTGCACTATTTAATGCCATTAGTATGAATAATCTCATAAAACATTGAATATATTCTGTGTGCGTGTATCTCTAATGCACATGTTTATCTTTAGGCAAAAGATACAAATATATGTGATGTATGCTACTCTGAGGATGCCATCAAAACTTCAGTAAAGCTTGGGCAACAGTTTGATCAATCTTAGTTTCAGAAGCTCCAACACATTATAACCTGGAACGTCCAGACTGCAGCTGTAGCGTGTGACAGAAGGCAGCAAGGACCTCTATTAAGTCTCTATCCAATTAAGTCCTTCTGTCTGGAGGGAAGCAGCCTGCAAGCTGCATGTAGCTTTGGCATGAAACAGTAATGTGTTGCCGCTCAGCTAAATACAAAGTGGATAGACTAGAATCAACTCCAAAGGTAGCATTTTTCAGCAAGAAGTGAGTCGTTATAGCTCTCTTTGGTGTCTGCAAAGAAGAGAAGCTCAGGTTACCATATGAGCTTGCTGTTAAGAGTTTTGAAGTAATTTCCACTCAATGTGAAGTGCTGCTGTCCTGCTACAACCTCTGCGCTGTCCCAATCCATGTGATGATTCTGCTGCCAAGTAAAATGCTATGGTCCCATAGTTCAAATGCTGAATCTACATATATCAGTGTTAGGTCCAACAACCTTCTGACAAAATGTGAAAGTGTGCATACTGTTAGATCTCCCACGGCTATTAAACAACAATGTGACTCACAGGAGAATCAATGGCAGAATAGCAGTCAAACTATGTTTATATTAATTATTAGAGCTGCCTAAAGATTGGCCCTCTCCAGTTTCTTTTGGTGGCATGCCCTAAACACACACAGTCTTGTGGGCACATAGTTAAGTGTTTCAGCTGTGTATTTCAGATGCTTACTGCTATGACAGAAACTCCAGCTGCTGTGCTGTTCGGTTTAGGGCCTGTGTTGAAATGCTTCTTTATCTTCCCAGCTACCGATAGCTGATGTTCATTCTCTGGAAGGCCATCATCCTGTGGAGAAACAAAGTAAAACAAAACTTGA
Organism: Callipepla californica brunnescens; assembly: GCA_023055505.1. NCBI lineage: Eukaryota > Metazoa > Chordata > Aves > Galliformes > Odontophoridae > Callipepla > Callipepla californica. The sequence continues at coordinate 101,981,235 of JALIRH010000001.1, read as the reverse complement.
GAGAGAAAAGGCAAAATAAAGGAATTGTCAGGTGATTCTAACAGCATCTATCAGCACAGAAACGAAATATTATAAAACTATTGGGTCAGTCATTGTCTCAGATCAATCTAAGGAACAAGAGGATGAACATGCTATTATGTAACAAATCAGTCTCTCTCTTCTTCTTTACAAAATATCTTTCTCACAAACTTTAGGTTAACCTAACTATTAATTATTGTTAAATATTTTATTATTCTTTCTACTGTTTATTAACTACCAGTGCCTGGTTGGTATACGCATAAATACCTCAAAGCATGATAAGCTCAGGACTGTTTATTCTTCTGTTTACTCCTCAAATGTGTTTAAAGATAGTGAGCTCAAAGAACCCAAGAGATTACAGAAACCAGAAATTTCTGGCTTGATAGGATGCAAAGAAAGATTTCCTAATGCCCTATGAAATGCTATGTTCAGAAGTACTGTGTTTTGACTTAAATTCTGTCTTTGGATACATTAAAAGAAGGAAGATTTTCTGTAGCAATGCAAAGGCAAGATTTTAAATCTTGGAGAACTTGATAAAAGCACGCACTGGGTATTTGTCAAAATCTAACCCGAGACAAGGAATATTAGAAAAAAATTATCTTAGCAGGAGTGGTGAGGCATTGGAACAGGCTGCCCAGGGAGGTGATGGAGTCACTGTTCCTGGAGGACTTCAAGAAACATGTACATGTGGCAGTAGGGAACATGGTTAGTGGACAATACTGATGGTAGGTGGACAGTTGGAGTAGGTGATCTTAGAGGTCTATTCCAACCTTAACAATTCTGTGATTCTATGATTTCCAGAAGCACTGTGAAAAACCAAGCTCAGAAGTGCTGTGTTTTGTCTAAATTCTACCTTTAATACAAGAAAAAAGGAAGATTTACTGTAGTAATGTGAGGGGAAAACTTTAAATCTTGAGAAAGTTTGATACAAGCACGCACTGGTTATTTGTCAAAATCTAACCTGAGACAAGGCACCTTCTAAGCTCTGCCCATGGCCTCCCCGCCAGCCACAGAGTAAGTGCATATGGGAATTATTTTAGCAGTCATCAAGGTGACATGCTGAGGGACTCTGGGGTTGGCCAAGAGCTCATTGTCTCAGTGAGCCTCAGGGAGAGGCAATCCAGGCAGAGCGGAAACTGAGACATGCCCCAGCCCATGTCTGTGGTGTGTGTGAGGCCAGGTCTTCATGAACCACTGGATGTACCACTGAGCTATGGCCCACTCCACGGGTTGGTTTGGGGAATCTTCCTGCACAGGCAGGACACCAGAGGAGGGCAGAAACCAGTTGTGGTTGCCTTGTCTTCCATGCCAAAACACAGATTTTGTCAACTTGAGCAAAGCTAAGGGAAAGGTGAGTTACAGGGTCATGTTCTGCTGTTGTGTGCATCAGTTGCATGAGGTACTCAGCCTGGAAGCTGTGCAGCTTGCTCCCGGCTGACAGCTCCTGCTCCTGGCATACCCATGTGCTGTCTTCCACATGGAAGCATAACCCTAGCAAAAAGAAGGGAGTCTGCAGCTTTGCCCAAGTCAGCAGGCTGAACTGAAGCCCAAAATGAAAAAGAAGCTTTTATAGAAATTGTAGATGAGGCCTGTGTGACTGATTGAGCAGGGAGGAGGGAACAAGCAGGAGTGGCAGCTGAAAAAGCCACAGCTGGTGAGATTTCCCTGCTATCAGAATAAGTGGGATTTTAGGCAGTAATATATAGAATATGCAGGATAACAGGTGTCTGGTCATCCACAGATCCAATATCCATCCATGGACCTGATATCCATCCACTACTGCTTCATATGTGCATCTATCAGCTGTTAAGAAAGTTCTCGAAACTCCACTTATAGTGAAATTCTACCAAGATACATAGAAATGAGAGACAAGCTCAGAATTCAGAGATTTCAACCTTCTTTTTTCTGGCTTTACAGCACTCTGTGTGCACTTAAAGAGTTACACAGTTGCTGCAGTAAATCATGATCCCTGTGAGCATATGGGAACTTTAGGGAGGTTGGTTTGGGTTTGTAATTTATTTGGTTTGGGGAGTTTGTGTTTAGAGATCCCTCACTCACCCCTTAAACAAAATGTCTCAGCTGGCAAAATATGGTCAAGTGCACACAGCTGCAAAACAAAACAATGCAACTCAGTAGCTGATAATTGTCTAGCACTGGGGAGTCTTGGCTTGGTGCGTATGACCCCTAAAAATAACCTGCTTTCTGCGGACCTTGCCTTTCCCAGAAGAAAGTTTATAAAGTGAACTCTTCTTCACCAGAGGGAAAAGAAAAAAAATCATGCTTTTGGCTTTCTGGACAACAAAAGCCTGCCAAAGTTTCATGCTGTCTTGTCAAAAGGCTAAATTACAATAAGAAAATAGTTACCAAGTCTGGGATAGTATTTTACTGGTGAAGCACCACACCCACTGTTCCAGTGGCAACAAGTCAGAAACACATACTCTGGGATCCAGATTTCAGAATAAATATTTTTCAGATCAGCTTAAGAGGTAGCACAGGTATGTACAGGTATTATTCTATTGTTATTACATAGTTCCACTGCTGCTGGTGCTACCAATGTTTACCAGTTATCTTTTTTTTTATTCCAAAGTACTTTGTAAACAAGCTAATATATAATAGCTGGCTCCTGGAATCACTTCAGCCAACAATTAAATAGATAGATATTGAGTGTGAGAGATGACAGCTGTTTAACTACATACAAAACAAGCTGCGCTGCGTTTTAAAAGGCAGGAAGTAAGAAAAGCAACCAAACAACACATCAGATTCAGAGACTCAGCAGGGTGAGTTGTAGAACTAGAGAACAGGCTAAATATTCCTGACAAGAATTTCATCAGGTTGCTGTGATGGGAAGGATGCCAAACCCCAAGTAGGTTAGCAGAGCTCCTTCCCCTATCTTAACCTCTAGCTACATGAACTATTTCTTGTAGTGGGCTAGGACCACAGAATTTCATCTTGGCTGTAGCAGAAAGGACAAGAGCTTTTTAAGATGTCTTGTGATTTTTGGTGCTCAGTTCTGGGAACTTCAAAGGGTCGTGAATTTTTGGGAATGCGGAACTGCTGATGCTCTGAAAGAAGTGCTGTCCTGAGAAGTTAAGCAGCCAAAATCCTCTGGCAGCTTCTAAAGTCTGCTCCAAATCTGCCTGGGATCTTCAGATGACTTTTTTCAACAGGCTCCACAAAATCTTTTTACAAGAATTCAAAACAAAACAAAACAAAACAAAACAAGATGATCCTGGCATCACTTGAGTAATTAACAAACACTGCATCGTATTTGCACCGTTCTATATGCAGGAGACATTGTCATTCAAAGAAAAAAAAATGAGAGACCGAACAGTATTCAGGACTGCCAGACTCCTGCTGCCCTGAATTACTCAGATGCATTTCACAAGCTGGTCACAAGAGGCTTACTTTCCAGGTTTGAATGCATCAGATGAAGAGGCCATTATATAAATAAAAGCAGAAAAGTAGAGCAAATAAAAGTGCAGGAAAAGCTTTTTGACACTGTTTCCTTCAAGGATTGCAAGGAATTTTTTTCTCTCGGTAGTGCCCTAGGGTGTGCCCAAAAGGTACTGCAGCTGCTGAATAAGAAATGCCATTTTAAATAAAGTTTCTTATGAGTGTTAAGCTTATTACTATTTTCTGCTTGGTTATACAATTCTTTTACTTTGAAATGTCCAAGGCATGCGTGCTTAAGGATAAATACAAAGGCTACAGTTCCCTAATTCCTTATACTCTAGTGTGTGCCATCTTCTTCCTTCAATAACAACAGAGTACATTTTATAATGATTATTTAAACAGAGCAGGGTTTACAGAATTCAACCCGTGCCTTTCAGTACTCATTGCTCAATTCCATACAAAACAAATTAGAAAATACTTAGACAACAAAAAGAGAGTGGATTTTTCCCATAACTTGCCACTGGTATACTGCAAGTTATATAGTCTCACCAGTGTTTAAAATGTCAGACCTCAAAGATCCAGCCACCCTTATAGTTCTTAGGTATTGCACAGAATTCCAGCAGGTAAAAGAAAGAGCTGGGGTCCCAGCAGGGGAAGTATAAGCTGATGGGTTTGTTTCCAGGTCTAAGTGTACTGCATTTGGGAGCCAAATTCAAACAAACTAAATTGAGGGGGCAAAGAACTGCTGCTGAATTGCATTTCGAATTCAAGATCTCCATCTGTGGCAGTGGCAAGTAGCCAACATCTTTTCAGGTTTTGTTTTTTGGAATTGAAAACAGCTGGGATATTATTGACATAGGAACTGCTTAGCTGGCCTAACTCTGACCATAACAAGTTTTGCAGTTTCCAAGAGGATTCCAGCTATTTTTATAGCAAAAACTGAAACTGAAATGAGGGTTGGCTCCTATTGAAACTGTCAAAGTACATTCCAGGAATTTCAGCAATTTACCAAGTAATCACATAGTAAGAAGCTATAAAGTGGAACGGTTATTTACAATCTACAAAATGCTTTTATACGGTGTAAGCAGTTAGAACACTTCTATCAAAGGTTTGATCAAAGAGAGAAAATGTTTCTTGGAATTATCAGAGAAAACGAATGCTTGCTTTTCAACCCAGCTGCCCTATCCAGTGCTTTATTTGCAACTTTACCTATGTGAAGAGGTTCAGAACCAATATAAGAAAAGTGAAAATAAAGTCTAGCATTTGGTGCCACGGAGAACTATTTCAACAGGTTAACTAGGGAAGTTAAGTGTTAGATGGAAACTCCAGGTGCCTTTTGTCCTCTGGAAATGAGACAATATCTTAGGAGTGTTGCAGAAAATTGCCCAGCTAATTAGGCCAAGCCAGTGATAGTGTGACACCGGTGTACCCTTCTGCCTCTGCACACGAGGATGCCTTCTTTAAGACATACTTCTCAGACCCCCTTGAGGGAAATGTCCTTTTTCATAAAAGCATTTAAGCACCTGTTTCAACTCAGCCACGTTCTTATTTCTCCTGAAGTGAACTAGGACTTTAATGCCATCTATGTAATTAATTTTATTTCTTTCTAACACTAAGCATTTCCATGTGGGATGCCTTGAAATAGGAGAAACCTTCGGAATACATTCAAACACTTTCCAGAATTGGTCCCAGTGCTAGCCGTTCTCCTTCCAGAAAAAATATCTGCAGGTTACACATGAGAATTCAAAAGAGGTTTTGATCTCTGTCACCAACTATCACTAGTGTTTTGGAGAAGACAAAATACTGACTCGTCTCAGTTTCTAAGAGCAGCACTTGGACAGAAAAGAAGAGACCTCTTGAAAGTTGCACAGAACTATCCAGAATACTTGCTTCAGTTGTTGAAGGACAGAACTGTTACAGGTTTTGATTGCAAAGAATTATAGTCAGCAAAAAACTACAAGATGTGCAGCAGAGCTAGACCTTCGGTGAATGAGACTATCTAGCTTCTAGTTCTACTTGCCTTCCTTATACATAATAGTTCATAAGTAGTGCATCAGAATCACTGTTCATGAAATAGCACATTTAAAGAAGGCAAGTAGAGCTTGAATTTTCCTTGCTACGTCATTCAGCTTCTGCCAACCAAGTACTTAGGAGCTTTTTGAGACAGAAATTTTATCCAGACCACAGCATTTAACAGGCACCAATGGGATCCCCTTCCAAAAAATGTATCAACCTCTCTTTTGAATGCATTTATACTTGGTCTCCAATACACCTTCTGGCAAAGGGAGTCGCATGTAACCCATTGCACAGAAACCCAGGAATTCACCAGGGTGATTTGTTAGTGAGAACATGGGGTTGACTATGGGTGTTCTGAAGTTCTGAAAGACTTCAGCCACCTGCCCCTTACCCTTCTCCCCATTTACCCTTGCAGGAGCCATTAGTGAGCACAGGGAACACACAATCAACTGCATACCACAGTCTCAAAAAACTGCACTTCTTAATGCATCCTGATGGAATCACTTCCTAAGATACACTGCTGTGTAACTTACAAAACTCACAAGCAAAAACAAAAACAAAAGGTATCTGGGGGATCGTAAAGCATATAAAGAGGAAGTTCAGTGGCCAAATTCTTATGTTGTATAAGCAAGAGACTATTCAACAGCCTAAGCAGAAGTATGCAGACTGACACAGCAGGTGATCTGGCCTCTCTGCAGATTCTGACCAGACGCTTCCCATCTCTTCCTGAACAGCACGCCAGAAATCCCCATCCACCCTTTTCCCGTGGAGATAAAGAGACACTTCAGTTACCTAAAGTCATTACAAACTGTGACAGAACACCATGTTCAAGGACAGTACCTGGCACCAAGGAAAATTAATATTTCAGCTGCTTGAATGTCATCTTTAAAACCAAAAGATTTTCATCACACTTAGATGAAATCACACCTAGATCCTTCTACTCTTTGTACACAGCAAAAGCAGTCAGTCTGATAATATCATTTATTATTAAAAAAATCCCTATTTTACAAGGTTTAGACAAGACAGTATCCTCCAGGACTAACAAATATACTTTATAAACACTTCAGTGACCGCTACTATTCTAGGCTATGTGGAGGGCACTTCTCAAGAAAAAAGATAAGCCACTGAGGTTATTGTATCTTTGAATTATTAGAATAGTGTTTTGTTGCAATAAATCGTTTGGATGAAGTAGCTCAGGAAATCTGTTAACTGAAGGACAAAATATTATTCTAGCGAGAACTGTACACTGCAACTTTTAAAAAGGAAAATGAAACACTATTTCTTCTTCCTTCTTTTTTTTTTTTTTTTCCTTTCTTTTTTCTCTCCTGGTCCCAATGGTATTTTTTTCTTCTTCAGTCTTCTTTTCCGAATTTGAATCTGGACCTTCTCTAATTTTTATGTTTTCTTGTCAACCAAATATTTTAAGACACATTAAATAGTCTGAAATAACTAAAAAATATTAAGTAGTATCCCTGTCTCAACATTACTTAGAGACAAATCTCTTCATTCTCTGCCAGATTTACCCATATGCCACTTCACTGATTACCACTTTTATGGCAAATGTCCAGTCACTAAGAGATAATCCAGGATGCATAAATAGCTATTTCATGGTAACTCAGATTAAATGGATATGGATGCACATAAATATATGTATATTTCAATGTCAGAAGTTAAATGTGATGCTAAAGGTTTCCCTGTTTCATGCTGGATCAAGTAGGCTTAACACCATGGACTATATTTCAATAGCTCTTAATCATAACTGTCAGATTTTTTAGTCCATTTCATTTTAGGAGAGCAAAACGTGCCACTGAACCCACAAACTGATAGTTAGAGGTGTAAATTTGTCAAGTGTGGTTGAGATATGCTGAAAACCTGACCCAAAATATTTCAGAGGAAAGGGAGCTGAGCACTCATAAAGCAGTGAAGACTCCATGGTACACGCAACATACTAAAGCAGCTTGTAACTTAGCTTATTTCCAGTTAAATCTGATATATTTTGGAGCATGATGGCTTGAAAAGGGCATAGAAAGGATGTGACAGAGTGGAGCTCAAAGGTGTAAAATTACACACAACATCTACAAGCCTGAAAAATACTTACATTAACCCATGGATGTTCAAGAACTTGCAAGGCTGAGAATCGCAGATCTACATCTACTTGAAGCATCATTGTGATAAGCTCCTGAGAAATGGAACACTGGGTCAAATGCAGTTTTTGAAGAACAAATGAATGGATTTAATTCACTAAAGCACTCTTCAGCTGATTACAGAAGGGTGCTCAAAGACAGAATGAAATACCAACTTCAGAAATGTTTTAACATCATTAAAAGATCAGCTATGAACTGCTGAACTTCAAGCTGAACTATTAAGTCCATATCTAACAGTACCTTGAAAAGCAAGAAGAAAGTTCTGAGTTACAGTTCTGTAGCCACTGTATAAGAGAAAAGCATTTAATACATAACATACAAAACAGATGGTTGCATGAAATTAGGTTAGCTTCCCATTAAGAAAAAGTCAACTCCTCTGTAGGAAAAAAGCCAGCAGATTTAGAATTTTAAGATCTTGTATAAATGACATAGAAGATATTTAATATAACAGTCTAATACATTATTTTTTCATGCAATAATTTCCGCTGCAATCATCTAGTTTTCAACTAGCATGCAAATGAACACATATCTAATTCCAACACTGAATGGAGTACACAGAAAATAGGACTGCAGCATGACTGCAAACAAAGGGATATCACCAAAGACCAAAATTGATAATTCTTAGCAACAAGGATAAGAATTTAAATGAATAGGTTAATGTTTGAAAACAGAAAATTTAGTATGAACTATTTGGAAGGAATTTCAAAGGAAAACATTTGGCAAAAGACTTGCAGAGTTCTCATTATTGATGGCCCTGGACACACTCCTGGGCACCTACCCAGCTCTGGTTGCCCCTGCTTGAGTAGAGGTTGGGCCAGATGACCTCCAGAGGTCCCTTCATTCTGCAGATATGCAATAAAGCCTGGTACAAAACAATTACATGGACTAGGAGACTGCCAACTCTATGACTGCATCTCACTTGTGAAATGTACTAGTTAACAGACTAGAATACCAGTCTGAACACCACACACATCTGTAAAAGGAGGATGTTACCAGCACCAAAGAATGCAGATTCAGAACTTAGAATGCTACTTTAATTACTGACATTCAGTTCCAAATTTCAAAATGTTTCAAAGTTACACAGAAAGAAATAGGAAGACAGTTTTTGTCTGTATTTGCCTAACAGACTTTAGAAGTACACTCACAAATTAGGGAAACTGAGCAGTTAACTAAATGTTTTTATTTGTGGGTTTTTTTGTTTGATTGTTTTTTGTTTTTAACATATACATAAGAACTATATTTCTCTCTATTTGTGTATATGACTATAGTGAACGTCAGATCCCTAGAAAGTCTGTGAGGAAACCTTTTGCCCCAGATCCATCAGGATCTGTATCTGAAAAGTGTTGTACATGCTTCAGCACATCACAATCTCTAACTCTTCCCTATCTTGTGTCAAGAGGCTACAATCCATGAACTGGTGGACACAAGTCTGTATTTTATACCATACTGACCACAATGAGTTACAGATAATGCTTGGCCTGGTTCACTGACAGAAAGAAACGACAGACACATCATTTAATGGGATTAATAAGGAAAAATAGCTTCCCTGTAACATCATTATATCATATTCAAAGGCTCCAGGTTGGAACCTGGTCCCCATCACAAATGCATACGCAGTCCCAACGAGCTTTCAAGATAAGAAGGACAGATCAAACCAAGTTACTCATATTTTTTTCTTGGTCAGTAAAGGCTGTTTGTGTCTCTGTTGTATGAGATACAAATATACACGGTCTGTTGCAGGAGCACCTATACTAATAGACAGATCAAATGACAATTCATACTTGGTAACAGAAGAATTTACAGATGTAGCAGGAGATGTATAAGAAATGTCAAAAACAGCACTTTGAAAGGACAACAATCATTATTATCTCAGGCACTGGTAATAATACTGGAGAAGAAGCACCATTAGCTCCATAAACCTACCTTTGCAGAGTCAGAAACGTTGTCCCAATATGGAGATGGAAAATCCACCTGCCCCATCAAAATCTGATCAAAAAGTACTTCTTGGTCATCACCACTTCTGTAAAGTAAAAATCAAAAACAACAAAACTCACAAAGACATTATTTCCAGAGCTGGTTTTAAGAATCTTCTTGAAATTGCTTTTAATTGGAGATTCCTTAGCGTGCTTTAGGAAGCTGTTTGTTATCCCTAAGCATGCAGACACAGGTGTGAAAGCTGAGATCATTAAAACAAAGTTCATTTGGCACTTTCTTTATGAAGTAATCTGCTTGTCTTTAGGACTGTCAACCACTCTGCAATTGCTCCAAGGGGGAGAAAAGATCTGACATGCTGTTATTAAGTGGCTTACATTTTATTAATCTTTTATGAACCACAACATAACTTTCATTTTGCCCACGAAATAGATTTTTATTTCACTATGTGTTTTAAACATCAGGTAAAAACACCCAGAACCCTTAATGGAGGGTCTTGCTTTGTAACATAATTAACTTAAAACTGAAATAAACAAACACAAGACAGAGTGAAATCACAAACATTTATGGGATCTGTGTAAATCACTATACACAGTGTGGGAAAAACCAAACCCTACAAGCAGAGAACTTGTTTAATGCAAAAGCAGCAGAGGGACCAATTCAAAGAGCAAGGATGGTTGAAGAGATCATTCCATACCCACGGAATGGAGGAAAGCCACAGAGCAGGATATAAGTAATCACGCCCGCTGCCCAGATGTCCACCTTCAAGCCATACCTATAAGTGAGATAGATATGGTTACAGAAATCTGATTTCCAGTAATTACAGTACAAGAACAGAGGAAACATTACCAGAATTATTCAGAACTTCTTACATATTCTTACCTGTATTGTCACTATATCCTATCTAGTGATTTATTCTAATTTTACTTCCCTTTTTTTGTTCATTTGCACCTTAAAACTACATCAGATAAGAATGCGTAAAAGTCTGGAAGACACTATGCTGTGTTGCTTAGCTACACAGTGAACTCTACCAACATAAAGCCTATAAAGATAAACATATCGCTGCAGGCTGCTCAAACCAGCAGATATTCATTGATGGAACAAAGAAAAGGATCAGGTTTGATTTTAAAATAAAATTAAGTAAACAGTATCTAGCAATCTCTGGAGTCAGTTTGAGAATTACTTTTATTGTACATGCAATTGCCTGATTAGTAACTTAACGCTGAGAAGTTTGAGGCTAATAACAGACAGCACAACCTGCTCTATATACAAATTCAGCACTGCTTTGAGCTTGTTTGGGCAAGATAGGCCTCCAGAGGTCCCTTCTGACTAAACAGTCCTATGAGGTATGATTCTGCAGCATAGAAATCCTAGCTGCAAGAACTCATATGTGGCACACGCTCTACTGCAAAAGGATCAATGAATCCTCACTAGAAGTAATTTACCCAGTTTCAGCAATGATTTCTGGAGCTACATATGTTGGGGTCCCACAAACAGTGTATAGCGGTCCGTCCACAATAGTCGCTAGCCCGAAGTCCCCTAACTTCAGGGACTTGCTTCCATCTTGGTGTTCATAAACCTAAATTAGGAATAAAATTACAATGTTTAAAAGAGTTCTACCAAGGGAACTACTGTATCATTTATTAACTGTCTGAAACATTCCTTTTAATTTACAGTCTTCCTTGCATACAACATACTTACCAGCATGTTTTGAAAATTCAGAAAAATAGGACAATTTCCCACAATGTTTGTGAAAGACTTACTTTGCTTTCTGGCTAATAAAGGATGTTTTTCCTCTCACTAAAAGCTAAAGTTCAAAAGCGAAGGTCTGGCCTTCCAGACCTTCTTCCTATGTTAACTCCCCACTGACAGCCAATTCACAGTGTAGGTGTTTTGAGTTTTTGAGTTTTACTTACAAAGAGCTTAAAGGGTCACACAGAGAGTTCACATTCTTAGATAAGACAACAGTAAGCAACAACACTATCAATAGCAACAACAGATGCTTTCCTGTGTGCTGAATTTTTCTGTGTACACAATTTGAAAATCTAGCTCAATGCAAAAGAACAAACCCAAACCTGTAAACAGGCAGAAAATGCTTAAAATAAAGACTAAAAGTTATTTAAATTATAAATTGCACTATAATTCTTTATTTAATCCAACTATCACTTGGGTTCTTGTTGCCCATTTTGAAACTGTCCATGATGCTTGCTAATGCTATTTATCATAACACCTTAAAAAGTGGAAACACTCTCAGGAGTGCTTCTTAAAGCATAGATACATTCCACTATTATTTTGTGGACCAAATTATAGCGCCATATAATCTGGCATGTCCACAGTGATACCATGAAAACAATCAGTAATGCCTGAGAAAATGAGAAGATATCATGCTTCATGATCAAAAACAACACCATCCTTAATACCCATCTCAAACAGCCAGTCCTACATCAGACATCAGACTTATCTACAAGTGTTTGCAAAGCAAAATTCTGGATTTTTTTCTTAAATAATTCAGTGCTTTCTGCAAAGGACCCTTGAATGGTTCACTCAGTGCAAATGAAATACTTGGCTGTCCTATAAAACAAAGTAAAATAAAATAAAATCCCAAAGCCAAGCTTCTCCTTTGTTACTGTTTGTCATTTGAGGGTCCGAGAGGAACCCCCACTCTATCCTGAATTACCACTTCCACGTGACATAGTCACAAGCTGACATTCAGAATACACAGTATTCTTTTCCTTTCCTTACTTTATTTTCAACAACAAAATTGGATCTTTAAAAGGACCAACAATTTGATATAGATTTATATTTCTCTGCTGATAAACCAGAAGAAAGATAGGCTTGGAGAAAAGCACTGGAAAGAAAAGCAATTATGGTTTTATTAAAAACACAGATTGTTAAATACATCTGGTTCCTGAAACTAAAGAAAGTGCTCCTTGAAATGGCTGCAATAAATCTAATTTCAACAACAGTTTTAATTAAAGGCTAGAGACTAGAGCTTTAAATACTCACTTGCTGAAAAATGTAAAGTGTTCACTTAGACATTAAGAGCTGAATTCAGCCTAATTAGCATCTCATATTATATTTCATGCTGTTATAAATACACCTCCGAGTTGTGCTGACCTAATGATCGTTTCCTCCATTAACGGACTGCACCTTGTGTATACCAGAGATCATTTATGGGAAAGGCTTGTTTGGCAATATTTACCAATGGAGGAAGTTTGGTACTGTGCATTTTCTGGTAGTTTGCTCCACCTGTTTTCAGGGACTACTTTCCTTGGAAAACTACTTCAGTTAACTTGTAAAACAGAAGAAAGTAACTTTTCCTTACTCTGTTATAACTCCATATAAAAAGGATCCCATCTTGAAGCTGTGGTATGTTCCTTGCCAGTCAAGGAATGTGGAAGATAATTTAATGCTCGTGTTATTCAGAACTAACGCTATGTATGTTCTACTGCATTTAAATACCGAAGGGCAATTAAAGAAATGGGAATTAGTGCAAATTACCCTCTATGTAGTGCTTTCACTGTTTTAACTAAGCAGTAAAACTGTGTAATTGTACAACACTAATTGAATGCAGCCACACATAATTGTGTGCCACCATATGTATCCTATTACTATAAAGACTGTCAGTATTTTCTAAGCTGCTCTTGTGATCACTGCAGATGGCAACAGTCAGAGAAGTTGTTCTCCAGGGTTTATTATATGGCTATAAAGACATCCCATGACTTGACAAAATAAACGTGCTAAATAGCGGCAATTATGAAAAATGTTCCAATTAAATCGTGGAAGGCACTCTCTAGAGAATAAAAAATGTGCATGTTGGTAAAAAATCACAGATGATCAGCATACCCTAAAATCTTAGATGTTGACTGTTGGGACAGGTTACAAGTGTTTTATACATTCCAGGAAAATAACTCTAATGGCAGAATGGTGATAAAAGAAATACCCATTTGTCAGGTAAGAAACACATAAGGGCATGGACAATCAGTGCCAGAGACAAGGTCAGAACCAAGCTAAGATTGGTTCCAAAGCTCTCTTCCAAAACAATTCAATTCTTTTGAAGTCTTGATAAACCTTAGAGAATTAGTATAATTTGTTAGTCATATGCTGGCTTTTGTGGTTAGGATGCTGTAAAGAGTGACATACCGTGTACTCACTGCTCAGTATCAATTGCAATGTAGTTCCTTTACATACGTACAACACGGGAAAAATCACTTATAAGCAATTTGGTTACAGGGCAAAACAACACAATTATCACTGGTAGTGGGTATTCCAGAGATGGCTGGGCTGGAAGATTTTATTCTCTCTCTGTTGCCTTCACCTCCCGTCAACTTTCCTCTCATTCCCATAAGATTCATTCTCCTGTTGTCAGGAATTTAGAGACATCTCAAGACAATCCCCTAGACCAAGACATTACTGCACATCCCATGTCAAAGCATTAATGAATCCAGGCATGTGATTGCCATAATTTATGCATGCAGCCACCTGTGAACACTAAGGGCTGCTAAAGGAGTATCGACCATTGGTTTCTAATTAGATTTCTGCACAAGTTTTTAGCAGTTTCTGCAAAATTAGGACAGACTACTTCCTAACCCAGAATTAAGGAGGTATCTATCACTATAGGACCCTCAACTATAAGAATCCAATTCCCTGGAATTTTGTCAAGATCTACTGAGTCAACTTTCCAATAAAGACTCTTCAGTGTTGAGCAGTAATAAATGCATGGCAGACAGCACACAGATGAGAGAACTGACGTTCTAGGCCTTGTTAACACTGTCCTATGGTTGTAGAAGATATCTTCATACTGGAACATGTCAGCAGTAATTAGGAGAAATTAATTTATTGGAAGAAATTAAACAAAATCAGCTGGAGAACACAACTACTGCATTCAAGAAAACAAAAATCCCAGTAGGACAAAGCGTCAGGTTATAGTTTTCATTGTCTCATATAGGTTTTGTGAGGAAAAGGAAAATTTAGGCTGTTTATTTAGAGAAATATCTATAGAGAAGGACTTGGAAGGTTCTGCTCTGACATATTACATGATTTCTGGGCACAACATTTATACAATCTTGGTAAAACTGAGCTGCTGCTAATTGCTTAAGCAGCTGCAGACATACGGAATGGTCCATCAGTGGCACCATTTCTTTGTATTTATGTGAAGTCTGAGATTACACAGCAGCTCACTAAAAGTTCACTTCTAGTGATCACTAAAATCATTCTGTTGCTGAGTCCAGGGGAACAGTTTAAACATACCAGCTGATGTTATTGGCTTTTCTGTGACAGCTGTTAATCTTAGGAGAGCTCCATAATGCTAAGATTAAAACTAAATGACTTAAAAGCCTGAAATAAACTTGGGGTGTGTCTGGAAGGAGAGAAAAATGCAGACCTTCTCTCACACACTCCAAAGTTATCAACAACACTGAAGCTGAACTGTCACTCACCAGGAGGTTCTCCGGCTTGATATCCCTGTGAACGATGTTCAGGCTGTGAAGATATTTGATGGCACTGGCCAGATTGTAAAGCATCCCACTGGCATCCCGCTCTGTGTATTTGTTGGTGGAAGTAATAGCATCAAAAAGATCTCCTCCCTGGAGCAGAATGACCATAGCATATAAGTAACATTATTTGTGAAATGACTGAAAAAAAAAATTGAGGGAACATCAAGGAGTACCATTTGTAGAGGAGAATGAGGCAGGAGAAACAGCAGTTTTCTTGCTTTGTGTAATGTCATGATATCTCCCATGGCAGAGGCTGAACATATCACTAATTCAGTACCATTTGCCACGGCTCACTTGGACAGCCATGAGGATGGAGTCTCCAAAGCAAACCATTCCCACCTGCTGCTGTTTCTATAACTTGTCCAGCACTTGCCAACCCTTGTGTTTTGGGTCCCTGCTGCAAATTTCTGGCATGCCTACATACCTGCCTGTCATGATGCTGCATAACAACTCTTGACATTTTTTTTATAATTACAAACAGGCTGACACCACATTTTTGTGCAAAGCCTGACTGAGCCCCAGAAAGCTGAAGAAACTCCAAATAACACTCAAACCAGCTACTTGCCATTTCTGCTAGCCAATTTTAAAAGTCCGTTTCCATACCATAAAACTTTCAAAATTTGCATTTTAGAAAGGACTTCCTCTGCCCAAGATGTGAAGATTTTCATAGTGAGATGTTTTTGCAGCTAATATTTAAGAACTCTACAGTATATATGGCAAAATCATACTGAAAGACATTTTAGGATTAACATCAGTATTTCATCTTAGCTACAAATACAGATGGCAATTTGTGCAATTTCCAGGTCAACATGTAGTCTAATTCAGCGGAAAGTTTCTGCAAGTGAAAGTAAAAATAGGAAAAAGAAAAAGAAATACTAAGTGGAAGTCCAGAAAGCAAGACTGAGGCAGCCATCACAGTTGGATCATTTTGCCAGGGCTGAGATGGCAAGCAGGAAGAAGAACATGTGAGTGTTTGAAGAAAGAGTGGGAAAAAAAAAAAAAAAAAAAAAAAAGGTGAAAGAAGAGATTATGGTGGAATTGCGATGGAACAGAGGAAAAAGCAAATGTTTTTTGAGAGACATAGCCTTTGGCCAAAACCAAAGCAGCACCATAAAGGAAACACAACGACATAAAGGCTAACAACGACCAAAACAAAAAAAAATAGGGAATGGATTATTCTGCAAAAAACAGTCACAACATCAGGAGAAAAAATACACCACAAGAAACAGTATTGTGAAGAAATGGAAGGTATTTTCTGAAGGCAACAGAAAAGTCACAGCTTTTGCCAACTCTCATGATTTTATCAACAGTCTCAAGATATCTGGTCAATTTTTAAGGCTCAGTTGCAGGTTAGTAAAACACTGCTTTCACTCAAGAGAAAGAAGGAGCAAGGAGAAATGAAAAAGAATTTTTCCAGAAATGAAGGCTATGAAGAAAAAAATAGGAAGAGGCAACTACTATGGGCTTGAACCTAAGAAAACAGATATTACTTAAAAACAATGCAAAACAAAACAAAAATCAAAACTAATGAAAAATCAGCATCGTTGAGATGCAGCTGAAGACCGCCAATGCAGGTTTATTCCCACCACAGATGCCAAATTCCAGCTTTGGAAAGTACTTGGAGCCAAAGATTGTCAAATCTGGACTGCATCAGAACCTCCTGCTCTGGCTGGTGACTGATGAAGATACATCAAGGTACATAGTGTGAAGGAAAAGGAGGAAGAAAAGGGCAAGTTAAACCAGATAGAAGATTAGAGAGAAAGGCCAAATATTTGGCAAAAGTACAATACCATGTTCTTCATGGCATTACCTGATCCCTAAGTATTAGATATCAGCATGTGGCAAACTATGTGGGATAAACAATCTATCTTCCCTAGGCTCCTTCCTGTGAAGCCCCTGTACCAGCTGCTTTTTAACATGAGGTCGTGGATTAGACAGATCTTTGGTCTTATCTAATATGTTCCAGATGCTCAGGAGAAGTGTCTATAACATCAGCAAAGGATCTGTCTCAAAACAAAGAAAATGATCTGAACTGAGAAGAGAAGGACAAAAGGAAGCTGAAACTTAGAAAAAGAATGGAAAATTTTGGTGTGAAGTCAGAAGAAAAAGAAGTGTTCATGTGCAAGGATAACCCAACCCCCAGAAAAGAGAGGATGCAGAGTACATCAACAGGCAGCCAAGACAATCTGAAGCAGAATCATTTTCTCCACTAAGTCATCTGCTTAGTGAAGTTTCTCACCAGGTAGTCTGAGAAGAAAAGAGTGTATCTTTAGCCTGTGAGACTCTCTGCAGTTAAAAGAGAGGTGATATCCTGGAAAGAGTTAACACAGCTGACAGCTGCATCAGGCAGAATGTTTTTCAGACTTCCCTGTCCCTGAAGAGCACTTTACCCTGCAAGGTTCTGCTTAGCTGATTCACACAGCGGGTCCCTATCATTTATTCAGGCACAAGGGGTGAGCACAGGCTGACATTTCAGCCTTAAATCCTGTGTTCAGGAGTGAAATCAGACCAGCACATCTGAATGCAGTTTTTATCATCTGTGCACATGAGGAAGTATACTTGGAAGTACCGTAACCAATTATTTATTTATTACCTTGTTATGTAAATGATATAATCTCTCCGTTTTTTTTTTTTTTTCTTTTTTTTTTACTGTGAAAGTGAAATCATATCCTGGAGCAGTAAAGGAAACTCTGTAATAAATCTTGCTTGTAAAATTGGCCAAACCCCTGTTAGGTTTGAATAACAATTTTGTTTCGCTGTGTAAAAAGGCAATGTGCCAGAAGCCAGGTCTTTGCTTCCTTTTACAAGCACCACTTGCAATGTGTTTATATTTGTATTTATGAAGTGCTTTTTCTTACACTTTACAAAGCAATGAATGGCCCAACTGCCACAAGGTGAGGGCGGTATTTGCAACAGTCACTTATGTCAAGCATGTTACTACCAATTAATACAGGGTGGCATTAAGTGAAACTGTGCTCTGCAGTATCGAACCTTTTCTCCTCGAATTTCATTCCTCTCTGTGAGTTTGATTTAAACTCAGCTCTTCCAAAGTCATTCAATAACAGATGGTTAATCAATTCTAACAGTGCATGTTATGAAATGGTAACAGTCAGCAATTGGTGAATTAACAATTAATGTCTTCCCAGAAATACCTTCCCTGGTGCCCATAGAGTATAGCAAGGCTTTTTTCTTTTTTTTTTCCAATTAATTACTAGGGAACAGAAATTTGCTTCATAGAAAGCAATCTTCCCAAGACTAGGATATTTCTTAATTTCTTCTATTATTCCACATAAAAGGAAAGAACATGAGAACAATGCTCTCTAGGATACACGTACTGTATAATGTCTTCTAAACCTTTCCACTGCATAACTGCAAGTATAGATATCTTACTATTTTCAGCAACCCTGAAGAACAAAGAAGAAAGAGTGCAAGAAAACAGATTTTTCCAGAAAATAATGGATGGTTTTCTTCATATAAATCTTTTAGGCTCGTTATTTTGAAAGAGTTTTTGGTCTCTTCCTCTCTTATTAAGCTGAGTAGGTCTTTGATTAAAAATTCGCTGGAGACTACAGTTGGAACATTTTTCAAGCATGAATAGCACAGCAGGTTGCACCCATAAAACTGGCTATGTGCTTAAGTCTTGGCATGTTAGACAAGGCACAGCTTTTACTTCTTAGCACACCTCATGGGGCCAAGATGAAAGATTGATTGATAGAGGCTGAAGCAGTGGCGACACTAGATTACAATGTTGTGCAAGAGTACTCAAGGTACACTCAAAGATGCAAGATGTCATGGACAATGGTAAAAACATACAGCAGTATGGATCTCAGTGAGCTCGCTTACCATACAAAAGAGCAACGATTATGATTAAAATAGTATTAGATGGTTAATGCCAGCTGTGCTATTTTGCATTGCACTCCCAACTGCGTTAGAGGTCTGTACCTATGAAGAAGGTGGGAAAATTCTTTTGGGAATGGCTGAGGAGAGGCTTTCACAGTGTAAGAGTGTAAGCATTTTGCTTTTTTTGTTAGCTTTTAGCCTCTCCAACAGAGACTAAATGGGGACACTGAGTACCCCATTCATTCCTTGCCACCAGCATATCCCAGTGTGCTTCCTCAGAGCTTGGACATGGCTGACAGCAGGGTTAGCTACCTCCTGAGCTGTAGACCATAACCAGAGCTTCCTATGGATAACAAGGCTTTCTCAGCCTGTTGCAAAGACAGGGATAATCTGCGGCCATCCACCCATGGGCCCCACCTGATGGCCCCTTGCCTGGCAGCACAGCAGCTTTGCAGAGAGCTGAAAAGTGCAGTCCTGAACTGGAAACCTGGCAGCGTCACTGCTGCTGCTAGACAGCATAGGAGAGAAGAGACAAGACAAAATACTTTTAATTCTCCTTTCTTTCCTACTCAAGAAGTTCCTGAAGTAACACTTGGACCTGGGATCATCCTACCTAACACTGCAAGGAGGGGCCTACATTAAGAGCACTCCTGATCTCCACCTACAATCAATGCAAAGCACTGCAGAGAGAAGCCCTGCTTGCCAAAATCTCCTTTTCTCACCACCTCTGTTGGTGCCTATTTCTCACCACAGATGCAGAAGATTTCTGCCTACTGAAGGTGAACAATGCTTTTAATTCAAGTGGAAGTGATCCAGGTCCCAGGGTTCAGAGTGCCTGTCTTGCTCTCATGTGCTGAGCGTACTTAGACACAAGACCTGCACAAAAACATTGCTGCACAGCAAGGGCTTCCTTACTGTAATACTTTCCTTAAACACTTAAATCAGTAGATTTCCCAAGTGCAGGCCTGAAAGACTGCCCCAGGAGAACTTGCTGATCAAGACACAGGAGAAGTGGATGCTAGAAAGATTTCCTTCTCAAATAGCTGAGGAAGGAAGAAGGATTGCTATTTCCATTATGAATGCAAAAAACAGGTGTATTCTGTTAAAATAAGTATGGAGGACAACATGTCCACAGTGATTTTCTGTTCTCATTTGGATAATCTACTCAAAAGTATTTCACCACCTTTTATGCACAGTGACATACTGGTGTATTAGCACCAGAGCCAAGAGCTAAATTCAGATCTCATACATTGTGTTGTTGACAGTATAGGGGCAAGAGATGACCTGGATGAAGTTTCATAATCTAGTTTGAATAAATAAAATATGGAAGTTACAATGAGGTAATAAATAAGGCTCCAAATATAAAATACTGCATTTGCAAAGTTACTTTTCAGAATGGAGATGCACTTTAAATAGGTTCTTCTCTTTCCCTTCCCCCTTCCTGCAGCTGAAATTTAGGTTATTATCAAGGATGCAAATCTGACAATGTGTTAATATAAATCAATGGAGAAAACAGTCAAGAAATATTGTCTATATTTAGCACAAATTCACAGAATGTAAGGAAACTCTATTTTATCAAAGAATATTAAATTTTTGATATTTACATCTGATCAGACTGGGGGTACTTTCAGTTCATTTCATGGCAGATCCTTTTTGCTTAAGAGGGAACTTTTAAAAGAGAATACTTTTGGGAGGGCAAAACTGGTCATTCTAGGAACATCTGGATGTTGTGTTGAGGGACATGGTTTAGTGAGAACTATTGGTGGATGGTTGGACTGTGGGTCTTTTCCAACCTTAGTGATTCTATGATTCCCAAAGTACTCTTCATAGGGCATTTCTGAGCATGGTTGACAGAAAGCTAAATGCGTAGATACTCCGAAGCTATAAAAAGTATTTGACTGTGGGTTACACATCTTTCAGTAGGGCACTGGACAGGACCCATGCATTATATTCATCATGACATGATGCTATGATTTTGACTAAGCTTTAGTACCAGTACAATTTCTGAATATGGTTAAGACATTTTTAATTAATTTTAAGCAAGCAGCTTAACTCCAAATCACTCACCTTTACAAGCTCCATGACAAGGTACAACTCAGTTGGCATGTCCATCTCCTCAATCAGAAGTACAATATTGGGATGCTTGACTCGTCTTAAAATGGACACCTCATTCTGGATCATGTGCTCCTGCCACATAGAAGAAATTTTCAGTGACTACAGATTGGTGGGAAAACCTTTCAATTCCATGTACAGTGGAAAATACAAAGATGACTGGGACCTGTGTGGATTCTTCAGGGTTTTTTAAAAGGTTATAGATAGTGCCTCTGGCAGTACAGAAGAAACACGTATAGAAACAGTATCAGTGTGGTAATTGAAAAAAGAACAGAGAAGATAACACAGAAAATGAAGTGCAAGAAGAGACGCGTTTCTGACACATGAAAAAAATGACAGTATGGAAGCTTTTAAGTCTTCTCTAATGCAAAATGTCACATTTAGTAATGTGACTATTTTCTCAGATTTTTTTTGTTATAAAAATTTAAAAGGTAACAAATTCATTTTGTATAAAGGTGACATCAGTTTGATAACCTGGTGATACTGACTGGTGCTTTTACAATTAGAATTATTATTTTGCTCTTTTCTATTGTATCTGGGATTAAGAAAGGTAGGAGGCATAATTACAGAGGTCAAGAGCAAGGGGAGTGAACATGCCCACTCACAGCCTATCAAATGAAAACAACACATGCATCTTGAAAGGCCCCTTCAAGTCTTTTATGCTAATACTCCAAGGGTCTCAAGATGGCTGGCTTGCAAAGGCTTCAGCCAAGAAGATGGCTGATTTCTTGCTAGGAAGAAGACAAATATGAACTGCTTCCCAAATCAGTCTCTCACAAAATGCTTTTTTGTTTGTTTGTTTGTTCGTTTTGTTTTGTTTTGTTTTTAAAGAGTTTTGGCCTCACTAAAAATTTCATACTTACTTTTCCTCTACATTTACTTTTTTTGATTATTTTCAGAGCATATTCTCTACCAGTTGATCTGAGGAAAGAGAAAAGAAAAAAAAGTTAAGTTCAATCACTGAATATTTTTCTAAGTCAAGCCTTGATTTGTCATTTGAGCACATTATTAATGACTAGCTCTAGATAAGAATTTTGTTTGAGTTGTTTTATTAAAAAATGAAGCTCGTATTTGTTTTTTTTTTTAATTAAGACATTTCAATACTTTTGAAACAAAATCTCAATTTTTTTCATTTTACAGTGGTTTCTGATCTTTCTTCTACAGTTTCATATAAAACTTGATATTACTTAGAGATCTCAATCTTCTCAAAAATTGAAGGTTTTGTTCTCCATAAAACAGAACAAAAAAAAAAAAAAGAAAATACTTTTTCTTTCACATTGCATTTCTGCGCTCATAACTGTTAAGATAAAAAAGTAAATCATTGCAATAATGTATTCAGTAAATACATGTTATCTAGCAGAGTTAAATATGATGTTTATTAGATAGAATATGAAAGGTTCTGGGGACAATAAAGAGAATTAATTCAGGTGGTGGTGTTTTTTGGAAATTCTTTAATATTTATCACTATTACATACATATTTATTATAGAATACTAGCATAGACAAAAAAGCTTATAGAGAAGTTCACAGAATTGATTTTCACTTCTTTATCAAGTTATAAACCTAATATAAGGCTGTAAGTTTGAAAATTAGAAGCTCTGTTCACAAGATGTAGTTTCACTATTAGGTTAAATGAAGAATTACCAATATGGGAAAAAGATGTTACTGAAACACTTTTGAAGTAAAAATCAAAACAGTTTGCATGTCTATTTATATTGCCCTTAGGTGTACGTTTGGACAAAAAAATAAATTAATAAACGACCTCCCAAGACTATGAGGTGATATTTATCAGGGAGTATAGTGATAAAACAAAGTTAATGGATTTAAATTAAAAGAGGGGAGATTTAGATTAGATATTAGGATGAAATACTTCACTGTAAGGGTGATGAGGCACTGACACAGGCTGCCTAGAAAAGCTGTGGATTCCCCATCCCTGGAGGTGTTCAAGGCCAGGTTGGACAGGGCTTTGGAATACCTGTTCTGGTGGGTATCATCCCTGTCCATGACAAAAGGGTGGAAGTGGATGATTTGTAAGGTCCCTTCCAATTCAAACTGTTCCCTGATTCTATGTTTTTTCATCCTTAGTGTATCAAAAAGTAGCTAAACTGATTCATTAAATCCATATGTAAGTTAAATGGAGAATTGAATATGTATGAAATTGTGTACCACTTGTCAAGCAGAACATGCAAAATGAGTCCTGAACTGAAAGTACTGCATTACCAAAATGACTGGGCATTTTCATTGCCATATTTAAGCATGGAGGTATCTTCTGGCAATGATGTAGGCATTAATTTAAGGGTCCATAAGAACAGCAGTGAAGAGCATAAAAAAACAAATGTATTATAGCTGTTCAAGTTCTGAGGTTAGTGGAGAACACAGTCTGTAGACTGACGTCTTAAGACAATTAAATGACTACAAAAAGATCACAGTGGATGCTGACATTTAGGACTTTAAAAAGGAATATAACATCACTTGAGTAAAGAAAATATTAAAACTTCTGCACTTTTCTACTAGAGGTCTTAATTCCATGTGTTGGTGCTTGGTAGCTACACACCCAACTCAGAGAAAGGACAGACAGAGCTATCTACACTATTTTGGGGGAATGAAAGAAGGATGTAGCAGAAATAATATTAGAAATTAAGATATCTGCAGTCCAAACTCAGATAAAATATGCTCTCTTTCAGTAGGAGTGTCTTTCAAACTCCTTGGTTGCCGTAGGAATGCTTCCTTTCTGTCATGAGAAAGGAAATTGATGGTTTTTGTTGGCCATGGGAGACTACATGTACTCAAAAACACTGCGAAATATGAGCTAGTGAGGAAATGTCAGAATTTTGAAGTATCTGAAAGTTAAAAATGAACACATATGAAAACACCGCAGGACAAATTGTGCATACGATGGAGCAGATACGTAATGAGCAGATGACAACTCTGACTGCTCTTTGTTTTGGTAAAAAGAAAATTAAAGTGAAGATAATGCAAATCCTTTCCCCTAAAAGCTGCAGAGCCATGGGCTGTCAGCAGCCCAGGAACCTCCATAAATTACACATCTGCCAAATATCACTCCTGGCAGTGCCAGAAAGGCAAGTAAAATGGGCATATCACCTCTCGGCTATTACTTAGACTGAACAATAAAAAAGTGCACATGAAGTACAAAACACATTACCACCGGATTAGAGTCTGGAACCACAACACTAGCACAGCACACAGCATCAGGCCTACAGTTCATAGAAAGGTTCTGGGCCACATTCCCTGGTGTTTCAGCCTTTTGCTGAAAGCCTCAAAGTTCACAGAGATTTCCGTTATGCTAGAGGCAAAAATCTATCTTTATTACTGTTGTGAGTGCATTATTTATGATTGTGTGTGTGCACATTCAGGACCATAAAGAATGCACGGAATGGAATGTAGAAGTCACCACAATGAATATTTTGATCACTTTTGGTTTTTGTTTGCACTGTTTCTGGTAGGAGGAAAATGCCTGTGAATGCATTCCAAGTATTGGAGTGGCTAACCAGCTCACACAGCTATGGAGAAGACATACCCATGTGATCAGTGGGGATGTGTAACACAACCCTCTCCTACTTGTTTAACACCTCACAGTGTTATTCCTTTGAAGTCTAATGCACGCAGGAACTGTACAACAGCAAAAAAAGTGGAGAAATCCTCTGTTCAAGGTATCACCCCATCAATTCTGGTTCTAAAAACAATGGACAAATCAGACTTTGAAGTGAAGCGTTTGTTGCTTAGAAAGACTGTGAAGAATGTTTTGGAAGTGTTTTACATCTACTGACTTTAATTTACTCTCAGAAACTTGAATTTCACCTTCCACACTTGTGATAGCAAGAGTATCCTCCTTTAGAAATGGAAACTAACAGAAATAATTCTATTTTGTTTCAGTGCTCAAGCTCTTTCAGAATAGTAGCTCACTGACATACATGTGAACTATACAATGGTATGGCTTGGAGACAATAAGGGTATTTGTGTGGGAACTGCACTATTTATTTGAATAATTGCACCACTTTAACATACACCCACTAGATACATCATGTTGCTGGATACTCCAGGGACTTGAACGATACACAGGAGGACAGGAAACAGCATTCCTTTTAGCTCTCTAGAACATTATACTCAGTGTTATTTTTAGTGGGACCTATGTTTAATATTGTTTGTGTCTTTTCTCTCAACTTGAGAAATGGTGATGAGGCACACTAGACCATTTGAACTGGCTCTTAGCACACATTTTCACCTGTATCAAAACAACAAAGCACTACTCCATCACATGAACTCATTCTCTTGGTCAGTATTTATTTTTATTTTGCCTTTTTCTTTTTCCTTAATGATGCATTTTTACCCATGCCTCTTTTTTCATCCATAGCGCTGAACGGTGCTTTCTTACTTTCATACTCTTTTGCCCTAATTCCCTTAGGTTTCCATGTTCTCTAGTTCAGCCCTCAGACCCTGGAGTTTGATACGAGCAGCTATGCCTCTCTGCACAACCAGCTCCTCCAGGATCTCACTCTGAAAGAGCTCTGAAGGCCTCACAAGAGTCCTGGCAAGTCCCACAAGCACACTGTAGGCTGACACTCTTCCCCTTCCCCTGAGAGCTACCTTAACGATCTCCAGCTTGCCAGACACTATACACAGACTGGGATCTGTCTTTTTCCAAGCCAAGGTCATTTATCATCATCTGCCATGAGATCTACCCTTGACTTAGTCTCTAGGATTAAAATCGCGTTTGTGGCAAAAGGTTTTTCTTTGCGACCAAAGGAGAGGCTACAGACTTCTGTATGTCTAGGATATGATTACAGTGAATATAAAATTTCATTCATGGAATTTCATTATCAGAACTCAACATCTTTATTGTTCTTTCTTTTGTACATTTCCAGCTCCAGCTGTTTTGTGGGCATTTGGTTTTTTTTTTTTGCCCTCTCTGCACTACTACCATTCAACATTAACAATCTTGAAATCACTTCAAATACAGTTATCTTCTGACTTTTTAACTTCATAATCTCTATTTATTTATCAATATCACCAAGAAGCACCAGCAGTTCTACTTAGCATTTCTGACTTCTGTTCTCTACTTTTTTACATCTGAAATGCTGGTTTGACCCATTTCAAACAAAATGGACAAGATTCATGTGAACAAATTTAGTTACTGACATCTGAGTCGGTCAACCTGACCATTTTCAACAATGCAGACATTAGAAGTGACTAATCTAGAGTGGATGTTTAAAATTAGTCTAAGAGTTTGTCTTCAGGGGCAACTGTTCTTCTAACTGAAGGGCACTGAAGAAATTAGAAGTTAGATGTTGACCTCACTACAAAACAAGCAGGAGATTAGATGCACATTCTATCAAAGAACGACATGGAAGAGGTTACTCTTCAGCATCAGACGTCAGAACAGATGGTTCTGAAGCCAGCTTTTTGTGCTTTCCATAACCACTAAACTTCATACAAAGCTTTCTAACATCTTTACAGAATGCTCCTGGACGTAAAATGTTTCATCGGCCTACCACAAATGGCAAGTTGCAAGAATATTGTGCAAGAAAAGATGTTATTTCAGTGAAGGGGGAAAAATATAACACAAAGAACTGGTAAAATTATGCTGTGTGCAGTAGAAAAAAAACACAAAACCCACAAAAATTTGAATTTATAGATTGTCTTTGGACTCACTCTCTTTTCACATGAGAGAGCATTAGTCTAGTTTTTCCATCTGGCATTGAGACATTACCTTATTCCACACGTCCTATATTCTACAAATAAAGACATGATCTAGAAAAGGCATGACATTAATGATTGCTTTTACAGTAATAAGCAAATTATCCTTCTCACCTTTCTATACACTCTTTCACAATAGCAAAATTTCCATCTCCTATAGTCCTTCCAACTTTATACCGTTCTGCTATTGATGCTGGAACCTGGAAACCTTCCTCCAACACTTCTGAAAGAATCATTAGTACATTTTTATTGTTAGTGAAGGAAACACAGATGTTGCACATAACATGCGTTTTAAGGCTACAGTTTAGGAGCCTGGAAACCATTCAGTCAGTATCTCACTTACTGTACAGTGAAACCATGCTGCTGACATTGTATATACTCAACAGGTTTCACACAGATACAGTAAGGAAAAATAAGGTTTCTGGGGGCTCAAACATACCACCATTCCAATGTTACATAGTTTACCATTCCCACTGCAATATGCCCCCAAGACAAAACCAAAATTGCATTTTTTTAATTATGAAAAGGCCTCTGTGAACTGCACAAGCGCAGACCAGCCTCCAAAAAGGTTTGGAACTCCTTGACACAGCATGATTAAATATATGTACCAAAGAAGTCCAACACTCAAGCACTTATTTTATTACATCCTGTAAACTGAGACATCCATAAAACTCCTCATGTGCTAAGTGCTAGTTCTTCCCCTCCCCCAATATTAAATATTTAGGTTTTAAACAAATGTTCTCAATAATACTACCTCACATGCAACCTGGGCACCAGATGTTTAGGTAAAACTGCATTACACAGTGCCCAAGCATAAGAAAAGTTTGTAGTTTCATGTGTTTTAGTGCTCATTCATGTACCATTATTTTAAAATGTATTTAAAATAGCGTGTTACAAATACCTAACATGCCTCTAAAAGCTGGCAGTAAATTGCAGCTGATACAAGCTACTATATAAATACCACAAAGTACAAAAAGCAGCTCAGAAATGTGACTTGAATTTACACTCCTGAAGCCTCTTAACTATGCGTTTTTCTGTTCTTTGTTCCAGTTTAATATTAAAAGAGAAAGCTATATGGGGGCTGAGTTTGCCTGAACTCCTAGGCAGCATGAAAAGTTACTATCAGACACCACCATACATGCTTATAAGTGCACATGAACTGGGAGTACTAGAGAAGACACTATGCCTCATCCAGCTTGGTCAAAGCCCCAAGGGACTAGCTCAGCAAAGGCCCAAGTATGTTCTTTAGAATAATGACAGATGAGACAAAAACAGTGAAAGAAGCCAGTCAGCACGGGGTCACCTGCAGAACTAGAGTATCCTGTACCAGAAACACCTCTGAACAGGGATGTTCAGATCAGATGTGGTCTGGAGTGAACCTGAACTGCTGTCAAGGCTGACGAGCCTCCTAACTGGGAGTCATCCAGTCTGTGATGCTCCCACTTTCTCTGGCAGGAAGGATGACTCATTTCCTACACAGCTGCTGTTATCACTACATTGACTGCTTTGAAATGTCAGCCTTCAAATGTTACCTTCTGCAGGTCCATCATTTTCATCCATAGAGCTGCAAACTTTGGTGGATGCTAATGAGGTAGAGGAGCCACTGTGTTGGGAGCTCTGGAAACGGAGAGACACAAATGAAAACAGATGATTGTTAAGGAGACCAATACCCACAGCATGTCCCAGGTGTTCTGTATGTAAGGTATCCATTTACTTTTGCAGAGCAATATGCAGATATTTATCCAGCTTTTCCACTGAAGTTACACCTTTGGTGTCCCATTTAAATGCAGGCATCCCCAGTTCTGTCTGGCAATGTTTTTCTGTTGTTCATTAGATTCTCCCTACTCTATACACATTTTCTGCGGGGAAAACTGAGGAGCTGTGTGCCCTCTGCAGGCGGGGAACTGCTTTCTCAGCAATCACTAACCTAGCAGGCACCAAAGAATAAACATCTGTTTTGAGTGAAGCTGGCTTTTTGTTATGGGAACAACTCCTCGTTTTGCAAATCCCCCTCTGGTGAAATACTCTCTAATCGTGTTCTAGAAAGGAGAAATCATTACAAAAATGTACGGAGAAAATAAAATATCAGGGTGAATGATGTTTAATTTTCTGAAAATAAAGTGATTGGATATAGTCATCTTGAGGCATGAATCTGCACCTCGGAGTTAAGCCCTTGCACACTGAGGGTCCACATTTGCTGTACAATAAATGGGATAGGAAGGTCTCTGTTCAGCCTCCAGAAGGCAACCTCGACCCACCAGGCTGGATGACAACAATACAGCAGGCAGGATCACGAGGGAAACCATCTCTGTCCATCGGTTACTATGAAAGCTAGGTACGTACTTCAGGAAGACTGCTTCATTGCATATTTCCATGGATGAAACTATACAAAGACACAAGATGGACTTGATGTCACCCCAAATTTTTTATCCTGTGCTGCATAACAACTGTAGAAAAGTAACCACGGTCTTCTAAAATCAGAGCAAAAAGGTGCACTTCTTCAGGTGCTCGCATTGCAACCTGAGTTAGAAATATTCAGAGAATTTCCAAAGCTACAACTTTTTTGGGTTCACTTAATTTCCATGCTGAAAGGTTACAGAGTGCTGCACTCTCTGTATTACACAAATTGTAGCCTACAACACCACAGAACAATGTATGTGTCTGCGAGGTATCTAGATGCCCCAAATCAGGGTGTCACTTTACAAATGTAGCAGCTCCTGCAGACCCATCCCATCCAGTGTATGCAGAACAGGAGACAACTGCGGCAAGAACAACTAATAGTGCAGCAGCTGCATATTTTGCAGAGCATGGAGACAGGATGAATGAGTTAGCAGAGTTAGAAGCTGGCCAGTGTGCTGAGATCATTTGAAAAGACTTATTTCTAATTTCTCTTGCAGTAGATTAAGGTCAGATGATTTAGACAAAGGCTGGACTCAGCCTATTTTTCACTAAATAATCCTGAGAACTTGAGCAGCCCATCTACTAAAAGATTCTTGGCCTGTTTTTTTTCTTTTTTTTTTTTCTTTTTTCTTTTTCCTTTTAATCAAGCCCAGCTCGTTCTTTTCATCCATCCAAGCATTTCTTCTGAACTTTGACTAGAATTAAAAATTCCATTAATCACTTTCTGAACTACTTTTGCTGCCTCTTGACAGCAGACTGATTTTACGTAGCTCATTAAGACACAGCAGCCCTCGTCTCATGATTAGGACACATTTAGGTATGTGCTATTCCCGTGTTAAACTCTGCTACACATCTCAGTAACAACTTACCTCTGTTTCATTTTTGAACAAATGAGCAGATGAGGATCAAGGAAACAGGAAAATGCTATGAACTCTCAGAGATGGAGAAGTCACACTCGAACTTCATTGTTTCTATACACATAATCACAGAGAATTGTTTACTTTACACTCCTGCTTGTAAAATTAGCAGAAGAAACATGTTTTCTCTACTCATTTTGCTGTTTCTGTTTGCTTTCATAGACAAGACATCCAATTTCTTACTTCTTTTTTCCACTCCACAGCATTTTCCTAAAGGAATTACAATGTTCAGTATTTGTTACATACACAATCAGAAACGAATCTTTACATTGAAAGGGTACCACACAAAAAGGTTAGTGCCAGATTTCCAACACATTATTGTAGCATTCTATTCAGATTTTGAATTTTCAATGGTGAAATTACATTTTCCAGTTGATGTCAGGTAAAGCACCGCTGCCTGTGCCACTCTGCAGCTTTCTTTGTCAATTCAGTGCTTCCTTAGAAATTCTCACAAGAATGGGAGATGTTAAAGCCCAGACATAATTTGGTGGCCACATTTTCTCAGAACGGGCACCTACAGAGAGCCAGATTTCTACTTGGGGACCCAATCTCTCAAGTATCCTCAAGCTCTGGTTTAGCTCAGAACCACAACTCAGTCCTTCCGCCATGAGATTCCTCCTAGGTCCCATTTCAGCAAAGCACTTCAGCAAATGTTGTGCTTGTAACAGATAGTCTTAATAGCCTATACACAAATGAAATAATTAAACTCACTTCAAGTATCTTAGGTATAGTTCCCTAAATATGTATTTAGCCCAGGTTTAGTAAACAGAAGTGCCCAAGGAAAATTTAAAGAAAACATAATCTGTATGAGAACAATTCTTAAGTGGCTCTATTACTATTTTCTTTTTTATTATTGCCGCTATGTTTGCTTCCCTCCATAAGTGTGGGTAAGCTAAAATGACAGAACTGAATGCATACACTGTACCATCAGTCTGCAAGCAAAGCACAGAGCACCTTCAGTGGGAGCTGTGTGCAAGCACAAGCGTGCGAGCAGTCCGGTTCACCCACAGCAAGAGCACAGCAGCTAAGACAGCAGATAAATATACACACTGGGATTCTGAAACTTCATTTTTAAACAAAGTAAAAAATATAAAGAAAGCTTATATTTTATTACCTTTGCTGAACCCCTCCTATTAAAGCAACAGATGAAAAGAAAGCAGGAACTGCACATTTGCTTACGTTCAACATATCTACTCATGGACCTTTCGCAATTAAAAGAGACATTGGGAGGTCAACATGACACACGAGTATTTTAGTCTTTATTCAGCCCCCTGGAACAACACACAGGCACTTATTTATTTATCTTTACTTAAGCTAGAAGGACATTTCGTTTATTTAGACTTTAATTAGCTCATTGTTCTCACAAGCTGAAAGCCCTCCAGGTCCAGCAATCCTTGTGGGTCTTGGTGTTCCTTCCAGTTGGCTTGCCAATCGTGAGGCAGTCTGTCGTGCACGCTGTTGCTCTCACAGCTGTGGACCCCGTTAGGGATATTACAGATGGGGGGAGAAAAACAAACTCTAAGCAAGAGTATAATCTCTTCAACACACAAACCTTAATGCAATTAGCTGTTTTAATTTTAAGACATGTTGAGGTGCTTGAAATGTCATCGCTTTTACACAGATTTAAAGGGGTTCATTTGCACAGGTTGCCAGCACATGCTCAGTTTTATGGCACACCTCCATAAAAGCAACGGCATAAAAAAATCAGGTCTTTGGTGTAAGGATTTCAGATCCTATTCGGGTTTATATAACAGATGGCCAACACACCACACATCTCATTGATGTGAATGGAAACATTAGAACTCTAGAGTTTCATCCATGTCTCACTGGGAGATTTATTTAGCAACTGTTTTGTGAATAGCTTGTATCTCAGTGGAAATTGTGCTAAATCCATGAAAAAAGGCAGTAAAATAAATGTTATTGCAATTTTTCTCTCCCCATACTCACCTTTGTCCTAAATTAATCTTAAAACCACATTTCAACTCAACAGCAGGAATCATTCTTGTGGGCTATCAGAATCAGCAATTACAAAAGGAAACTTAAACAAGTACGCCTAAGGAAGTTTGATTATGCAATTCAGATTCCTGAATCTTAAAATCCAAACACTGCATTATATTTTCCAAACCTCTCAAAACCTTTATTAGCACATATGGAGTCTACGAGCACTCTCAACAATAGATTCCTTTGTATTTTCATGGCACGAAGGAAGCATCTGGATGAAATGTGAGTAACAGAAATGCACACAGGTGTAAAGCTTCATTTGGAACTCATGCAGAGTTATGCTCTTTTAGCAATGACATTAATGAAGATTAAAATTAGTGAAAAATGTGTAAATTCAGGAATGAGGCCCAGGATAAAGGAATTATTAATATATTTAAACAATGCTTCCTAAGTTTTTCCCTATTCCCAAGAACTCTACAGAATCAAAAAACCTGGGAAGAGAAAAAGCTGTGTGTGTCAGTAATGTGCTTAAGCTAAAAGTTCAAATCAGTAAGGATAAATAAAATGAAAGCCAAAAACAACCAGCTGAGCCACCAATCTCACCTCTTTTGGAACCCATCCTAGTGTTCAGACAGGTTATAAATAACCTCTGTGAGGCAGCTGTCATGAAGGCAGATCCTTAGCCTATCATCATGGTTAACAGTAAAAAAAGACAATAGTACAGAACAGGTAGGGCTTAAGACTGCCCAGATTCCTGTAATATGTTGCTGTGTTAAGCAAAAAGTAATACAACAAAACGGTACCATTCCAGAAAACAAAAGGTTAAACAGAGTTAAGTTGGTGTAGAAAAATATTTGGATGTAAATTTTGTGAGACAAAACTCATTTTTTTTACTGGTCAATTCAGGCAGAAGCAAAGGGTTACACTGAAACTCTATCTCCCAATTCTATCCAGCAAAAAATGTTTTTGATTTTCCTTTGTTTGATTGCTTTTTGGCCCAGCCAGTTGAGAGGCGGAGGGGGGAAGTTTTCATGTAATCACTGCAGGGCTGGCAAAAAAATACTTCATGGAGAAACATCAAATCCTCGATCTTCTTGCTGAAAGATCAGAAGCCAATGGAATTCCATATATAGAAAGAAAAATGATGAAACTGTTTTCTTTGCAAATTCAGATGCTGCACTAAACTGACACATAAGATCCACATTTATTCATGAACTGCTTCATCTGGAAAGGAACAATCAAAAAATGTATGCAGATCTGCTACTTATCCACAGTTCTTTATCCTGCACTGAATTGTTAGATGGTCAATTTAAAAGAGATCTTACATAGGGAAGTGGTAACTTCTTCATTTATGCAATTCTGTATTTACACAGCTTGCAAAAGAGATAAATTTGAACAGCCAAAGTAATAATCACTCATGAGCTTGTTTCTCTTCTTTGAGGGATCGAGGGACCCAGAGTTCTCTATATGGTATTTAGTGGTAAACGCACCTAACCTCTGCTAGGTCCTAACAGCTACTTTCAAAGTGAAGTTGTAATTCAAATTGTAGGCTTGCTCAAGCTTTGGTATCCTCAAGAAGTGAATGGTGATCTAAAAAAAAGGAATGTATCATACTGAAGGAACTGCAAGTTGACCTATAGCATTCCTGTATCCATACCGTGGTTAATATGAAAGTTCCATGTGCAGTAGTGCAATGTGAAGGATTATTTTTTTCTTTCCTAAAGCTCTTCATAAGTTCAATTTCCCACTTGAAAACAATATCAAAATTCAAATCACAGTCAAAGGAGGTTCTCATTTTTTGAACTTAATTAAGAACATGGCACAATCACCTCTTTTTTAAAAAAGTATTTGACCTGTATTCAGAAAACTCTCCTGATATTCTTAACTGTTACTTGCTACACAGAAAGAGTTTGCTTCCAGTATTCCTCCCTTCTATGGCGCTTTTTCCTTTCTGTGCCTGTATGATTTTTTTGGCAGACTTATTTCATAGTAAGCAGGAGGGCTTCAGAAGTAGAAATTGTATCAGGCCCTCTAGGGGAGTCACTGGCAGATTGGCAGGATGACACATCAGAGATGGTAATGTCTCTTCCCCTGCCCCAAACAAACAAAATTTATGAATATTTTCAATAAATGAATATATGTATATATAAATATATAAATAATACATGTATTTTAAAGAGTGGGAAACAGTATCAACAAAACAAGGAATTTCTATTAATCACAGTGAGTGTGTTCTGTACCCTTAGGTTTTTATGGGCCTATTTTTCTATTACTGAAGAGGAGTGCTGCTACAGCTCAGCTGTCAGCAGGAGCTGGTGCCCTGCTTTGGATACAATACATTAATTTCCCACTTAATACTTCAAACCTATCCCTTCACATGCACACAAGACTTACCTATGCACAAATCAAAGCAGGCGTATTTACTGTCTCCAAAAGACCCATTAAAAAACAAATTCTTCCTTGAAGGATCTCTTACATCTACATACCAGGGCCCAGAGTTTGTTATTTAAAAAAGCACTGAACGCGTCCACTATTAAAAGGAACCCATCGGGATGCATGAAGCCCATATGCTTAGACTATGTGAACTGTCAGATGGACAATGCTGATCCAAAATGAATGTGCAAAACCAAGGGTAAGTATTTTTTCAAAGCCTGTTAATCATGTTTCCAAAATAAACTCACTGAGCAGTGTGTATTTTTTAAATATATTTATTACATCACTTACAATAATCTACAGTAATGTTAAATCTAGCGAAACAACAAATTGCAACCAGGATGACATGGTCAAATATGAAACACAAGTACAACACAGTATGATGAAACAGTGGCACAAAAGTGAAGGTGACTTTCTTCATCTGTTATTATACGAAATAAAACATTCATCAGCATTTATTTTTGCAAGTTTGACTTTTTTTTTTCTTGCTGATAAATCAACAGCTATCTTTTTGGTTTCCTGCATCACATCAATACAAAAATGGTATATTTTAAAAAGCAAATATCCAAGCACTTTTCTTAAAAAAAATAATTGTATGCATAACTTTGTAAAATCTTAAGCTTATGTTGGAAATGTGCCAATATTTACAGGATCATAGTGCAACTAACAAAACAAAGAGACCTTAGCACAAACATTGGTAGCTCCTCTTTCACTACAGTTCAAGTCCCAAAACACTGTACTGCAGGGCAAACCACAAACTATTTACCTCATATAACATCAGACAACAAGTACACGCTGAAAACAATATATCTTTTTTCTTCAACTTCACTGTTGAGGGTTAATTTAAGCAAATTCGAATATAATGAACATGCAGAAATACAGACACTCAAAATGCATACAAATGTGTATGCGTGCACTGCGTGTGTTTTTAACCCTTCTATAAACTGTGCATACACAACCCATGTATCTACATAGCCACTGACTTCGGTGGGGAGCTAGGGTGACCAAAAATTTATGAGAGCTGTCAAACAGGCAAAACAAGCCAGTTCAAATGTGTTACTATGGCAAACACAGCTCAGAATGACAGTTTTCAAACACAGGCATTTGCCCGGGAGGCATTACACTCATTTCAGAAGAGTGCAACAATCACTTGCTCACTTTTATCCACTCTAAAGCCACTGCTGGCTGAGTAACATAAGGTTATCTTCATCACTCAGAGTTGCAAGATCTAATGCCATCGCTAACAGATGAACTGAAAGTGAAGGCTAAACTAAGAGCAATCTTGCAGTAGACTGTATACCATTAACTGGATACAAGATAGCACAGACAACATTAACCCAAGTATTCATCAAGTGATGAGGTAATTTAGCACCAGAACAATTTTTTTGTCCATTTACTTTCCCAATATTTTTGACAGAACTAGCAACTTGGGTTGATCAGATGTTCTCTTCTCTATTATTGTTAATCCATTTTAACTTCTAGAGTTAAAAAGCATTTTCTATTGCATACTGTGCGATATAAAGTTCACATTGCAGGGTGAAATACAAAACTGAAAAAGGCAAACAATAATTTTTATTTCAAATTTTAAGCCAAAAAAAAAATCTCAACCTATGTGTTCTTCCAGGAGGTTTAATATGATGTATCCCTTCTTACAATACCCATTTGTTTTCACAGTACTCATTCCTCAGAGTTTTCATTTTACAGACTGTGAAAATGGCTTGAAGGGAAAACAACCAAATATAATGTACTGTCCCTGAACTATTTTAAAAACTGAAAAGCAATTTTCACAAATGGATAGTGAATGTTAACCATTTCACTGAATTTCAATAACAACAACAAAAAAAAGCAGCTAATATTGTGTGACTTAACACTGCAGACCAGTGCAGCTCACAAGGAGATGAAGGTCTGATCTTGTCTAAATAATACCATTTCAACTTCATGATTAATGTTTTGTCTGTGTATATATACTTTGTGCATAAGGTCTTATCCTTCCCACCTTGAAGTCAATCACATTTTTGCCACCAGCTCAAAACAGAGCAGGACCAAGCCCTTGTTTGTACATGAGATCTCTTAACATTGTTCAGAATTCCTAAGGGGAACCACTCGGCGTGGATAGATCGGTACAGCTTCATCGGCTTTGACAGAGCTGAAGCGATTCCCACCAGATGCACATCTTCCCATCATATATTCCCATCATATATTTTCCCCAAATATTAATTTACAGAAGTCACAGATGTGACATAGCTGTGCATCAATTTGAAAGCCATTAATCTATGTATTTGTGCGTACATGAACAGATGTACACATACGCACACACATTCTGTACTTCACATATGAACTGTTTGTTGCATAAAAGAAAAAGAAAAGAGGTTACAAATAATCCAGAGAGTTGCAGAAAGCATTAGGGAAATAATCACAAGTATTCAAAAAGCTCAAAGGGAAGCAAAGCATTCACAAGCTATACAAGGCTCTTTAGCTACATCATTATCACCTGATAGTAGGCACAAATAATGCAGCATACAAAGAACTATAAGAGGTTCGAACACTATAAAGTTACTTGAGCTATTCGGTTATTTAATGCAGCTGATAAAATCTAGGGACAAACTAAAACCTGTGCTGTTGCAAGCAGATCTACAGCATAATGAAACAATTTCAGCTTCACCAATAAACTGAAACCTCCTGGTCTTGCTCAAAAGAAACATTTCATTTCTGCTCATGTATAATGGGAATTACATTCCACACAAAAGGGATCTCAAAGCCTATAAACAGTGTACCTTTTCAATCTCTAAGGGACTTTCATTCCTTAAATGAAATATTAATGATATGTATTGCCCCTGAAAAGCCCCTTAATACAAGTCATATGTTGAAATGATTAAATGCAATGGACTAGCATAATCTTTGCAACAGTCCTGATGGAAAACTTGCTATGATAACAATTACTGATATAAGGCCCATTTTTCTTTTCCACAGCTAGGAAAAACCATGCCATTCCCACTTGCTGGCAATCTGGGCTCTTTATGC
Source organism: Callipepla californica brunnescens (assembly GCA_023055505.1). Classification (NCBI taxonomy): domain Eukaryota; kingdom Metazoa; phylum Chordata; class Aves; order Galliformes; family Odontophoridae; genus Callipepla; species Callipepla californica. The sequence goes on along the minus strand of JALIRH010000001.1, from coordinate 101,943,859 downwards.
AGAACAAACATTCTTAATAAACTGCCTTAAGCAGCAGCAGTCTATAAGGAAGAGAGGAAAAAATAAAATTCCTGGAATTTATTTTCTTTACAGGAAACAGAAATTTGCAAAAAGTCAGTAAGCAATTTGTTCAGTCTAGTGGAGCTCTTCAAGTTTTTGGAAGCTGATCCCAATGTACCTCAACAGGTTTCTTGGGATGAAGTAATACATTTTACTAAGACATTCCCTCATAACAGGCAAGTAACTTCACAGCTGTGCAAGTTTTCAGGAGAACAGGACAGCCCTATGTTGGAGTATGTGAGGGAGACTGTTCCTACTGCTGGTTTTAAATCTGAACTCTGAAGCAGGAATGGCAAAACATGCGCTTCAAAATGGAGTGACCTAACTGCTTCAGCAAACCTACCAGATCAATGACAGTCTCTCCCGGTGACACTGGAACCAAGTATTGAAAACAGAGAAGGTGAGTTTTGTATTCTGCTGCCCTTTCATTTATTTTTGAAAATATTCTCCATAAAGAAAATGATAATGATACAGTGAAGCCATAATGTCACATGCCAACATTTTCCAGATGCTGAATTTTATTATTAATTTTATTATTTCACTGTATTTAAAAGTTGGCATGTGGCAGCTAACCATTTTATTCTAATAAGTACATTTCCCTGCTTTCAAAATATATTAAATCATCGCTAAGTAGATCAAAAATATAATCTCTATAGATTTTTGTTGAGGATCAAAATAACACTAATTTCTAACTCTTAAATCATTAATATTTAAGGTACTAAAAGGAAACGTGTAAAACAGTACAAGTATGTCATCACTACACTCTAGGCTTAAATAAAGAACAGATAAACACTAATGTTAATATGCAACGTACAATGAGAAATATTGCTATTATGTAAACTAACGTAGCTGACTAAGTATCTCACGATAAAGCAGCAGAAAACAAATAAAATTAGTAGATATTTGTTAAGCGTCTGGTTAAAATGCATGACCTACTTTAACACTAAAGGAGTTTTGCATATTCATGCTGTACAAAATGACCACCTCTAGAAATGATGAAAGCAGAGAAATTAGGTCAATAGGAGGATGATTTACAGTACCACAATTTCTGTATGCCTTCATTTTAAAATGACATCAAGCGTCTTACTGCGGCAAATGAAGAAAAGAAAATGTTCTTGTCCTTAACATAAGTGAAAATAATCAGTAGTTTCTCAGGCAAAATGTGCTTCACCAAAAGGTGTCATCATGTGTGTCACACTGTGCTGGTAGCTTGAAGGCCCACAGATTTCCTCTTTAGAAATGTGTCCTCATTTATTTGCAACACCAAGATGATCAGCATTAGCAGCCCTTGTAAGGGAAAACATTCATGTTGCCTGTGACCACTCGTCTGCTTACTCTCTTCAAAATATAAAGAGAACTTTAATGCTGCTTTGAAAGCAGTCACTTTCTGTTCTGTGGGCACGAATGACTTCTTCCCCTTCTTTTCACATAGCCAAAAAGACTAAACTTGGAAAGGAATGAGATTAAAGTGTTCCAAATGTTTGCTCTGCGAGCAGAGAGTGTGGTACAAGCAGTTCAATACGGCAGCTTTTTCTTTTCATCATTTTACCCACTCACTGGTAGAAGCAAAGTATTCGTTAACTGTTCATATCAAAATAAATGAAGTTACCTATGTTAAAAACAGAACATATAATCAGTACTTCAGATGCTAAAAAGAGTGCTATTCATGAATGTGCCAACTACGGATTTGTGCGTTATATTCACCTTATACAATCTTCACTGCTTTACAGTGTGCATAATGCTGTTTAGTATTTGATGGACACATTCAATGGCTCATTCATTACAAATTCTTGCATTAAAATGCAGTGGTAAAGCCAAAAATACCCCCGCACACTAGAATTAATTTGGCCCGACATTTTTAATATCAAATATGCAAAACTCTTTTGTGTGATTCACTATCACTGTAAATTAGCAGCTATTCTCTTTAAAAATGTTAAACCTTCACCAAATCACAAACCATAAACATTGTTCCATTTTCTCTTTTACACTGAGTCTCCTACTGAATCCAAATCATCCGAGGAGAGTGGGCGATACAGGTCCTGTAAGATGAAGTGCAGTATAGATTTGTTTATTGTGCTTGATTGGTTGCACTGTAACTGTTTTACAATCTTTTTGATACTGTGGACCAGAAGATCTTGTTCATAAAATACACATTTTCCATATATTTTTTTTCTTATTTTCATACAAATAATTTTTAATCAATAAATAGATGGCTGGAGTTTTAATGTACAAAATATTCTGAGGCAATTATGTTTTCCTTTGATTCTTTCCCATTAAATATTAAAGCAATATTTGACTTTTCTGAAGTCTGTTAATCCTTTGGAAACTTGGCAGCATGAATTTAACCCTTCTTTTTTATTTTTTTCCCCAATAGACTCTATTTCCCTTTTTGCTGTTTTGTCAAAGCTGTAGGAAAGAAAATGCTTACCTTCTATTACAAAGTAACCAGAACTTGTCACCCACTGGTCATACAGAATGGCTCCAGCAGCATTTGAGCTCCAAATGCTGACACTGATCACAGCCCATTACTGACAATGGGATCTCTTCCACATTTTGGGGTGTGTGAGTAAAGAGACAGCAAATGACCCCCCCCAGTCACTAGCTCTTTCTGATGGTAGCCAAGCAACCAACTCATGACAGTGGAGACAGTCTGAGTGTACGGATTCACTTCAGTTTTCCAACACCCACTCTGAGCATCCTCTGACTGATCAGATAATCCTCAAACTCTGGAGGTGCCAGGGGATGAGACATCGTCCTACTCAACCTACATAGAACAAGAAGCTTCTCTGAGGCACACAGCAGCACAGAATGGAAGAAAAGGCTGAACACAAGGCAGTATGGGCTAGTGTAGCACTGTTTTAAGATGAATTTTTAAGATGAATTCAGCCTAGCTGGTGAGGTGGAGAGGCAGAGCAGCCATGTGGTTGGCAGTTCTCTGCCTCCCTTGCACAGCCACATGCTGCTACCTTTCGGCCATTTCTGAGGATTCTTCACATAGAGAACACGTTTACAAAGTACAACAAAACAAATGCAAGACAAAACATTGGCAAGATCTGCAAGATACAAGAATGCAGAGGAATGGGAAAGCTGATGGACCCTTAGGGGCTTTCCTCTTTTTTAATCACGGGAAAAAAACTGAGAGGGAAAGAAACTGAAAGTTATGCTATGAAACAGAATCTATAACTAGAATAAATGCTATACGAATTTCCAATTTACAAGTCTCAACATGATCTATGCAAATTTATGTTTTACTTGCAGGCATGACATGAAGGGGATTTTAATTCCCTTGAATGGGTTTTAGTTCCCTGGAATGCTTATTCTTCATGGGCACATGTATATACAGCAAGCCATGTCAGACTGCTACATGCTTTAGGAAATCAAGTCTTAAAGAATTTTCTATTTTTGGTTGAACAATCTAGAAATAAAAGACTTCCAACAGACAAGCCCATTCCAAACTAGTTAACAACTAAAACTTCTTTTCTGCACATACAGTTCTGGAGTTTCTAAAATACAGTACAGAAAAAAAAAATGATTTGAGGGCAACAAGACAAACTTTTGAATGGCATCTTTAAAGTGACTACTTATTTGTCTGAATAAAAACAAACAAACAAACAAAAAAAGCTTTCAAGGTTGACAAAGTCATTTGGAAGACTGACTTCTAATATCTGAGGAATATTTTTGTGTTTATTTTCATAACTACATGGTTGCTTTCCAGAAAAATCAGGCATGAGATTTCAGGATCGTACATCCTGCCCTTCCAAACAGTTTTAACTACTTGAAGCATCTGAAAGACTTCTTCTCTTCAAGAACTTTTCTTGCTTGTACTTTGCTGAATTGCTGTACTTACAAGAAATATAAGGAAAATCTACTTATTATTTTGAAAATAGAAATAAAAAGGCAAAACTTGCTGAATTAATATGGCATGGGAACTTCTTCACAGTGAGGGTGACAGAGCACTGGCACAGGCTGCACAGAGAAAATCCTTCTCTGAAGGATTTTCAAGACCTACCTGGATGCCTACCTGTGCAACCTGGACTAGGGAGCTGCTTTGTCAGGGGGGCTGGACTCAATGATCTCTAGACGTCCCTTCCAACCCCTACAATTCTATGAGTTCTTGGACACATCAAAATGAAAAGATCTTTATATACATGTCATGGTTTTATGATTTTTGGTATTGGTATTCATTTTCGCCAATTAAGCAAGAGGTATCTCAAATCTAATTTTTGTTATCCTGTAGGTTGTAAAACAGATGTTTAAAATAATGGCAAGCAACTACAAAATCAGATATAAAGGCAGGAACTATAACTATGCACAGCATTGTAACTGTTTCTGCTCTAACTGTTATAAATCTGAGTTTCAGATATTTCCATTCTTTTTAGAAATTCACAACTAAGTACATAATAACTTAATTCCTTATTAAAAATAAAGAATTAAACTGTGAGAAAGCACGTTAGTTCATAGGGTGCGAGTTTAAATACTCAGAAGCTGAAAACCATAAAAGTTAACATGATCTCTGGTTTGCTTTCAAGTCCTTGTGTTACATTAATCTTTCAAATCTTGCCTTCATCGAATATAGACTGGATTTCAACAGAGATTATATACACAACTTTCACTGACTTCTGAATTTATGGAAACAACTCAGCCATGTGCAAGTGAGAAAGGAAGAAACTTTATCTTGTATGTTCTGGCTTTTGAGGATCTAACATTTTATCGGTCAGGGTACAAGAGCACGATTTTCAAGTTCATAGTAAATGGATCACAGCAACATTCTTGCCTTTATTTACAGCGATGGAAAGCCTTCTGTCAAGGGCCAGAATTTACTTCTTTAAAGGGTGAATGATGAAATGTCAGTATGAGGAGTGATCCCTATTTTAAGTTGCCTAATGCATTCCATAATTAAAAGGAATATTTTCTTTAGAAAATTCTACCATCTGTACTGCTTCTGTAGGTCCTTACCATTCATAGGGCGCAAACTCTTAATCTGTAAAATTACTTCAATTTCATCCCTCTGGATTTAAAACCATGACTTCCTTCCTCTCACCTGTCTTTCCCAGGAAAAACACTGGCAGCCTGCCCAGAGCCCTGAGGATTCTGAAGTACCAAGGCTACAACTCCCTCACAACACTTGGGTGAGGATGCTGAGGAGCTGATAAACTGGTTACACCTAGGGGAATCAGGCTGTGCTAGAATAAACAGCCCCTACAGTCCATGCATCTGATGGCGTGAGAGCACGGGCATTCAAACTGACACTTAAGAAGAGAAAATAAATTGCAGAACTGAGCTGGCATTCCCAGACCTCAGCATCTTATTTCAGTTCTAATGAAGCAGCTTTCAAACTCCACATTAAGAGGGAAACCCAGAAACCTCACTACAGCTTTAACCCCAGAACACATGTCTAACAGCTAATGCTCTTCCTTTGGGCATGGGACAGTAAAACCTCACTTCCCAACACTGGGGGCAAGAAAGGCAGTGAAAGCAGCCTCCTCTTCTGTGATACCAACACTACGTTAACCTCTTAGGGAACAAGTCTGCTCCTGCAGCTGGCTAGTCAGCCCTGTGGTTGCAGACAAAGCAAAACGCCCTGGATTCAAACTTCATTTCTGACTATATGGTGCATAAAATAACAAGTCCACTAAAGGAAACTCTAACAGGCACACACAAACGGCAGCACTGAAACGAAACAGTGTGCTATTTAGATTGCTGAAGAAAATTTAGATTAGTAAGCACTGTTTTTCATGCAGCTGATTTAGTCATTGCAATACACATCATGACCTTTAATGACACACTCAGATGGTTTTGCATTGGACTTCCAGCTCATTCACTTCATAAGGTAAACATGAAAGGAGCAGATATAAATCCTCAGAGCGTGTGTAATGTTTCCATGCCTTAACTTCTCAGTACTTTCTTTTGTAAACTAAACGATACTACACCAACATATTTTTACACAACTGTTTCTGCAGATACCATTTCTTGGTCTAGAATAAAGTCAAAGCTCAGAAAAGACCCTGTACAGAGGTTAGTGGGACTGAAGAGGAATATCTGAGAAGACAATTCAACTCTTTAACAACATTCTATCTCTCCTGTAATTTATTTCAATAGTTATTTTCTATACACTTAGCAATGTGATTATGTTACCACTACACAGCCCTATGCATTCTGATCCTATTACACTTTCACATAAGGAACCTGGATACAAAGAAGCCTATCTGCCTCACTCCTCACATCTGAAAGTCAGAAACCTTGTGTAAAAATGCTCCATGTGTCCTATGGTGCAGACCACGTGGCTCCAATTCACAATTCCACAAATATTAACAAAAAAACATTTTTTCTGTGTAGAGAAATAAGCAACAGTGGTGGGAAGTAATCTTTGGAAAGTTACTAATGAAAACAGTCTTACAGCAGATGAAAATCTACCGTACACTGATACCATCCATCTCAAGAGATAACCTTACTTCACTAATGTGTAATTCATTTAGAACTTTGTTCCCTCTTCAATGACTTATTAATGATTCATTAACAAGCCATGAGATTAGGAGCAAATTGGCACAGAAGGAAATGTAATCGAGAAGATTTCAGTACCAACTTACCCACCTGCAACCCACATCTGTACCAGAAAACAAACTACTCTGTGGTTTCAAGTTGCTCCCACTGTGCTCCCACTGGCTATCTATCTCTATCACAGAGTACTTCCAAGACAACTTCCAAACCTATAAGCAAGTCATGGCAGGAATCCATGGCAGTACTGCAGCCTGGGATAAGACATGAGTATGTGAAATCCCTCAGTTTCCTGGTATCCACAGAGCAGAAAGAAGGGTACACTGGCCAGAAGGAAGCTGTGCCATGCTCCGGACATTCCTGCTCTGGGTATCTGAGAAATCAGGTCTGCCCAAGTTTCCTAAGATAAAGCACTTAAAAACTGAAAATGCATAAAAGTCATGTGTTAAAACTGTGTTTATAAACAGAAGCCTAAGAAACAGAGCACTGCCATAGGGAAGCTTTCATTGAGAACTGATCACAGTTTAGAAAACAGCAGAAGAGAAGATAACAGAGACATCTGTCCCATTACTTCTGAACAAATACCAATAATTAAATCAGCATATGGAGCCTTTTGGGTTGAACGAGTAACATTCTGTCAGGTCATCACAGCAGTAACATACATACTACCATAATTCTGCATGTTTAGGTATGCTGTAGATTCTCTGTACAATGCAAAACAGTAGTGGGAATTCATAGCTTCTAACAACTCTGGTCCAGCAAAGTGTTTGATGAGTCTTGTGCTGCCTTGGTACTCACAATATCTTCACTGCACAAGGCTATGTATCACAGCTAACCCACAGCTAATTTCCACAGTACATTCTTTCACCTTGTTTCAAAATCAAAGCTGTCTATAGGTTTTGCAAGTGACATAATGCATATGTCAAATTTAGAAGAAAAAAATATATTTCACAACATGAGTATTTCCTTTCAGTTGTGAAGTGTCTGGAAGAAGATATTAAAAACAAACAGGAAAAAAAGTCTTGTGAAAAAGGAGCAAGATATCCCCTACTTTCTCTTGAGAATAAACCAAATCCCAACATACTCAGTATTTGGACAGACACACAACAGTTGTATCCCACTTAAGAATGTTGTACAAACACAACAAGGACTGTAAGCCAGGCTCCTCCACCCTACACCTCCAAACACAAGGCATCACTGGGAAGTAGGCTATATGAGAACGGTTGTGTCAGCCACCCTCAGGAACCAGTTTCCTTATTTCCTTACCCTCTGTTTCCGTAGGCTTCCTGGGCTGGTGGGAGATGGGCTTGGAGACTTCCCAGAGCGGGGAGTAGAAAGTTGGCTACCAGGGGTTCCATTCACTAAAATGACATGAAATAGAGGAAATAAATACAGAGTATTATTAAAAGCAAATAAATAGTTAAATAAAAATATCTCACTTCCTTTCACTCTTCTTTTGAACAGCTTAACTTTCCCCCCCCCCCCCCCCCGCCCTTTATTTTAAACATAAAATAAGTTAATTTTCAAAATAAAGGTTTCCTCAGAGTTCTGGCTCATGAAGCCATTTTTCATACACAGTGCAAGCAAATAATGAATCTGAAAAGGCTGTTAAGTCAGTGACTGAGAACACTATCATACTTTCTTCACCAGTATTGTTCCTGCACTTGAAAGCAATGCAGAGCAATGTGCTTTGTTAACTTTAACAGATATTTACTGCATTTAAACTTTTTCATAGTGATTAGTTAGAGCTTCAAGTGCAACCCATTAGGAATAAAAAGCTGTTCTGCTTTCAAGAATAAATCAACTGTTAGCTGTCCCTCAGCCATTTGAAGAGATTTCTGCATTACTATCTGACCCAAACATCACCTCAGACTCAACCCAGAAAGGCTTTTTAGGTGCAAATAAAATTGATGTAGCACCTCAAGTCTAACTTACACCACACCATCACTGTCAAATAAATAAGTTCCTTCAGATATGCCAGTGCTTACAACTGTAGAAGCATTTTTTCATGCGTGTGACATTATCCATTAAATAAACAAAACAATACCAGCAGAGGACAGAATTCTACTACAAAGTAATCACACTATCAATAGTGTTCACACTGAAGCACTGGTAGAAACACTAACAAGTATGTAACACACATCCCTGTAAATATTCTCTGAACGAGCAGCTGTTACATCACAGTCCAAAGCTATCAGCATCGGGAAAAGAAAAGAACCAACAATTAGACTCCCAGATTCTGAATCTCTGGAGAATATTTACTTACTAGGATATCAGCAAGGCATTTGACTTACCTTCTATGAGTTCTAGCATGGACAAAATCTGACTGTTTAACCTGACAACAGCAAGCAGCAAAATTCCTGCTCTGTGCTAATCCAAGCTGTAGCAAAACTGAGACGCGATGGGATTAGTTAAGGATAGCTGGGGCTGCTCACAGAGTGAGCTGAACGCGATGCAGGATTCATAAGCAGAAGCCTTTTCTGCGTAAGGCTGACGTCTTCAGAGCAGCAGTGGGAGGTGCAGGTGCTGTCTTAGGGCTACATCAAAGGTGTCAATTAAGCATAAAGCTGCTGCTTCACAACGCTGAGCCACCACAACCCCCACTCGCTTGCCATGGAGCCCCGAAAGCCTGAGCAATTTTATATGCTGTGCACTGAATCATAACAAGGTGCCTTTGGGGGCAACATACCAAATGACTCATCTGAAAATCAAAATGACAATAACGCTTGTAAAACCTTGGCTGACTGGCAATCTAGCAAGTGCTAATTCCTTTGGATAATACAGTAGGTATTCTTAATGTTTTTTTCTTGCTTTTTACATAATACATTGCTCTCACTGTCTAACACTGGGCCCATATATCACAAAGAAGAAATGGCTATACCTACTACACTATGTGGATCAATAAAATACGGTATACTGAGTGACAAATCATAACTACTAAAGAGTGATTAAGTGCTACAAGTAATTAGAACTTGACATCATTGTGTGCAAGGCACTGTTCAAGATTATGTTGCATCTTCTTTGAATAACCATACAAATAACAAGAAATAGCAAATGCATTTACATAGAATGCTTTTACAGAAAACCACTGCACTCATCTATGCTACAAACTCACTTTGTATAGAGGACAATGGTTTGTATATATCAGCACTGATTCAAATGTTGTCCAAAGCTTGTGTGGGGAGTACATGACTATGGATGGACACATTCACTGAAGGTCATTTCAGCAAAAAAAAAAACCCACATAGCTCTGGCTAATAGTGCCATCTATTACTAAAACTGAAGTTATTATCATTTTGAAAACAATAATGGAAAGAGATACAGGAAGAGTTTGAAAGAGTTTTTTGTAGTCACAAGCTTTAAAAGTTTTGAAGTGTTTCTTCTAAACATTTTTTTTATTATTTAAAAAGCTAATATTAAACTTGCTGATCACACAGAGATAGATATCAAGAATGCCCTGTACTAAGACTTCTGCTCTGCCTTTTTTTTAAATGAAGAAGATTTTCTTAGGTTTGATTATTATTTTAGAGAAAATTTATGACAACAGATATACTTTAATAAACTCCACTAACATAAGGCACGAGTTCCTGTTCCTTATGGATTGACTTCTCCATAATTTCCATCGTTAGTTTCTCCCAATCAGTTATTTCCCATTACTACTGTAATTTTTATTGTATTTTTTTTCCCCTAAAGAGTGAGACTTGAGGCTACCAACTGAAAACAAATAGATGCAATGAAGTATTTGACTCAATGTATTTCCCATAACTATCATGTTGATGAGTATGTACTTTAGGTGACAAAAGAAAGTATTTTAAACTCTAAAAACTCTAAAAATCTAATGCTTGCAATCACTAGATTGTCCAGAATGTTTAAGATAGGCTCCAGTGCTTCCCACAAGAGTATATTTTTAAAATAAAAATGATGAAAGCTGCTGTGGTGGTGTTAGCCACCTGTAACATGTGAAATCAAGAGGACAGCTAATGGGACAAGTCATCAGAAGATTTGAGTGTGCTCAATTTCTTCTCCAGGTCCAGAATACAAAGATGCAAAGTAAATAACAACTATATCATGTTTTTTTTGAGCATACAAGCATCTTCAGTGAAAAGTTGTGTAGGAAACACTAGAGCTGACAACTAGCACAGGGGATGAGAATCCTTTTACCAGTCATTAGCTATGCATAGTGTAAACTTTTACACCTGGTGTATTTTCTATCTTATTTTAATCAACTCACTGTTGTAACATGAGTTGTATCATCCCCAAGCAACTGACTAAAACATCTGGTGAGCCATGTTCTAGAAGCACCCACTACAGTGTAGACTTCTAAAGTCAGGCAAGATGAATCCAAACCCAAGCACTTACAGGACATAATGGAAACTAAGCAAAATTCTCTTAATCTACCAATGTGGATGGATTTTATAACAAAACACAAAGCTCCATTAAGTAAAATCTGATGTCTGAAGGCTATACAGGTTCCTCATTAGGGTCAACCCAAAATGGGATTTGGGTCACATGGGTCACGTAGTTCTCTCTATGCTTCTGCGTTAACAACAGACATAACTCATGTCATCCCAACCATTTTCCTACTTAGGCTTCAAGTTCTGACATAATGAACTCTGCGCACATCATGTTGTCTGGGTGCTCAAGGTATGTAGAGATATGCATTTCTGTTATTCCTAATTAATTTAATGTTAAAGAGAGAGATCACAACTAGGAAGAAATGTTAATTTCTCGTAATTCCTCAGTTCACTGTAGGGGTTGTACTTTTTTATTTACTCATGTACAACTTGCTGGCTAAAAGCCATTCTAGTTTCTTACAGATCATTATGCCGAATTTGCAAATTGAGTTTATATTAGGTACTGTGGAACAAGGAGATAGGACTGACTGTGACCACCTTCCTCAACTCCATTTACAATAATGATGTTTTTCTCACATACACAGCTTATGCTCAGATAATGTCAACAAACATGAATCAAATCAGTAATATTTCTGTATTTCTGAACTGTTCAAAACTCTATTTCTAGGTTGAATGCATTCTGGTTTGAAACTGCATTCCTATCCGGTACCTGCACTGCATTTCTTACTGACTGACTGATACAGTACATTCCTACAGGGAACCGTGACATAGATAAAAACACATGAAATTGCTAAATCACTGTTGTGATTAATCATGTTATTGAGTGAGGGAAGAGGTTTCTTGTCACTTTTATTCATAAAATGGCAGGGGTCAGAGACATCAGCCCACCACACTGCTTTCCCATTGTCTCATGAAAAAGATTTATTCATTCAAAATTTCACAGATGAAATACACGTTAGAAAGCTAAAATAATAATAGAATTATTGTGGCTGATGTGCTTATGCTCAGTCTCAGAAGTTGTGAACTCCTCTTCTTACTGTCATTTCTTGGTAGCAGGGCAGCAACCTGGATACCCACAAAGTTAGAAAGAAACCCACAAAACAAAACACTGAATCTGGATATTAAAATCTACTGAGATAAATGGAAAATGAGTTTTCATATGAAGATATATATATATATATATATATATATATATACATATGCTGTAAATAAAAAGTACCTTGATAGCATTCCAGTAAATTAGCCGTTTTCGTAATGCATCTTTTCATTAAGTAATAAAAACAAAAAGTGAGAGAACCTGAATTCAAGTATCAAGAGCCTGTCTGACAAGCTGCCACTGCCACTGCATTATATTAAGATCATACTATCCTATAAAACTGCCTGTTGATGTGTACACATTTGTAGACTATAAAATATATTGTGATTACTGTGTTTACAAAAGTGATTTGACAAACAAAAAAGTGTGAAGAGGAAAGAAGAGACTAAGAGTTGTGCAGGCTGTTTTGCAAACATTAAGCACTCATGACTAAGACATGCAACAGCCTAAACTGAAAAAAATGATTAACAGAAGTTGCAACATGTGTGTATCATATTCAGCGATTGTTAGCTAGAAGGCGGTGATGCCAGGTGGCTATTTGACTTTGCCTCAGTTACTCCTGTAGGTTGTCACCATCCATTTCAAAACAATTCTTCTTTCAAGCACTTGTAATTACAAGGTATTCAGGGAACAAGATCTTGGCACTTAATTCCTTCTGCTTTTGTATTCTATAAGTATACAACACGTAATTTTTGTCTTCATTGCAAAAAGAAGAGATTGTCCAGAGCACACATTAAGCAAGTAGCCTTATTATCACTCCTCAGTAAAGACAAGGCTTTGTAGGTTTTATCTAAGTGGTAAACTAGTTGGAATAGATACAAAATAATCAGTACTGTGTTTTTTTTAACTGGTGCTAAATTGCTTTTTGTACATTCAATCCTTCCTGGAGTTTATGTCAGAAGCCACAATGATAAAAAAAGGATCTCTCTCTCCCATAGAAGACAAGGACTAATATTTCCGTAAAGAAGTCTTCAGTTTATCAATAGACTGGAAATGTCAACAGAATTAAAAAGTGTCCACACAACAGGGTCAGCAGTTCCTCACACACACAGGGCACACTGCTCTCTATGGAGTGATCATAACAACGTCACTGCTGCAGCAACAAAAGTCAGTTACAGCCAAGTTACAAGCACCAAAGTGCTGCATACACGGACACTGCAGACATGCCCAAGACTTCAGATGACAACAATCCTTGACAACCTAGTAGTTTTCTTGTAGCCTCAGAAGGTGGTTAAGTAGTGCTTAATTTAGACAGCACCTACATGTACGTAAGACCTGAGTAAAATCTCTCTTATGAACTGTTTTGCCTAACTGGAAAGACTAGGATTCTCTCAGTCCATGTGAGTGGAATACCAACTTTGAGGATGTTTCTTCATTATCATTCAAACTTTTCATCCTGTAAGAGGATCTAACTAAATCCACTTCCCTTACTAACTCTTGATTCTCGCTATAAACTATAAAATGAAAATAATATAGATTTTTAATGATTAATATCAAATACTAATAGCATAAATAAAAAATTAAAAGGAAGCCAGGATCAAAGAAGAAATCATCTGGAAATCCCTGGGTCTGTAGGATGACTCCATCGTTCCCATGGGTTTGTGGTCCTGGCTTCAGGAAAGTTTTGTTTCAGCATATTCATTACAAAATCTGTCAGCTGAGTATCTGTAATAGTGAGAGTAAAAACATGTGACCCCACCAAAGAAAATATGATATGTTATGTTCCTTCCTTTGGGATCCAAAAGACCTTCTTGAGTCAGGTGGCTGAAGAAGGGTTGTTTCTGGGTAACAGCCTACGGATGAACAATCAAACTAAATGAAAACATATCTTCTTACAAAGGAACACGTCTACTTCTTTGTATTTTTTTCTTTAATAGCTAAGAAAAGTAAAGTATAAGCATCTGCTCCAGAGAAGCATTCAGTAAGATCCAATTTCTACATCCTGGAACACTTTTTTTCTCTTGGGAACATCTACAGATTGGATCAGCTTTAGTTTGATGTCTAACTTCACAAAGCCTTTGCCCAGATGCAATTTTCATAAAAAACACCCAGCCTGCTCTTGTTAACACAACCTACTTGAGACATCCTTCATAGATATTCATTCTGTCAATGGGAACAGATATGTATAATGCAAATTACTCTTGTAATAAACACTTGTGTCACAAAATAGCCAAATTTTTGAAATAACTCTTCTTAGTACCACAATTGAGCCACTGTTACAAATAAGATTTGAACCCTTTGAAATATTTTAGGTAATAGTTTGATGCTAGCAGGAGAAAGTACAGAGAGGATAAGAAATGAAAAATAATAAATTTTGAAGGAGGTGTTCAAACTGAGAAGAAAAGTAGCTGTTTTTGTTAAAAGCAAGTTCTCAGAACTATAGTTTGCATTTTGGTGGCTAGAATTCATCTGAACGCAGTAACTTTAATTTAATGGACTAAAGATACCATAATTCCAGCTCATGCTGCTCTTGTTTTCATTAAAAATAATGATCATGAAGAAAGCATTGCTTTCTTCGAGTCTCTTACCTCTACACCTGCACTGAGAATGCCACCAGTGGTGTTAATTAGAAGCTGGACAGAAGCTGACAGCTACTGAATTGCTGTCAGATGTTTATACTTTGCAGTCACCTGCAATGGGCTGATACCTGGTCTCACTGAAATTCAACATCTCTTTCATGACACACTTTCCTGAGTAATATTTGATGCCAAAAAGCAAAACAACAAAAAAACCATCAAAGTGTTCTACAGGCTTTGAGAAGATATCAGGACAATTAAATCGATGCAGGATTGTCTGTTACACATGGAAGTAGACTTAATCATTCTGCCTGCTTGTGAGGTTCCTTTCTGTGTTCCTTTCTTTATTCCCTGCTTCATTTTGCAATTCAGACTGAAAGCACTTTGAAGCAGACAATACCTCAAATGCATGTGTAAAAAACCAGAAAGCAATCCTCCCGCAGTGAGATTTCTGTCTTTCGGTACTGTTTTGAAACACTGTCAGACATAAACAAAAAAATGAACAAAACACATAATAATGAAGTCAACCCTTACCACAAATCTTAAAGGCTTGCATGTACTCTTGAAAAAAATATCTTCTCTGTTTTTACAGAAATAGAGGATTCAACTGCTCTCAGGAGCCAGGGAGGCTTCCAGCATAGTAAGTATATCATGTTTAAAAACAAACGGGAAAAAGCAAGACTGAAAGAAAGGTGAACGTCAACTATCTAAAGGTTTACAGTTCTCTTAAATATGTCAATCAATGGTGTAAAAGCAGACTTTTTTTTTTTTTTTTGCTCAGGTTGATGTCAAAAAAGGGTGAGGATTGTGCATACCTCATTCCCTCCTCATTCCCTTACAGATGAGTCTGTATTTCTTTGCTCTCAATTGCAAATTTGAACCTGCATCACACTAAGTCCTGGCGCAGACTCAGGGATCACCAAGTGTCATTCTCTGCAACCTTGCAGCGTGCTCTCCACGTGCAGCTCTATCCTTTACCCTGCACCGCCAGGGCTGTGTGCCCTGTGAACCCTGAACCTATAAGCCAGCATTTTCCTTGTTCTCATGTCCTGTTCTGTACGGGGCTTTCAGGCTCACTACTTGATGGTTCCCAACAAGGGCTCAATGAGAAGGGACTCAGCATTCTTTGCCAACTACTGCAGACAGCCAGGGGTGAGATTGAAATAGGAGACTCTACACATTAGGCCCTTCAAGCAGGATTTTTTCTAAAGCCACCTGTAAACATTCTTGAATTGATCTTCAAAGCATCAGTTATGGCAAAACGGTATTTCTCCAAATTACAGATGAGAAACTGAGACACACACATCAAAGACAACCAGCCAGCCAAACCGCAACCCCTTTCAATTTCTGTAAGCAATTTCAGAATCTATTGAGACAAATGTGGGTAAGTTCATTACTCCATAACACTATTTACTCAGAGCAAACACCTCACGGACTTCACTGCATTTGGTTTAAGTCAATGTTAGACTTAGTTCACATCATTTAAAACTCTGTTCCAAGCAGGGGAACTGTTTGAATTATGAATTCCTATCAGCTATCCTATGCTGAAAGGAAAAAAAAAAGTCCACCTACATTAAAAAGCATAACATACTACAGATGTATATATGAGAGAATTAAGGATAACTCAATGATTTCCCTTCATTTTAGGATTTGGATTATCTCAATAAGGGCATGAACTGATGATTGAACCAGGCATCCAACCCTGTTCCTTGGCAACAATGTGCCAACTTGTACAAGTGAAGCTAGAATCAACCCAGAGGAATCAGATTCTTCCTTATTAGCTCCTTATTCTTCTCTATATAGCTCACTTAGCTTTTTTTTAAGGGTACACGATTGATAGTGCTTTCTGCCCACCTTACATCACTACTTTTCTCAACTTTCTGCCTTTTATGATACAAAGCTTCACAAAACGATACGCCTTTCTTTTGGAATATATATAGCCTACGATCAGAACAGTTGAGTTCTTCTCTACTACTTTTTACGTTTATACCTAATGAGAATAAAGAATCTATGTCAGTAGTTTAGAGTTGAACTAAAAGCAGTTTAATAAGAGAGTAAAAGACATATATGTATATTGAACAGTAACAACATGACAGCAAAAGTGTAAGTTATGTTTTATGTGCTGGTCATTTACGAGACTCCAAGAGTGAGACATTTAATGTAAACAAAATGGAGAAAATTATCAACTCAGGTATGCTCTTGACAGTAAGTGTTATATTCTCCTGTTGTTACATATACATAATTCCAATAAACAGGCAATATTTTTAGGCCTACTAGATGGCAGAACAGTGAAATCTATGATGTCTCCAATTCATGGGACAATTTAGTTTTTCACCTAATACCTAAGTGTGTACTAAGCTTTTTTAATGCGGTGTCAAACATTAAACTGTGTATTTAAAATAAATTCAATGATTTTATTTTATTTTTATGTTTATATTTATTTTATTTTACTATTTTTTTTTCTCTCCGTAAGAGATCTTGAGTTTATTCATCTACACTTCTCAAGTGTCTTTAAGTTCAAACATTATTATTTAAAACAAAACCAAAGCCAGTAAGGGATCATGTAGTCACCATGGAAAAAAATATTGCTAGTTTCATGGCAGAAACATATTTTCTACACAGTAGGACTGTTTTTCCATGCAAAAATGAACATATGTAGTTCAATGACCATAACCTGTACCCACAAATAAAAATGTATTGAGAGAGAACAAAAATGTCTGCAATATCCACAGACCAAATAGATCATCTTTTACTAAATTTTGATTTTATTTTGTTCCACCAAGCTACAAAGAAAGTAAACTGAAGTATACTTAAGAAAGAGCTAGTCTGTGTGCTTCTTCCTCACGACTGATACCTCTTTCCATCACCTCTTCCCAGGCTTCTCTATTGCAGATGTTCTTAAGATGTGTAGGAGGCACACTGCCTCCTAGCTCTCCTACACACAGACCTACGTCTCTTTTTTTCAGTGTCACCCCACTTTTCTCTTTCCCTGATCAAGAACACATTTTTTCTCAGTCTACTCTTGTGAAAAATATGGTTCCAGTTGGTCCACACTTCCTCTCTTTGAAAGCATCTAGGAGCTCCTTGGCATCTGGGCAATTCTCTTTGCCTTAATGACATTATGGTGCTGGATGCAAGTAAGAAACAGGGTCCAGTATGATGTTTGCTTCCCTGTAGGCAGAATACTTAAGGCAAGAAAAAGCGAAGTGACTTACAGACAACTCTAACATTTGTCTCTTAGAAAATCCATTTTCACAAGCAGTGCTGCAACTGCTTGACTGGGTCTCCTCAAACAGCCCATATCAGGTATTTGTTCTCATCAGTAATGATTTGAACCAGCCCCAATACAGACAAATTATTTAATGTACTTCCTTTATTTATTCATTTTGAAAAAGCTGTGGGGGGATAACTAGTCATAGACCGCCTACTGGGAAAGGCCAAAGAAGTCCCTCCAGGCAGAATTACAACTTTTAAAGGTTCCATTGAGCCTCCTCCAGTCTGTACCCCTGGCTTGTTCAGCCAACTCTGACTTGTTTCTTTCTCAGCTATCTTTTATCTCAAATTCACATCTGCATTTACATTCTGTCTTTGCTCTTCTCCTCTTTCTCAATATGCTTAATGTCTTTAACCTTTCCTTTCCTCACTGCTGACTTGCAATTCCCTCAGAAACAAAATGCAGAACAAAAAACCAAAAACCTGAAATATGCTATCTGTAGACACAGGCACTACACTGAGACCCTTGAATACTTTCTGCACTAAGAACTTATTCATTTCTTAGTGGAAAGAATACTTCTTCCTGTCAGTCTTTATCTACAATAAACCAAATCATGCAAGAACAATGAAGGAAAATGAAGAGAGCAAAACTGGAGAATAATCTATAAAGTAGAAAATAATTATTTTATATCACTAAGACATTTCATCTCATGTGCAACTGAGAGAATAAATGCATTTTTACTGTCAACTATTTGATTTTTTTTTATTTTATTTTTTTACAGAATGTTGTATATTAGGCACATGGCCAATTGCTTTGGAATAGACTGCTTGCTGGCTTTAAGAAAAAATTCTTGCTTGCTTTACCTGAGCTGGTAGAAGCAGGAGACTTGCTGCGACGGGATGGACCTGGGCTCTTGGTGGTGCTCCTACGTGAACTTGAAGCTATTTTGGTATAGGAAGTAGATTTCACCACTCGACATTCTAAAAGAAAAAGAAATTGCATAAGTTAGCAATTAAGAAAGCCAGCAAGATTCTGAAACAGAAAGAGCATGAAAAGCACAAACATTTAGCCCACGCTTGTTTTCATTCATCTTGAGGAGTTTTATGGGAAAATATAAAATCTGTATAAATGGCTCCATTAAAATCCAAGTACAGTATGTACCACTTCTCAGACAAAGAACCGCTGCAGTTATCCAGACTTTCAGATACCATGGTTACTGCAGGTACTTAGAACAGCTTAATTTAAGAGTGCCAAGACGACACATAAAATTTATTTGCTTTTGAAGATTTCAGCACAAATAATGCAGTGGATTCTTGTAAATGATTTAGTTGCAGTGTAAGCACTTTTGTCAGCCTAGCAGTGTCCTCTGGAAGAACTGGAAGGCTGCTTTTATATATCAAAATGTTAAGACTGTACAAGATGACGCAGGTGTCTGTCACTCCTGAAAGGTTTGAGGAAAGTGAAGCAGGTTTGTTGCTCCTGCCTAATCCTCTGGTGAGCAACAGCCTACATTGTATAGCACACGCAATTCATCAAAGGTTGAGGGAAATGGCACTACTTGCTCATAAGAGACATCAGTAAAATCAGTGAAGAGGCGAAATTACCCTCCCACTTGAGAACACTGCAAGATGTTCAGGTTAGGGTTTATGTACACCCACACAGCTCTGTAGGCATTCTTGCATTACGCCTGCAAAATGGTTCTTGGCCTGAGGATGAAAGAACCTGGTGTGCATAAAACTGATGTCTTGCAGTCATAATGGATACTAAATTAATCACTAGACAAATTATACAGTCAGGAAAAAAAAAAAAAAAAAAATTCCACTTCTTAGCCAGTATACAATTAGAAGTCTGCAGCAATGTTTATACTGTATTCACCTCAAAATGTCAGTATACCTCACTTGTTTAAAAATAAATAAATAGAAATTTATTTCTGTATCAGACCTGTTACCCATTTTCTTCCCATGGTTACGTTTCTCAAAATAGGTTAAAAGAAATAAACATGATTTTTTTTCTCCCCAGTAAGAAAATAGTATGCTCAAGCCTGCATATTAGACTTCACAGATGATCGGTGGAGCCTGTAACATAGTTTAGACAGATTAGAGAATAAAGAAATAAAATTGAGCATAACTAATTAACTTAAATATCTCCACCAGTGAATGATGTCATGAAGTGTATTTCTCTTGGCTGCCCTAACTGCTTGTCTGTCGTCAAGCTGTTGAAGAAGATGGAAGCAAGAACTGATGCATTACTAAAGGAATGTCCAACACATCTGAGAGCAGAGAATCATAGAAAAGCCCTGTCTTCCCAAAGAAACCTTTCTTCCCAAATTCTCCCACCTTCCTAATGGCTAGTCGTTGCTAATTTCTTTCTGTTCACACTGTATGTGATTCATTCATTGCTAATCTCATTACATATCAAGTGACTGCTGAAAACAGAGGAAAACATCTACTCTGTTGTAAGAGTCAATTATCAACTGAAAACAGGAGGAAGCAGATGAAAGCTTTCAGTTAGACTCATATAGGCAACTACATCAGAAATCTTGGTGCACTTGCATAAACGGCTGCTCCAGAAATTTTCTATAAATTTCAAATGCAAGCAGCTTCTCTACCTTGTTAAAAAAAGACTTAATCTGTCAAAAACATCTATCAGTCATTTTCTTTGATTTTGTAAAATTAAGATGATCCTATTCGCAGGAATTGGTCAGGGAGGGAACTGAGTATTCTGGTGGTCAGTGAGCAAAAAGACTAAAATAATGTGATCTAGCCGAGCAAAAACAATCAGACTACATTCATTTTCTTAGTAAAAAAAAACAAAAACATAGGAGTCCACAAGGAAAACAGTCAGCTACTTAATGTAAAATACTCTACCGTATATGAGGCTTTCCTTTACTTTCATCATACAAAGAACACGGGAAATGAAGATATGTGTAAACAGGCATTTTGTCAATGGGCACAAACTGGAACACAGGAGGTTCCCTGTGATTTTTTTTTTTTTAATATTACTTTTTTTTATTTTGAGGATCCATAAGCACTGGAAGAAGCTCAGAGACATAGCAAAATCTCCATCCTTGGAGACCCTCAAAAGTCATCTAGATACAGTCCTGGAAAACTTTACCTACATAAATTCTGCTTGAGTAGGGGACGGTGGACAAGATGATCTCTGGAGGTCCCTTCCAACCTTAATGATTCTGTGATTCTCAGGGCTTTGCTCAGTAGTGTCTGGAATCCTCCAAAGATGGAGAATGCAGTGTCCTGAGGCAACCCATTCCAGTGCATGATTGCCATCACAGTGAAAACATATTTATTTCAAGTCTGAACCTCTCATTTCTATTTATGCCTGTCACCTCTCAACCTCCTACCATGAATCACTCTGAGTAGCCTGACCCTGTCTGCTTGTTGGGATGTGATGCAATGCTTCCCCTTAGTCACTGAGTCCTCCTGGTAGGTTCCCCTAAAAGCCATCTTGCCTCCATTCTGAACAAACTCAGATTCATTATCCCTTCTTGAATCAAAGTGCTCCAGCTACCCATCATCATGATGGTCCTTTGCTAACTCCTTCCAGTTTAGGGATATCTTCCTTGTACTGGGGGCCTGAAACTGGAGACAGTATTCCAGATGTGTCCTTCCATGAGCTGAGTACCAGGGACTGACTACCTTCTTCTCTGTACTGGATCTGCTACTGTCCACACACCTTGGTTCCATTAGCATTCTTTGATGCCAGATCACTTTCTTCGCTGGTTGGTTTCTCTGAGAAATTTCTTCTCTTTCTCTATTTCTCTATTTGTATAACACCTACTTAGCTCAGTTATGAACTTATTTGGCATGGTTCTCATTTCCCTCACAAAAGTATTTTCCAGTTTATCAAGTTTTAAAAGATTATATTTCAAATGAGTGTATATTCTCTGCTTGAATACCATTGTGAATCCCAAGGTAAATTTCAAAAGGTACTACTTTTCTTATAAGTGTCTTTTTAAATGACATGGCCTACGTTATGGACTGCAGACATGAGCAAACCTTTAACACTACACATACCAGGGTCAGGCAATTCTTGCCTTCAAACACTAGAAAGACTTGTAGTCATGGGCAGAACGTTATTCTACTGCTCACCACAGAAAGGTCTGATCTCTTATGAACAATTTATGTATGCAATGATGTTGTCACATTAAGTTTGGAGAATAAAGTTTTGCTGCAGGCAAAGACTTCGTTCAGTAAAGACATAACCATGGCTTGCCTCCTCGAAGACATTACCATAATCTGTCTGTTGCTATAGGAAAACACTCTGTACACAAAGAAGAGAAAACAAAACAAAAGAGCGTGGTTTCTAAAACCATATTTTCTATTCAGTATTTACACTGGAAAAGAAATAAACTCTTATTCTCTCCTCATTATCGGTACTCTGATAACTATAGAACAGGTGCTTGGTAAGCCATGAAACGGACTTTTTTCCCTTAATTTCTTCTGATGCCAAAACTACCAGAAATACATTCAGACAGATGAGAGTTATGCTCTTTCTCACACATGTGGGCATGCTCAGCCAAGAAGACACAATATTTTTCTTTAGTGTGTTCAGTGAGGGAACAAATGTTTCACAAAGCCCTAGTCCTTCCTCTCACAAGGAATGAAGAGTAAAGCAAAAAAATGATGATATCCATGGTAACGTGAAGCAAAAAAAGGTCAATTTCAAGGTCCAGTCACAGACTTTATTGCTTTCCAACTCAGTTTATCAGATAAATAAGAATGTTTCTCCAGCCAAAACATCTTGTAATAAGATGTTCTATTGTATAACTACAGATAGAACTACAAAGTAGGAGAGGTTACCAAAGAACATCAGCGTTGAGATTAACAATGTAACACAATGCAGTGGCTTTCTGGCAGGGGATACTACCATGGGCATCTGGGGTACTTCATGGATTTTTAAGACAAAGTTGAGAACAAAACAAAACAGGGAGTACCCTAGGGCTACTACTTGACATGACTGACACCTCAGGGCCAAGATAAGGAATAGAAAGATTGCAAGGTGATGCCACTGAGTGCACCAACTGGTACAAGCAAGAAACTCACTCAACATAACTTACTTGTGTGCTACTGACTCTCCCCATTGTCAAACATAAAATATTAGCATATGGGAACCAAAGGATGCTAATGTTCAGAGTCATAATGCCTCCAATAATCTCCAGCTATGTGATGTTTAATTTCAAAAATAGTTAACTAGCTTATTTGTTCATTAGATTTTACAATGGCAAGGAAGCGGCAGAGAATAACTAATCCACAATAAATACATCAGAAAAATGAACAAATTTAATATTTTTTTTCTTGAAAAGGTTGTGAGAATTTGTCTAAATTACCAAGAGATCAAAATGGCTTACTTGTCAACTACTCAGAAGTTGACTGCATGAACTTTTTCAGCTTTTTTTCTGTGTTAAAATATCACTTTCTGCTGCACTTTGTCTTCTTTGAGGTCTGTGTGTAAGGGATAGATATTTATTTTTTGGTATCCTTGCCAATCCGGTTCTCCAGGATGAGAACATTTAACTTGGCTTCAGCAACAGCTGTATCCTACAGATAAGCAAGGCAGGAGGATCAAGTATGTCCATGCTTGTTGGTAAGCCACTTTACTGTAAGCTTCAGGCTGGTACCTTTTTCTACTGCTTAACAGTGTCACCCTCACTATCCATGTCCTCAGGCCAATCAGTAGATCATTACTCCATATTTTTGTTTTTAATGTGGGGTGATTTGTTCCATGTATCCAATATGTAATGCTGTTAATAAGATTTTACTTTTTAGTTGCATTCATGCCTTCAATTAAAACCAGTAATCTTCTGTTTGCAGAACTAAATTTCACTCTCTTTAGCAAAAGGGAAATAGCATCATCCTCTCTAGTGGCACTGGTATGTAACGCAATTCACCCAACCCTACTGATGAATCAGAGGCAGCTACAGCTTGCAATTACAAAATGATCATAAGGGCAACTATCAACCAGCTTCCAGAAAGGAAAAGGATATAAGGAGTTTTGCTGGGGTTTAAGTAATTTCTAATCTTCTGTTTTCATGGTTGTGTCAACTTTAATTTTGTTCTTCTGAATGTCTTCCCATTCAGTGTGTTTCTGATGCAGATTGTCAGTGATGTTTGAGCAGAATACAAAATCCTAAAGTTTTATCCTGTGCATTAAGCTATCTGCTACTGTAAATACTGTGTTTTTTTTCTTTTTCTTTCTTTCTTTTTCTTTCTTTCTTTCTTTCTTTCTTTCTTTCTTTCTTTCTTTCTTTCTTTCTTTCTTTCTTTCTTTCTTTCTTTCTTTCTTTCTTTCTTTCTTTCTTTCTTTCTTTCTTTCTTTCTTTCTTTCTTTCTTTCTTTCTTTCTTTCTTTCTTTCTTTCTTTCTTTCTTTCTTTCTTTCTTTCTTTCTTTTGACATTTTATCTTTTGAATTGATTTCTAACCACTTTCCTGCTCATTATGAGGATATGAGGATTAGGATCCCTTACTATTTAAACTGTATCAGATTTTTCTAGCAGTAAATATGTAGGTTTCTTTTTTTATCCCTGAGAAACATGCTTTTACTGGGATAGAAATTATAAAATAAAGTTACATTTTCTTTAACGTGAAAGAGTGTTCACCAATTCTGAAACTGGGATAAATATTCACTGACAAGGAAAAAGCTTCATACAGTAAGTTCCAAGCTGTTAGGAAGCAAATAGCTTCACTCAACCTAATAATGTATTCAGATGTTTGCACTTCTCAAAAAATGGCTTGTAAGTTAGAAATAGTGAAGGTATTCATGAATCTGATGTGAATATCATGTTAATATCATTAATTTCTCATTCTGTTCAATTTTCTATTTTCCAACAACTTTATTTGTTTTTCAATCCTGTGAAGTCATCCAGAAAGTCTTCTTAAAAAGGGAAAATGATTTTACATATAATCAAAACACTTCAAGTATTTCCTACTTTATCTTCAAACACACTCCTGCATGCATAACTGAAAGATGTTGTTGGCAGGATGGAACTCATTCAGAATTAGACAGCTAAAAATATCATGCATAGGCATCAACTACTCACTCTACAGTCCTTCCAAAGTAATTGGAACATGCTGATTTGTATTAGTTAGGAACCTGTAAGTTTTAAAATATAAATTTTATTCATGAAATGACCATATACAAATTACGGAGTTTGAGAATTGGTGAACATACCTTAATTACAAGCTTTGTATGAGTTCTGTTTACTCAGTACACACCGTAAAATAGTTGGGTGGGTTTTTTTCTATAGTCTGTGATCTTGCTGCAAAGAGATTTTATCTTCCTACTTTCTTCTGTCACCAATTTGTCAGAATCATCTCACACAAACCTCCATGTTTTCTTTCTTTGCTATATAACCACTATAATGTTAAAATTTACTTTTTAACAGAGAATGAAAAAATCCACACCAGAGCAGTGATAATAACGGAGCTAAAAATATATCAAAAAACAAAACAAAAGCCCACATTTTTTGTTACTAAATAGCTTCATTGAAAAGGGCACAGTAGCTAAATATTTTCTAATACTGTGAGCAGCCAAAATTAGAATTCTTCAAAATCTTGTCTAAATGAACTTGAAATAGTTCCTACTGCATCCACGTGAATTAATTTTTATATGTGAAATACTGATTTCTGAAACTGAAATTGCATTATTAGAAATCATGTTTAAAAAGCTTGAAGACTGAGTTGAAATAGGGAACTTATTTGCTGCTAGCTAAAATACATCTCTAGCACACATGTAATCTTTAACACGTATGTCTTTCATGTCTTCTCACATTACCAATGCTTGTTAATCTTACTTCACTCAAGCTGTTTCAATGGTGATTAAAATGTTCCTTTTTTTGCCCCTGCATACAGAAACCTCTCTGGCATACCACACTACATGCACTGATCAGAATATTGAAAAGCTGGTTTTAGCGAAAAATTATTAAGGTACAACTGATTACAATAGC
Organism: Callipepla californica brunnescens; assembly: GCA_023055505.1. Classification (NCBI taxonomy): domain Eukaryota; kingdom Metazoa; phylum Chordata; class Aves; order Galliformes; family Odontophoridae; genus Callipepla; species Callipepla californica. Next base: position 101,918,163 of record JALIRH010000001.1, on the reverse strand, counting down.
AACTGAGTGCAGTATACTTCCTTATGGAGTCAGCACTATTCTTCATCAGACAAAGACATGTGCTGTCTTTGCTCATGGCTGTCTATTTCTCTCTGTGACAAAAGTATGTTTATTGGACATATACTCTAACAGTAGGTATCATTTACTCCTCAAATACCACTAGTGAAGTCAGGGAAACATCCATCATTAGAGTGCCTTACTTTACTTGCTCAATTTGGATGGCGTTTTCTTGGCATTCATGCAATTCACAATGAAATGAGAGGATGGTACAAATTCATTCTCTCAAGTTTTCAGCAAGATCAATGGCTTGTTTTCTGGCTCAGTACAAAGTAATATTTATCGTATTATCTATTAAAAATCATTTTGTTCTTTACTCTGAGAATAAACAGGACTCCTATCCAGTCCATATGGTAAATATTAACATCATCCTAAGCATAAAGGGTACAGGCATTCCATCTTTTTTTTTTTTTTTTTTATATCCCAGCATAACAGAAGTGATGATATTGCAGTTTAACATATTCTAAGTTTTTGGTGCTGCAATCTGCTGTCTGAAGAGTATCATTTCTTCTAAACCACCTTCCAACTCAAATGACTCTTATGGAAGTTTAAAAGCCTTAGTCCACTTCACAGATAAGAAAGTAAAAATTCCTCATTTTCAAACACTGGCTTCAAGTAGAAAGAATGAGCTGAATACATGACCAAGAAACATCCATTCAAAACGGTCAAGTTCTACACATTTGAATCAGGTTTCTTAAGTAATAGAATATACCTTCTAACTCATTTGTGGTGGTGGAGAATAACATGTATTCACACAGAAAACCCTATTTCTTCTAAATAATAATAAACTTTTGAAATAATAAGCTTCTGAAACCTTCTTTATAAATCGGCACATTTATAATGTGCTTGTAAGTCCAATAACTTAATCACGCAGGATGAAGTTTTAAAACTTTTTTACCCAGAGAATAAAACACACTGTACTTGGATGAAGATTGCAGTCAGACAGGTTAAGCACAAACCAAATTCCCATGGCACCTACACAGATAACTGGTTAGATTAAGAAGGTGTCTTGCACAGAAAGAGGATATACAAACAAACATTAAGCACCAAAATAGACAAAAACGAGAACTGTAATTTTTTTTTCTGGTTTGTTTGTTTTAATTTTCATTATAAAGACTAACTGCAATTTCTTAGATATTGCAACTGTACCAACAGAGGGATTAGAATGCTACAAGCAGAACAGTTAGAGAGGCTTCTTTGATAACATTTGCAAATTAGCTATACACGAAGACCATCTAGGGAAAATTAGGCATTATTTTATCAGAATTGCAAAGAGCAGGTGAACTTCCAAGAGACTAGAAAAAGACAAAACAATTGCTTATCTTTAACAAAGGGGCAAAGCAGTAAACTACAAATTGCAGACCTGTCAGTCTAACTTGAGTTTTTAGAAAACAGTAACCAAAGGGAGGGTGCAATGAGGATGGAACGGATGGAACCAAGTTCTTTCAGTGGTGCCAAGTGTTAGGACCAGAGAAAACAGGCACTAACTGGAGCACAGGGGGCTCTGTCTCTTTCACTGTGATTTTGAAATCCAAGCCCCAGATAAGGCAAATTACACCTACAGAAATTGCATTTGAGTATTAGAAAACAAAGGCAGATAGTTACCAGCAGTTCCTTCTCTCCTAGTCTGACAATATGCTGAGGAACTCAGTAGGTTCTTGTTTCTGAGCCTGGTACTAATCAATATTTTTCTTAATAAATTTAGTAAGCATTTTAAATCTGGAGAAGGCATCACCATAGGTAAAACTACATGTGTAAATCCTGTTAACTGAGGAAGTCATCAGAAAAAAAAAAAGAAAGAAAAAAAAAAAAACAATAACCAACAACAAAACAGAACAAGTCCAAAACAACACAAGCAGGAAAAAAAAGCAACAGAAACAAGGCAGAAGCTAACTCACTGCATGCATCAGTTGCATAAATGCTAGACAACAGTTCTGCTAAGAGGAATGTAAGTGGGTCACATGCTGAATCTGAAGCAAACAACTCAGCAGGCATCATCATCCTGTTGACACAAACAGGAGCATTGTATAGAGGACACCTGAACTGAACCTCTTCTCCTTAGGAATACTAAGGCATAAGCTAACACAATAATTAAACTTCTGTGCACCCCATTTACAAACACTTAGAGTTGAGAAAACACCAAGAAAGATCACAACTTTGGGACACATAACCAGTGAAATATAACTAATATAAATAGGATCACAAACTCAGAATACTGGTTATAAGACAAAATAGCAGCTGATGGTATGTAGCAGACTGACATAAAAAAAATCAATTTCCTGTTTAGTTGTAGCACAAGTAGGACAAAAAAGAACGATCTGATGTTTCTACAAGGTAGAACTGTATTGGTAGAATAGTACTGAGAAATGAGGAAACGTTTTTAATTGCAAGGATAAGGAAGTATTGGAGTAAACCACTTAGAGGACTTGCTGAGTTTCCCTAACTACAACTTCATGCAAACAAGAGAGCCAGAAACCTGTAAACTCAATTTGGGTACAGCAGGTTCTCCCTTAGGATCTCTTAGGTCTCTTCTATAGTTCTTTTGATTAAGTCTTCCTTGTATGACTCATCTAAGGTACTCTAAAGGTTTTTCACTGTCAGCACTTCTGTCTGGTCTTTGCTGAAAGATGAGTAAAAGGAAGAGAGGCACTCTAACATAAAACTGAATGTAAGTCCAATAACATTTTAGAAAAGGAAAAGCACTCGCTTAATGGATGAATTAAAGTGGGTACAATTTCCTGAGTAAGGCGACTATTGAGAGATAAATAATTTATTTGTTTTCAAAAGAGACTGATTAGTTTCAAGAGTTTATCTCAGCATGGCATTAGCAAAATTGATATCCCCAAAAAATGCAAAATGTTTCCCACACAAATAATTCAGAATCTTATTGGCCAGTATCTTCTCATACCCTTAAGATGTACATACATTCATTCCAAACCAACAGTACGACAGAACCTATTACTGAGCAAAACAGTTCCTTAGTGACTTCATGGATTACATCTTTTTTTACTTTCATTCAACAGACCTACCTAATGTGATGCTGGAGTTGCCTGAGGAGGCATGCCTCTATCTACATCTTACACAACTCAATTTGCTATAGAAATACATGTTTTTTCTTAAACAGGCATGTCTATATAAAATAAAATAAAATAAAATAAAATAAAATAAAATAAAATAAAATAAAATAAAATAAAATAACAACCAAAAACAAAACCACAAATGCTAACCCAGTTCAGGAGAAGCTTTCATAAAGTAACTAAATAAAAGCTAGCAAAAACATGTTAGCCCACACCACCTTCTGAAGCAGTCTTGACTGTAAACATGTAGAGGAAGGATTACAACTTATTATGCAGCCGATGCTTAAATAATAAACATGCAGTGAGTAGGCAAGGGTGACAATGGAGAAAGCTAACTACTTATTAAAAGGACTATATTTATTTACATTAGGCTAGGTTAGAAGCAATGCTTTACACTACACTTTCCAAAATCACAGCTAGTACTCATGACACTATAAAACACTGCAGTGGATTGTTGGTTTCTGTCTCTTGTCTTGAAAAATTATCTCACTATTCAGTTGCACAAACTTGGTGGACATTGGACAATTCCAGTTTGAATTGACCTTCAATGAAATTAAAGTAACTATTATGAATAATAAAGTATCTCAAGACAAAAAGCACAGAATCTAAGAATGAGAGACCTTCTTATTTTCTGAATCTTAGACACATTTAATTTTCTGTTCTACAAAGTAAGGTTCAAGAACGTCCAGTTCTGTGTCTTTCGCCTTAATTATAAAAAACAATGACATATCACATTTAAAAATAAAAAAAAATTTCCCCTTAGTATTTGAAAAGAGTTGTCATATGGATTGACAAAATACTGAACTGCTTCTCTGTTGAAGTCAAGGCACAACTATGAAAGCTGAAAAAATAATTAATTTAACAAGTTTTTCTATATTATTCTTTATGAATCATTCACAATTTCTCAGATAAGGTTGTTATTTAAAGTCTCATTTCTCTGAAATATGCATTTAGAAGTCTGGGATTATTCAATATTTAAGAGCGTTCCTAGTCTTGGAAGAGAAGCAACTCTCAGAAGCTGCTTCTGAACAGATAAGAAATAGCTAACATTAAAGACCTGATGCTCAGCCAATGTTTAATAACTGATTTTCTATAAATATTCTCAAAAAGAAACTCAATTTTCTGAAAAGTCATTCCAACATTCTTAAATTAATAATTTCAAAAACAAACATCCCTAAGTAAGAATTCCAAACAAGCTGAAACCAAAAGTTAAATTAAAGATTACACCTATTTCTGTTTTCCTCTAGACATTCAAAGACAAAATTTGACTTCTATCTTGCAAACTAACTTAAGAATATGTATGTCGACCTTGTTCGAAGTTCCAAACACTGAATTAGGTAGTAATGCGAGCCATAAAATACAGTGCCTGAAATTCTCATTTTCCATTCCACCAATATCTGGAACCCAAGAAGCTTTTGCAGAACATCATGAATCTGTTTGATAACCAAAATGCAGAAAAACGGAGGGCAAAATATCCCTGCAATAACATTTCTATTTGCTCCCTCTGTCCCCATGGTTTTGCCAGTGTCAGTCCCAGCTTCCCATATGTCTGTTTCTCCCACAAAAAAGCCTCTGCACTTTTTCTGACACCATGTCCTATGAATAGAAAGATCTCCCTGGGGTGATCTGCAAAAAGCAGCTTTCTCCTCTGTACGATTCCCCGATGATTTTATAGTTTAACTATTGCAATTGGGATGATGTAACACAATGCAAAACAAACAGATGGGCAAGAGATGTAAAGCACGGCCAGGCCAGGCCTAAACTGGAAACCATCATTGCCAGAAGTGTTGTGGGGCTCACAGCTGCTGACATCGCTCCTGGGATGCGTGCGCGCTGAAGCTTTGCTGGCAGCTGCACTGCTGGCCGAGGTTTGCGGCATGTGGTTCCATTTAGGTGCCACAAGCTGGGCTTTGTTTGCTTACTCCCCATTTACATGTGCCTGCATGCAAACCTGTGGAGATAAAAGGTAATTCTGGTTGCCAACACCCTGTTGTGTAGATCAGGAATGTTTTCGTACGCTGGAAGAATGCTCTGAACAAATGGGAGTTTCTAATGAGTCCTGTTTACCCTGTGACTGCTGCTTAGAGATCTGGAGATATAATTTCCTTGGACTTAAATGAGAACTGGTAGCAACCTAGCTATGGGAAAATGGGGCTCGGAAGGATAAATAAGCGTATGTACAGCTCTGTGCTGCTGCAGCAGAATGCTCGATGGCGGGAGGGTTTATTTAAATCTCACTTGGACATCTCTAACATTAAACAAGGGGAATTCTGTGATGGTACTGAAGAAAAACAATCAGTCCCAGTCCAATTTCTTTATTAGTTATTATCTACCACACTACCTTCATGTGACAGAAAGTGCAATTCATCAGTAACATAAAAGCAGAGAACCAGGGACATTTCTCTAAGGAAAAGTAATTCTAACGAGGAGGAAATGTTAGAAAAGAAGACACAACTATTATAAACTGATGCAAGTGCAATGATAAATCACAAGGGTAAACCAAGCCCTGAAGAACTAATTGCCTAGTCTCAACTCATCACCCCACAACTGCAACTGAGAAATGCTTTTTCTGCAGCAGTTATGTTCTAAAGTCTCTGCAAGGAATGCCTGAGGGACTGAACAACATGTCGGAAGTGACCAACTCAAGTAGCTGAAGAAGTACAGTAAGTTCCAGCCCGACAAGCAGTCCCAAAAAAGCATAACCAACCCAAACTGTAAATTGCCTTTCTGCTGGAAGAGGATACTGTATAGCCCAAGACTAAAATGAGGAATGCACTGAAAATGTTTATCTCTAGTGGCTGAAACTAAATACTCTAAGTCTGGGTTATTTATAAATAAAGAAGTAAAATACAGATCCAGAAGTAGTATTTTGGATGGGTTCAAAGATATTACAGGGACAGGAGATGACTTCAGAAGAATATAAATACTGAATGCATGTCTTATTTCCAGCAGAGCAGGGTTTGTAGAATCTACAATATTGGGATAAGCAGCAGCCCCGCTTTTAAATGGATAAATGCAAACAAAGATTTTTATTATGACCGTTATTTCTTTGATTCCTTCACTGAGATTTATATTAAAAACATAGATAAAGACAGGTTTCTGTGCAGTTATTCTCCCAGACCTAACCCTGTATTTTAACAAGCTTGAAAATTTCATACCGAAGTCTAACAAGGTAAAACAGTTGAATTACACAGTTATCATCAGTATAATTGGTCCACTTCCAATTACTACTCAGGTGTCAGGAGACATGAAATGAATTAATTGACAAAGTGGGAGGACAAAATGATCCATACACATTTTACTGCGGCTTAGTTTTATGACTATTGATGCAAAGATGATGGAAAAATTTACACAATTGCTCCCAAATCTAATCACAGACTCTGAAGCAGAAGACATCATCAGCCAGAGTTCTTACTCACAGGCACCTCATAAATGATTTAACATGACAGAGAGGATTGCAGCTTCATTATCGGGTAATATTTTACTTATTCATATTTAATTACTGCATATCGTAACAATTCGAAACTTGACTGCATTGCAGAAGATGAGGGAAAGAATGAAGCTGTTATAGTGGCTGCTGTACTAACACATCTGCTTCACAGACCTACAGGGATTCACTGAGCCCACAATACATAATATAAGTGAAAAAACACTTATATTCTACAAATGAGTTACAAATTCTCCACATTAAAATTGGGTGAAATAAACAATAATGTCTTAACAATTCATGTAGTGGACACGAAGAATCCTATTTATCTTCATTATATGCTGAGAGTGTTTGGACCAAAATCCCCAATTTAGGTGAACCATGAGGAGGATAAAAAATGATGGCAGGGGAAAAAAAAGTAACATGACAAATTAGCAGAACCAAACCTCTCCCCCAGTGGGAGGGAGAGGTGAAGGCCAAAGGGTAGATTAATCTTGCTATATCATATGGTCTTGATCTTAAAAATTTCTCTGCATGTTTAGCAGAAGTCACACGCACAATGGGGAGACTTTGAAAAGATCAGGAGCCAGCACAGATTAAGATGAAATGGGGCCAGATCCAAAAAGCCGTCAACCTCCCACCCTTTCCTGCAGACTCCCATGTGGGCAGGAGATTGTTTCATGGCTCCAAAGTGCTTGTCTGTGCTCAGCTTGTCGATGAGTATTCTCGCTCTCTGCATCTCTGCTGGAGGAGGAAAGTTTTGACTTCTCTTTTCACAGAAGTCTAAACTGCAGCTGTGGACACAGGTCTTTGCAACCCCTCATGTTTTGGGGCCCCTGAAATAAAATGTGCAGAACCTGGCCAGTCCAGCCACAAAAAAAAAAAAAAAAAAAAAAAAAAAGTGGATTCACACTCAAAACAAACAACAACAACAACAAAATAGAATAAACAGAACTTTTTGAAAGAACCGAAAGATTTCCATAACTCTGTTTAAAAACAGAAATATGAAAAAAATGGCTCAAGAAGTTGATGATCAGGTTATTGCAGCTTATCAAGTTACTCAGTGTCAGCTGATCTCACAGCAATTATCTGCATATATCCACAGTGAGTTAATGCAACGTGGCGTAGCTGAGCCTACAATAGAGGAAGATTAAATTATGTACACATGGACAATTACTACAGCTCAGCTGATGTGCAATTGCTTTTCAAGCTACTGAAATTGCTTATGTGTCCAAACCTAAAGTCTACCAGCCAAGGAAATAAATTAGAATTTAAAAAAAAAAGATTGTTCAGTGTCTTAAAATCATCTGCATATTCAGTGAGACTCCTGATCACAAGAAACAATGAAGGAATCCTATACAGTTCAAGTGATGTAGCTAGTACTGACCTGAAAATTCAAATATATCTACATCAGAAACTGACTAACTTGCTTTCAGAGCAGTTAGGTACAAGAGCATAAGTCCATCCACATAAATCTAACAGCAGTGTTTTCACTCTCTTTTAAGATAAAAGATAATTTGTTCCATGATTTATGATCTCACTGACTTCCTGTACTGAATTAGGCAGCTGAAATAGTCTCTATCATCCTGCCAATTATTCTTGATATGGTAGCATACACACACATATACCGACTGATACATTTAATTTCAATTAATTGTTAGTATAATCAAATAATTTTATGAAAAAGGGTTAAACATCAACAAAGGACAAACTATTCCAAACATCTGTTCAGAACTTTTGTAATAGTAACCATGCAAAGCAGGCCAAATTTAAAGGCTAGCATAATTCCCAATCTTAAACTGGCAGAAGCGCTATATTAAGTAACTTGAGAGAAACCTCGTGTCCATCAGGTATTGACCATCCCTTAATTATGAAGATCAACTTAACAAACACATTTATAGCTATTGTTACTTTTTTTCTCTGCTTCTTAATTGGATTACAAACCTGTTTGCTCTTGCAATGCTACACTATAAATGTCTACTAACCAAACTGTTACTCACTGAACTATTCCAAACTGTTTTTTCCCTCTCCATTTTTCCTACTACAGCTCTATGCTGGATTCCCTCTGATATTTAAATGTGTTCGAATGAAATGCACTGGATTTTACCTAATGCAATGCATATGTTTATAGTACATGGTGTGCGCATGCTCCTTTGTTAAAATACTGAAAAACAGAACAGGCCTTTATGAAAGTTTTACTGTTTCTTTTCCTTGCTTCCTTTTCCATTCTCCCCCCCTCGAGTTCAAGTGGACCATCTGGGTGCACCGGATTAAATAACAGATTCTTTATTTGAAGAAAATTCACAGGAAACATTAAAGTTTTCTTAAATGGAGAGGTAAGTGCACAGGAGGCAGGACAGGAAAATATCAAGGAAGCAAGCTGAAACCTGCGTTTCCTGGGGACAGAAATTTAAACCCATCACTTGAACGTTCCATCAATCGTATCAGTCTTAATGAAATAAGTTAAAGGATAACTGTCATGGCAGCAACTGTCATGGGGTTCCTCTGTTCCTCGCATACTATACCTTCTCTGCCTTTTCACTCCTGTAGGGAAAGGATATAAAAAAATCTCAAGTAAACAAGGAGGGATGAATGAAAGAAATTCTTCCTTTACATGCTATAACTTCGTCAAGGCTTTTGTAGATTAACTGTAATTCAAAGGCACAAAGAAGAATTAGTTTAGGTGTTTAATTTTCGTCTTTTTCTCTTCAACTTTCCACATGTTCATGCATCCCAAGAGGAGGTATGCTCTTTTTTTGTTATCGTTGTTCCCCAAATTGCACCTCAAAGAGAATAAAGGAGCTAATAAAACCTGGAGAAATTATACAGGGTATGTACATTGCTTTCCAATTTGACTTGATGAGGAAGGTTTTTAGGTTAACAGAACTCTACATTCTTGGTTTAATACAACACATTACTTTACAATGGGGCAAGTGAGCAATTGAATTCATTTTAATCTGAAGGTTACTTAAAGTAATACGAAAACATCCTGCAGAATTTATTTTACATGTTAGTGTTCTGGTGTCTCTCCCTTCCCTCATCCCAAATCTCAAAGATCCAGTCCCCAAAGCTAACTGCAGATCTTCTATATCTGGATGCAATTGTATCTAACAAAAGATTTCTACATACGTAGGTCTCTAAATATTTTATGGCTCCCTTAGCAATTTGAAATGGAAAATAAATCTCTGTGGAAGCAACAGAACTGCAGCATAGCAGTGTACAGTTAATCTCCACACGATTAATTTTATATCTCAGGCAAAAGCTATTTTTCTCTATACGAACGTAGGGGGTGGGAAAATATGTGGTGATTTTACTGTATTAGTACTATAGGTGGGGAGCCTACATAAAGGAAAAGCCGTATGCTTCACTTAACCTCTCTTGCTTTTTTCTACAGTCTACTAAGCAACAAAGGAAGCAAGGGTCAGTCAAACTTATTTTCACCTATTTCAACTATGAATATTGGTCAATTACTTTAAGCTGTTATCAGATGTTGAACCCAGAATCACATTCTGAGGCTCATAAACTACCCGCTGCATGAGCTGGATAAAGAAGAATCCCTGCACCCATCCTAACAAAGCTTGACTTGCCCACGCTGGGTAACTTTTCTAAGATTAGTGGTCAAAATCCACCATCATTAAATAAGTCTGCATTAAAAAGAGAACTATATACTTCATCTTCAAGTTTCAGACAGCAGTGGAAAAAAGCTGCAGCAAAAGTTTCTTTTCATGTATGCATCAACAAGGAAAGCTGATTCCCAAAGCATGCCTCAAAAACAAACCAAGAAGCGGTCCACTCATATCACTTTTTTTCTTGACATTTTCACAAAACTGATCCTACTTCTTTCAATTCATTTTTCTGGAATTTACATAACTTTCTGTGCATACATCATCATCTTAAGTACCTGAAAGAACTGTCTGAATTCTTGCAGGGGATAGTTAGCCTTCATTTAATACAATATACTACATTTTATCTTTTATAGTTTTCATAACTAAACAAGCCTGATATTTTATCGGCTCTACATATAAACAATCTACAGATCTTAACATCTTAAGAGTAATAAGAAACCAATTTTTGCAGTGTAGCTCAATCATAAAATACTTTCAGACGTTTTTTAAAAAACAACAGATGTTCATTATGTGCACTTCAGCGCACATTTTCAACTTGCACAACTTGATTTTAATTGAGTTACAACTAAGGGGCTATGACATACTATACTCACTTTGGATGTTCTTAGATTATAATTGGCTGTATAAACACTTCTTTCTAGACCTCATTTTTTTCCTCAATTTCCTTAAATAAATCATTATATGCATTTCCGTAACAATAGTTCAGACTTCTTTTAATTATGATTTTTTTCTCTTAATATATGAAAAAGAAATCTCCATATACACCTTATTTAATAGACATGAGTGAATGCCTAAGTATTTGAATGTTCCAAGCTTGCAATTCATCTTGTTAGCTGTTTTTTGTTTGTTTGTTGTTTTTGTAAAAATCAAAATACCACCAGCTTAAACAGGAAATTCTGGGGCTCACTCCAAAGACTGCCAAAGTTAAAGTAGAAAAGATGAAAAAAATAAATAAATTGAAAGACCTCAATGCAGTACAGTTTCTCCCATTTGGCTAAGTACATCAAAAGTTCACAATTTTTTCCAACAGAATATTTTTTATCAGTAAGAAGCAGGGGAATAAAATTTGCTTGGGATAATTTTGATTCAAAGATCAGTAATATCTTGAAGTGAAGTTTACATAAGAAATGTCATTCCCAAGACATTTACAGGACACAAAAACTCTGGCTCCGTAACAGTATTCCAGAATGTCCTTAACTGCTCTGTGCAGCCAGAAAACAGAATGTTATCTACCAGAATCTCATCACTTCTTGAAACTTATTCTGTCTGTCACCTCTATCCCCTTGTGCCTGGGAGTATGTGGGGGGTTTTGTTTGTTTTTGTTTCAATGATACACCAAGGCAGTGAAGGAGTAGGAAGAGAAACTGGGAGAGAATAATGTATGAGTTAACTTTAAATATATTACAGTGAAATATGTGATCAACAGTGCAAAACCCAGAATGAATCAAAGAGAAGAATATAGAAAAGACTGTGAACCTGCTACAAATGGACAAACTGAGAAATCATAATTGATGGGCTGGAAACATGAGCTGGAGTACAAAGAAATCACAAATGAAAGATCTGAGATCGTTTGAGGGAAAGAACCTAGAGACAGCTGTAAGAAAGGTGCTGCCCTGGCAAAGGAGAAGCCCGCAGTGTTGGACAAACACCGGTCCTGGGTATGTCCAAGTTCACATTCATAAGACTACTGCAGTTTAACTCAGCAGGTAGCTCAGCACCACACAGTTATTCACTCACTTCCTTCCCCTCCCAGTGGGATGAGGGAGAAAATAGGAAAAATAAACAACAAAGTAGTGGGTTGAAGGAAAACCTCTTTACTAAAACAGAAAAGGAAAAAAAGATATTAGTAATGATAATTATTCAAAAGAATGGTGGACAGCACAACTGCTCACCATTCACAATCAATGCCCAGCCAGTCCTCAGGCAGTAGCTGCCTCCCTGGCCAATTCTCCTCCCAGTACCTTGTGACCCCAGTTCCCTTGCTGGCAGACAGTACAATAAACTGAAATGCCCTCTGTGCAACACTGCTCAGCAGTAACTAAAAGATTGGTCTGTTATTTTTCTCCTAAAGACAAAACACAGCATCATATCAGAAACTGCAAGAAAAAAATCAACTTTGTCCCGACTGAAACCAGGACAAAGACCAAAAGCACCAAATTTTCTACTACAGTTCTTGTTATTAAGCATTACTGGCATCACTTTGAATCTGCAGGATTGCCACAGGTACTCACTGAATTCTAGTTAGAAGTCACAGTGCATTAGAAAAGTGTCCATTCATCTCTATCGTTAACATTTGTATTGTTACAAATGCCTGGATTATGACAAGAAGGGGCACTAAAGACACAAGTTCAGGACAGATGCAACTTATTTTTTCAGTCTAAAAACTGGCTTAAAACCTAATGTCAGGATCGACTTCTATTTCAGGCTTCAGATTTGATAACATGATCTGCACTACTCTAAATTATCTTCTTACTTCTAGATCTTCTAAATGCTTTTAGTGTTGTGTAACTTGCTTTTAAAATTACCTTTTCTTGAACAGTTCAAATACTAAGTTATATAAAGACAGAAAAGATAATGTTTTAATACTACAGATATTTTATATTTGTTTTTACCAACTCATATTCCTCATACTCCTAGATTTCAAAACACATCAAAATTTTTTGAAAACCTTTTTTTTCTGTTTTATTTTTTTTTTGTTTGTTTTGGTTTTTTTTGCTGGAAGTGATGTCCAGTAAATTCTATTCAATCTTCTTATTAAAATTCTACTGAATCTTCTCATTTTTGCTTTGACACTTTATATATTCAGACATCCGTGAGCACCTGACTCTTGTGAGGACTTAGATCCCCAGGCTATTGACTGCATGAGAAATCCTACCTGGCATAGCTAGTTTACTCTCTAGACACTATGCTGAACAGATACCTCAGTGTAAGAATGCACTGCTGTCTCTGCTGCTGTAATTAGTAGCATCATTCAATCTACATTTTTTTAAAAAAATGACAATTTTTTTTTGTATTTCTACTGAAGTGCATGTCAAGAAATGCACAAAGCACTAGATTATTCCACTCTGTGACTCATATTTACAACATTGCCACATTTAAAAGATATTTGGTACCAAGAACTTTTGTTTCTCTGTAACTCACGTGTATAATGCTGCCTAAAGCACACCATCGGCCCTCCTTTCTACTGAAAAACACATTATTGAGATTACATTAAATGGAACATTATAGTTCACTTCAACCAACCATTCAATTGAATATTATAGTTGAAGCTGCTTGATACCTAGTTATAAAATGTTGTTTATGAATTGCTTATAAAATATCATGAGAACCAACTCTGTGGACTGAAATTCCACATTGGCTGCCTGTTCCCAGGGTGATTTGCTAGTTCTCGATTGATTCTCATATGGCAGAGAAGTTTAGGAAAAAGTTTATTATTTGTCGGGAAGAAAAAAAAATCTGAGAGAGCAGGGCCAGAACAGACTGAAAACATCTGATTCCATAAAAACGTTTTTGTGCGTGTGATTTACATAGCTAAACAGAAAACAAAAAGGCTGGACAAAATTCACACCATTAGAAGTGAAAATTCATGGAATAAGCCTTCAGGAGTCTTTGGATCTTACAGGGATGCTTTATAAAGATTCTGCCTACACCTTGAAGAACACACGTCTACAGCTTCTGCCCATGGAATGTGTGGGTGATGTAGCATGCCATCCAACCAGTAGATCCATAGAGCCGGCAGTGTGTCCAGGTGGCCAAGAAGGCCAATGGCATCCTGGCCTGTATTAGGAATAGTGTGGCCAGCAGGAGCAGGGAGGTGATCATCCCCCTGTACTCAGCTCTGGTGCGGGCTGCACCTCGAGTACTGTGTTCGGTTTTGAGCCCCCCACTACAAGAGAGACATCGAGGCCCTGGAGCGTGTTCAGAGGAGGGCAACAAAACTGGTGAGGGGTCTGCAGCACAGGTCTTACAAGGAGTGGCTAAGGGAGCTGGGATTGTTTAGTCTGGAGAAAAGGAGGCTCAGAGGAGACCTCATCGCAGTCTACCACTTCCTGAAGGGGGGCTGTGGTGAGGAGGGGGTCGGCCTCTTCTCCCAGGTAACTAATGACAGGACGAGAGGGAATGGCCACAAGTTGCGCTGGGGAAGATTTAGATTAGATTTGAGGAAATTTTTTTTCTCTGAAAGAGCGGTCAGGCACTGGAATGGCCTGCCTAGGGAGGCGGTTGAGGCACCGTCCCTAGCGCTGTTCAAGAAGCATTTAGATGAGGTGCTAAGGGACTTGATTTAGTAGCTTGGTGGGTAGGGATGGTGGTGTGAGGATGGAAGGACTAGATGATCTTGTAGGTCCTTTCCAACCTAATGTATCTATGAATCTATGAATTTATGAATTTGGAGATACTTCAGAGGTAAAAGACATATCACAAAATATTAGTATGAAACTTCTTTAGCATCATGCTCTAGCAGCTTCTCACTAGCATTCCTAGGCAAGATGGATCACCCTTATCCTCTGAAGAGGTAAGCCAAAAAAGGGATAGTTTGAAAACTGTGCACAAGGCACATTTGGAACTGCCACACCACATTTGGTAATCTCTTTGTATCTTACAGCTGAAGTATCTAAGAAAATAACACAAGTATTATAAGCAAACGTTGGAAAAATAAATGAGTTTTCAAACCTATTAAAAAAAATTCTATTAACGTCCAAGTTAACTAGACCCAGACAATTATGTTTTTAGTTTGCCACTGTTTATCTGTGAAGTTACAGCTTCTAGCTAACTTATGCACTGTTTCATACCCCCAAGGATCAGATATTTAAGTCTGAGATTTTAATTAGCGCTCTGTTGCTTTGAAATACCCAGGAGATATATATTACTGTTACAATTCATTCAGTTTCTTCTTTCTTCATTACTGGGTTTGCAGATCACAGGCAACTTTAAAGAAAATTAGGCCAACTTCAGCTGCAGTGGCAATGGTGACAGTCACATATTCTGCCTAGTTAGGCACCTCTAATGCATGCACTATGTGGGGTTTAAACACATCCAGAGTGGGAGCCCTGACAATAGTACTTCAAATGACAAATGCATAGCGAATCCTGTCATAGGAAGAACGGAATCAAACTTTTAAAAGCTGTGTTTTAGGACAGAGATCTCTTTTTTTCTCCCTTCTCCCATTCTCAGTGCATGAATAGTTTCCATGTCAGTATATTGTATCCTGTATACATTACACTGTAATGGAACATTTACCAAATACCACATGATAAGGAAGTAACTTCTGAAATAAAAAACGTAACAAAACTGAAAAGAAATCTTCTGAAACGAGGAAGTGGGAATAAAGTCCTGACGCAAGAGAACCTGTACACTGGCCATTACAGTTTTGGGACATTATAGTATACCCAAGAATCACATTTGACTTAACTGACCAAATGTTTACTAGTGCACTCTAATTGTTCCCAACTATGTAAAATTTTAGACACACACACACACACACACACACACAAATTAAATTAAAAAACAAAACAAAACAAAACAAAACATGGGATATCCATCATAAAGAATTTGTAAGGGAAATAAATATTATGATGGCTGGTCAGTATCATACAAAAGTACATTCAGAAGCCCCGTATTTCCTCAAACTTGGATTGAAATATTAACTCACAGGATGAATGCAATGGATGGTCTCTCAACAGATCACTCTTTCATCATTGTGAGTTTTGTGTCAACCTGCTGCAGTTACAGACATGAAAAAGTCCATGTTTAATTCAAATGCTGACATCAGTCAGAATTTGTATGGAGACCTGAAAAAGAACAGCCCTTCCAATTGCAAATGGAGGTGAAAAACGGTATTGTAAAATACCACTGTAATTGAAACAGACACTGTGAACCTGTGAAATATTCCTTGGAAGGGAGACAAAGACGTGGAAACAGCTTTCAATAGTTTTGAAAAATAATTCTGACAGGCTATTTGAAAAGGAAAACTAAACTAAACAAACAAACAAACAAAAACCTCACACACATAAAGCACCAAATATTTTCAGATGCCCATCCACCCACCAGCATCGTGGGGTTCACAAGAACAAAGGCAAGTAATATCACTGAGGAACAATCTGAAAAAGAAGCTGGAAATCTAACAGATGATTCCAGGTATGTTATATCATATGTATAAGAAGGGGAGGGCAAAGAAGCACTGGAACTCTGGAATACATGGGGGAAAAAGGCTACCAGAGCTAGGAATAACTGTGAAAGAGCAGAGGAAGTTAAGAGACGGTCAGTAAGAAAGTCAGAAGCTCTTAAGGGACTTCCAGGGCATTTAAAGTAGAATTACCATCCAGAAAAACATCCATTCAGTGATTATAACATATGTATGAAGAGGAGATCTCTGTGATCCATTGAGGAAAGAAACTATCTAGAGACCCTGCCACAATTCACATGCTAACATAACCTTATTCACCACCAATATTCTGCATTAAATTATGTCCACAAATGATTTACACAACAAAATTGCCATATATATAGAATACTTATGAGATTAGACTCATGTGAAAGTAAAAAATAATACAACTACATAGCTATCGCAATTTATCATACATCACATAAAGATAGTTTGTTGCTATCCATCAAGGCCTTAATTTGTGAACTTGGAGAAGTCGTGTCTTCTTCATACATTCCAACAATAACCAAAAAAACCACAGGTATGTTAATATTTCAAGGCAGCAAGAAGAACTATACAAGTTGCCTTCAGTATGCTGTACCAATAATTTCAAAAATGAGTTATAAGAGTGGAACAGTTTTTGGACATCTTCCAGATAATAAATTTGCTGGAAGAAAAAGGTTGCTTCCTTACACTTTGTAGACAAAGTCTCCCACATCCTCGCCCCTGAAATGCAAAAACTCCCCAAAGCAAACAAAACCCTTGCAGTTTAGCAGAAACAATTTATGTGCTTAAAAGAAAAGAAAGAAATCTCATTTACATCCAGCTGAAGCAAGATCATTTCAACCATCTTTGGAACTCTGAGTTGCCATCAGGTTGTTAAAAATGTACAGTATAAACAGCCTTCATTACTGACAAACAATAGGCCTTACTTTTCTTGATAATCACTGAACCTCCTTAATCAGGTCTATAGTTTCAGCAAGACCTATTTATTTCCAGCACCATTAGTTCATTCTTAATGAATGATGTGAAGGAGACTGTAACCTGCAAGGTTTCTCTGTGGTCTTTCATATCCCATGTCTCATGTAGAAGGTCTTTAAAGAATTAATCTGGTGCAGTTTCAAGCTAGAAGGATTTGTCATTGTTTGAATATATTAATATATTCATTGAATATATATATTGAATATATTAAATAACATGAAGAAGTCCTGCTGTATTAGAAGTCCACAGCATTACAAGCAATTATTGCTCTGCACCTGTGTCTAAGCCAGTAAGTGCCTGTCATCTGTAAAGGTGTTCATACATAATGAGCACCTGGATCAAATTCAGAGTTAGAAATAATAACATCATAAAAGTAGGAAGAGGAAGTACTCAATATCTTACTTCACTAAAGATGAAAGCTATTAAATCACAGTGCAGCACAAATTGTATTACAGACCAATGCAATAAAAATCCAGGGATTGCAAAACAAAGCAGGATTCACCTCTAAGACAGCAAAAATACATAGTACCAAGGAACTTCTTATTTTAGCTACAATACTACACCATTACCTCTGCAAGAGTTAACCACTTTGACCTAATCTAGAATTGAACTCTGGGGTTATAAAGATTGAGCTTAACAGAGGATGCATTAAAAGGATTAAGGTGATAAAAAATCACGTTCTTGAAATATCCCTGAGTCATGTGAATATTGAGCTCTTTTTAGCAGACTTGGAGTCCAGAGAAACAGTAGCTGATAAGAATTTAAGCAATGCAACTCATGAGTTAACTGTGGCTCCTGTATAAAGAATGGGCTCATGTGCGAACTCATCAATCACTTTATAGAACTCTAACCTCCGACACTGAATGGCAAAGCCTTTGGTCCTTTCCAAAGATTCTTGACTCTTCAGAACAGTTAGCACAGAGCAACGGAGCAAGAATTGTATTAACTCTGGCAAGGCTACACCTATTAGTGCCACAAAAGCTCCAAAATCTAAACGCAAACTATGTCTTTCAACCTGACCTAGACTCTAGAAACTCCAGACATAAATGGGAAGATGCTTAAGTTCTGCATTCAATTACTGTAAAGTAGAACATAAACAAAAGAGCAGTATTTGCTAGGTTTTGGTATTTTATTTTCTCAATGCTTGAGCACATATTTCTTAAAAGTATCTGTAACAGTTTTGGATTATCTGTACATCCCTAGATCTTTAGCTCATAATGAAATCTTTTTTTTCTTCTAAATATTAGTGCCCCAGTAGGCTGCAGGAACAGCTAAACAAATGCTGTTGTACCACTGTTACTGGACATGGCATGATTATATAGTTTGTAAGATGGTCATTCTTAAGTATAAAAATTAGTTTTCTACTTAACTTGTTTCTTGCAACGAAGTTACTTAAAATTGAAAACAGGCTCACAAAGAGCGTCTAACAAAGCAGTCTGACTCACAGAGACATAAAATAAATGTAGAATTCTAGAAACAATTCTGAGAATGTAGAGAAAAATATTTATTTCACGTAGCATGACAGAAATTGTTTTATCAGTTTAGTAAGTAAAAGCAACCCTTAATTCTGTTTGTCCCTTGGTCATCACTGATAAAAAATAAATAAAATAGGCATTGTACTAGCAGAAGACCATTGCATAGTTAATGCCTGCAAAATGACTACACTAAAGTTCACTGATAATATGGACAAAGATACTTATAAGAACAAAACTGAAAGTAGTGGTGTGAGTATAGAGCTACACCTATTTTAATTTGGCTTATGAACGTGACTTAAGAAAGTCTGAATCATCCTATGGATCTTCATTTCCAGAGTTCAAGGTCCCTTCATTCTTGAAGTGGATTCAGGGAGGCAAGCTAGGGTGCCTTACCTGGATGACAGTGACATGGGTCTTGCCCATGCCAACCAATGGGGACATCACAAGTAACCAAGAGCACACACAAGAGCATCTTGTTCCTCTTCCTAGCGGTTAGATAATTAAATTTTAACAGATTACACTTAAGGTTTACCGTCTAGATGTTTTCTTACAGATGGTGGACATAGGTACCACAAACAAACTCAGGAAACAGGGAGATGACTGGGAGTGCTTTTCCTTCCCAGGTATGCATCCTTGCTTACAAGCTTAAAGACATGTATACCTTCTCACTTCTCATCATTTCAGTTTCATGCTTCTTGCATTCCTGTATGCAAAATCTCAGAGCTCTTACTTTGGAGGCAAAAAATATGGCCTAGTGCCAGTGAGAAGGAGATTATTTTAGCCTAGGAAGTAATTCGTTTTAGTACCCTGTATAACTCAATCAGTGCATACGGTTTTATGCTAATTATAGATTTGTACATGGAAAGAATATCAGGTACGTTGGAACCCTGTCAAAAATTCTGGATACTCGGTACTATCTTCCTGTGTACCTACAGTACTCACCATGAAAATACTGGCATGTTTACTCTGAGTTTCTTGCAGATTTTTCACTCATCTTGCCCTTAAATAAACATCATCCAATCCACTTAAAATAGTGTGTTATATCACAGGGGTAAAAAAAAAGGTACAGATTCTTTTCACACCACTTTCTCCATCTTCACTATGAAAAGTCCAACTCACCAGCCCGATCACACACTCATTTAAATAATGCAATTTTTCTAAATCACACCTGGGTAACTGGTTTGAATTTGGTTTTGGTTAGTAGGAACATAAAGGTAGTGTAGATTGCTTGTAATAGGTAGGGAAAAAGACATAAAATTCTCAAAATGTTGCTGAAAAAATAGAGAGGTGTTATAATGACCACATTTTTGTTCCATTTAAACACGTTATGTAAGCGCCCGCTGCAGTAGGCTTGGTTTTAAAGAAAGTTAAACATGCACACACTATCTATCTCTCTTGCACCAAATTAGCTTACTTAATGTACCTCAAGGAGCTCAGAATATTGCCACAAATCTGCCCGTGAAAAGAGCATTACAAGTTATTAAGCAGCAATTTTTAAACAATAAGATCAGAAAGTGATGTGGTCTGAAGGAATAAAACCACCAGGTACTCTAACAGCTATTTAAAACAGCAACATTATTAGTGTATCCTTAAGAAAACAAAAGGCATGCCTACAGTTCCGAGAGTTTCAATCTGAATTTCACACATAAAAAATTACTCAGCTGTGAAATGAAGCAAATTTCAAATCAGCTGTTGCCTAAAGTGTCTGCAAATGGACAAGAGAAAAAAAGGCAAAACTAGAGATTCAGTTAAACGCAGAGCTTCTCAGCATTGTATTTTTACAGATCAAACGCTTATGCTCAGAACAATTAAGTACCGCACTCTTTAAAGCAAACCGCTTTTAGATGCCGACACTAAAAATGTATTCACACCTGCACACATCTGCTTCACACATTGACTTGTTCTGTGACAGGGACAACAAAGCCTGCCTGCCATCGCTGGGCACACACAGCTGCCAGCCCACCCACACTCCAGTTTGCTCTACTTCTGTGATGGTACTGCTGCCTTCAGCTACAGTGGACTCACTGCAACATTGCTTCACCTATCATCAGAAAAGTCAGAAATGAGCTTCCGAAGTTGAAAAACACCAAGAACTCCAGGACTGACCCTAATTTAAAAATCCCTAGGCAGCTTTTCCCTCTAATATTAATGGGTTCTCCTTGAATGCTAGCTGGTTCAGGCAATTTAATTTTGTATTGATTATTTAGATAAAACTAAAGTAAACAGGTTTAATCATACTGGCAAATGAGTTAGCTGGAAAATATGGCTTTACTAAGTACATCTGCTAATGCCGTAACACTTATTAAGGTGTGTAAAGTCCCAAAGTTGTTTTTCTCTTCTGAGAAATTTTAAATATTTGCAGACTGAAAATGCAGTATTGCTGGAAACAGGCTACAAAACCATCTTTCATTTTGCATATCGCAGCGTATTTCAGAAGTTGTTCAGAGGAATGATCTAAAATGTATAGATGAGGACATCAACTTTATTAACAAACTACCTGAAAGCACAAAGAGTCTATTTTTCTTGAGTACCAGAAGTTAGATTAGCAAAGAAATGACAGACAATCTGTATTAATATCGATTTCTTTTGCTTCAAAGCAGGGTACACAGCGTTCAGATTCTGTTACTGAGTATCTTAACAGCATATCATTTTTTTTGTCTTCAACAGAAACGGTCTTACCTGCACAACACAAAATATTGTGCAACTGACATAAAGTCTGTACTCTGCACTGGGACTGCAATTTTTCTTTCCCCAAATATTCTCCTTTGACAGGTACTTTCCTCAAATGATATAATTTCTTTTTTCCCCACAAATACAGAGGCCAAAATATTGAAATAGCAGAACTGTCACCACTGAACTATATCATCCCTTTGGTTGATTTTTTTTTTTAATCTCTCACATGGCTAAAAAGTTTTATCAAGTTTTATTTCTTTTGCGAGATGAAAATCAGCAGAATTTTGGCAAGAGTTACTATGTGCACATTTTCAAGCACAGCTTTTGGTACAGATTTCATTACTTACTAATTATTTTCTGCCGGCTGTAGCTGGATCCTTAACAGCCTATTCTGCACTCTGGACAGACAGGAACAAACCTTCTAATCTAGAGAAATTCTACATCTTCTGTACGCCCAGGTCCTCAGTCACTGAAAGCACAATGAACCTCACTGATTAACCCTCTTGATTTTTCACATCATCTTCTCTTAAAATAATTTAAAAAAAGGCCTTAGTTGCTGGATGGTTTCTTTAATCTTCTATTCAACATAAATAAAATCAATTCATGATTTCAATATCTAATGCTTCAGGGCAGCAATTCTGTACATCCTTTTTTAACAGAAAGACATTCTGGTTTATGGGTTATAGGTTTTGATAAACTGAATCAATCACAGAATCATAGAATTATAGGGGTTGGAAGGGACCTCTAGACATCGAGTCCAAACCCCCTGCCAAAGCAGCTCCCTACAGCAGACCACACAGGTAGGCATCCAGGTGGGTCTTGAATATCTCCAGAGAAGGAGACTCCACAACTTCCATGGTTATCCTGTTCCAGTACTCCGTCACCCTCACCATAAAGAAGTTCCATCACATAATGGTGTGGAACTTCCTATGGTTCTGTTTATGGCCACTTCCCCTTGCCCTGTCCCCACTGACTGCTGAAGAGGTTGGCCATGTTCCTTTGACTCCCTCACTTAAGATACTTATCAACATTAATACAATCCCCTCTCAGTCTTCTTTTCTCAAGGCTGAACAGACTCAGTTCACTCAGCCTCTCCTCACAGGGGAGAATAAATGTTCCTAGTTAGTATTATCAGGATTTGTCTCTAATCTGCATCTTGGAAGTTTGAAGCATCATAGAACACATTAGTATTTCTCCCTCTGGTAAAAACTACAGAGCTGTTTGTATCCAGACTCAGCTGTGATCCCAGAAGACTCCCATGGGAGGATCTGTCTTTTTCAAACCAATTAAAAAAAAAATTAATCCTATTTTATTTGTGTAGGTTTGTCCTAATTACTGAATACTCATGGTTCATCTTCAGAAATTTACTGACAATTTCAGGCAGCTTATTTTATTCCAAAGTTAGGCTCCTTAGTCTGTACTCCCTCGGTCCATCTTTTTTTAAGCAGAAAAATATATATGCTGCCTTCTGGCCTTGCAGTAACAGCAACAACCACAAAAAATTACTCTATTACAGTTTCTCATGTCACCTACGTTTTAGACTTTGTTGTTAAAGCAGAAAGAGCATCCCAAGCCACAGAAATATTTCTTAATAAAGCTTCATTGCTCTCCTGCAGGAATTTTTCTTCCTAAACATTGCATCTTTATCAGAAGCAGCCTAGCCTTGTAAGCTGTCTTCTCATTCACTCAGTCTTAACAGTTCCAACCAGCTGAGCAAAATTTCTTGTTCCTATTTCAAAGTAACGGATTAAAAAAAAAAAAGCAATTTTAATTTTTGTCTTCACTTTGTAATAATTAGCCATCTTTGGAAAACTTTTCTTGACCCAGGTCCTTCAGTTAAGAGAAAGAGTTCTCGGGTTAGATCCCCTCAAGCTTCAATGAAGTCCAAATCCCTAGAGGACTGTCTTCCAAAAGAAAAAAAAAAAAAAAAGTGTAACAATGCCTTCAGAACAAAATTTAAAAAAAGCTCTGACTGAAGAATAAAAGAATTCAAATCGCAGCTCCATGACCTACCACCTACGGGTGTTCAGTTCCATGGCAACATGAGACTTCCTAATGATTACTCAGCCTTACATTGCTTTATGCATAATATTAGCATACAATCCTCCCGCAGCGAGCTATGCTACGAATAAAGTTTATTCAAAGGTAACTGTTCACAGAAGCAACCTGAACTGACAAGGTAGCCCTGTGAATTTTTTATATGGGAAATTTCTGTAGGCTGCATTTTGAAAATAGCAGCACAGAGGCAGTATTCCAGTATATCATGTGAATGATCATTTTCACAACTCAGACCAACACCACCATTATATAGAGGCCTTGCACTAGATGTGTTAAACCCTTAATACTTGAATATACTAGTGTCCTTACTGCAGAGCCTTACTAAATATGTATGTGTATATAAATGAGAATCCCTACCACTGATGCGCTGTTTGCAATTTTACCACTTTGAAATGCTATCCAGGTTGTTTTTGATTCTCTTCTAGCTGCTGTACTGGGGTTTGATAAGATTTTTTTAGAAAAATCCTCTACTAAATATTAAGGATGCTGTGGAGTCTCCTTCTCTGGAGACGTTCCAGACCTGCATGGACGCCTACCTATGCAACCTGGGCTAGGGAGCTGCTCTGGCAGGGGGAGTGGACTCCATGATATCTAGAGGTCCCTTCCAACTCCTCTAATTCTGTGATTCTATGATTTTCTTTAGATGTTTTATGAAAGCTTTTGCTTTCTAAAAGCTAATGAACTATGGATTTTACATCATCTCCTTTCAAAAGTTTTTGCTAGTAAAAAAGGAGCTATGGGCACTCCTGGCTTTGTAAGAAAAATTAAGACATGATAGCACTCCAGGCACAAGGCCTGCATCTAGTATGAGAAGAAGAAAATTACAGTTGCCAAATTTTAACAACTCAGATCAACTTCATTAATGAGTAGAGTCTAATCTCAATACAAAATCCTTCTGGCACAATCAATACTATCCAATAAACACGCGTCTCTCCAGGGCACACTCCAGTACAGTTTAGTGGATAGCACATTTTGGTCAGGTTCTCAGACTGAATAATGAAGCACTGACACTGCAGGAACTGCTCATCACAAAGATGTCTCATACACACTCATAATAACTGGAGAAAATGGGACAATGCACATAGGGCACATCTTTTCAGAAACATCAGATTCTAACAGCTTCTCACACTGGAAAGGACCCACAAGCAGTGAAAAATACAAACGTACTTGCCAAGATAACTGGTACTTTACACTCCACTACACCAAAACAAGATGAGGAAAAGCACATAGCTGAACACATAGGAAAGGTATTCCTAAACAATGCTGAAATTAAACTTCCTTGTCACTAAACTTAACAGCCTTGAGCGAAGAAAGTACTATATACAACCATCTTCTGTTGCTTCCATTTCTGTGGGAACTGGAAAAGCAAAAGATTAAACATCTCTCCTAAACAGTACTTTCAAAACGAGTAAGCATATATCCTTGCTCCAGCTAGAAGACAGTTAATTTTCTTTCAAATACTTTGTTTTGGCTTCAGGATGAGAATAATGTTGAGGACACACTGCAGAGCCGCACTTAGACTAAGTCAAAGATGTTTCAGATCATCACACCGCCCTGGCAAAGAGGAGCAGAGGGTGCACAAGAAGTTGGGAAGAGACAACCAGTACATCTGACAGACTGGCCAAACAGGTATCCCATTTCATATGGCAATATGCTGAGCAATAACGCAATAAACCCAGCCAGTGGGCTGGACACCAGTCAGCATGCAGTGAGCAACTGCACTGCACATCACTTGTTTTGTATACTCTTCTATCATTATTCTTATTTTCCCTTCCTGTTCTGGCCTACTAAATGATCTTCGTCTCAACCCATGAGTTTTACCTTCTTTTCCATTCTCTCCACTATCTCACTGCAGGGGCAATAAGCAAACAGCTGCGTGGTGCTGAGCTACCTGCAGGGTTAAACCACCACAGCATATCTGGAAGCTATCATCTTCTCAAGACACACAGAGTGGAGCAATTTACAAACTGTGAATTGCGCCCAAAGGCTATAAAAAAAAAAAAAAAAAAAAAAAGAAAAAGAAAAGAAAAAGTGACTTCCATGAAAATTGAGATATCATGCAGTTAAATTTAAAGCCCAAATGCCAACATGAATATGAAGACCTTCCCTTATGTCTACAGAACTTCAGAATTACAGAAGTCTGCTTTATAAAACTGGAAAAAAATAATCGGAATTATGCTCTTTGTATTTGGATATACAGCCAAAATATTTATATTTTGGGAAATTAGCTTAAAATATGCTGTATGAAAAATCTCATCTGAACTGATCTGATTAATCTAAATAATCCCCAGGAAGATTCAGTTCAAGAAATTATAACACAAAAATTAAAATGAAAATGTAAAAAGATCACACTTAAAACATCAATAAAAATTAACACATTCTGTCTACTCTGTTACTGTTAACAATACCTACTATGAATAAAATCTCAAATGTATTAAGACATATTGATTAGATCTAAATTTTTCTTTTACTTAAAACAGGCTTAAATTTTATATTATAAACTTCCCACTAAAAATGCAATTTAATAACAAATTTGTTACTGAGAAAAGCTTGATATTTTAGGGCCCATAATTTTTAGTACCTTAATATCCAAAATAAACATTTTATTTGACAAACAAAGAAATACATGCACTCTAATTTCCTAATGCAAATGAAGCAGGAATTTCCATCAGCTCGAATTTGCTGATGGTGCCTCATTCATGCTATTTTTAACAGGTATCAGAGAAAGCTAATATTGCAGAAAACATATTGAGGAACATTTGGTTCAGTGAAGGGAGTGAACCAGCTCTTCCAATGAGCTACTGTTTCAAGCGATCACGATTTTTCCTCATTATACATACAGGCAACTTTTTCATAGAAAAATGCTGAAAGATGACAACTTTGCAAAAACACCTGGCTGGTGAGGAGGTAGGGAAAGAAAAAAGAGGGACCACAGCATACGACTGCACTGGAAAGCACTTATGTAATCTTCTTGAAAGCTCTGATGTCTTTATTCCTGTTTATAAATCTGTCAGTGGGGAGCAAAGATTCATGATTTAAATGACCAAACCTTCCCTGCAAGATATGCATAGGCAGAAAGGTGAAAAGCAACGACTCAAATAAGTAGACTAGTAAGACAGAGTAGAGAATAGTCAAAGCTCGCAGGCAACGGATAAAGAAGTGGGCTTTCTTAATCAAGAACGTATCTATAAAAAAAAATAATAAAATCACATGTTAAAAGAGAAATCCTGTGCAGGAAAAAAATAAAACAGAAAAAAAAAACAAAGTTCTGTGAATGCATTTTCCATGTGAACTGTTCATTCAACAAAAGCATTATGAAAGATTTTCTTTAGTGGGACCCTACGTGACTCTAACGACTATCTCCTGATTATGCTAACAGCTGGTTCTCAGTATTTAAGTGCAGATCAGCATTCTGTTTTCAAGGCAATGTTGCAACTGCAGGTAAGTTTAACCCCAGAGGAACAAGTCAGGCTCATACTACTACATGGCCACACGCTTCCTCATAGCCGGATCTGAGCCGCCCACCAGGAGAACCCACACAGGAAGTGTGTACCCTAGTGTGGCTCCCCTGGTTAACGAGTCCACTGTGATCAGTGTCTGTCTGCACAGCGCCTGGCATTTTTCCACAGCCAACTCAGGAACATTAGAAACTTTCTAGTGAGTTCGACACAGGTAGTGGCGATCTCAGTGACAGAAGAATTCTGCCAGTTTTGTTAAAATTTTACAACTGTCAGCTTGCAGAATTAATGGGATGCCCTGCTTATGTCCCCTTACCAAGTGGGAAGGAACTGAGGGTACTGTGCAAGTGACTAAGACGTGATGATAGTGGGGGGATGACACTGGAGATCTTAAAGCAGAAGAATAAAGGAGGCACTGCATGAAGATCCACAAGAAGGCAAGCAGCATTCACTCTGCCTGCTCTGAACAATTAGCGTAAAGGGAATATACAACCAGAGGATTAGTCCCTTCCTGCCTTTGTTTCTGCCTCATACACAGAATATGTCTCTAAGGCCCAGAAGTTGATGACATTTGAAAATATCACACTGTGCTGGAACACTTTATATTTATGCCTCTGTTGAAAGCAAAGTTGTATCTCAAAGTCCCTAGAACCCACTATTATTTTCCAATTGCCAAAGCACGAGTTTCTGATGAGGGCAGAGTAAGTCAGCCAGCATACTCTCCTCTCATAAGTCCAGCCAAAAGCTGCTTAACACATCAGTCTTTGTCCTATAAATTCTACAACCAATTTCCCCTTTCTCCCCCTTTTAGGAAGAAAATGAGTAGAGTAATGAAGGTTACAGAAACCTGACAGTTATTAACAGGGATAAACATGATACTCCTGACCCTAACCGCAGTTACTGAATGAGATGCGTGTGCATGCCTCCCAGCACACACACGAGTGTGGACATCACAGGACTCAGATTTTCCTGGCAAGCTCTCTGCTGCTGGCAAGATGATGCAGTAAAACTGCTGGCACCAATACGCTGAGCTGAGGACGAACACAGGCCAGCAAAGTCAAAGTGAAATCAGGTTTCAAAGATTCCAGTCTTAATTTTCCCCTAGAAAAGATACATTTTCGTCATTGTTTCCATAGCCATAGCGTGTGCTCTTGACAAGTGATCCAAAGCTGTTTCTACACCCAGTCATTTTATGTTGGTTATGTTCTGCTTGGAGGCAGACACCGGCTTTGGTCAGTCTAGATTGAAGCTTTTTTGCATGATGCATCTCCAAATGTGATGAATTTGGTCACACTTAGAAGATAAATTGCAATCTTGAGTTGCACAAAACACACAGCCAACGTTAACTAAACATAAAAATCAAGCATTTTTTGAGATATAATTCTGATATTGCCAAAAACTGTTGCATTTTTACAGTGTTATGAAAGAAGTCTCTGTATAAAACAAGATGTTTTCATTTAGGGACAATCTCTTGGGCTACTTACATTGCCAAATCCTATTTAGGTGTCTAAATAATAGCTGATAGCAAATATTTTCTTGAGTATGGTTCTTAAATCCTGATCTCTGCCAGCATGAAGCCGAGGGTTATAGAAAAGCATCCTCTGATTTCTTTTGTTCTTTGAAAACTGAACCACCACCAGTTAAAGAAAACCTAGGACTTCTGGGAAAGTTTCCAGAACTGCAAGCTAGCAATGCCTGAAGCAGTCACTGCCACATTCTACACCAAGGAATTTTTTCCCTTACAGGCTGGATGATGTAATGGTGTGCTTCATTAATAAAATTTTTCTGTGCTTACACTTCCCACAAAACCTTCCCATGAAAAGAAAATCAACATCGGTGTTTGACAAAAAAGGAATATTTACTTCTTAATGATGTGGTCGTTCTCATTCATTTGCATGTCCTATCTGTACTTCTCTTCATGGAAGTGTGTGCGACCATCCTATCTATCAATTAGGTCAGAAGTGGAGATGACTGCTAGGAATTATGACTGAGGTGGTTCTATCGACTCTGCACTTCATGTGATGAGCAGTGTGTTTAATACAAAAACCATCTGTATACCAGGAAATAGATAAGAAACTGTAATATATAGTGCTGCTTATTTTGCCCTTTGATGGATCTCTAATTAACTTACTTTTCTAAACTGTTTGCCAAAGGGATATGCAACATCTCTTCCTAAAAAACTTAAAACAGAGAAGAGAGATGATATAAAGAAGGAGCATGCTCCCTATTTCAAGGACAGCTTTGAGTCTGCAGTCAAGCCAACGAAAGGCTGAACTAATTGTTCAGCTTAAAGAAGAAAGAATTGATGGCACTTATACAGTCCACAGACAATTCCTAAGAAAAAAAGCAATCATCTGTTTCCCATGTTCACAGCAGATAAGAGAAGCAGCAATGGGCTTCCTTTACAGCATGGGAATCTTGGGTGAGATAGCTTAAAACAAATCTAAGAGAGCTTAATACCAGAACAGAAATTCTGTGGAGGTTACAGAATCCTCATGTATCAGAAGCTTTTAAGGGCATGCTAGACAAATATCTGTCAGAAAAGAAACAGGTAATGTTAATTCCACACTATACAGAACAACTGATTCACTTCTAAACTTGTTCTTCTGAATTTCTGATTTTATAACTTTTAGTAGGTGTTGTCCTGTGCTGGAAGCAGGATATAGAAAGATGCCTAGAAGTGGTGTAGACTGATGAGTTCATAGTTGTTTTCATTTCTGTTGGAGTAGAATTCATCTAAAAGCTGGTTCAACAACTTTTAAGAAATACACTGCAGATAATAAGAATCACACCAGGCATGCAGACACCATTTACAAAAGCAAACCAAACCTTTCTGGAGCATAATTCATTCAAACTGTTTTAAACCATTACTTTTAAGTGAATCAATCCAACGTTTACCACCTACTGTGTCAATAGGTTGTGTTATTTAGCAAGCAAAGAACCTATTGGGATGGGCTCAGCTGCAGGTATCTACTTCTTTCAGTGTGTTACTTAGTGTTAACTAAGATTAATTCCAGTGTAGGCTGATTGATTTTCCAATCTTGAAAAACCCTGCCACTATTATCACGAGCTCTGAACCTAAACTACAGAAATAAGGCATTCTTCCTGC
The DNA here is from genome assembly GCA_023055505.1 of Callipepla californica brunnescens. Lineage (NCBI taxonomy): Eukaryota > Metazoa > Chordata > Aves > Galliformes > Odontophoridae > Callipepla > Callipepla californica. The sequence goes on along the minus strand of JALIRH010000001.1, from coordinate 101,888,080 downwards.
AGGAAAATAATCTCCCTGGTCCCAAGAGTCCAGAACACCTTGATTATTTATTTATTTTCTGTTCCTTTCTTTACCACTTTCAAATTTTGCATTCCCTTACTCCCTAAACTGCAACACCACAACTATTATTGTCAACACCCAGCTGAAAAACATAAACTCTGGAGGGATGCAGATACAAAAACTAAAGCAGAGCTGCTTCAAGCTGTTTTTCAGAGAAGCAGAGAGGCTTTCCATGTTCCACACAGTCAGACAGCACTCAATAATAATTTTAATGTTCTCAGATTAACTGTGAGGAACATGCAGAAACGCGCTGTGATCACACAGTCTTTTTTTTTGCCAAGTAAAACAAGCTAAGAACTCAGACGCTTTTTTATTCTCTCTCCAAATCTTGCTCCTATATCAGAGAAGGGTGAATAGATCCATACTAGCTGATATGTCAGCTACTAATGGCAAGCAACCTAGACAAATAGTCTATTTCCAAAATTTCCCAAAAACACAGAGCATCAACGATGCACTTTGCAAAGAAATTAGAAACAGCCTGGAGTCTCACTTTCTTCTCTTTCTTAGCTCCTGTGGTCAAATTGATGTTCACTAGAAAAGCAAACACCAGAACACGCTGCTGAAGTTCTCTTCCCGGTCAATACTTTCAGCTATTTTATTTTCTTTTTCCTTTCAACTCAGCATAATATGAGTTTAAGCAGAAATTTTCCAGAGAAAGATACTGCTTACTGAAAGAGATAATGATATGTCAAACAAAAAAAGCAGAGTCAGGATATGTCTGTACTTTGACACTATGCCTTCAAAAACAAGCAAGTTACTTGATTTAGACAAATCTGTTATCAGTAAGTACTTCTTGAGTCAGCTCTGGAGAGAGCTGCCACAGGATCCAGTGAGGAGACACCAGACAGTCACAAGGGCCATCTTTTAGGTAAGAGACACCATTGAATCCAGACTATGTATCCAGACTACCTGGCTCTCCACTCCTAAAAGGACTGCAGTGCTGGCCACATTCCCACGTAGAAAATTCCCCTCATTCACAAGTATGCCCCCCCTGCATTCCTAATTCCTGTCCTAAAGATTACTGACATTACCCTTGTACTTTTTGATTCGTAAGTCTTACATTAGAGGAAACCACCAAACCTGGTGCATTCTTTTATTCTTTTCTTTCTTTATTATAAAGTCCTTCAGGGCTTCAAAAGTTCCTAGAGAAATATGAGGTGTGTGTTTGCTTCTGCCTGCAACTGATAAAAGATGTCCTTCCATTGCTCAGTAGCAAAGATACCTGTTTTTTCAGGCTCTATATGCTCAAACATTAGGTGTGCACAAGCCGTCTTCTTTTTCTCCTACACAAGTTAACAGTACATTTGTCTGGATGCAGCCAAGCAACATAGCCTTCCAGCTCCAGGTAGGATGGCTATGAAGCAGCCACTGTTGCAATGATTTTTTTTTCTGATTCGTCAAGTCAACTTTTCTCTGAGGCCTTTGATATTTTGAAAACAAGATGAGAGAAGTTGGTAACAATGCATTACAGACATACCCAGGTCTAAGAAAGAACAGGGAAATTAAAACTTTTACTGGGTCTTGCTCTATTAAAAAAACAAACAAACAAAAAATACCCCACCAACTAAAGTTAAATGGCAGCTGTTTGTTTTCAAACACACACAGCTTAAATGTTCGTACTCAGATTTTCTTTTCTTACTATTACCATTCATAACTTAAGAATAGTGTTTGTAACAAAGTTAGCTGGAAATAAAGTGTATTTACTTAAAGGATTACGTATATCAAATAAATCATTGTATCAGCCAGTCTCTGAGAAAATGCAGAATTCACAGAATTTCCTCAGATGGCTTCATCTACACTTGCTAATTACATTTATCTTCCATACAGAAGTATAGTTTTCTGTATCAAACTATATGCGAAGCACTATCTAAATCTCAATTATTAGAAGTGGATAGAGTACAGTAAATAAAAAGACAAAAACACTTTGTCAAAAACTCCCACTAAGGAGAAAGATCGTGAAACAGGAGTTAACACAGGGATTAGTATTTCCTTTATATTATGTAAGCAGATATTTTTCCCTTGGTAGCTTTAAAGTTGCCTTCAGTTATCTCTTCTTTTCGGTATTTGGAATTTGAAGAAAAAAATATTTCTTATATTTCTGAGATGCAAATATGTGATTCAATTTTGGCTTAGTTAGCATGATATGAAAAGCTCTCCTTTACTCTGGTTGTAAGCATTTTTGAGATACATCTTCTTACCACTTTCATCCAGCAAGAAATCATCCTGGTAACGGAACTTTTCCGGTCCACATGCAATAAAAATGTCATCATCGCCGAAGAAATCCTGAAGGCACATCACCTGTAGGAGAAAGGAAAGGAAGGCATTGTATGAAATACCTCATCATCAGAGCTGTAAAAGCAATAAATCCCTCCTTGTCTCCATCTGCATGAAAACTCCTCACTTCTAATGGAATCAACAGGGCTTCATCTCCAGATAAATTTCAAAGCTGTGCTCTGACCATCTGTTTCAAGTGAGAAACGCTTTTATGGACATGCAGGAAGAGAGAGATAAGCCCTAACGTCACATTTATTACATGATGCTTCAATGGGGTATGAGGTAAATGCCTTCTGATTACGCACAAGGTCCCATTCAGCTGTTAGTGGATAATCAATTTGCATTTGCGACCATATTTCCACCTGTTGACAGCCATGAATATAGGTAACAGTTTTGGATGCAGTATATAATTATTTCTGCAAAATCTCACCGACAAGGAATGAAACTCTTGTGGGTGAACTGAGTCTCCATCAAACATTCCTCATCTCTGTCAACAGTCAGTGTCATTTTTCTTCACAGGCAGCAATCTGAACAATCAGGTGAGCTGGAACTGAGTAAAAGGATAATCTCTTTCTGCTCCCAAATGTGAATAATCATGGTTATGCTGGTGCAGTTTTATGGTCATGCATGAGATTTTCATACTATACTTCGCAAGGCACTATTTAGAATTTTTATATTTTTATTTTTATGACTATTTTTACTGATGTTCTTAAAAGAATAATCAGTAGCTTTCCATTAATGTGACTATGGACTTACTGATAAGAGTTTTGAAATACGAAAAAAAAAATTAGATGCTGACCACTTTTAAAAAACCAAATATATTTTGTAAACAGTATTACATACTCTGTTCCTCTTTCACATTTACAAGAAAATTTTAAAAGGTTATGTTTGCTTATTTTATGTGATGTTATAATGTTTTGCAATTAAATAATACACTCGTGTTTAAACTGATAAATTTCAGAGTTTCATGTCAAGAACATACAGACAGGAAATTAACACACACAGCATTTACAAAAATTGTCAAAATAGCTGAGAACACTCCGGCTGAAGCAGTCCACCCCCCTCATCGAAAGCAGAAAAAAAAGTCAGTATTTGAAGCCTACAAAAACAGAAGTGAAAGAATTAGCTAATGAGGCCAGACAGACTTCTCCAGACTTCAGCAAGAAAACAAAACACACAGCATCACCACTTCCCAACCTGTAGCCAGGGGAAATGGAGGGGCTAAAACATTCACATCACGCTTCCCAGATGTATGCCAGAAGGCTCTGGCATCTACAGCAGCTCTGGGTCTATATGCTACAAAAATCGTAACAAAGAAAAATAGTAATACAAGTCGTGACTTGCTTGCAGAGTAAGACGTGCCATTAAAACTACTTCAGTGGTAGAGAAACATAGAAATAAAAGCTGAAAAATGAGAAAATCAAGAGCAGAACTAGCTGAAATAAATGCCAGAGAAGAGACAAAAGTATTCTCAAAATGGCTCTGTCCTTAAGAAGTGCACATCATTTTTAGATGCAGGTCCACCACAGCCCTGTCTCTATCAACATTCTCATATTCACACCATATGGCATCTGAACCAACATTAAATATGTAAATATTTCATGGATCTTTTTCCCATGTTCCTACTCAGTTTCTGTTCTATTAGTGTATCAGCCTCAGCAGTCTTTTTATATACCCACTTAGTTCCCATATTCTTTTTTTCTTCAGTCCACAAGACATATCCTGCCTGTCTTCCCACCCCATACACCCACCAAGTTTCAAACATTCCTTCAGATATGTTCCTCTGAAATTACCACCTCTCCCACATGCACAAAGCCACTAATTTTCAAAATGACAATAAAAATCCTACAATTTCCTGTTTTTATCCCAAGTTTGACACACTTCTAGGGAATTATGATCTTTTCATTTGTTTTTAAACTGAGCAGAGCAATAAAACTGAACAAACAATAAGCAACCCAAAGCACAATGTTAAGCTATTTTACCATAAATTAAAATTAAATACCTATTTGGATCAGAAATTGTACAGGTTTACAAAAACTAAAAACATACTTTGTTCAGAGGGTTTCACTCAAAACAAAACAAGCCATTAAAATGGATGTAGTGAAATCTACACAAGCTCAGCTAAGTTAACACTCTAAGCATCTAAGGTTAAATCAGTGCAATTAATATGCAACTAAGAAAAAAAAGATTAGCTCAGCAGAAAGATAACTTCTACTTAAATACACTTGTTTGTTTTATTTAATCAAAGAATGGCTTCGTTTGGAAGGGACCCTTAAAATCATCCAGTTCCAACCCCCTGCTACATAGAGGACACCTTCCACTAGATCAGATTGCTCAAAGCCCCATCCAACCCAGGGCTGAAAGCCTCCAGGGTGGGTACATCCACAACCTCTCTGGGCAACCTGTTCTAGTATCTCACCACCCTCACAGTAAAGAATTTCTTCCTAATGCCTAGTCTAAATCTACCCTATTCCAGTTTAAAGTCATTTTCCCTCCTCCAGTTGCTACATGCTCTTAGAAAAAGTCCCTCCCCAGCTTTTCTGTATACCTCTTTCAGGTACTAAAGGCCACTAAAAGACTTCCCCTTTTCTCCAAGCTGAAGAGTCCCAGCTCTCTCAGTCTGTCCTCACAGGGGAGATGCTCCAGCACTCTGATCATCTTTGTGGCCCTCCTCTGTACTCATTTTAACAGCTTGATGTTCTTAAGTTGTAGGCCCCAGAACTGGACTCAGTACTCCAGTCTCACAAGAGCAGAGTAGAGGGGCAGAATCACTTCCTTCAACCCGCTGATCACATTTCTCTTCGTGCAACTCAGGATACAGTTGGGCTTCTGGGCTGCCAGTGCACACTGCCAGCTCATGTTGAGTCTTCCATCAACTGACAGTCCCAAATTCTTCTCCTCAGGGCTCCTCTCAAGCCATTCTCCACCCTGTATCAGTGCTTGGGATTGCCCCAACCCAAGTGCAGGACCTTGCATTTGGCACTGTTGAACTTCATGAGGTTGGCATGGGTTCACCTCTCAAGACTGTCCAGGTCCCTCTGGATGGCATCCCTTCTCTCTACTGTGTGTGACCCTACTGTCCTTCTCACCTGTAAAGATGTTAAAGAGCATCAGACCCAGCACCAATCCCTGAGGAACATCAGTCATCACCAGTCTCCACCTGGACACTGAGTTGCTGTCTGCAACTCTCTGACTGCCACCATCCGACCACTGAGTTTGTCAGGCATGACTTGCCCTTGGTGAAGCCTTGTTGGTTACCACCAATCAACTCATCTTTATTTACATGTGCCTTAGTACAGCCTTCAGGAGGATCTGCTCCATGATCTTGCCAGGCACAGAGGTGAGACTGAGTGGCCTGCAGTTCCCTGAATCTTTTTTTCCCTTCTTGAAAATTGTGGTTATTTTTCCTCTTTTCTAGCCAGTGGGAACTACATCAGACTGCCATGATCTTTCAAATATGATGTACAGCAACTTAGCAACTTCTTCTATCAGTTCCCTCTGAAACTGTGGATAGACCTCGTTGGGTCCATGGACATATTCACCTTAAGGTTCTTTAGGCAGTCTCAAACCTGATCTTGATGTACAGAGGGCAGAACTTCCTTCTCCCTCACTTTCTGCAACCTGGGTAGTGAGGCTAGAGCCCCTGCAAAGAGGCAAAGAAAGAGCTGAGCATCTCAACTTTGCCTGTATCCCTTGTGATCAGGTCTCCAGTTTCCTTCCAGAGAGGGCTCACATCTTCCCTAGCCTTTCTTTTACCATTAATATAACTGTAGAATTCCTTCTTATTCCCATTTATGCTTGCCAATGGTTTAAGAGCTAGTCTGGCCCAATTCCATGACAACTGGGGCAGGAGAACCCATGGACCCATGCCTCAGGAAAGGCGAAGGGGAAAAGTGAAAAAGGAAAAGGGAGATGTGCCTAAAAACAATACAGTGGCCATGACCTGGGGAGGAAATTAATTTACTAAATAAGATATCAAAATGCAAAATAATGCAATATAATTTGAATGGAAGCTAATAAATCAAATAAAAAGAGAGAGAGTCTGAAAAATGAACTCCTGTCGCTAACGCTGAAGGTGAGACAGCTAGTGAGCACCCAGTGCTGGGTCAATCTGAAGGGAAAAAGCCTGTGTGTCTTGACATGTGAACAGTTTTTATTTTTCCCACTGAGTAGAAAATGGAAGAAAAATGCAAAGCAACGCAAATTCCTCTGGGGTATGTAGTTCTTTTCTTCTGAGACAGGTATACCCAGAACTATCAATGATCCACGGAGCTGGAGCCTTAACTCTTTAACTCCCAACAGAATACATGATGTTGTGATGTGGAATACCAGTAACAAAAATCATAAAACCGTGACAATGTTCCTGGACAGATGTAATTCTATGTGGGTTTTAACTTTCCTAACCTCATCCCTGGCTGCTCGGACAACTATTTTGTAGTCCTCAAAGGTAACCCATTCCTGCTTCCACTCCCTATAGACTTTCTTTTTGTGCTTAAATAAGTCCATGAGCTCCTTATTGATCCATGAAGGCCCTCTGGCATTCCCGCCCACTTTCTTCTTTCTCAGGATGCACTCAAACTTTACTTTTTAACATTTGTCATTCTTCTTGGCTCAACAAATTTTATTCATTTGGGAATTAAAATTCTTGTACGTAACTGTCTGGCACCTCATCTGCAGCCTTTTCCATCCTTTCTGTCACAACATCCCTGGCCTGCTCTGCTCTCCAGCTCCTCACAGGTTACACTTCAGGGCTTTTCCAGAAGGCACCGAAAAGATACATAGCAAGCACATCCAGGCTTTTTCACCAGAAATCTGCAAGTACTTTCTATTCACACTCAACCATCAAAGTGAGCAGCAGGACCTGCTTTTTATTACCTTTTTTCACTTCTGAAAATCACAGCTCCTCAGAAGTTACAGTTAAGAAGATCAAGGATTTGCATCACCTGTTTCAAACCATGACAGTGCTCTAGAGGTCAGTGTGCTCTGTTGCACATGATCAGCTTTCATATTAGTCAGTGTTTTCAAAAGTGCATTACAAAAGCCTCCCCAAGCATTTCTGTTGCCTCCAAGCCACACAATCCTTCTTCTTTCTCATAAAGATTTTTTTTTCTTCCACATTCTAGCAAGATGATTCTCACAGTGGGAAAAACAAAGTGTGCAGGAACAGTGAGACATACAACTTCAGTAAACTGAAAATGAAAAACAAATGTTTTATTTACACAACTAGTGCTGTGTAGTGACACTGTGACACTTATACACAAACAACCTGCTGGCATCTCTCTAGTGGAAAGCATTGGTAACATTAAAATAGGAGGACGAGAAGTCTCAGGCACTACAATCCCTCAAGTGACAAGACAAAGGACAGCAGCTACAAAGAATATCGGTCACTAAAACAGGCACTGGGCAACATGCAAGTCATATCAAAAAGACTAGATGACCTGTACATAGCAGCTGTAAAACACGACCTGAGAAAGTTTTACGGGCTGAAGCCCGGATCCCTATCTCAAATCATCATCTGTTTTGTTCTAGTTAAAACTTAAAACTTACAAATTCTATATGCCCTTTAAAGGGAAACATGGAAAAAACCCAAAACTGTAGCTCAGATGTCGGTCTGGTGCTTTCACTGGAAAATCAGATGAGATGAGGAATGAACAGGCTGAAGCTCAGCACTTGTATTACAACACACTATTAGCAATGTAGGCCTTTTTAAAATTTCCTGCACTTTGTCTTTTTTCCCCCCTTTCTCCAAAACAGAAGAGTACTTGGAACCAATAAGAAATCTTCTAGCTGTTACAGAGCCCTGTTATCCTTTAATTAACCTGAAGTATTTAAGGTCTTCATATTTACCTCTTTGAAGTTGGGAACATTATTATGGAAACCCTCTTTCTTCTATCTAAAGAAACATAACAGAAATTGTGCTATACGTATTGAAGCAGAGATGATCCAAGAGTAAAGAACAGAAGCTTGTAGAGGACTTAGCTGTTTTGTTTGTTTGTTTTTTTCTCACACCACAAGAGAAAAAGAGATGTAGAGGATCTGCAGAGAAAAGGTGAGGAGGATGGGGAAATTTAGAGAAATGCATGTGAAAGGGAGAGGGAAGAAAGGGAAAGGGAGGAGAAGGAGCAAGGGGAGGGATTCAGCCCGTTTACCAGAAGCATGAAATGAAAGCTACAGATGAAATCACTCCTTAAAACTGCTGAATTTTGGATATAGCAAGGCCAAGGTCCATGTGAATTCATGTTTTAAAATGCACACACACACACACAAAATAGAAGAAAATTCTTTGCAGGTGTCCTCTCAGTCACAGCCATTTGAATACTTTCCTATTGTTCTAAAGTTGACCATATATCAACTTTATACTGATTGAAATTTTTTAGTAAAAAAGAATCTGATGCTCAGAAGTTCCCTTGCATTCATGAATAGCTCACAGCATGAGCAACAGCGCACCACCACCAGCATTAGCAACTCTAATGCTTTTATTATAATTTTCATATGCTGCATTTTGGAAGGGCAAGGGGGGGTGTTCTGTCTGTTTGTCTCATTTAATAACAACTTAATTAGACTCTGAAAGCTATTTTGGATGAGAAATGAGAAAATCTCAAGCAGGGTTGCCCTAAGGCAATGTGGTTAATGGAGGGTTGGAAAGAAAATTAAGGACAAAGAAATAAAGAACAAAAAAAAAAAAATGCAGAATGATATAAGGAGAACTCAGTAAGGAAGTATAGGAGTTTTCTGGAAAGAAAAAGAAATAAATGAAGAATGGCAAAGGAAAACATGAGGCAGAAAGGAAGGGAAGTGAACATAAAATGAGATGTGGGCAGAAAGACGTGCCAGAAGGGTGACAAAGAAGCTCATGTAGAAAGAAACCCTGGTGTGGGGGAACTCAGAGAGGCAGTGGGAAGTGCCCTCCTGTTTTCAGCCAGCTGGGAAGTTGTACAGAGATTTTAAAGAACCTTTGTGTACCTGAAACAATCTCATATTCATCTTGATTTTCATTCCCCTTCCAGTGATGAAGACATTAAAAAAAATTATCCTTGGAAAAACCTCAGTGTTCGAATGACTCATGATTTCAGGACTGACTCACTGATTTGGTGCACAGTTTTTTAAGTTTTATTACACAGGATTTGGAGTGTTTTTCTTCATTTTCCTGCTACTTTTGGTTCACTCAGACACAATGCTTAATTCCTAAGCAAGACTCTTTACTTCAAATGAAACTCATTATAATTCTGTTCTACTTTTATCTTCTGTTTTCTGTTGTTTGGGCATTTTTTTTTATAACGCAAAGCTCCTACTTAAGGTTTAAATTTATGTGTTTTCTCTCCAGCTTCCTCCTATACCAAACTATGTTTTCCAACTATCACCATCTTAGAAGTAATTTATTATTTTATTTATTATTTTGTTAATTTCCTCACTGTTTGTCACTTGCTTCTTGGGGGAACATCTCAGATTAGATCCTGAACTTACTTGAGTGTCATCTACTTCTGGTAGTAAGTTGCCCTGTGATAGTTATGGATTTTCTGGAGAGCTTATAAATTCACACAGATTTACTGCACAGGAAAAGAGCAAATGATTTTGTTTAAATTCTTAATCCTAACAGGACCAAGAAACCTTCCTTATTATTATATTTATCTCCTGGCCAGTACAGAGTTACCTCCCACTGTATAGTTCTGAATGATCTTTTCAGTTTTGTAATACATTCTTTATTGTATAGATCTTCCCTTAGCAGACTATGCTGCAGAAAGACCAGTAAAGCAAGCATTAGTCACTCAAAATGATTCAGTGGTTTCAGAAAAATTGGGAATTTATCATTCAACATTGGTGTAATAGCTTTTTAGGCCATTACCATGAAACTACAAGTCCAAACATAACAATAAGGCTTTCAGGAAGAAGAAAGAAAAATACTGTCTGTTTCTACACAGATTTGATATCAATCATTTTATTATTTTTTTAAATATGTACGTGCTGGAGGCATCTCAGCCTGCTCCATCCTTTGTGGACTATGTGACTGTAGAAAAAAAATCTCATTTCTAAAGTGAAAGTATTAGGTATCAACAGAAATGCACAAAGCTTTACACTTAATGTTTTCTCTTAATTTAAGGCAAATCTATTTTCCTTCTGGCTGGCTCAGGCTCTGAGGCTGTTAGTCACACCCTTTTACATTTATCTGTGATTATGCACATGACACTTTTAGAGATCCGGTCATCTACAAAAATATATCATTAGCATAGGCGGACTTCCTATTCTAGCTTCTGATCCAAGTTCTCTCCTCAGGTGGTGGTTCAGCCAACAGCATTGGGAGGTATCTGCTACACGTTTCTGAAGCTGAACAGCACTGAATTCATTCTTTCTCATTGGAATGAAATCTCCATGGTGACAACTGCATCATCAAGCTGTGAGAGCTTTTCAGTGAAGAAGAGCGTTTTATCATGAGATTCTCATTACAAGAGTGCCCTCTGTAAATGAAGAGGAGATGTTACCATAGGGGTTCAAGCTGGCTGAAGTTACAAAGCAACAATGCCTTTACAACTGGCTTGTGAGGCACATATCAGAGAAACAGCTTTTGAAATAGCCCATTTCACTCTCCCCCAGCAGGTGAACACATGACACTGCCATAACCAGTAGTTAGAAACGTTTCCATACACAAATTCAGCAGCAATAGCTCACTAGCCTGCTGCTGCCCAGGAGCTGAGGAAAGCAAACTAGCATCCCCAGGCTCAGGGAAGCCTTCCTTCCTGTGCCTGCGTATCAGCACCTGCTTAGGGCTGATCACTCTTCTGTTTATTCCTTTTGTCTCAAACAGAAAGGTTGCTCCAAATCATTTAATTCTAGAAAACACACTTTCAATTTAGTTCTACAATTTCTGTATGCATCAACATCTATTTTGTGCCATATGCAATTTAGGATTTCAATTCAGCTAAGGTTTGGCAAATAAATAAACAGGAACAAAGTTATTTATTTTCCTCAGATAAAATAGGTATTACTGTATTGGTCAGTAAGGCCCTCTCATGTGAAAGCTTTCTAATCTATGCTTTAGGACTAATCTTACATTCTGTTTTGCTCTCCCTTGTGTCACTAAATTAGGCAAAGTGCAAAAGAAAATCTATTATAAATTAAGATTCCAAGTTTTGTAGTTGTGTCATAACCTTCTCCTTGATGAACATATTTAAAAAAACTTCTAAATTAACTCTCATAAGTTGAGAGATAACAGAAACAAAGAGAAACTTGTCAGTTCTAATGCGCTGCAAATACTTGGGCCTGGACAATCAGATGAGACCTGAACAGTTCGTTAGAGGAGAACTAGTTCTCTATACAACTTAACCATCTGTTATGGAATTTGAGGACAGTACAGGGCATTTCCCAGTAGGGACCTCATGGGTCTAAGCAGGAATGCAATGCGGAGAAGCACTGTTACCTGAAGCCTCATGAAAAGTTTCTCTATGGGAATCACTAACAAGGACAGCTCAAAACTCCAACTGCCACAATTGCTTCATGGGAGACTGAATAAGAACAGTGAGAACACGACTCTATCCACACACAAAAATTACTCCTCCTCAAATGTTACCGCACTTTGACATCTGCACCAACGCACAATGGCACTAAGTAGCTAATGCCAAGCAAGGTGACACACGCTTAAACGTGAAAAAGGAAAATCTCTTATCTTCCCTGCACATGAACTATCTGAGCATGCCCTTTCCATTCTTTCTATTACCCTTGCTACAATCCTCCTTGGCATTACAACGTAATCTTCTTCCCACATCCCCCTCTTCAGCACCCTCTACAGCCAACAACTTTATAATCTCTACATGGCTCTTTCAAATATCTCTATCAGTCCACTTAGGATAGCATTTGTAAATGCAACACTGCCTCCTCCTGAAATGCTTTTTCCTCATTCTCAGCAAAACTCCAGTCTACCAGAGCCACATCATGTTCTGTGGAAATCTCCTTTCTGGTTTAATAGCATCATATTTAATTATTCACTAGCTTGTGAAGACAGAAATCAATGCATTTCCCCTCAGTTTCAATTTCTTCATGTCTTCCACTCTCTCATTTCTAGAGCGGTTTACTGTACTATATAAAAGGTGTTTTAAATCCTTGGTTAGACAGTTCATCAGGAAAGTCTACACAACCTATCTTTTCAACCTTAGAGCCTACTAAGTCAGTTGCTAAACTCCAACCACTTCCTAAACCCATAATCGTAGCATGTTCCTCTTTCGCTTTACACCCTAAATTTAGGATGTTATTTTGACCCATAACCCTGTATCTAAAACCAGTCTTAAGAACTTCAGCACTATTATCAAAACCTCAGCTCAGCATACCTCTTTCCCTTCAATTACCCAATCCCTGCCTCATACCATTCTAGTTCATAAAAGTAGGTGTTTCAGGGGAGTATTTCACATCTGACAGTTATCAGAAGTGAACAAACACGTTTACTAGCTTCAACTGACTTTCTAACAGTTGAAGATCAATGAAGCATGAGCTTTTGCCCTAGCAAAACTGGAATACATGCAGGCTCAAGCTAACAGAACTCTCGGTGGAGTTTCCCCACTTCCTCTACATTCTAATTTTCTCTAACATCTTAGTCTTAACCGCAGAATTTGTCTCTGAGTACAACAGTGCAATTAGTAGAGCAGGTGGAAAATTGACTGAGTTATTTATTACCATTGCTTTCATTAAGGAATCCCTGCATTAAATTGCAAGGCAGTCATACCAAATCATTCCAAGTAATTTTTTTTGCTATCCGTGATTTGACTTCCTCTAAAATAAAGATGTGAAGAGAAGTTGCAAAGCTTGAAAGACTGTCATCTGAAAGACCTAGTCAGTTATGCTTCTGTTCTCAGAGCCTCTTCTATTTCTTCTTTATCAATTTTGAGAGTGACTACATATACAACTTCTTATGGGGAAACCTGGACGTGTATTACTTTACATGATGAACAACCAATGTGCATGCTTTCTTTAATGTACTTTATATTTGATCTTCCTTTGGTTGACAGTACAGATTTAACAAATGTTCCGAGTAACTGCAAACTAGCTCCTCTTTGTTTCTGGGCACTTCAGTTCCACATGTACCTGACAGATGACACTATGCAGTCACAACCCAAGGTTTGCATGCTGTAGAGACACTACCATCTAAAAGAGCTTACCTTAGCTAAACTTCTGAAGGACAGCAGCACAGAAAAAACAAAACACCAGTACTTATTTATATGGATTCTTACTCAGGTCTCTATAAGTTGAAATCAACAAATACAAAAAATATATTAAGGAATTCTGAATGGTTAAATTTAAATTTTGCTTCTTTGGGGGCTTCAGGATTTATTGCTTGACATTTCTATAAAATACAGTTGCATTTCCAGGCAGGTATAACCTATATTTTAACTGGAAGTACTTCACAGCATTGGAGACACCTAGAACTACAAAACGTCTAGCAACCACAGAAAATAACCAACAAGCAGTAACTATGGCGTACAAATGGACACAGTGCTTCATCCCAAATCTCACTGTCTACAAAATACAGACATTTGCACCAAGTTCTGAACCAAGAGCTGCATCCTACTTTTCGGGGATCCTGCAGGTGGCATGCAGCATTTTTGTGGCAGACAAGAGTCACTAGCTGCCAGAGTAGAAAGCAAAGCAAACGCAGCTTTCCTCTACTGTCTGCCACAGGGTGATCAAGAAAGTGGGATCAGGCATTATTAACCTCTTGCTTTGGTACTGAGAAGTGACAGTGTGGTGCTGGAAACAAAGAATGCTCTCACCTACCAGCAGCTCTGCCCCTAAAAACTTAGAAGTCCAGCTAGATTAGAAAGCAGGATGAGTCCATCTGTCACAAACAAACTCCCAAGCACTCCTCCTCCCTGTCAAATAAGCAACACATATTTCTACATCACAATTAAATGAAAGATAACATCACAATCCCAGAGTCCAGACAGCCTTGCTCAAAAAAGTCATATACACTCACCAACAAAGCATTACTCCTAAATAACTGTGTGACCTGGTGTAGGGAACCTGCTTTGGCAGGGGGGCTGGACTTGATGATCTCTTGAGGTCCCTTCCAACCATTATGATTGTATGATTCTATAACTGGTCACTTTGCTACTCAACCATAGTTTTCTTTAGAAATAAAGGAAACTGATCCTGCTCATCAGCACAAGATCCCGTCCCGTTAACTCCATGAGTATTACAACATTAATCGACACATTTGCAATTAAAATTTCAGACAGCACAATAGAGCTCCGAAAGCAATGGGGAGGGAAATGCTTTTTTCAAATAAATTAATATCAAACCAATACAAGCATTGAAATCTCACTTAACAGCAAAAGGTGCAATTAATGAACCAATGGAAAATCAGTTGATGGAAGAAGTCATCTATATCTGGACTAAGGCTTGTTGGTGGGTTGGTCACTTTCATTATTTTTTTTCCCCTGCCATATTCATACACTTTTCTCTTTCAGCAGCAATGCAACACTACCATTTAGTGGTCAGACACACACAGTGCAGGACATCACTCATAAGAATCTGGCAGCCCTCAGGCATTTTTGCCCAAACACATGGCAGCTATTTTATGAGTAAATAGTCTACTCCTAATAATCAGCAAGTTAGCAGTATTCTATTTTGTGACTGCTTAAAAAATAAAATAATAATAATTAAAAAACAGCATTGTTTTTTGCTCAAGTGCTTGAAAAATCTTGTCAGAAGAACTGAAACAGTTCATAATAGCAGGTAAATAAACCAGGAACAAAGCACAAGTTCTCACCAGGAAAAACATATTAGTATGACACACAGTATGACAGTTGAATCCTGTTGAAAAGTGAATTTTAGAATGACTACACATAAGGGAACCAACCTACACAAATGTAAAAGCTGTCTTTTCCAGAAGAATATAAATGCAGTATTGTACCCCTGTGAGCTATTTATTTTCTTTCACGCTTACTACTGAATGAGCTTGTTAAATACTCAGGAATAAATATCTCGCCCATGATTTAATGAATGAAGAATCAATCTTAAGGAAGCTTGTTCCCCCACTTACACTACTGTGGCTAGTATCCTCTCTCTCAAGATGGTGTTTAATTTTATTTACACATTTCCCATTTAAAACATGGCACTGCTACAACACAATTTGTACAAAAGCTGCAAGTTTCAGAGCTGTCTTTCAGACTATCTCAAGCATTTGTCAGTACATTCATCCTCCCAGTGCAGTCAGACTTGAGCTATATATGACAAAACCTCTTATGAACAAGAAGCCTGCAATTTGAAAGTCATACAGTGGAAAACTTGAGTGGCATCTTGGTCATCACTTAATCATATTAGAAATGAAAATGCTATTTTTCATTAGACTGTAAAGTGTTACTCTTTCGAATACTGTGCCAGACATATGCAGAACTGAACATCCACAGCTTTGCTACATCTGCGAACAGCAGAGCACTGGATAAGAGTCCCATGTTTGCATACTAAGTTTCAAAAAAACAATTAAATAAATAATAAAAATAATAATCCTATCCTGAAAGTTGCTTAGATTTGATTATGAGGGGGCAGAGACAAGTGATGTGAAATGAATTCAATTGAAAGAAAAATTCAGTCAGGTGCCAGTTCCTAGGAATTAGAAGTTTCAGGCAGGAAGGAATGTCTTTTTGAAGTACAGATAAAAATAGTTTTCAGGGTATGCTTCCCTAGTGCTAGAATAAATTGTACTCAGTCACTCTCATTATATTTAATAAATGCATTACATAGGCTCATTTCCTCATAAAGCAATTAGTGGATCTGAAATTTATGAAGTGAAATTTGTTTTCTCAATCATTGCAAACATGGATTTTATTCATAAATTTCAAAAATAAGGTGCACGTGGCCAATTTTGCTCAAAATCTGCTTTTTCCAAATATCTGCAGACCAGTAAAGCACCATGCTTGGATTTACCCCTTGAACTCAACAGAAACTTCTAACCAAAGGTTCTCTAATCATTTTACCTTTTAAGGTGCACGCTTTAGCGTGCAATACTGTTAATGCCATTTTCAACTAGGAGATCTATCAAATACATACTGTGCAGCAAGTATGACTTCTTGAATTAACACTTAGAGCAGAAGTGATATGTTGTTTTTCTTTACCCAGGTCCACTGTATGATTTTCTGTATAATAGAGGTCTGCTCAGCAGGAATCTCTAAGCTGGTTCCTGCTCTGCCTGGCTGGCCAGATGCTGCTCTCTAACTTCCCAGCTGGGAACTGTGGCAGCAAGCTGGAACTGCTTTGCAAGAAGCTGGGAGACCACATGTCCTCTGTTGGAGACTGGGAGACACCACCCTCCTAGGGATTGCTCTGGACCTAGGTACAGATGGAAATCTTGTATTTGTAATTTCATTTTAGATACTGTAAATCCCCCTGTAACAGATATTTTATTATATACATCACCAACTGATGCATGAAAGGTTGGGGTTATAATCTTTCTATTGCTGAAGAATCAGAAACTACCATGTCCAACAAGTCCACCTGCTGGCATTCAAGAAGGAAGCTTCTGGAAAGCCACCGAAATCAGATCTCCTTTAGTTTTGCTCTAAATCAAAAGATCAGTCAATCTGCTTCCCAGTCTGCCTTTGTCAAACACTGGAATATTTTTGGTTTTATTATTCTTGTGGAAGAGAGAGAGAGAACCCCGCAGAAGCAGACAGAAACATGGAGTATGTAAAAGCTACCAGTATCTCAACTGAATGTCTGGTGCTTGCAGCAAACCAGATTTCAACCAGTGAATCAAGTAGCAGATGGACTGTGCAATAACATACAGGCATCCATCTTGAGATGGGAGATTTATTTTTCCTTCTTTGAAAATGTTTTAATTCCAGAATTCTTGTGCTACAACACAGGCCTCACCTTAATGTCTGTGACAATGTTGGAATGTTAGCTTCTTGACTAATGGTGGACTCCAGTGATAGTGCTGTAAACTGCATTTCTTTCAAGCACAACCATTAATAAAAAGCGTACAGGACATCACTCCATCGCATACTGTCTGGAACATAACTGAGATGTCTGATGCTTTTTGGCTAGATACACATGCTAAGTTAAGGCTCTGAAAAAGAGCGACATGGTTGACTTCTAAAAAAAAAGGAAGAAAAGAGAAAACAGATGTCAAGGTTTCAACAAGTCAGTGCACACTGCATCTGGAACCAGTACAAAACCAACACAAGTATGCTGATAATGTAGCATTTCATGTAACGATAAGGGCAATAAAACAGCAGAAAATGTAAAACCTTGAAGGGCTAAACACCTTTCTCAAATTCCAGAGGGTCGGTTGGGCTGAACAATAATAGTAATCCTTTCAATAAACAGATCATAGGATTCAACTAATAAAGCTCTTTATGCTGAAGAATAGTGAAAATGGAAAGCTTCTCTTTCTTCCAAACTCAGAGTATGGACAATAAATCTAAAGTGAGATCTAAACAGAAATTCAGATGCACACTATCTCATCACCATCACTTTTTAACTATTCGGCAATAGCTGACATTATTACAACAGATGTTAACAAGATGGATAGAGACTATGAAAATTAAACATTACTGTATTAAGTATCTACCTCACAAATCCACATCTCAAATGAAATATTTCCTCAAGAGCATCTTAGGGAATTAGTTAGAGAACTTGCCTCATTAATAAATGCTGTAAATTAAGGCATTTCCAAAAAGAGACTGCACCCTTAAGAAAATTTACTAAGCAGAATAAAGATAGTTACATATACAATCTATAAAGGGAATGCATGCTACCTACCATCGCATAACATACTAACTAACTAATGCTTAGGAAGTTCTGCATAAATGTGCATGACAACTTCTTCACAGTGCAGTGACGGAGCACTGGCACAGGCTGCACAGAGAGGTGGTAGAGTCTCCTTCTCTGGAGACGTTCCAGACCCGCCTGGACGCCTACCTGTGCAACCTGGGCTAGGGAGCTGCTTTGGCAGGGGGCTGGACACCACGATCTCTGGAGGTCCCTTCCAACCCCTACAATTCTGTGATTCTGTGACGGATTCAATTCTGTGATCCAACAGAATGATTCTTTTAACTCTAAAGTCATTATCATTGGGCTTTGGTTCCTTAAGACAGAATTTCAAAGGTGAAGAATTTCTAGCAGAAGGAATCTAACTTAAAGAAAATATCCAGTGTTAAAGAGTTTAGGGTAATCATCACAAAAATCAGAAATTTTAACTTTAGCTCTGACTTGCCTTGCCATGATATGGTTGTTTACTACTAAGACAGGCTGGTCATCACAGTTACATTTCTGAAGCTTGCTGAAAATGACCGTGTAAATGCTTCTTATTGAAACAGAGGCTACTGTTTATTCTATGATTCTTTTAAAACAGCAAGTTTTGGAACACTACACAATTTAGCAAGTAAAAAAATCAGCAGTATACAAATCTGTGAGCTATTGGGATTATAGCTCGCATCAAAGAAACACAGAACAAAAATCAGATTGACACCTGAAGGAGAGTTTTGAAAGGACAAGAGCCACAAATTACTGCAGAATTAAAAAGAAACTTGTCAAGAGGTAGCTAAACAAAAACTTGCAGAGTCAGTTGAACTTTAAAATAAAACCAGGTCAGCGAAACAAGAAATAAATAAAAACACAACTGTAGTAGTTAGAGGATCAAGAGGAGTTTCTTCAAGCACATCAGACAGTTTTAGCTCAATGACACAGAAAACAACTTCTTCAAAAGCCCTGTTTTGCATGAAAAAGATATTTCAGCCATAAACTGCAAAATACTTATATTAAGAACTGATATTATGAGTTGTTTAAATTATTAGCAATATTGATATTGGTAAAAAAACAAAAAAACAAAAGCAGTCTGGGCCCAAGAGCACTACAACTCCAAATAAACTCTTGTTGAACTGGAGGCCTAGGAAGCTCAGCAGATCCTTCAGCTCTGGTTGTCTTTGCACTGCTTTACAATTTTTCTCCTCTCTTGACTTATATCATCTGTGTTATGATTCCACTACTCATTATCAACTCAAACTCAGTATGCTGCTCAAAAGCATTTACCTACGCGGTCCAATATCTTTTGGAAAACGATGTGATAAAGAAATATTAAAGAAGTCTAGCTAAAAAAAAAAAAAAAGGAAAAGAGCTTACTGAATTTGTAATTCAGGAGGCTGCTAGTTACACACGTCAGAGAGCAAGATATAACAACAGGAAACCATGCTGGGAAAGGAAATTTGCACCAAAAGCAGTATCAGCTGTGATAATGTCCTGCTGTGTTTCTGAATTTCCTTTTTACTCACTGATGCTTTTCTTCAGCTTAAAGGGTGATCCTCAGAAATTAAGCATTTGTCTCCATAAGAACAACTCAGGCAACTAAGGTCCACATATGTTTCTCTACATATTAAATAGACATCAATATCAACAAATCTAATGATCTTACGCTATAAATTGTACCTGCTTACACAATGAATCAGAAAATGGCTGGCCTACAGGAAACAACAAAAACAAACAAATAAAAACCTTGGGGAAAAAAAAAAATCAACAAAAAACAGATGAAGGTTTGTCCAAACTGGTTATTCTCTTCTGCAATAGGTCATTACTCAAACTTCTCTCCTTTGCTTGCGTTACTTCTTGTTCTTGTTGTTCTGTGGTTATTTATTTTTTTCTGTTAAACCAGACAATGAAAGAACTGGGCTGGCAGTTCAAAAGCGGGAAAAAGGTAAGAATTTCAACCTCTTGGCAACGAAGATGAAGCCGTGGACATGCTGACAGTTGAAAGTGGATCCTTTGTGCAGAATTAAAAAGAAATATATATACATATTTATCAGGTCAGGCAAAAGCAGCAAGGAATGAAGCATAAAGTCCACAGATGGTGACACACTTGCATGGGGATGGAAGCAATTATGAGCCAGTCTTAGTCCTGGGACTCTTCAAGGAGTCCTTGAACAATATTCACAAACATTAGGCACATGGCGGGATAAGCATGGCTCCTATTATTCAGACTGACTTCATTACTTTGGAAGTATTATTCATTGCTTTCAGCAAGTACAGGTAATGCTTCAGTAAAAATACAAGCTGCCTTGCCATCTTAAGAGATATTGCAGTAACTGTGACATCAAATTCTTTTGCCTTGCTTAGGAGTAACTGAAAAAAAAAAAAAAGATGGTGAATGGAGAAATGAGAGCTTCACAGCCATGGTTGCAGAACACTCTGAAGCGCATATAAGTTTAAGCACACTCTGCATAGTTACTCTTCTTAATGTACGTTAAGCAGCAATGTACATGTGCATTTGTTTTGCTTTATCTAATAATTACTTTTTCTCCCGATGCATAACAGATAAAAGACTCCATTAAGTCTGCTTTGGAGCAGTAGCTTGCAACAGAAATCATCTAAAAGGAAGCATAACAAACTCTCAATAAGAATCAAAGACTTTGCCACCAGAAATGATACATCCCTAATAAGGCCTATGTTAGGATTCAGAATGGGGCTTTGCAGTTCTTTTTTCCTGGTTATATGATTTGAGCATATCTCAGTAATATTCCTTTAAAATTTTTATAGTATCATTGCCTTTTTTTATTTCTGATACCACTATACATACAGAGAAAAAAGTAGCCATTGAAGTTCACAAAAAAAAAAAAAAAGTCTTTCAATGGAAACATAATTTAAAAAGGTGGTTCAAAGCCAGAACAAAATGTTAAGTGCTCTGAATTAACTTCAAGAGGTGTTTCACTCTTCTGCCTGTCACATCAGTTTAGAGTCTCAGTGAAAAAATCATACAATTATTAAAGTTGGAAAAGACCTCTAAGAACATCTAGATTGTCCACCCACACCACCAATACTGTCCACTAAAACACTGTCCCTAAATACCACATTTCCATGTTTCTTGAACACCTCCAGGATGGACACCTCCACCTCCCTGGCCAGCCCATTCCACTGCCTGATCATACTTTCGGAGAAGAAAATTTTCCTAATATCCAACCTGAATCCTACCTAGCATGTCTTAAGGCCATTCCCTCTCGTACTAACGGTAGTTAACTGGGAGAAAAGGCTGACCCATGTCTCACCACAACCTCCTTTCAGGCACTTGTATTATAAAGAGCAATAAAGCCTCCCCTGAGCCTTCCCTTCTCCAGACTTAACAATCCCAATTCCTTTAGCCACTCCCCATAAATCCTGCCATCCTAGCCAACCTTTGTAAATACCCAAACTTGGCATCTCTAGTTATCTTGAAACTTCTTGAACATGCAAGTTATAGTAGGCGAGGAGGAAAATGGAGATAGCAATGGGAAAAGAAGCTCTAATTGAGATTCATAAGATGCACCTGAAGATTGCATAGCCTGCATTTGAACTTGCCTGTGCAAGTAGAAATCTGATCACCCAAGCAGTGTTCATTGCTTTCAGGTGACCCAAAAGTCACAGGAAAGTAACTGAAATGGGATCAGAACACCTGAGTTTTGAATGGCACTGTGCTTCAAACCAACCATAATAACGGCTTAAAAGAAGATAAAGCTCCCAACTGGAGCATCTTTTAAAATACTTCTTGTGCAAAAACAACCATCTACTTCAATGAGCTGCATAGCTGGCTGCCTCAAAATGAAAGCACTCTTGGAAAAGAGCTGTCTGCATGCCTTGTGTTAGCTCTGAAACATGGCGCCGCCATGTGCCAGCAGGGGGCGCCGCAGCGCCGCGCACAGCGCTCGGCTGAGGGCGGGCCGCGTCCCCCCGGGTCTCCTCGGGAGGGATTTCACGGTCTGCTGGGCTTGGCTTATACTTCTCAAGGGTGAGAAATCTGTAGCGTCTGCCCAGGAGGAAACCACTCTGACATTTCAGAACTAGTTCTTCTTAAAGCTATGCTTGCCTTTGAGCAATCACCAAAGCACTTCTTGCAGCGTGAGATCTGCGTTTCACACATTCCCCCATTTTTCCTTTCACTCTCTCCTGCCATCGCTCTCGTTCTCTCTCATGGCCGCTGCCACATTCCCATCCCATCATCTCTGATGACCCACAGGTCCCAGCAGCGCATCCTCCAGCAATGTGGTGACACAGGACAAGGAACGTCTTTGTGGTGACCCAGGACAAGGCAGGGAATATCCATGCAGGTGCACGATCAAAAGCAGTAAATTGTACCATTTGTATCAACATAAAAATGTTTCCCTGTGTCGGGACTGCTAACTTGCTGGAAGCAAATATTTTGTATGCTTCGTTTGCAGAACTGACACATAAACAGAATCAGTTGTTAGGAAGTGCAGGGAGAAAATTGAAGGGCAAAAGCCCAGCTTGAACTCAGCCTGGCCACTGGGGCAAAAGGGAATAAAACTTGTTTTTACAGACACATTAACAGTAATAGGAGGGCTAAGGAGAATCTCCATCCGTTACTGGGTGCAATGGGGAACATGACCGCTGAGGATAAGGAAAAGGCTGAGGTTCTCAATGCCTTCTTTACATCTGTCATTAATAGTCAGACTAAATATTCTTGGGGTACTCTACTCCCTGACCTAGATGTCTCAGATGGAGAGTAGAATAAACCCCCCACAAGTCACTTGGAAACAGACCTACTATTCTACCTGGACTGTCAGAAATCCATGGGGCCAGACGGTATCCACCCAATAGTGTGGAACAAATAAAATCCCATCCTCATTTTAAGTCACTCTAGTATGCATAACTGGAAGAAAAATGAAGAACAAAGTGCATCGTGTGCAGGATTTACAGGAGACAATACTGACCTTCATCGATTCCTCTCAGTTCTGCCTTTGCCCTGTGACCAAATTCCTCACCATCATTACCTGGACATCAAACTGCAGAGCTACCTGTCTTGATTCCTCTCACTTTCCGAAGTTAAACCATCCTCATCTCTCTGCACGAAGAGTGGTATTTGACTCACCTGCTTGTGGAAAGTTCAGTCCTGAGGGGGACCAAAGGCTCTGTGCCCCCTTGAATCTCCTGCCCCAGTGGGGTACACGGCAATCCTGGACAATTCTGCCAGCTCCAAACACTCTTTCCCTGCTTCAGGAAGTGGAATCACATAATACACATGTTGCAAAGGACTCCCTCTGTTGTCTCCCTGAAGCTCTGAGTTTACTTGCCAGCATTAAGTCAAAGCCATCTTAAGAGTATTAAAAATACATATTGCACTACATAGAACACTAAAAGCTCAAGCTGGCTGTGGAATGACATAGTGTTTTATTACTGGGGCTTGTACTTCTATTATTTAAATGAACAAATAATAACCTGTATGAGACAACACCAGCCCTGAGGAATGATACTCTGCTGTGTCTGTGTCTGTTCGTTAAGTCTCTTATGTTCCACTAACAGAAATAAAAGATTTAGCCTAAACTCAGCTATAGAAAGTAGTCCATTTTCTCATACATTTACCTCACTAACAAGAAATTATTTCTCTGCTAATAGCACTGACTGCAAAATCTAGATAATTTTCTGGTTTGGCACACTGTATGTAAGGGAACATGCAGGCAAATTTTACAAGCAGGAAAGCCACGCAACTCTGTAGCCCTGAAATTACTGCGTGCTTTTGGCACCCTGACCACAACAGGTGAAAATGAGATTTCCCAGGATAGCTATACATTTTTTCCTTCATTTTGCTGGTATTTTTCAATTTTGCAAAAATGATACAAAATCTATATCCTTCAGTGTTAAATAGGTATCATTTAACAATAATAATGCTGTATTCCTGTGTAATTTTAGTCTGTTAAATCTGCTTCTCAGCACAAACCTTCCATTCCAACAACTGCTTGGTTTCTTGTTGCAGTCTCAGCTGCAGTCTGACAAATAAATGTTTCCATGGAGATGACAAATGAATATCATCCCTATTGCAACGAGCTTCTGATTTCATCTTGAACCATTAGCTTTCAAACCACAGCTTATTCATTATTCATCTGCAGTAAGGAAATGGCTGAAACCCAGAGCATTACAGCCAGTTAGAATGTGTGTGTGTGCAGTCCAGGAGTGCATTTGTTACCCTATAAAATGAATAAAATTCCCTGGGATTAAAATAACAATTCTAAAAGCTGTCCTGAAGGCCTACAGAATTCCCCCCCTCAATTAATAGCATGCATAGAGAAAGTACGTGAATTAACATCTATCTTAGATATTCAGGTGGGCAAGGGATTTTTCAAAAGAAAAAGCAGTAGATCATTTACTCTACTTTTTTCCTTTCCTTTTTTTTTTTACGCCATAGAACAACACTAAGTGCTTTTCAGAAACTTGGGGTTAGGCACAAATATATCCTTAAAATGTTGGCCTACATAGCTTAGTAAGAACCTGTATATTTTTGTATTCTTGGACTGCTCTAGACTACAAAACCAGTACCTGATTCCCATTAAGAAAATGCCTTCATTTTATCTGACATGTGATTATTGCTTTGAGGAAATCTAAGTAAGAGGGAGAAAAACACTTTCAGTCTTCCTGTAACCAAAATCTTCACAGTTACAGCAGTTATTTTTAAAAAAGGAATTTAAAGCTTATGAGCTTTCCACTCTGTAAGAATAAATGTCTTCATCTGTCTATTCAGCTTAGAGGAATATTTATTCTTCTAAATTAAAGGAGGTGCTGTTTTAAGATAGCCATTAAATTAACACACAGTATTGGTGCATTCCTTCACCTGAAGACATTTTCTAAGCCTTGAGTCCTGGCCTAAAAGGGGAAAAACAAATGTAATTGTAGAAGTAGCAACTTCTCAAAGACATTTTCTTTGGTCTGTGAACATAAGGACTTCAAATCCATGCTAATTCAAAGAATATTTATTAAAGAATATGCCTTAAATACTGGCTTAAGACTGGTCTCCTTAGAAGGAAGGAGTCTGTGAGCAGTGTTTGAAAGATGCAGTGGACACACATGCACTGTAGCAGTGTCACCTCATTTTTACTGGCTGTTCGTTAGCTCTTATTGCTGGTATCAGCATTCAAATGTAATGACATGGTAGGGAGGAATTTCTCCCACACTTCTGACTCTGAAGGTGTTTATATGTACATGACCTGAACTACTTTGGATGAAAGTTAACGTGCATCTGATCTGGGGAAACAAAACAGGACACGTGTAAGTGGGACGTCCTTCACACTTGCCCTGGTTAATAATGTCCATGCTCCTGCTGTCTGAGCACTGGAGTTGTCCTGGGAAAAGCATGTCAATTAGAGTAAGTTATAACCAATTACATGTCTCATCATTTGAATTACTGTCCATTAAGAAGTGACCTGAGTTTATAGAACCCATTTCATTCCCCTAATAGACTTAATACTAGAGTGACAAGAGGTCAAAGGGTAACAAGAAAGGATGAATAGAGATTACTTTGTTACGTGCAAAGGGACAATGAGCAAGCAGCTCATTTGTTCCACTAAGACTACACCGCCAGTTTCATACTACTGCTATTTTTTCTACTTTCCCAGACTGCCATGAAGCAGCAGTGACTACATGCTCCACTGCACAAGCAGCCATCTCCATAAAGTCTCTTCCTATCTCACAGATGAGGCTTTATCCAAGCATAGCACAGGGATGAGATAAAGCAAGCCATAAAGGCCAACTCTTATTTACGTCAAGAAATATGGGGTCCAGGCAAAACAGTGAGCTCTTCCTGTGCAGATTTCTTTGCGTGGAGTAGCACTTCTATTAAATTTCCTTCTCTGTAGAAACACCAACTTCTCATTGTCTTTTGTTGTTGCAGATGGGGATGGAGAAGAGGAGGAAATGACTGCAAGCTTTTTCTATCTCTGAGAAATTAATCCAGAGTATTTAATGTAGGGAGTTTTGCTACTCTAAATTCAAAATAGATGCTGCTATTTAATCTATTCATTTTTTTAATTTACAGTAGTTAAGGTCTGGAACTGCCTTATGTTTTGAGTGAGACATTTGGGACACGGGCTGTCAGAAAATGGATTTTCAGACCAAACTCTTTTCTTACTTGGCAGGAAATGTGAAAAGCTCTCTCTTCATCATGCTCTTCATTTGTCTCTGAGCACAGATCCATAATGAACACTACAGCATGTTCTCACAAGCACAAATTGTAACTTTCTTAGGAAATAAAAGCAACAGGCAGACAGACAAAAAATGGAAACCTTTCACCACAGCGTAGTCCAGCATTCAGCCAGACAACTGACAGAGGAATGCATGTGTTCTTTTCCCTTGAGAAGAAAAACAAGAGATTTCAGGATGGACCAAGCTGTTTCAGTCCTGATGTCACTGCATACTATTTTTTTTGTAACTGTCACAGATGGGTACACGAAGGACACTTTTGGTAATAATCCTTTCTGGAGCTAAAATGGTTGCTGTGAACACCAACTGTAGAGCACACAGTATCTTCTGAAAGATGATGTGCTATTAAGTGTTACATTTGCAGATCCCTGTTCAACCTTCACTTCTCTTTGCTTGCATTCATGTAACTTTACAAACTTGTCACTATGTGCATACCTCCTACAGCCCTTACATTTCCCAACTAGATATGGAGAAAAACTCCCTAAGCAGACAACACAAAACAGTTTGAATCCAATAAGAAGTGCAGAAACATGATCCTTCAGCAGAAAAATCACTGTGGCCATCCTTCAGAAGCAAGCCTTGCTGTCTGACAACTTACTCCAGTATTACTCATAATCTATGAATTTAGTCCCAAAACCGCTCTAAGGACCAAACTCAAAACCCTCCTGTCATCTCAAGGCAAGAGAAACCCAATGGAGAGCTGCAGAGGGAGCCCCAAGTGCAAGGAGTGCAATCACAAGCCCTCATTCACACACTCCATATTTATCAGGCGTTAAGTGGGGCCAAGCACACAGCTTTTGATGACAGCTTTTTGTCAGCTTTGCAGCCAAGCTGCAAGGCAGCTTCAGTGCTGAACAGCTTGCTGTGCATTTTCAGGACACACATAGAATCACTGCGGTTTTAAATCACCTTGAACATGAAGCACAAATCAGAACAGGCAAAACTTAAATGACTGCTGCTCTTCTGAAAGAGATCTAATTTTTGTTTCATTAAGCCTGATTTTCCTAATGTCATCTTTGCAGAAAGGAGAATTTATGCAATGTGTGGGGCTGGCTGCACTATGTACAGATTAGATATCTTCCACATGATCATCTCTGATTATCATGTTGAGACCCAAAACCACTTGACATTTTTCACACAGCATCAGTCCCAGAAAACAGCAGGGAAAGCCTCAGTAGCAGCTGTTCAGCTGTTAACAACCATCTTTGATAAAACTCAAGCAACTCGCAAGTGTGCTATATAGAAGATTTAGTCCTTTCATTCTTTGGAGCATGGACTGCTATGCCACAAAGAGAAAGTTCATTTCCCTGCCTCTCATAACTTTAATTTGCTCAAGTTTTAAGGTGCACGGGTATTATTGCAGAAGTTTATTAAATCTGGATCATCTTTTCTATCACTCTACCTCCATAGGGCAATTTCTACCACCATAAAGCACAAAGTAGTGTTAGCTATGATGTGCCTCTCCCAGCTCAGAGGCACAAGAACCTGAAAAGGCCATTTTTTGTGCATGCAATTGCTGCCGCAGCCACCAGATGTTACTGCGGCATCACAACTGGGAGCTGCAGGCTGTGGCTGCTGTACTCCTAATAATCCCCTACTGGGGAACGGACATTATACATAGTCTTTAATTATTTGATCATACACTACCTCATCCCCTGAGCACATGTCCTTTGGAAAAGGATAATGAAGAATGCTACTGCCTATAGGAACCTTCCTCATTTGCCAGGAAAGATAGGTGCTGAATCAAGGTGAGCTGCAGACAGCGGTATCACAGCAAAGCCTGATGAACACAGTGAAACCATGCTATTAAGAACATTGTTAAACAGAGCTGAATAGTTGGGAGCCAGGACACAGACACCATTCTGGCTATTCAGAATCAGAGGGTGTTTGAAACATTGTATTTCATCTTCAAATGGTTCCGTTCCTGCTGTAATATGGGGATAACACCTGCTGACATCACTGCAGTAACTTTATGAGTATTAATCAAATATCAGATCCTACACGTGAATGCATTCATATGTGAACTATTAATAGCAGTAAGACCTGGTACTGCACACAGTATGGTGGAGGAAACAAAGCCTATTTAATACATTCAGGCAGTTTTGTTTTTTTCAAACAAAAGCTAAATACATATGTACCTCCATGAAAGAGGATGCCTATCTAGCATGCTCTAATAACAACTGACAGTGTTCGATATTTAAAATGCAGCAGCACAATTTAAATTCTACTCTTTTTCCAATCACAGTGGAAGGAAAATGTACAAGCTATGGTTAGACAGCGGTTGTCCATAAGATGCCTGTAAGAGCTCCAGAATACCCAGTCACTGCTCCTTTCTTACAACAAAACTCTACTTCTGATTGCCCAGCATGATGAAAAAGATGGTCATGTTCTGAAGCCAGGTATATCATGGGGCACAGAAAACAGGGCTGGGTAACTACTAGTTTAATCCAGTATCCAAACTACACTGGAAGCACTCAGAACTACAGATGTATCATCTTGAGGGCAAAAAAGGGACAACTCCTTCTCCCCCCATGATGGCAACTGCTTTTGTACAACAGCGAGTGCCTGTACAGACTGAAGCAGCTCAGCAGGAGAACAGCTACTGTCCAGAGGCTGTTCTCTGCAGCCAAAGGACCAGAAGGAGGAGAGGCACAGGGGTAGAATTAGTAGTGTAACTTATTCAAAGCAATGTCATCACCAAATCGAAGGTAATCATATCACAAGAAATTACACTTTTTTTCCCTTCATTTTTCATCTTTGTATTGCAATGCCCTGATAAGCAATCAGACTCCAATCACTTAAGCTCAACATGCAGTATCTACAGTCTCTTTCTATGAATTCATTTCCTTTACATAGCATTTATTCTTCACCAAAAATAAGTCCTTACTTCTCCCTCTCTCTGCTATATCTGGTTCCCAGCTCCTTTCTAGAACCACAGTCAGTCCACAAGCTCAAAGCAGATGTGTATCCTACTGTTTGCTGCCTTCCAGCAACTGCCTTGTGCTGTCAGAGCTTCAGCCTTGCCTGCAGCAAGGTATGGCATACAGATCCCTTTCTTCTCATCTTCCCCTTTTCCTCTGCCAAAAGGAATAGGAACCTGTGACAAAGGGAAGTTTCCTCTCTCCTCCCCCGGTATTTGCCAGTTCACTGTAGTGCAGAGCTTTCAGTGAGATTCATAAAGGGATGTTGCTAAAATGGCATGGCTAACCTAAGAAAGCATCAGAGTGCAGTTTGTGTCACTGCCTGGAGCACAGAGTTGCAGGTGCACAATTTGAATGGGGGGAAGGAGAGTAGCAAGAAGGTCAGAGAGTGATGCAATAAGGGATAAAGGCTGAAAGACCAACGTATAAAAGCAGAAAAAAACTTTTTAAGGTTACGATCTTTCTGCATGAGGACTTCAGCTTTAGTAGCTTTTTCCACTGATTACTCATCTGGATCTTACTGTCAGAACTGGTTTATGAGCTCATGGTTCGCTAAAGAAGGAAAGAGCTTGTCTTGATAAGAGAATCAGATTTTGAGTTCAGTTTACCTATCAACAGAGAAGTTATAGAATCATAGAATGGTCTGAGTTGGAATGGACCCTTAAGATGATCTAGTTCCAACCCCCCTGCCACAGGGAGGAACACCTCGCTCTAGACCACGATGCACAAAGCCCCACCCAGCCTGGCCTTGAATGCCTCCAGAGAGGGGCATCCACAACATCTCAGGGCAACCTGTTCCAGTGTCTCACATTAAAAAATTTCTTCCCAATAGCTAATCTCTATCTACCCTCTTCCAGTTTAAAACTGTTTTGTCTTGTCCTGTCTCTACACGTCCTTATAAAAAGTCCCTTCCCAGCTCTACTGCAGGTACTGGAAGGCCACTGTAAGGTCCCCCTGGAGCCTTCTCCAGGCTGAAGAGTCCCAGTTCTCTCAGCCTGTCCTCAAAGAAGAGGTGCTTCAGCCCTCTGATCATTTCTGTGGCCCTCCTCTGGACCTGTTCTAACACCTCGATGTCCTTCTTGCGTTGGGAGCCCCAGAACTAGATGGAGTACTCCAGATGCAGTCTCCCAAGAGCAGAGTAGAGGGGCAGAATCACCTCCCTCAACCTGCAGGTCACAACTCTCTTGATACAACCCACGACACGGTTGGCCTTCTGAGTTGCAAGCTCATACTGCCAACTCATGCTGAGTCTTTCATCAGTCAGCAGCCCTGAATCCTCTTCAGGGATGCATTCAGGCCATTCTCCACCCAACCTGTATCTGTGTTTGGGATTGCCCCGACCCAGGTGCAGAACCTTGCATTTGGCCTTGTTGAACTTCACAAGGTTGGCATGGGTGCACCTCTCAAGTCTGTCTAGGTCCCTCTGGTTGGCATCCTTTCTCTCTACAGTGCTGACTCCACTGCTCAGCTTGATGTCATCTGCAAACTTGCTGCAGATGCACTTGATCCCACTGACCATGCTGCCTACAAAGATGTTAAATAACTTCAGTCCCAGCACCAACAAAAGTCCTCAGAAAATAAAAATGTAAAAAAAGGTGGTGGTTGTTTTTGTTTTGTTTTTTTTTTTATACTGACAGTCAGACAACGCATCTCTGGAAATGACTGAGGCAGTTGTTAGCTAAGGAACCCACCATAATGAAGGGACTGCATTTTTCAGAAGTTTATCTTCTGCAAGGGAGTAATTCCTTATGGCTGGATACAGCCTGTCTAAAAAACAGTGCTTTTATAATAAGTGACCTCACTTTTATATGGCCTCAGTCTTGCCTCCTCTTCCTCTTTAGACAGCAGAATGATGAATTTTCCCAGGCATTTTTTACTTCCATCAAAATCCAGCCCTAAAAACAAGAACCACCTGATCCTCCTTGAGGACTTATCTTCTAACAGTCCCTGTACTGCTGGGACAAACATTCAAACCTCCCAGTCCATGCATGGTTACTGTTCACTGAGAGAAGCAGGCAGCTGGAGGCTTCTGGAGAGAAACACAAATACTGAGTAGTCTATCTTCAAAGAATCACAGAATGATTTTGGTTGGAAAGGACCTTAGAGACCATCCAGATCCAATCACTCTGTAGGCACAAAGAGTTGTCACTAAACCAGACTACCCAAAGCCTCATCTAGCCTGGTCATGAACACATCCAGGGAATGAAGCAGCCACAGAAACCTGTTCTGATGCCTCACCACTCTCTGAGTAAAGAATTTATCCTAACATCTAATCCACCTTACAGAAATGGCTTTCAGTTCTGAAACTGTGTATATGCCTCAGTACTTCTAGGTCTTCCTCTTCATTCATCAAATGCTAAGTGACAGAAAACGCGTTCTAAAGAGAGGAGTATTTGGAACAAAAGCTCTATTTCTTCTGAAGACTTTGCTCCTTTTAAAAAGCAATACAGGTGTGAGATGGAGATTATTCCAATCAGTTCAACTTGGACTAACTCTAATTACCTGATACAGAATCCTTCTCACATTCACTATACAGTTCAGTTGGAGCATTGTACACATGCTTCAGGAAGTGCAAAAAGGAATTTCACTTCTTTCTGTGAGTTTCTCCTATCACAATGATAGCAATCACATTACAACCAGAGAAAACCTTTGAGAAGTAGCACTCAGCTGGCCTAAAAACAGCAGTGCTGATTGTGATGGAATTGGACTGCCATTTTCTACTCACTAACCCTTTCCGCTCTTGCAGCTCATGCTGTTATGCAAGGTAATTTTCCTGTTATAATGAGGTTTAAATAGCTCAAGAGACAATCTAGAACAGAACACAGCACATGCAATTGCTATCTCTTACGCTTTTCAGCTTCGTTATTAGTACAGCTTCCAGCTACTTCCTGATGTACTGAGGGAGGTGTGACATTATTTTCACATAATTAAAAGTAAGAGTTAGATCCTAATCAGTTGATCCTGAATGTGAATTTAGAGCTGCTTTAATTTTTGTATGTTCTTTCTTTTTCTTCAGAAGAATTCTTTTACTTCTTTATTTCTGCCAAATGTGATAGCAGAATAAAGCGAAAAGCAACAGCTAGGAAACAGAAGTAGAAAGCTTTGTAGTGCCTATGCTGGAGTCAGTGGGGCCATCCCCACCTTCTGCTAACAGCCACTTCAGCAAACCTGGAGGACTCACAGTGAGCCTCATACTGCTGTAGATAAACTCCTTCCAACAACAGTCTGTTAATTTAAAACGAGTGTGAAGGTCTCTACATTGTGCTTCTGTGACGGCAGCAGAAAGACTCACAAACACGTCATGGTATTATATTCAGAAACACAGGCTTTAGGAGAAAGCAGAGTAAAATGGAAAACATATATCAGTTTTAATTTTCATGCCATAGTAAAACTGGATGAGGGTGGAGGCAGTTGTTTTTGGATGGATTTCACTGATCATGAAAATGTTCCAGTCCACCTCCCTGTTCCTAAAACCTCAAAACTGTTAATAAAGCAGGATGCAGAAGACAAAAACAACTGAGCTCTCCTGCACATAATTACATACGTGAAAAGTGATAAATTCAAAAAGCCTATAGTTTATTCACCCAGATTACTACCGTGCATCTGACAGAGGCTGGGAGCAGAAACCATCCATGATCCCACTGCTGTAGAATCAAAGAACAGCAGAATATCCTGTGCTGGAAGGGACCCACAAAGATCATTGAGTCCAACTCCTGGCTCCACACAGGACCACCCAAAATTCAAACTCTGTGTCTGAGAGCACTGTCCAAACACTGGCAATCCTGGTGCCATGCCCACCGCTCTCTGGTGCAGGATCTTTCCCTGACCCCCAGCTGCCCCTCCCCAGACACAGCTCCATGCCGTTCCCTCGGGCCCTGTCACTGTCACACAGAGCAGAGCTCAGCGCTGCCCCTCCGCTCCCTGTGAGAGCCGCAGCTGCCATCAGGCCTCCCCTCAGCTCTAAACACTGCAGAACATAGCCAAAGTACAGTGACTCTCACATTCGAGCTAACCATGTATCAGCTTTGATGTGTGAAGGCATGCTGACCTATTTCAACACTGACAACTCTTTGACCTTCCACAGTTCCTACAAGGTGCGAGTATCTGCCTGTGAAGGACATACACACCCCATTACAGTTCATGCGGAAAGACCTATGCAGCAGCACTCAGAAGTGACTGCAGCAGATGGCTGTGCCATGTCCTTTCAGTCCCAAAGGACTCCTTCTTCACCTTCATGGTCCTTTGGAGGACTAGAGCACTCATTTGCTAGTTTTCTTATGGTTGACTTGTTAAACAATGCCATTAAGTCCCACCTTCCAAGGCAATCACCTCATGCAGGCATCTCAAGGAGAAGAGTCGCAGTTGTGCACACCTCTAGCCTGCCAGCTAGTGCCTGGGAGAGAAGGCACACAGATGCCTGATTGCTTGCACACACAAGACAGTTGGATCACTGACAACAGGACATTCTTATGTGTCTGTGCTACTTTATATTGAAATGGAGCAGTCTGTTGTGAGGCTCTCAATCACCTTAAGAGAAGTCAATTTTATTCATACTCTTCTTTTATTAATGCATTTTAGATACATCTTAATTCTAAGAAGAGAGGTCTCTTCCATCAGAGAAAAAGATTCCAAGCAAAAGGGATGCTATGAGTGCAGTATTTTTAATGTAATATGAATGCATTCTTAATTCTAGCTTCTGATGAACCCTACTGAATACTTAAATAAATAAATTCTTATTTAAATGCCACTTCCATACAGAAAGACTGATTAAAAAATATGAGTAGCATCAAGAAATGTAATTGCAGGCATTTCAATCCTCTGTTCTCTTCTTTACACAATATTCCTTTTAGAAGAGCAGTTAAAATGCTAAAAAGAAGCTGTTCTAAGACCTTTCCAGGCACATCTGACATTTTAGTGCAGCTCAGACTCATTTGGCCCTCTGTCTGCCTGCCCTACCAGTCACCCAAACACTTCCTCTCCAGAGATCAGGATAGACTCAGACTTTATCTCAATTGCCATTTCCTTCTTCTTCCCTTCCACTAGAATGAGCAATACTATTTTCCACTACTGCACAGTGACTGAGCTTTCACTTTCAGACACCAAGACAGGAAATGCATGTCTGGCTTTTCAAGAAACCAAAGTAGCATTTCACTTAAGAAAAACAACAACTACAACAGCAAACATTCTATCTACTGATCTTCCAATTAAGAAAAAAAAAAATCAATAAATTACTGAATGCTAAGTTTGTCTTTGGGATATAGATCAGTTATATGACGATATATGTGTGTTGTCTCCAAAGTAATAATCACAGTCTGAAGACTACTGGTGAACAGAAAGTTCAAGTTTGAACTGTAATGCAGGAATATTTGCAGTTCCAGAAGATGATGCTTTCTACATATGACTTCATACGCATCTATTTTAAAATCACAGGCATAACCAACAGGAAATAATACAACTATTCATTCATTAGTTGTCTAAAAGCTGAGGCTTGGCTGAAGTAAGATAATATGGGTTACCATATGAAGTGATGATGGTTTACATTCCATTCCCTTCATAACTGAAGATGGTATCAGAAAGTATCTACTATAACCTTCTAAAATCAGAAGAGCTGAGTAAGTCGCACCCAGAAGTCCAGAACAGATTATTTTTCAGTGATCTCGTTGTAATATAAATCTTTAGTTATTACAGATTTTTTTTTTTTAAAGACTGATAGGGTACCAATAAAAAAACAAAAGTCATTTCAGATAACACTGGTAGATGTACTTTAGTTAGCCTGACATAAATCCTCAGATAAATAATGCATTCAGGAAATAAAGAAGCAGAAGATAAGAATATAATTAGTGTTGGGCAGTGCAGTACACTAGAATCTTATCTTGTCAAGTAAACCTGTTTTACTGCTGTTTCTGTTCTCTTATTCCAGTTTAATTGTTATATCTGATGAAATAAGAGTTTGGGTGGGTGAAGGTAACCACATAAATGCAATAGGCAATCTTGGATGAGACATCTGACTTACTGAAAGACATTCTATTTTTTTCTTCAAAAAAAAACCATTAAAATAGTGCTATTCAGTTATCAGTAAAGCACATAATAACTGGATTAAGCTAACTGAAAAACAGTTCTTAAACAATGACTGTAATTGGGAAATCACCTTGAAAAGGCAGCATTTCCAGCAGGGTTCCACAGGGACTAGCAGTGAGTATGATGATGTTTAACAGCATTTCTTTTCTGTCAGTGACCCAAAAATAAAGATAACAACATTGCTGCTGATGAGATTTATGAACAACAGAGACAGGTTTAATACCACAAAATTGTAGGGGTTGGAAGGGACCTCCAGAGACCATTAAGTCCAACCCCCTGCCAAAGCAGCTCCCTAGCCCAGGTTGCACAGGTAGGCATCCAGGCGAGTCTTGAATGTCTCCAGAGTAGGAGACTCCACCACCTCTCTGTGCAGCCTGTGCCAGTGCTCTGTCACTGAACTGTGAAGAAGTTCCCACACACATTTGTGCAGAACTTCCTATGCTTCAGTTTGTGGCCATTTCCCCTCGTCCTATCACCACACACTGCAGAGAAGAGTCCAACCTCGTCCCTTTGCCACCCGCTCCTTAGATATTTATAGATGTGGATCAGATCCCCTCTGAGTCTGCTTTTCTGAGTGCTGAACAGACCCAGGTCTCTCAGCCTTTCCTCATCAGGGATGTGTTCCATGTTTGTTCTTCCAGAAGTGGGGAACTGCATTAATTTCTGTGTGTGTGCTGGGAGAAAAATATCTGAAAGGGCTCTGTAGAGGTCATTGACTCAACCTTTCTTTTCCAAGTCAGGAACAGCCCTTAGCATATGTTTATCTGAAGCCTCAACTGTCAGAAGATTCTGCAGCTTCTCTGTGGATCTGTTCCAATACCTTACTGTTCTTGTTGTCAAGTGATATTTGTTCCTTTTTTTCCCCTTACGATTAACCTAAATCTTTCTTGCTTATAATAAAATTTCCTCCCATCTGAGCCACATATATTTTCCAGTGCAGTAGTCCCTTCAAATACAAATGTTTGTGACTAAGTCATTTTTCCCTCCAGACTAAACAGCTCTGGTTTGCTCAGTTTTTCTCATAATGTCACATTATATACATTTTTCATTGCTTCTTGTCTTTCTTATCTTTAAGACATCTCCTGGCACTGGAGTTCTGTTGTCTCTAATACTAAATTGTTTGTAGTCTTCCTGGACTGCTCTTTGGTCTGAGCTAACTAGCACGCTCCCAAGCTGGAGAAATGCTTTAGATCTGCTTGTCAAGATGACACTTGAGGGTCCTGAGAAGCACAGAAGGATGATTAGACATCTATAAAATGTGATTTGCAAGGCATTTCCAACATTATTGCCACAAAGATGATAAATGGCCTTGAGCAACTCTCTTATGAGGAAGGGCTGGGAGACCTGGGTCTGTTCAGCACTCAGAAAAGCAGACTCAGAGGGGATCTGATCCACATCTATAAATATCTAAGGAGCGGGAGGCAAAGGATGAGGCTGGAATCTTCTCAGTGGTGCATGATGTTAGGACAAGGTGAAATGGCCATGAACTGAAGCATAGGAAGTTCTGCACAGATTTGCATAAGAACTTTTTTACAGTGAGGGTGACGGAGCACTGGCACAGGCTGCACAGAGAGGTGGTGGAGTCTCCTTCTCTGGAGACGTTCCAGACCCACCTGGATGCCTACCTGTGCAACCTGGGCTAGGGAGCTGCTTTGGCAGGGGCCTGGACTCCACGATCTCTGGAGGTCCCTTCCAACCCCTACAATTCTGTGATTCTGTGAAATATCCTTCTCCCTGTTTTTCTGCCAAAACCTAATAAATTTACTGCACATCTTTTAACTAGTATAGATAAAAGTATCTGCAAAGCCACAGAAAACCAGTCTAGAAACATGAGATCTGTACAAGTAACCTTGCACTGACATAAATAATTTAAAGACTCAGCCACTTTTCTGAGTCTTTGAATAAGCTCTTTAGATAATAGCAATTTTCACGTACCAAGGCAACCTGTGGACCACCCCACTGTGGGTTTCTTGATCAGCTCTAAAGGTGCCGTTATCAGTGAAAAAAGTCAATGCTCATGCTGGAATTTTCAGGACTTTTCAAGGATGTCTTCATCTTATATAACAGGAATACACACAGGCCTGGATATTACAGTCATAAGGACATGTAAAATACATACTCACATGCTTACTGCTCCAGGATGACAGATAATTTGAGATCAGAGGTACAAGAATGTGAATAACGCACAAGGGAAGAAGCTGACACATTTCTTGTACAACCCAGAACACTCAATGTCTGCCAAAAGACCCAGCTAACCAATCAACATCAGCTCTGACAGCAGCCACAAGTGTCTTTGAGGAAAAACCAGTAAGAAGAGAAAATGCTTTCAGTGGTCTTGTTAAGGTAAACAGGCAGATGACTAGACCCCGATCTGAGATTTATTTAACTGGACAGACCATGAGAAACAGCTGGATGTACAAGTGACAAGTGAAAAGCTGACAAACTTACAAGTAACTTGGATGAATGGCCAGAACTGACAAGCACTTAAGGGAAGCAATGACCAAACTTCACAGATAAGTGAAGTCAGCCTTTCAGGGAGTACTGTCCAACAAAAGCAGCAGGGCTACTTGGCCTTGTAAGTAATACCATGCAAAGCCAAGATGACTTAGATAATAGTACCAGAAGTAACAAATTTGTTGTGACTATAACAGAACCGGTATCAAAGGGGAAAAGCAGTTTGAGGCTGGTTATTTACTTGTGTCAGATACAGCAGCAGAGAGACATTAGAGTAGACAGGGAAAGAACAAGCAAGGGAAAACAGCCAAAACGAGGGATTAAAAGGGCGTGGGAGTGCCAACAGGCAGCCAGACAGCATGCCTGTCTGAATGAGCCCTGCTCCTGACCATCACAGCTTATCCAGTCTTCTTCCTAACGTCTATCCCTGAGTGTTGCTTCTGTGCACATATGCTCTGCCTGCTGCGTGTGCTGAGTGTGACCACTTAAGCAAAGCTCAGGCTGGACTGACCAGCAAACAGGACAAGTGGTTGGGATGCCAACAGATGACGGAATGACCATGAAAGGGGCTGACCTTTTTGCCTGCCACCAAACAGAAACCCAATGATTAGCAGCAGCTGTTGGAGGGTTACACCTTTCAGATTCAAGCAGGAGGGATCAGATCTAAGGAATCAGGAAGGAGAAGGTCCCTGGGTCCTCCAATCCCACAGGACGTTTAAATAGGTTCTCTCATGTAATATCCTCTTTGTCTCTGGAAATATCCATGCAATCTTCCTGTCTAACACGTATGAAACACACTGGTGAACATTTCATAGGCCATGATGAAACTAACCTTCATGAATCTCCTTCTGAATTTGACGTGTGGCTTTCACAATAGTTTTCGCTCCTAAATTAAATTCAAAAGCTGCTTCAAATTCCTACTTCATATCTGTCACCTTTTGCTCATGAGATGAGAAACAGTGAATACTAATTCACTATTTATCTTTCCCATATTATTCATGACTCTAGAGACCTCGACTCTGCTCTCTCCACAATAACAAGTTTTAATCTCAGAAGAAGTTTCCAATTTTTTTCCATGCCCTCTAAAACTGTCTGTACAACAGACAGTCTTTAGCTTTAGTACTGACTTTCTGAATAGTGAACATTTTGCCAACTCAAAACTGATCCCTCTTCCCAAATATATATGAGCATGAAGAACCAGACAAGCCTTAGCACAGAATCTTCTGGAACTTTATTATGAATCTGATCTCTTTTTCCCAAACACCTATTTCTCAGCTTCTCATTTGTTACAGGCTATGCAACAAAGGGAGCATCATCCCCATGATGCTCCCTTACTTATCCAGCTATCACTCCAAGTATCCAAATGTAACTCAGATCATCATTTCTTGGCTGACATATGGAGCTTGACAAAAATGAACCTTGAAAAAAAAATAATCTGTATTTACAAGAGATAAGAAAACTAGTGGGTAATTCATATCAAGTATTTCATGTACAACAAATATAATTGCTGTAACAAAAATAAAATAAAATAACCTTACCTATTTAGTTATGAGCTATAATTTAGAAATAAATAAACATTTTTGAAATGTCTGATTTGGAACCAAGATTTCTGAAATTTAAATTCTTGCTTTTTTTTTTTTTTAAATTTATACTTACCTTTGGTTTTGGACCAGTGACATTTTATTTACTTGTTTTAACTAACACAAGGCTTCTGTCAGGAATAAAACTGTTTTAATGCATTCACATCTACCCTTCACCTGCAGAAATTCACCTGCATAGTATCCAGACTTACCTGTAGGTCTCCCAGGCATGTTCTCACACTCTGGACTTCATTCCTGTGATAAAGGCTGAGTTAACTGAAAGCAAAGGGGTCAAAGAAAAGCCACAACACAGTGAAGAGGATTCCAGGGAAGTATGAGACACAAGTCAGTTGTGCAAGTTGTACCTTCAAACTAAAAGACTTGGCAGCTCTGTTTTTATTCCACTTCTTTATCTCATCAGTGTGTTTCAATTTAGTCTGCAAATGTTTTGGGAAAAGACTAATATTGTGTACTGTCCAAAATTCAGCAAAATGAAGTCAGTTATGCTTGACACACATCCAACACTGTTCAGTTGAAAACTCTTAACAATAGAACTATTCCTTGGAAACACATTCCTTTGTGCTTTCAAATTTCTTTTCACATTTACAAAAGTTATGTCCATGCAACCATACCCGGATAGGAAAGATGCAATTGATCTACATACCCA
Source organism: Callipepla californica brunnescens (assembly GCA_023055505.1). NCBI lineage: Eukaryota > Metazoa > Chordata > Aves > Galliformes > Odontophoridae > Callipepla > Callipepla californica. The sequence goes on along the minus strand of JALIRH010000001.1, from coordinate 101,848,115 downwards.
GACTCAGTGTCAAGATAAAAAATTCTGCAGACTAACACACTTCAATCTAAAGTGCTCTGTGCTCAGTGATTACAGGTTGGCTTCAAAAATAATTTACTTTCAACTTCTCATTTTATAGCATAAACCCTAATGCTACAGCCACAGATCCAGGCAACAAGAAACACACCTTTCCAAAATCATTTGCTTGCACTTCTCTATTGTCATTACCACCAGTGTAAGTTCTCTACAAAGGATTTGGCTTGAATGAAAGGAAGGTGATTTCCAATCTTTCTTCCTAAGAGGAGAGCCCTTAGGAAGTCCCTCAAAAAGACTGATGCTAAAAGGCTACGGTGACCTCGCCTCATATGAAATCCAGACTGGATTCTGACTTAAGCAGGAGGTTAATGAGTTGAACAGTCTGACATGTTCATTTGATAGGCACTGATGAAAGGCCAGCTGTCAGATTTAATTTGTTTGAAGATAAGCTGATTTACTGCTTACAAGTAATATGGCTGACACAGGGCATGTTTCTCAGTAATGAGGTACCTCAAACATTAACACAGAAAAATTTACATCTGGTAGAGTACACTGAATGCACAGAAAAATAAATGCAATTTTTGAAGAGCCTTTTCAAGCTACCATTTTACTGCATCTCTCCACGTATAATGAAAAAAATTACATCCTAGATGTTTTCAATCTAGCTGATTTACTACAAATAGCTGCCACCAAGTTTATCTACTCATATCCACTTACACCCAACTTTAAGATTTACAAACTGAATCACAGTGTATCTAATAAAGAAATCTGGGTAAGATTTTTTTTGGGGGGTGGGGAAAGCTGTTAAAGTTTGCTCAGCCTGGAGTAGAGGAGCTGAGGGGAGGCCTGATGGCGGCTGCAGCTCTCACAGGGAGTGGAGGGGCAGCGCTGAGCTCTGCTCTGTGTGACAGTGACAGGGCTGTGTCAGGGGAGGGACAGCTGGGGGTCAGGGACAGGTTCTGCACCACAGGGCGGTGGGCACAGAACGGGCTCCAGCGGGTATGGCCCTGAGCTGCCAGAGTTCAAGAAGTGTTTAGACAATGCTCTCAGACATGGGGTTTGAATTTTGGGTGGTCCTGTGTGCAGCTGGGGGTTGGACTTGAAGATCCTTGCGGGTCCCTTCCAACTCAGGATATCCTATGGTGGATTCTGAAAGGAAAGGGTATGATGTACAAAATTCAAATGAAATTCTCTTTTGCTGGGGAAAATTTTATCCGCGAGAAAAGAGAAAGTTCTCCAACTATTTAGTTCAAAGAATGAGAAAGCTGTGATAATCTGTTAGATTCTCTTCCAATAGTTAGAGTACTGCACTGACCTAAACAGAGAACAGGGAAATGAAAGGAGCAGCTCACACTGCCTGCCTGCTCCAAGGCTGGGTGGCTCCAAGATGGAGCAGCCTCATGAGGATCTCTGTCAAGGCTAGTATTTAGACACAGAGCAGTGTAAAGACTAGACTTAGGTGAAAAGATTCTGTTTTTAAGATCTGAAGCAGACATTCCAGAGAAGCAAAAGAAGAAGAGGATGGTAAAGTCAGATATCCTGATTTTTTTCCTGCTTCTGTAACTACCACTTCATCTTCCGTCCTGCTCTAAGCAGGCAGGAAGCGTTTGCCGATCATGTTCACTTTTGGAAGTCCTATCCTCATCTCCACATCTATTCTGCTCTTGGTTTTGCCTCATGTTATCCACTGAAATTATTTTTGTCAAACGCTCCAGTGACTTTTTCTTGTCCCTTCCTATCCCATACACATCATACACATCCCAGACACATACTGTATCATCATAACTGTTTATCAAGGTGTGCAGTATTTGCAAATAAGACGTAGATATGCTTGTAAAATTGGCCACACGAGAGATAAAAATGGATTGGTAGTTCATCTTTCTTTTTTTTTAGCAGACAGAAAAGCTTAGAAGTATTCCAAAGGTTCATTAAAATGAGGATTCACTGTAGAAGTATTTATTTTATAAGGGTTACATAAAAAATCACCAGGAACACAAATTTGGTATCAGGTAAATAGCAGAACAGTGTTTCATTTTAGCCAGGAGCATGCATATGAGTCAAAATGGAGCAAATAAGTCTTCTTGTGAGGGAAGGCCTTAAAGAAACAGCATGAGAACTAGTGTGAAACAAAGCAGTTGCAGCCAACAGGAAGCTCACATTTTGCATATACCCAGGGTTTTGTAGAGATGATTTCTCAAGGAACAGGGCTTGAATTGTTCTCATTTTGCATTGAAAAAAAGGGCTACAGTCTTCACATGAAGAGAAAGCTCATAAGCCATTCACAATAATAGTAGCATGAAAGAAACATTTATTGTTTCTGAAACAGCCAAAGAGGAAAAAGGAGTTGTACTAAGTGTCCTAGGCATCACCATCAGAGTGACAAGGAACCCTCCCACTGGGCTTCACCACAGCCATCACTTCCAGCTGTTAATGTCAACTCATGCCATGCTTGTCCCAGCAGGACTCAATTACCTCAGGGGTTGAAAGTAGTTGTGAAATTCTCATCCTAGTAGCTGGCTTCCCTACCAAGAAAAGCTTCAGATATGAAGGATGGACTTAGTGTGCTTTTCTTACAGCATACCTCTTCATAGTCATTTTTGTACTTCAGTCTTGAGGCAGGGCAACATAGTGCCATCTGATCTCTCTACAGCAGTGCCCTCTGTTGGCTGTTTCCTCAGTGCTGTTGCTGAATGAGCTGTCCTATAGATGCATCCTTGCCTCCAGAGATGCTTGAAACAGTTCCATGAAGAATTTTACAACAGTTAAAGCTCTGCAAACTGCAGGCTGCATAAATAAATACAAATTTATCACTCCATACCACTGTCATCTCCAGAGCTGAATTTTTAGGCCAGCTTAAAAAGAAAATCACTATCATTACTTATAAAGTCCTAGTTTATATAAGGTCACAGTAATGTAAAGCTGAGAGCTTTTTTTCTACGGAAATTCTTCATTTCACTTCAAGTCATATTGGTACGTACCTTATTTGTTACCTTCATCTCTAATATTGCATGAGAGGCCAAGAAAAGTCTGTTCTGTAGTCACAGTCCCTTAAATAGCTATGGGAGAATACCTCAGAAAAAGTGTTAAGCAGATACAGGATTTTAACACCTTGCATAGACACGCTGTAGTCTATATCCTGAAGAACTGACAATACATTCTCACTGACATCTGGTAAAACTTGGGATATCCATGACATAGTAAGAAAAGTAAAAGTGGTTACTCAAGTGAATAAGGGTTAAAATTAGTAGCACTTCAGGAAAAAGGATCACCTATATTTTTCAAGAAAAAAATGCTTGCCTAAGTTTTTCAAGTATTTTTTAGCTCATAAATAAACTTCAAGAAAGAGAATCAGTGCACCTGAGAACAGCTGGATGCAAAGATATTCATTTTGTATCTGACTCAAAGGAAAATTTGGAAGGTATCTGAGCGCTGTTTGTACACAGAAGGCAGTTTTATTTCCAGACTATGCTGTAACCTCATGAAGGAGGAAGATGGTAAATGATGCAAAAGTAGAAAAGAAATTCGAAGTTGGTAATTATTCTGAAGTTCTGCCAACTGATGCATATTGTCTCCGTGACAGAAGCTGAAGTTTTCTTTCCTATCTGAAACAGCCATTATCTTAAAAATCTTTACTCCTAGTACAAATGTAGCATGAAAATCTTGTTGAAAAGACTGCCAAAAGGTATTCCTTTACCACAAGGAAGTCCTTCTGTATCTACCAAAACTCATTGTTTTTACCTACTCAGGAGAATCAAACAACCACATTATCCCCTCTGTATTCAGAGAGTGGAACCCCTGTGACAGTACAGATTCACTGGTACCACAGTAAGGCAACTGCCTTTCCCACTTTAACCAACGTTTTTCATATTTAGTGCATTACTTACATTTACCTTCAAAACTGCACTGTTCTGCCACTATGAATAAATTCAAATAGAGTTAGTAACAACATTTTTTGAGGGAAAAAAAAATTGCTACCAGTGAAATTAGTCTTGAAGTCAACTCAAGCAATGCGGCATTCTGCAGGATGCCACAGTATACATGATATGCCAAATTCCAGTCAACCTTTCTGAAGCACACTGAAGGAGTAAGTAGCCAGCACACTTTGTACAGCCAGAGCACATTGCAAAATGTCTTCACTTCTTGGAACAGTTGCCTTTTGTAAATATACATTTGAGGTTGAAATTTTTGTTCTCCCTGTCTCAGCTGACATACTTGGTTAGGCATGCAAAGGTATATTTGTGAGCTGTAAGACAGCCCAAATATATTTTGTATCCAGTGAGGTCTTAGAGAAGAACAGTAGCAACACTGAATCCTGACTCTCAATTTCTGGATGGTTACTGACGCTCCCTTTGCTGCAATGGGCCATCTGATCCTATGGGAATTCACATGAGATTAAACTTTATTTGATTTTAAGAAAATTCTGAAATTAAATGTGTATCTCTCATCAGTTCATTGATATCCACGAGTTACTAAAATCTGAGTGCTAGAATTGCATAGAAAAATCCATCTGCATTAGAGCATCCTCCTTGTATTTTAGAAGAATTTAGCTGCTGTCACTTGGAATGTGAGACAACTGGCATATCAGCATGACCCAAGATAATAATGCACTAGTTAAAATCAAGTCAGGCTCCAACATTTTATCCCTAAGCTGCTGCTGTATGCCAAGCAATTGTTTATCTGCACACAGAACCTATTTGCAAAGCATTTAAATTAGGCTGGCGTACAATTGAAGACCTTTCCGTAATCATGCAGGCAAGCAATTTTTCTAGTTGCATTCCTTGTTCTTAAATGCCATAATTAACTATCTTACAGTTAAAGAGTGCAGGTCTCAAATACTTCTGTCTGGAGAGAGAAACTGGAGATTGACAGGATACTGGGAAGAGAGGTTAAATCTAACAGTGTTTACATTACTAACACATATTATCCTGGTGGATTTATTTTAGTTCCAGAGGAAGGAAAGTCACAGGAAGAAGAAACATTTTCTTTGGATCTTCTTCACCAGTACAATAAACAGAACAAAGCAGGTTCACCTAGCTAGGTTCAGAACTCAGCTAGCCAGACCCAGCAATATACAAACAACATGGCTGTCGAAAGACAGGTTCCCAATATTTCTGAATGCTTCCTTAACATGCAGATTTACATACCCCGTGTATTTGAGTGTGACAGCTGAGCTCATCACAGCTTCAGGCAGGAGAAAAGGCTATAAATACAGGCGTTGATGACAGCACTGGTGAACTGACTGAACAGACTGGCCTGAGACTATGATGCACGTCAGCTGTCATGGTGTCATCCCAGTGTTCATTTCACTCTGGATTTTAACGCATTAAGAAAAGTTACAGAAGATTTTTTAACTCTGGAGACTATGACATTCAGTAGCTATCAGTTAACTGCTTTTAATTGTCATTTTATTTCCGTTCCAGAAAGAGCAAAAATAGAAATAATCGGAAGCGTAGACTGCTTTGGGATGGTAAGAAAGAACAGCTTCAACAGAAAGCCTTAATAATATCCAGGAAAACTGACACTGTGAGTACTGATCACAACATTTGCACAGCCTTACACAGAACAGTCCTCAGTTGCAAACTTCAGAGAAAAGACGAACTGAACACTACAAAAAGCAGTCTTAACTACCTCCATTACAATTTATGTAAATGGAATCTGGTTGGAGCACGATGTTCCTAAATACTGCCCAGAACATCAACTTCATGAATCAGTTCAGAATGGCAAGCTCATACTAAAGAAAAGGCCAACAAAGAAGAATAACAACACTCAATGCTAGAACTGTACTAAAGTAGAAATGCATTGGTTTCTTTTAAACTACGATAGTGTTTTAAATTGATAGGAATATATCGAGTAGCACTCTCATCTGTAAAACTTACATTTTAAATACACAATATGTCACTTAGGAAATAGAAAGATGAACTGATTTGTTAAGGAAGTATGTGACCAGAAGCTTCCCATCATCAATAACATTACTTTCTTGAGGGAAATATTTTTTATAGGAGATATTTCATAATCTGGTGATGGATGAGACAAACTGAAAGAAACCCAAGCCCTAGACTCATGCTGCTATTGTTCTTAAAGTCAAAAAGCTGTTCTCACTTTGCTATGGGTTTCGTCAGTGTTCTACAGAATGTGAACACACTTGAAGCAGTGCACAGGATTTGGAAGATCAAAGAGTAAGGTCTGCTAGATCAACAATAGCTTAGTAAATATAGTTCATGTGTTTCTAAAATGAACATCAGGATGTGTCCAATATCAGGTGAAGCCAAATGTTTCACCTAGCCCAAAACCAATCCATATACATCCACAGATTGAGGAATAGTAATAATCAGCTTTGTACTAAAAAGAAGTCAACTTGTGCACAGAGTACACAAGCTACATTTTGATACGTAACTTAAGACTATATTAAAAAACAAATAAATGTGATTTTTATTTGGCTAACAACCCTGAGAAGGCTTATCCTACGTTCACAAAATCTATCAAAAATGTGGAGGAAGATTCTTCTGTTGAAGAAATTATAAAACGGTGAAAAGACAAACAGAAAATAGAGGCAGATGGGAAATCAACCAGGAATGGTTAATTTTCTTCCTTTAATCAGTGCAGATGCCAGTAATTCTATTCTGAAAGGTTTCATTTTCATTGCCTACTAATGTTCTTTACTATCGTTTCAACGGTGTTGGTAGTGAGAAACCTCTCTAGTGAAAATAATCTATTTTCCTCAACAAAGTTGTTGGTACAGAACCTCTGATTAGTGACCCCATAGTTTAAAGATCCTTAGAATCTTGAAGCCATCTATTCTCCAGGCTTAGCTTTAATTTAATTTTGGCCTTATCTGAACTTCTGACTTCAGGAATCCAAACTAAACTGTTTTAGCCTTCATTAGTCTAACATCCATTCCTTAAGAACACTCCATCTCAAGAGACAAATCCCCTGCACACAGCAGTGTCACAGAGGTGAAGGCTTGGATTACTGTGCTACCCCAACCCATATTAAAGCCACTACTCTTAGTGCACTCGTTTCCCTGCTGTTTGTTTGCTTCCACCAAAAACTTGACAGTGTTCTGCACAGAATCTTCAGCATGTGCCCCAAGCTTTGTCTTCCTTTTTTATCTTTCCCTATGTGTTCTGTTCTGTGGTTGGTAGTCAAAAGACCCTCTCACCCACTGTTTTCCAACGATTATGGAAAGTTTTAAGGCAAGACTCTTTTTCAAATTGACTGTTCAGAGTTCTATATTCTATTTATATCTCTAATTAATGCTTTGTATCTCCCACTTTCTCTACTGAAATCATTTTGTAAGAATGCCTGCATTTTTAGGATCAAAGACAAAGCTTGTATTTAAATAAAACATCAGTGTATAAAGCCTTTATTTCTTTCAAATGCTACAAAATTCAGTGAATGCAACTTTGTAAAGCATTTTTTCTATTTTTATCCATTCTTTCAAAAAATGCCAATTACAAGTACAACTGTGCCTCTTCCCTCAGAACACAGCTTTGCCTCCTACAAGAAGCTTGAATAATTGAAACTTTCATTTCACTTGGAACTTCCACTAGTAATTACCCCCTAATAGCACCTTTCAAAATCAATTCAAAACCCTTAGATTCCTAGGAAGGAGTCTTAGGCTGCAATGTATGGTGCAAACTATATTAGCTAGATCTTAATTTCTGCTGGTCTCAAATTATGCTTTCTCTAGGAGAGTCAACAGTGATGACTAGCGCAAAATAGCTATGATGTGATAAAGTTTAGAGCAAAATTAAACAACAAAAAACTTAAAAAAAAAACGCATAAAAATCTACCCACATCTTTTACACATTTGAATGTATATTATGCTCTTTACCTTTCACACATTTGAAAAACCAACAGTCTGCCATGTATTTACTATTTCAGCTGTCCACAGTCAGAAAAAACAGTCCATGGATGAGATGGAAGACTTTTAAAGCTCTAAAACACAGCACTGTCTCAAAATGGACAACTAGTGCAGCCTCCCAAGTGACTCACAGCACAGCTATCATTTAAGAGAGGCAACTGTGGCAATTCTCAAGGCCAAAAAGATAATCTCATATGCAGGAAATAAAACCTAGAAAAAGTAACGCAGTGAGTTCCCTCACTGAGTTCCCCAAACGATGATAAAAATACGTGACAGAAATACGCATTTTCTTTCAAAACAGAAAAGGCACTGCAGTGGATTTAGGTATAAAGGACACTGTATTATGGACTACTGCACAGCTTGGGTCTAGCATCACTAACCACCAACCCTTGTCCTTGGTACTGAGCTTCACTTTAAACTACTCAATCTAATGTGAAGTCTGCAAGCAAGGCTTCTACAAACTGCAACCCTCCTTCCTCTCTCTCTACAAACAACATATGCATACACTTTTTATCAGGACAAGACTTCGAAAACCAGCTTTAGAAGAACACAGAGAAAGAAATCTGTAGAAAGCTGCAGCAGAGCTAAGCCAAGGCAGTGTTCACCGTAGCTGACAAGGATATCAAAAAATGCAAAGGATTAACACAGACCTGCAGTATTAATCCAAAAAGCTTTCATTTATTCTGTAGCCATATTACATGCATTTTTACTCAATTCAAAAGCACTCACATAGCCCTAAAAGAATTACTTCTACATTTGCAATTAGGCTGCCATTCCCAGTTCTGTACATCCATCTGTGTTCTGTACAAGGAAACTAGAGAGGCATTTGTCTGTATGACTTTCTATGTCTTGTTTAAACCCAGAATCCCAGTCCCCTCAAATCCTATATGTGTCTTCAAAGAAAAACGGCAATCAGCCATTGGGTGGCTTTTTTTTTTTTGCGGAGAAAATTGCTTCATACTCTTTGACATGCTAAAATGTGCATATCTCTAGAAGCATCCTGAAGCTAGTTGGTTTTTTTGTTGTTGTTGTTGTTTATTTGTTTGTTTTAAGACAGCAATGAATCACAGCAACATGTTAATGAAGTTATCAGTGGTAACATGTACTTGGCATATAAATCTAGAGTCCTCTCATTCACTTTACAACACAGATTCACAGAATCCTCATAGTTGGAGGAATGGCCAAGTGAATTTCCTTGAGAAGCCTTCTTAGAGTCAAAGCAAAAAGAATGTAAAAAGGAAACAAAAGGATAAAAGCAGTTGACTAGTTAAGCAATACAAAACAGCATACAGGATAAAAGAGCATAGGATGTCATTAGCATCAAGAGAGCACACTAAACAACAGTTGATTCTATAAGGGCTTTGAATCAGTGAACTCTGGGATACTTCACATTTAAGACCTATAAAAGGGGCTGAATAAGGTTCTCCAAAGCAATAATCATCCAGAACAAATGGGAAAATGGCCCAGGTCCAATATTCATGGGACCTGAATAGGGTTATCTGGATAATTAAAAGTCTTGTCAATCAGACACTGTGTTCTGGTAAAATAAGACAGTAGGTGTTATGATGTGCAAGCAATTAAAAGAGATAAATGTAAGGCATGATAACTGGGACAGCTATATGGAGAACAGGTCTTGTCAAATTAATTTGGTATTTTTTTAATGCGGATATAGTTGCTTTAAAAAAAGTGTGATACTTGTGATGGGTGAACTGGTAAACACAGTGCCTGGCGTAATGTTAAGACTAAGAAAAGCAAATAGAAAATCAGGATGTACAAAGCACAGGATCTCAAGCAGTGGTTCTGATGATGCTTGATTTGTGCTGGGTGCTCCTGGAACACTGTCTGCTCAGACAACATTTGGAACAATAGCAATGAGTTGGACAGCTCAGTGAATAGCCATTGGAACAACTGGCTAATCAGAAAACATACCCCTACTAATGCATCCAGGACATCTGGCCATACATCTTGTCAAGGAGCAGATAAAAAGGACTACAGACTAAGCAGCTACCCAGGAAACTGAAACTTAATTATGTAAGAATTTCCATCTAGCTGACAGAGACCTAATCAAGACAGGTTGCTGGAAGCTAGTACTAGATATGTTCACGCCAAACTGTGTGCCAGATTTCTCAGTAAAGGAAAATATTAAGACTACCATTGGTTATGGTATTTACAGCATATTTTTCAGTCAATGATGATGCTCCAGCAGACGCTCTTCAGAAACAGCTACAGGGAAGCCAAGAATCCCTTTGGGCTCTTTTCTATGGAAGACCGGGGAAGGTAACCACAAAAGACTTTTCTGATCTTTTAATCTCTGAACTACTGGAAAATTTCCACTCAATTTTTCTTTAATAGGTAACCACTGCATTCTGTTATAGACAGTATCCCTATCTGTTCACAATACACTGTAGGTAGTAATTATTTTGTACTGCATTGCAGTTGTGAACAAGCCACTGCAGCAATATCTTGTCAGCTCAACAGTTCCAGGATACTTATCTTAGTCCTGCAAAAAGGCAGACCAAGTTATGTCAGAAAGTTACTTACTTGACTGAAAAATACAGTAAGAGATCAAATCAAAATACAGTACCACATCTCATTTAGTTATTTGTCCCAATAAACTCCTTTCTAGTAAACCTCTGCATTGAAGTGGCATGCTGTTGGTTCACAGAGCATCTCGTATTCCCTGCAGGTATTGGAGAGGAGGATAAAAAATATTATTTATGTTTTGTCATTAAGTATTAGTTGAAAAACGTCTTCATAAAGCTTTAAGCACAACTGTATGCTGACATGAGCAGTTGCCTTGGAAACTAAATTGCTCAAAATGTAATAAGGAGAGAAGACATGTTAGTCAGCAGCTTCAGAACTGTTCCCAACATTAAACAACTGCACCATTTTTCAATCTCTACATTATTACAGGAAGCGGAGCTAAATAACTCTGCCAATATATGCTTTGCCCTGGTAGAAGCAAAACAAGAAGGCTTCACTCAAGAAGACAGCTTCTACCACTTGTATTTTTATGGTGTTTTGAGGCGGGAATTTTTTGATAGAGGGGGAATAGAGGGGGACAGCCGTGCATTTCCTGTATCTAGCAATTTAGCACTCCGATACCTCACAAACATGGTTTTCATGTTCCTAAGACATGGAAAATGTGTCCACAGTCACAGTATCACAGAACAGACCAACTCCCCTGCAGTGAGCAGGGACACCTACAGTGAGATCACACTGCTCAGATTGCCACCCGGCCTGGCTTTGAATGTCCCCAAGGATGGGACATCCACCACCTCTCTGGGCAGCCTGTTCCTCTGCCTCACCACCATGACTGTAAAAAACCTCTTCCTTACATCCAAACTAAACATTCCCTCTTTTAGTCTGAAACCATTTCCTCTTGTCCTATCACAACAGACTCTATTAAAAAGTGTCCCCTTTTTTCTTATAGGCCCCCTTTAGATACTGAAAGGTCACTTCCAGGTCTTCCCAGAGCCTTCTCTTCTCCAGGCTCAACAGCTTTAGCTCTCTCAATCTGTCCTCAAAGGAGAGCTGTTCCACCCCTCAGATCAGTTTTGTGGACCACCTCTGAACACGCTTGTCTCTCCTGTATTGAGAGCTCCACATCTGCATGCAGTACTCCAGGTGACATCTCACCAGCACAGAGTAGCACATCCCTCACCCTGCTGGCCACACTTCTTTTAATGCAGCCCAGAATACCGTTGGCTATTTGGGCTGCAAGGGCACATTGCTGGTTCATATCTAGATTGCCATCCACCAGTACCCCCAAGTCCTTTTTGGCAGGGCTGTGCTCCATTTTTAGATCGCTCCAGCTTGTATTGATGGTGGAAGTTGCCATGACCCAGCTGCAAGACCTTGCACTTGGTTTTGTTGAACCTCACAAGGTTCAACTGAGCCCACTGCTTGAGCCTATCTAGGTCTCTCTGGATGGCATTCCACCCCTCAGGCACATTGACTGCACCACACAGTTTGGTGTCATCCACAAACTTGCTGATGGTGCACTCATTCACAATGTTGATGTCACCATGGAAGATGTGAAAGATCACAGTCTTCAACTTGTACTGTTCAGTACTGCAGACCGTTGTTCAAGATACGTGTGCATAAGAGATCCAAATGACAGCTGCTAAGAGGAACTATTGCCGCATTTGAGCATGCAAAAAAATCTGGCAGGTACTTGGCCTTCCTCATTTAACTCCAGAAATTGTACAGTTGTCATCAATAAGAATGAAATGAGTTTAGACTACTGTTCAAAACATACCACAACTGAAATACCACTGTGGTTTATTTCAACATGGGGACAATGTTATGTACAAACACTGACACGCAGGACTAATTTATGAAGAATCATTCCTCTGACTGATATAAAATTCTCACAGTATTACACATTTTTAATTACCTGTAATACATCAAACACACTAGGATTTGAATAGGGACTACAGAGTCATACATTAGCATGTAAGAGTTATGAAAGAGGATTTAAAAAAGAAGAAAAAAAGACATGACTGTTTTCTTAAGAAGTAGCTGTCTGGTTTTGGAGATTTTGGTGTTAAATTTGGGAGAGGAATCATCTGTGCCTCTTTCAAATATATCTGACAGCCCAGCAGTCAGTGTATCCTGGGGGAAGGTGACCAAATCTGATCTGAGTACAGGCAAAGATCTCATACTGAGTTACTCTACTTGTCTATGAAAATGGCATAATCTTTGTGCTGCTGGAAAGTGTATGTGCTAAAGTATTTGCAGAGGCTCAAAATAGATATATTGTGTATATATATATATATATATATATATAATGTGGCTCTGATTTTAATCTATGCCTGTTAGAGAATTACCATTGGTTTAAAACAGGCTATGATACAAAAATGGGAAAATCAATCCTAAAAGCACAGTAAGATACTAAAATGTAGCTAGAGACAGCCTGCAGCCCCAAAGAGACACTGAAGGCTTCAGGACAAAATAACCAATGTGCCATGATACCATCACCAGCAGCATGGATATTGTGATAGCCCACTGCAATACAAATTCACATTCTTTTGCTTACTGCTGCTAGGAATTCTGTGTTTAGGTGAAGTCACAGCAACAGAGTGCCATAATTCCTACAGCAATGGAGCCCTGTCAGTATGCTCCTCAAACATGATTTCATTTCTTCTGCCTTCACATCTTTGTAAGATACAACCTTGCACCTCTGCTGCTCCTGGGGGAATCAATGACAACAGTGGCTGATTAAACAGTTCAAAATGGCAACTTCTTTCCAAATCAATGTTTGTTCTTACCCAGAGCACTACAGAAGCAGAGAAAAAAGGTTAAGAACTTAATGCTCGGAGCTTGCTTCCAGCTCATCCCCTTTCTTAAGGCTTAGATGACCCAGGATGTCCCAGACATCCAACAGAGCCCCTCACTTTAATTCTCAATATTGCTCTTGGGAAGCAGCTCTCCATTCCTCTCTCCTTACTATCAGCTCTATCTTCAAAATACTCTCTAGAAATTCTTTTTATAGTTAAATTCACTGTTTATTTCCTTCCATGCTCCAAACCTTCATCTTATTTCCACACTATCAGACAAATAATACCATGCATAGTTGTCGTAGTTAATAATCAATACTTCAATGTACTGGCATCTTTATTGTTGTTTTCTGAACACTTTCTCATCTCTGATGAAGATATACAATGACGAGTCAAGTATGTGTACCCTAGATGACTGGATCACGATAATTGATTTTGTATGAGCTCTCTTTTCTTTCTTGGCCTCCAGCATGGCTGTGAACTTTACCTCAAGGGATATAGCAGCATCAGAGCAAATTTACCTCCAGACCTTTCAATCTAAAGCTCTTCCTGCAATTATTCATATTGAGCTGACAAGCTTTAAGGAGCAATTTCCTGATACCTTTGTATTAGCCTCCAGATGGTCTTTTACTACAAGCAAGTCAGCTATAAAAGACCTGCTTGGGGAATTCGCAATCTGCCCTCTTAACTTGTGCACAGTATGGATGAGACCTTTTCAGAAAGGTTCCAGAGTTATGGAGGTTGCTGTAAGATGGCATCCTAACACATAACTGCTCTGTCTCATGAATGTGTACCCAGAGTTTATGCAGCTGGTGTGTGTCAACTATTCAACTTAATATGGCAGCAATGTAAGGCTCCAAGATTCGGACTCCACAAAGGAAATAGATGGTATGGTTGGGCAGGTAATAGACTGAAAGCTTAGCACACTCTGAAATTCCTTTTTCATGCCAAGTGTTATTGGCTTGGTGGTAGCAGAGAAATTTCTCCGCAGTATCAGAAAAAGCTAAGAGTGTGCTGGCACTGCAGACAAACTGCTCAGCCTTTGAGTTTCTGCGTCAGTTTGAGTACCAGTTTTGCAGCTCCTTGTGATGTGTCATCATCTGTATCTTTCAGAAACAATGAGGAGACTAATATTTCTGGATGAAGTTGAAGAACGTGACCAACAAAAAATTACTTCAGAGCATGCAGTGGACCAAACCTAAAACTGGCTGGTAAAGAGGCACATATGTTTCTGTTGTTTCTATGCAAGTTCTTCATAATTACATTCACCGCATCTGGGCCTCTGAATAGACAGATGCTTTGTTCTCCCCTTCCCCAGCTCTCCTACACATAAACAAAACAAAAATCCAACCCTCAACTAAACAGATAGAAATAAGACTGACTGCTCACTGTTCTACTGAACTTAAACAACGATACAAGCACGTATTTTAAGATCTGCTTAATATTTCACCTTGTGTAAGACCTTACAGGACAAGGCGGGAGACTGTTGCTGTTTGGCAGGGGAGATCACTGTTTTTAGAAAATGAAATAGGCAGAAGCTAAATGACTACCCTGTGATTTTAGAAACAAATTTATCATACAAGTCAAGGCCGGTTTCAGTTTGACTTCAGATATGCCAAATCAGGGTATTTGGTGTAAGCCAGCTGTTAAGATAAAGTGTAGTCAATGGAAGACAGCAAACCTGAAAGGGTAATTCATTGCATCAGTCATATCAGCCTATTTCAAGAGGAACTGAATTGCCCTCTGCAAATATCTACTCATCTCTAAACAACTAGCTTAGACTAGACTCTGACCTTTAGACAGACAGTATTAGGAAAAATGAATCATCCCTTCCTTTACTCTCTTCTACCCTTGTACCTGCCTCTGCCTGCTGGAACATAAGGAAAATATTCTGTACGTAATTCATGTTGGGTTGATGCACTGTTGTATCATGCTCACCATCTCAAGTTTATTGTGTATTAATGCCTCGGAACTTCTAGCTGATAAGGAACCAGTGAAAAACAGATATAGCTGGTATTTATTAAAATAATAATAATCAGAATATGTCACTGAGTTTTTAATATGTTCATATAATAATGGTGTCTTAGTTTCAGCTGGGACAGAACTGTCTTTTTCAGCGGGCCTGGAACGATGTCATGTTTTAGTTCAAGGAGGAAAACAATGTTGATAACAGTGATGTTTATAGTTGCTGCTAAGCAGCGTTGGACAGAGCCAAGGCCCTTATCATGGAAGGGGCCAAGGAGCTGGGAGGGAACAAAATTAGGTTAGCTGACTTAAACTGGTCAAAGAGATATTCCATACTACATGACATCCTGCAGAAGGAATTTTGAAGGAGGTGGGAGTTCATCCTGCACTTAACGCTCACTGGGGAGCTAATTGTGCATTAGTTGGGGGACAGCATGAAATTACTTGTGCATCATTTATAACATATGTATATATGTATAAATATATTTATATACATATACAACTTTTATATATATATATATATATATATATATATATAAAACAACTATTATCCTTTTCCTTTTCTCTATCTTAGTAAATAGCTTCATCTCAACTCATGATTTCTACTTTGTTTTTTTAGATTCTCTCACCCATCCCACAGGGAAAGGAGGAGTAAATGACTGTGTGATGCTGGGCTATCTGCTGGGTTAAACTACAACTGGTCTACAGGTGTTCTCCTCCACCTCCAAACATCAAATGGAAGTAGCTCTTCAAAGACAGTCAGCCAGTGAAGTGTGACTACACACAGGCCTTTTCAAATGAGACATAGCAGGTAGATGAAAGATGCAAGACTTCAATCTATGTTTCTATTTTCCTTGGCAAAACATTCCTTTTCAGTACATGCAAAGGATTTTTGTATCTGCATGCAGACTTCTATCTAATAAATTCATTGTTGATTTTTATTTAATGTACAAGCACATACCCCTCAGATACTGAAAGCCAAACATCAACTGCAAAACTGTTCTGTTTCTCTTCTCTGCCTACTAGATTTGGACTGAAGTATCTTAAAACTTAACCACTCTCCATATAGCCACATTCACTTTTTTCATATTAAAAAATTTCACATGTAGGAAGTGATATCTCTACAGTGTAGGATAAAATAGTACCTATGAATACTTCTAAAGGGTTCTACTTCCTGCTTTTACTAACTACCACTTTGCTAAGTGTCCCACTGAAAGCACATCCCTGCCTAACCGTGAGCCCAACAAAGCACTGATGCTGTCATCTGATTTCCAAGTGAAAAACAAATGAAGTTTTAAAGCAGTAATGTCTTTTCATGGCCTGCTGGACAAATGACTAATGGATCTTGGGTTTGGAAAAAGAAAAGCCTCCAATGACACAGAAAGAAAGGTTACAAGATTGAGCATGCATTTTAAAATAAGCCATGTGAGAAATTCAAGACAAGGAAATAGCTTCTACTGAGCTTGTCTGTTTAGGATCAGAAGCAAAAATGCAAGGACAATCAGCACATCAGCCTCACTCACACTGTCGCAGGCAAAACTAACAAGGTTTTCTAGGGAATGAAGGCCACGCAACTTGCGTTTAACCAGCATGCAGTACACTGCAGCAAACAAATAGCTCATAAGCTGCTATGTATGTGGTAGGAGTTTCAGCCTTGCAGCAATCCTAACAGTGGATGAAACATTATAACTTGGTTCTAGAGACGTGTATTAAAAAGTACCACCCCTCAGACATAAAGATAATAGTACCTTTGCTTTATCTCATTCATCACTCTAGCCAAAGTTACAGATAGGTACAAAGCTCAAAAATCCACAGGATGTGCTGAGAACTTGGAAATAACACAAACATTTTATTGGATGCCATCCCACGAGCAGAAGCAGTCTGAGCAGACAGTGTGCTTGCACACTGGGACCCACAATGCTCATCCTTTCTCAAGGTTCAGGGAGCCAACAGATGGCTGGCAGTCAGCAGTGAGCTCTGTCCCATTCCCAATGAGCCCTTCCAATGAGTGTTACTGAAAGAAATGCTACACTTGCACAGCACAGCCCTGAATGGAAGCATATAAATTTCAGTAACACACTGACTGTACCCCACTGGCAAATGTTTGCATATGGAAACGCATATTGCAACTTGTGCTTAGAAGCTATACAACCAAGGGAAAAACATGAAAGAGGAAATCTTCAATTTTTACTGTGAAATTATTGCTCTGATGATTATTTCACTACATCTTTCAGAGAAGAAAACTATTTGAATTCATTACATTGGGAAAAAGCTAACATCAAATACTTATGTCTTTAGCATCATTTACAATACACTGCTGTGTAATTCTACAGTCCTGTTTCCAGATAAAATGTTCAGATGTTTTATGTAAACGTTCAGCAATAAACAGAACTGCAGCCTCTTGTGGGTGTTGCCAATGGAGGTCCTGATGGAGCTAGCACTGCAGTGATACCGAATGCTCCAAACTAAATACATGGCTCAGGTTCTCTCCAGTGAAGACTATTCACTGACTGATTGCCTTCACCGCTTCTGACCCTACAGCAGTGGAGCAGAACCTGGAAGCAGACAGAGAAGATGTAAACTCCACTAGAAGGCAGAAGAACTTCTCCGTTACAGAATATAGGGAACAGGAGTATTTAGGAAGTTCAAGACAATGGAACGGGCGTGGCTCTTTTTTATTTGCAGGACTGATGAGAAGACAGCTATCAGCTAACACTCCACTGCATAGCAAATCTGGGAAGGGAAAGAGTGGAGCTCAGTGGAGCCACTATTCAGTTGCAGAGAGCTCCACTGTGTAGCACACATATTCAGCAATGCTGAACTGGGACTAGATAGCATTTTGTTTTCAGCAAAGCTGACCAAGGCATGCAGGTGCTGGAACACAGCTGGATAAATAGCATTGGATGAATCTGAAGGATATAAACAGTGCTTGAAAAACAGGCTTCCAGCTCCTCCTTTCAGCAAAGCAGCATTTCCACAAGGAATTATACAAACCTGAACTTCAGCAGAAGTAGCACTAGACCCAGAACACATTATATCAGTGCTGCAGTTACTATGTGAATCTAATAAAGGTCAGGTACTACAGAGAGGAACAGATAAAATGCAATGTATTTTCATGGTCTTCATTGCTCGCTGTGTCTATATTGACTGTTTACCATATCTGGGATGTTAGTAACAGCCATAATACTTATGCTCTAAATCTCTGCTGAAAACTTACACAGAGGAGATAGAGAACTGTAATATAATTGTGTAATCATAGCGTAGAAAAATATTTCTGACTTCTATGAATAGAAACACTCCTGAATCTGTACTGCCTGGCCACAGCTATTTACTTTTTCAGCTACTGAACGGGCCAGCAGGAGCTGCAAATTTTTAAGTTGGTAAGTCCATAAGCACATCACTGGCAACTCACAGAAATGCCTTGCTTAAGGTTTCCTTTCTTGTGCTCCCAAAATCTCAGAACTTGCCAGGTTTGATTTTGGTACTTTTCTGACAATCGTGTATTTAAGGATAAAGGAAAGAAAAATTACTGACTTGACAAAGGGAGTGAAAACTGCATGCAAGAAGAAAGCTTGAGCTAGGTAGATAGCAGCTATGCATACAATTAACCTCTGGGATGCTCAGGATGGTAAAACCTTGGCCAAGACAAATGAGGCAGGCATTTATCATCCAGATTAGATGCTATCCATGAGGCCTCTGCAGTACTTCATCACATCTCTCAGGAACAGGATCTAAAACATCTAATTGCCTTCAATGGAGTATCTGAGCAATTAGCAGGAAAGCAAAGAACGAGAGGAAAGAGGGATGCACCCAAATAGGACCCCTGCCAATGCTCAACTCCGAGCGATCTAAAGCTCTCTTCCATAAGACAGAAAGAAAAAAAGAATACTTCTTTTTATTCAAAGGTAATGGATTGCCAATATTCTAAGGGTTCAAGGAAATGTTTCCCTTTCCTCAGGAAACTGCTTTTATTATGAGGTCATACTGTTCAGAGAAACTTCACTTAACCCCATAATGAAGCTGTTTCACTTTGCAAAGCACAACACAGACTATTATTATTCATTTACTATTATTATTCATTTAGAAAGCCAGTTATCATGGACAACCGTAACTTTCTAGCCCATATATTAGTGTACTCGAGGCCAAGGAAACCTCATTCTGAAAAGCTTATGTGTAAGATTCCCCATGTGGGGCACCTTCATCTCTTCATACTCCTCTGTCTCATGGCCCTTTAAATGGAGCTTCAGCCCCTTCCTCCAACTACAGAGTTCTGATCCACTAACAAACTGGAAGAAACACTCAGCCCTCAGCATTAATTCTGCAACGTTTGGCATTCATAACACCACAAATTCAGTTGTTTTGCTTTTATCTAAGCAGGGCAAGGGACTGATAAGAGGCAGGTATCAAAATGTTGGCCCATACCAAAGCACTTTTTGTAATGCTGATTTTTTCTCAAGAACTTATCTAAGATATCTCAAGGACTTATTTCTAAAAACAAAAAGCAGACAGAAAAGGCAGCTTTTGAAAATCTACTAGCAAAGTAAAAATTACGTTCGCAGTTCAGTTGCTAGCAGAAGTCTAAGAAAAGATGAATAAGGAGAGAAAGAACAAATGACACCCTCCAGTTTTACTAACGGCAAGGTAACATAGCTTATAGTAAGACCATAGAGAATTTTTAGAGGTACTAGCACAAGGTATTTTTCCCCCAAAGCTTAATACACGTTAATCACTGGTATTTCAGGTTCTATTAGACACTTAGGTATGTGGCTCATACAGCAGCCTCCTGCCCCTTGTAATTTTTCCCACCTATTTTGCAGTGCAATCTGTACTAGCAGCCATAATGAGTACAGGGTTTTGTTGCTTAAACTACTTGACTTAAACTGAGATGTAAATGAAACACTCATCATTGTTGACTCTACACTTATTTCTTATGAGCAGAATTATTCAACGTGCATTACCTTTACTCACTTTTTCTTTCAACTGCCTAATTTATCAAAGGCAGCAGCCTTGGCAGTCACCAAGTACATGAAATTTTATAAGAGAGAGTGCCAGATTTCATGCTGGGGATGAGGCAGCCCTGCACGTGTGTACAACCTTTGGTCAATGCTCGCAGAAATATGATCCAATTTTTGGATGGCTCTTCGTGGAACCAGGAATTGGTCAACAATCCCGATGGCTCCAACTTGGGATATTCTGTGATTCTACAAAAAAGCAGTACCATACAACGTTTAAGGGAGGTCACAATAGAGAGACTGAGAACTGTAACCTGAGGAAGGCGCTATTCTCCTCTTGGTTTGTGAAACAAGCAAGCACTGGAAAGCAAAAGAACAGAACCTGTTTTTTTGTTGCCTAAGACTGTTTTTTCCACCCCCAAAACAAGAGGAATAAGGACAGAATATGGAATAGACAACATCCTCCAAAATACGTAGCTCATCTGTATATTTTCCACCTCATTCCTGAATTAGTAATATACCTTATTCTTATAATGGTATAAAAGCTTAATAATTAAATACTTGCACATAAGTAATCTGATTAGCACTAACAACTCCCTTGTTTCAACTCACTTTTCTGTTCAAAGCAAAAGATCTATTATTTCCAGCCAATACCATTTTGGTTTTGGCTGATAGAGCTTTCTATTTATTCTGGGCTCAGGTCAGTTACGATTGATTCATTTTTAGAATTAAAACAATGGGTTTAGCAACAGATGCAAGATGCTTACCATTAAGAATGAATCATTCCAGCCAGTGCCTAGAAGACAACCATCTCTAAAAAACAGCCTTATGCTAACACATTGTGAATAAACTGACTTTTACTCACAAACTTACTTTTAATACTAAAAGCCAGATGCTGCCTGTTGGAAAAATGTGCGTAAGCCAAAACTGTCATCATCTTGTACATGTTATAATGACAGCAGAATTTCTACCAGATTATGCCCTTTGATTTTCACATATGTGTGTATGCAGATCTGGGCGTGGGAAGGACTTCCAGATTCGCAGTTTGGAAAAACCAAACATGGTTAGCTAAGATCTACTCCTGACATTGAGATTATATGCAGTTATTCCTACCTGCCTCTATTTCCAACCACCACCTAACACAAAATAAACAAATGAAAATTGTACAGAGGAGAAATTGGTAACTCTCAATTATGTTGTTTCAGGAAGGAAAGAGAAAAAACCCTCACACATGCATACTCCAGATAAATGTCTCAAATCAATCAGGACTGTTGAGGAGACTGATAACAGTTCCAAATACTATCACGTTACATTATCAGAGCAGAATCTATCCTTCCCAGCTAGCCTATACAAGGCAAAATTACGAAACAGGGCAGCAATTGAGCTTTAAGAATCCTGTAGATTTCTTTTTGACACCTGTTACTGTCTCAGTGAGTTCCCTCCTCATCTTTAGACAGAACTTTAGCGTCAATGGTAAATTACAATAGTGGTTTTACTCAATATATTTATGTATTACAAAATACTTGCACTGAATAAAGCAAGAACTCTACTACTATATTTATCTTCATCACTACTACTGCATTTATTTTTCACCACTATGTTGCTGTTTACTTCACTAGCAGAGCACATAGTTCATATGAAATAAAAAGGTTGTGGTAATGTTACCAACAATCTCCTAACGCACGTTTTAAGAACTGACTCAGATATGAATAGAACCAAGTACTGAATCACATTAAACCATTTTTCACATCAGATCTGAAGATAAAGGAGCTACAGCTTCCAAGTGAAGTCCACTCTTTTGGGAGGTTAAAATCCTTTGCATGGTTTATTCATATCAGCCATGAATTGTTACTTTCTTCAATGATCAGTGTAAGTTGAACCAATGCTTTAAATGCAATGCTTAACAAACACAGAACATGGGAGAGAAGAAAAGCTGAAGTTAGCACAATAATATCACAGAATCACAGAACTCTAGGGGTTGGAAGGGACCTCTAGAGATCACGTTGCACAGGTAGGCATCCAGGGGGGTCTTTAAACGTCTCCAGAGAAGGAGACTGCACCACCTCTCTGTGCAGCCTGTGCCAGTGCTCCGTCACTGCACTGTGAAGAAGTTCCCACACACATTTGTGCAGAACTTCCTATGCTTCAGTATAGGGCCATTTCCCCTCGACCTATCACCACACACTGCTGAGAAGGGTCTAGCCTCACCCCTCTGCCTCCTGCACCTTATATACTTATAGACATGGATCAGATCCTCTGTGAGTCATACTTCACACAACCTGTGAGTTTGTTATGCCAACACAAGGAAATGAAAGAGAGCAAGATCCCTTTATTCATGGTATTTGAAGGTAAAATTAGGTGGATTTAACGGATGAGCATCTTTAAGATGCACTGAGAAAGACTGCCATGACTTAAAGACAGTCAGACACGGTAACTCGTTTCACCCTGTGACAGGCTATTTTAAGCAAAATGCAATGGCCAAAAGGCAGATGTGTAGACAAGCAGCTAAAATGCTCCAGTCCTACTTCAAGTCAGAGCAATTGTTATCTGTTGTGAAACATCCACTGCAATACACAAAACAAATTATGTTAACTTACCCTTGAAACTGAAGGCACCAAAAGTAGGACAAAAACTCCCACATGGTGAATAAGCATACAGTATTTCTTTGCTTCTTCCTTCTGATTTACTTTGAACCCAAGAAGGCTATGTCAATATCTACTTCTTTCCATTAATAATGGCAGCGCAACAGAACCTGCTGCAGATGAAATTTAGCTTTCAAAACAACCTGCCTCCTGATGAATTCAATAGGGTGCAGATCCCAAATCCATGCTCTATGGAGGCTGGTTTGGCCTTTTTGAGGAAGTCATGCTTTGCCAGCCAGACTTGCCTCATAACATCAAATGCACAGAACAGACAAGACTGCTGGCAAACACTGGCTCCAGCAAAATATCTATCTCCACCAGAGATGTCTGACTCACATTCCATCATCGAGAACCTTGTTTTACTTTTATGCAATTTTGCTTCCTTTTGACAGGAATATTAAAATAACTCAATGTAAGCACTAAATCCAATATATTGAAAGCAATCAGGAAATCCTGAATATTTAACCAACCACTTCAGGACATAAGAGAAGCCCTGTGAGCTCAGACTATCCTGAAGATGAGTTCATTCACTCTTAGGGATATTAATATCTCGAGCAAAGACTTAAAACAATGTTATTAAACAAAAGCAAAAGTCCCCTCTATAACTTGAAAGCTCTAAAGAGGTATTTCCAATTTTAGGGTGAACTAAAAGCAGAATTGCTGTAAAGTAAATTAAGACATTTGGGGTCCTGAGGTTCTAGTTGTTGTTTCCCTATAGACTCAAGCAACAAAAGAAAAAGATCCATCTGGAATGGATAACATCAGAATAAACAGCTGATACAAAAGTACATCACAGTGACTAGAAAGAAAACCTGACACTTGTGTCATGCAAACAGAAGCAGGCCATGCAAAGTGCACTGTTCCTAGTACCAGTGAGAAAAGCTCAGATCCCTGCAGGGCCTCTTTTTGACATATCTTACAAATAAATGAGGATCTCTGGAGAACTTCGGACAACACTTGGCCTTCAAAAGGTTTCTAAAGAAATAACATTCAGAAAGTAGTTTGAGCCTGAGATTCTTTGTACCCTAAGTGCACATAACATCTCACACAGGCAGAGCATTTATTGCTCAGAAGCACAAAGAGCATCTCTGCAATGGAAAACCTGGAGCCCTGTCCCACCAGGCTGCTTTCCACAAAGAAAACATCCCCTGTGACCCACTCCAACAGCCACTCTGAGCCTGCAAAGATTTTTCTGTAAGATAATTATTTTTCAACATCCATTCATTTTGCTGATCCTTCTCCTCAACTGCTTTTTCCCAAGACCACAAAAAGCCTTGTTGAAGGTACCCATTTTGGTGTTAAGCACACAAAACTTATTCTTCAGAAGTTCTCAGCTACTTAAAATCCATTCAAAGATGTGTTCACACAATAATTGGGATGAGGGGGCTGAAAGGACAGCCACAGATGGGCACATCTTGCACTCCTGCCCAAAACTATTTGAAATAAACATACGTTTCATAAACGTAACCTAATTATTTCAGTTGGAATGTCCTGAAAGCTGTAAGGAATTGTAGGCTGTTCTCAGGAAAAGCATATCCATAGACATGTAATTACAAATAAATTCTGGCATAGAAATAAAATTAGTCTGTAACCATTCTGGCATTAGCTGAAGAAATAAGAACTTCTAAATAAGAACTGAATTGAAAGAACTAATACCAAACTAATTTAGTTTATTTAGTTTGGTTTATTGTCTTTAACATCAATCCTGTAAAGCATGACATGGCAGTCTGGGACTTGAAACTGCATTACATTATTACAGTGCTGCTCCACAAATCCCCCAACATAAAATACTTATGCAAATGCACCAACAGAATATGAGTAACGAAGTACACTACATTGAACAGTATTCAATGAGACTAAAATAACATGAACAGACTTGGGAGTAGATAATACTTTCTTCACTGCTCATTTTCAGGAAACAAATACCCTTTGAACATTATTTCTACAGAATGACAAACAAAAGAAATGGGAAATCAGACATTTGAATGCACTATATCTGATACACCTTACAAAAAAGGAAATGGTTGGCTCCTGGGCCGACAAACCAATATGAAGTTGTTCTCATAGTTGCAACTACAGTACAGACATACTAATCCTTCCATGAGCAAATCTTCTTTTGCCATTAAACATCCCTTATATTTTTATTAGTAGTTATCAGAAAGTTTGTATATTGATTAAGACCACAATAGCAATTTCACAAGTAGTTCTTATATTCCCTGCAACATGTTTTTAGGGAGAGAAAAAAAAAAAGGCAGAAAAAATGAACAAGCTAGAACCTGAGGAAGTTATCAGTCGACTTTATCAGCATATTTATTATGGACTTAAAGATTTAATGAATTACAGATCACCTTGTTCATTGATCCCTGCTCAGCTTGTTTCGAAAACAGGTTAGGCACACAGCCTTGGTTAACCTCGCTTTCTCCCTCCCAATATCTGAATCGCGCACTTTGGAAGAAGGGGTCATGTTAACAGGTCAAGCCCCATAGGCAGTTGTGAATGATCCCTGTCTTTTTTGTATTGAGGAGCCCAGAACTGGACTCAGTACACCAGGTGAGGCCTCATCAGGGCAGAGTAGAGGGGGAGGATCCCCTCCCTCGAATTGCTGGTCACAGTCTTTTTAATGCACCCCAGGATCCCATTGGCCTTCTTGGGCACCAGGGCGCACTGCTGGCTCATGGCCAACCTGTCATCCCCCAGGACACCCAGGTCCCTCTCCTCAGAGCTCCTCTCCAGCAGGACATCCCCCAGCCTGTACCAGTGCATGTGGTCATTCCTCCCTAGGTGCAAGACTCTACACTTGCTCTTGTTAAACTTCATGTGGTTCCTCTCTGCCCAACTCTCCAGCCTGTCCAGATCTCACTGAATGGCAGCACAGCCTTCCTGCATGTCAGCCATTCCTCTCAGCTTTGTATCATCAGTAAATTTGCTGAGGGTGGACTCTATCCCCTCATCAAGGTCACTGATGATGTTGAACAAGACTGGACCCAGCACTGATCCCTGAGGAACACCGCTAAGTACAGACTTCCAACCGGACTCTGCATCACCAATCACAACCCTCTGAACTCTGCCAGTCAGCCAGTTCTCAACTCACCTCAATGTCCATTCAACTATTCCACACCTCCTCAACTTTGTTATAAAGATGCTGTGGGAGACAGTGTCAAACGCCTTGCTGAAATCAAGGCAGACTACATCCACTGCTCTCCCCACATTCCACCCAGCCAGTAATGACATCATAGAAGGCCACCAGGTTGGTTGAGCACAACCTCCCCCTGGGAACCCATGCTGACTACTCCTGATAACTCTCTTAACTGCCTGGAGACGGCATCCAGAACAAACTGGATTCAGCCATCTGCATCTCCTCTAAATGTTGTGTCCATCTATTTTCTTCACATTAGAATAAGGAGTCACACTGTTGTTAAGAAGAGGAGTTGCAACCAACACTGGGGGCACTTTTCAGATCCCATTCTTTAACATCCATAAGAATTAGTTTGTGATTCATGGACACTGATGAAATTAAAGGAGGACTGTCTCTCTCTCTCTCTCCACTGCAGAGATGCAATAGAGTCAGATACAGCACAAAATCTGCAAAAGAAGCAATTGCTTCCTGGCTTTCTTTCTAAAAGAGATAGAAACACTGCAAAGAATAAATGCTAGAATGCGTACATGCTCAGTCTGAACTCAGTGCTGACTGTCATTAACCAAGGCTAACTCAGAAACAAATTTTGATAAAAACAGCAAAGGTAATCTGGAATCATCAGGCATACAAAGAACTTTAAATCACCAAGAAGTATCAGTATGGCTTCCTCTGCCTTCTGCCTACTTCTTTTATGCACCAAGTACCTGCAAATCACAGCACCACAAGCATTAGATATCGTTCAGAAAGAAACTGAAAGAATCATGTGGGTTTTATCTTGCAGCACAGAGCGTGGATCTGGGCCTCCAGCGTATTACGTCTGCTTTGTGCTCCAGATAGCTGCTCTTACTCAAGGTGACTTGCAAATGTAAGAAAAGAGTCTTCAGGGCAGAGCCTGGATCCACTGTCCCAGCAGCTGTTGCAGCAGTTTCATTTTGGGGCCTCTGGGAAACTCATCAACAGTGAGGTCCTTGTCACCAGGTACCTGCACTCCCAGCAATACTCAGCACTCGCCAGCAATACCAACACTGAAACAGTCCTGTGAATGAGTAGACAATACACTGCACCCAAACTAACTCCTCTGTACTGCTGCAATACACATGCCCTGTCACAGCCTGTAAATTTGATGCCTGCCATACCACTGGTGGATATGCTCCAGCCTTAACAAGCACAGGAGGAATGCCATGCAGCTCTCCTCTAACACAGCAGAAATATATACTAAACCAACTCATGTGAATGGGCATTACCCACAGCAAATTTGGACAAAAGCATTTTATTTGTTCAACTCATACTTTTCACATCTGAGATTTATTTTGAATAGGCTGAGGCTATCTGAGAAATCACTGAGACTGGAGCACTCACTGTAGAGTTTTAGTGCTGCTGAACATGTTATGTTCCTCATCTTTAAGGTATAAACCATGATTAATATCAGCTAAATATCTACCACACACAAGAAAAAGGATAGAAAAATATTAACGTAGCTTCAATGAATTTTTAACTGGAAAGATAACATAACAGAGGAAAGACTGAGAAGTGCCTTTTACATTGCAGATGTGCTGTCTTCCATGCCTGTCCGCAAATTTTTCTGAACCCAGAACTGAACTTACTCATCTTCTTTATAAACAGTGCAGAAAAATCTAACGTTGCAGTACAAATTCTGCAGCACATACTTTTATGTCTATTACTGCAGTGAGGATTACTGACTTTCTCTACACTGCTTGGTAAGCACATACGTGCTACTGTTTCAGAGTGAAGTAAAATCTAGGGTAGTGCTTTATTATCTCCTCCCTATAAACACCAGGCACGTTGGTACAGTCAAACCTCACCTCCAGCACCCTAATCCACAAAGCTGGTTTCGCAAATGCCTCATTAAAGGAGGCACTGGTGCGGCACTGGTGCATGTCATAATAAATATGCTGCCTGGTTTAATTCTGGTATCCTACTGGAAAAGCCAGATCATGGAATAATCAGATTTAGCTACCAGCACAGCAGGAGATCTATGTTTTAAACCAATTTAAGGACTGCAAATACCATATGGCAGCTGACAAAATCAGGCAACGTAATTGACTCAAGCGCTATCCTCTTCTGTTAGACTGTTGTTTATTGCAGGACAATCTACAAAGCTACCCTACAAGAATAGTGACAGTTTGTTTTGTCAGAGGCCACTCAGCCAACAGGCTCATTAAAATGCCTTCATACACAATCTGCATGAACAAGTCAAGCTTAGCGTTTAACCATTAGAAAGTTTCAGCATGTTTGTGGAGAGATGAGCTTGGGGAGATGAGGAATCTAAGAACTGTTTAATATACAACAATTTTTTATTCTCCTTTCCATTTCAATAGAGACTGCATGACTTCCTCTATCACATTCACTGAATCATCTTTGCTGGGACAGAAGCTCTTTTTGTCCACTGCCTCCTTACACCAAAGGCAGTCAGCAGGAAGGAAGAAAAGTGAAGGCTGTGACAAGGGGTGGTCAAAACCTGTGCTGCTGTGGCTAGAGAACAATCCTCACCTGGCTTAAAGCTAGCTCAGCGTACACAGGAAATTGCAGTCACGCTCCAGACTGCATTGCAGATGTGCCAGAAGCCTTTGTTAGTAAAACCCAGGAGAAGTTCACAGAGAAATGTTCAAGAGAATGAGCACACAGCTGTGACTGCAGTCACTCCTGAGCCTTCTGCAAACTATGGACTCCATACACAAGATGTAATTTTAGATTTCAGTTTAGCATTCAAAAATCTTGAAGCTGCTCTACCACGTTTCTTAGGAAAGGCACTCCTACATCCCTCCCTCCAAGCAAATATATTCCGTTTCTCACTACCAAAACTGGTTGACATGTACAGGGTAAAGAAGAAACAAATTTATTTTTTAAATATGGCCATCCAACAGTGCTGTGCACTGCTCTCATTTTTTTCCTCAGACAAGGATGCTTTCACCATAATCTGAAAATCCAATATTCTTTGCATTTTTATGGATTCTCTATGATTCTCTGGGCTGAATAATGAACTGTATCCTGGGCTGCATCCAAAGTAGTGTGATTAGCAGGGTGAAGAGGTGATCCTGCCCCTCTGCTCTCCACATGTGGAGTTCTCAGTACAGGAGAGACATGGATCTGTTGGAGCCTGACCAGAAGAGGTCCACAAAAATGATCCATGGAATGGAACACTTCTCCTGTGAGGAAAGGCTGAGAGAGCTGGGGCTGTTCAGCCTGGAGAAGGGAAGGCTGCAACATGACCTGAATCTAAATGGGAGTGAGAGGAAGGAAGGGGGCAGACTCTTCAGCAGGGCGTGCGGTGATAAAACAAGGGAAATGGCTTCAAGCTCTAAGAGAGTAGGTGTAGCTTAAATATAAAGAAAAAATCTTTTCCAGTGGGGGTGGCGAGGCACTGGAACAGGTTGCACAGTGATGTGGAGGATACCCATCCCTGGAGACTCTCAAGGTGAGGTTGGATAAGGACCTGGGCAACCTGATCTAGCTGCAGTGTTCCTGTTTATTGCAGGGGAGTTGGACTAGAAGACCTTCAGCGGTTCCTTCCAACTCTAAGGATTCACAATGACCTCGGTTATAAATGTACTTTGTTAAAGTTTCAACTAGATGGTATTTTTCCACCTTGTACAAGAGTGTTAGGGAAGTTCTGAAAGCTATCCTACAGTCAGCATGCATCACATCTTCTCCCATATCCAGCAGGCATGTTGCCCTGTCACAGAAGGAGACAAACTGATTCAAGATGACTTGCCTTTGACAAATCTATGTTGAATCTTGCTTACCACCTCACTATCTTCCAAATATAATATTTGTTCCAGTACTTTTCCAGGACTTTATCTGCCTGGTCTGTGGGTCCTGCCCCTGTTCCCTTTAGAAATGGATGCAGTGTTTGTCCTTTTTCAGTCTTCCAGAATTTCAATAACTTTTTAGCCATTTTTATATATAGTTTCTAATAGCACCAGCCCATTTTAGTCAATTGCCTATATTTTCAATGTACCTTAAAATTATTTAGGAAGGAACACTAATCCTTCACCCCTGTGCACATTTTCTACAATGTATGCTGAAATCTGAGTCTCCATGGTCATCCAATCAATTAATGTAAATTAATTGACCAGTAAATCAAAAGCGACCTCCAGCAAAATCTATTGGTAATGTCCTAGCCTTCCTCCTTAACAGACAATTTAATTCCTTAGACATTTTTAATACATTTACAGAATGTAAAGCTTGTTGCAGCTTTCTCAGCTGTGTCATTTTGTACCTAGTCCTTCTAACAATGCCTCTGTACATGAGTACTGTTCTGTGTTTAAAAGCTGACCTAGTATCTCATTTTTGCCTTGCTCCTTCAGCTTCAGACTAATGAATAATTTCTATTTAGGTAGTTGTAATTATGGCTATCTTTTCTTCTCAAAGAAACATCTTGTACTTGTGCCCTTCCAGAATTTAAGAATCCACTAAATCTCTTGAGCTTCTGCCTTCAGACTTCCAAAACATTCTTTGATTTTCTCAAGTATGCTTTTTAGGCCACTGTTTAATAGCTACTTTCATCAGTTCACCATTCTCCACCACTCAATTCCTTCCTACTAGTCGAAAGCAAATACAGAAGACCTCTACCTTTTGTTTATCAAAAGGTTACTCACCACATGTTCCCAAATTCTGCTAGACTATGCACGTTATAGTACTATTTAGTAAAATTTGCTGGAGTACTATAAGTATTATGCCTTGGACTTTCAAAAAAATGCACATGAATGAAAAAGAGCTTACTTACAAATCTAAGGAAAACCATTATTATTTTAATCTTACTCATTTCACCATTCAGTGCTTTCAAATTAAGTAAAGGCATGTTTAAAATACAAAAGAACATTCTTTTCCTCTCACCTGCACTTGCTTTTCTTTAAATAAATTTTAGTTTCAGTACAACTTCAATATACAAACATGTTCAGTTCCCCTTTATTTCAAACAGAATCACAGAATTCTATGAGTCAGAAGGGACCTGTAGAGGTCACCTAGTCCAACTCCCCTGCAATGAACAGGGACACCTGCATCTAGATGAGGCTGCTCAGAGCCCAGTTCAGCCTGATCCTGAATGTCTCCTGGGACAGTAGATACATCACACCTCTGGGCAACCTGTTAATGCATAGCATATCAATGTACCACTTCCACATCTAAAGCAGAGTTCCTATGGACCAGATTACAGGCTAAACTAGGAATGGAATGTGTCTCTACTGCCTCCCAACCTCAGCAACACTTAAGGTGATATAATGAAAATGGAGTATCATAATGGGAGATTCCAGCTCTCTTACTTCCATTCAATGTAAACTGCAAACATCACACCATTTCCTAAATACAGTGGCTCTTCAACTTGAAGATTAACTAATCCTGCGTGCAGTTGTGCAGTAATTTCCCAGCAGGAACAGGTAAGGTGAAAAATCAATCTCCAGTTGCACTCAGCTTCAGAATGCAAACACTAGGAGCAAGGAAGCATTTTAAGAGAATTCAAAAGCACCAGGTAAAGAATTTAAATCTTCACAGGCACTGTGAAGATGACTAAAGGTGATAAGAACAGAAAGACAGTGTTTCCTATTAAGAAAAACCTGAGAAAGAAAGAAGAGGACAAAAGAATAGTTAAAATAGCAGCATAGGAGTGATGTTACCCTCAAAAAGGTTGCAGTGAAACCCAAATAGAAAAACAGCACAATAAATACATCATAAGCTCTGGTAAATTAGATGTAAAAACACAGCAAGTCATGCAAAACCACCACCACAAACAATCTGATGAGCAGCTAGCAAACAGTAATGATGAATCTTTCTTCACATCAGGAACAGAAAGACCGCCAGCAACTCAGTGAGGCAATTCATGATCAGAGTAGTAAAGAGCACTCAGAAGATATAGGCGTTACAGAGAATACATTCAACAGATTCACAGCAGCGATGGTAACAGCATGAGACACTTGGGAGCCTCTGTAAAGAAATGTAATAGAAGTATTAAGATTGGTATGAATGGGGAATAAATGGTAGTGTTTGAGCACTGTAACATCAGGAGAAAGGAAAAAAAAAATTGCCAAACAAAAAAAAACAACAGAAGGGGGTATATAAGAATGGCACGCATTGGCGGCACCTAGATTAGCAGGCCAGCAAGGCTGCAGCACGTCTACTGGTAGCACTGATGTGGAATTAAACCATTTTGTTACAAAGTAACATCACTTTTTACTTTAGTGAAGTCTGACATGGAGTTTTGACACATTCTTGCTGCAGTATCAGAATGCTTTCCCACAACTCCTGTACAAGAACTCCTTTCAGGGGACCCCAAAGTTGTATTTACAATTGCAGTGACTGTACGAACAGATACAGAACAAATAAATATTAATAACTCACCAGGACCAGACAGGAATTCTAAAGTAACTCAGGCATGAAAATCCACAAAGTACTAACAAAATAGCATGCAACCTTTCTGTTAAGAATATTTTGGTAGCTGTCATGACAGAGTTTTAAGAGACGGCAGGCGAGACCCTAAGCCTGAGATCTGCACCATACAAACGAACAGAAACTGCAACAAAGAACAGAATTAGAATATATATGGACAAATAGGATCTGGTTGGGAAAGGTCTGCATGCCATTTGTAAAGGGATGTCCTGACTTACAAGCCTTCTGAAGTTCCATTCATGGGCACATTGAGGAGAGGAACTGGGTCAGCCTTCTCTAATTTGAATATACACTTCACCAATTCTAAGAAGATCAAGGAAGAGATGACTTTATGACCTATGGACACCATTCTCTAATAAAGCCCAAGGCAATAATTGTTTATTCAATACTCACCAGAACACCTGAGGCTTGACTGACACCTACAACAATCTGAAGAACATCATCCATAGATTTTCTTCGTAAAGGCCGGGGTAACCGAGTACTTTCTCTCATTATTACTATTCAAAAACAAGGCATTATTTAGCTCCTAAGTTTTCCCGTCCCTACTTCTGGCTCCTTCATTAAGACTTTGGAGGATAGTTTCAGAAGAGCATTTGTATTAGCATCATTCCCTAAATCGTTACCAAACAGAAACGTTTAATATGGACTGTTACACTGATCTGTCTATACGCACTTTCATGTCAGATATAAAAGCAGCAAAAGTAATTACACCAACACATCCTGCATTCTGACAATTGCCTTTTTATTGCAGGTTAACAAATGTAATTAGATTCTCACAGGCCAGAAAAAGGCAGGAAATCTCATTATCTTACTGCCAATCAATCTTTTGAGACACACACAGACGCAGTAAATAAAAATTGAAACTGAACTGAACTAATCTACAGTCTCTACTAGCTATTGTTTTCCAGTAAAGGATAAAACTATTCCAGCTGTTTTGTGGGGTAAGAAAAAAAAAAATATATATATATATGAGCCATTCCTAATGCGCATTATCTTTTGTTAGGCTCATTTCTGAGTGGTCTAGTTAGAAGCATGTAGTAAAGGTTTACTGTACACAGCAAAGAAAATTATACTGTTTAGCTTACTTCTGCTGTAGATAAATCATTTCTTACAGCACTGTCAAATCTGAGTGCCCCAAATCCAAAAAGGACACAAAATTCCTAGGTTAAGAAACAAATGGAAGATCTCTAATGGTTAAGAAAAAGAGTACATGGATAACGTGCTGAACTTCTTCATAACCATAACATCTATCAACTTAGAATTAAAAAAAAAAAAAAACAACAAAGCAATCTAGATCCTCACACAAATCTGTGCCAATTCTGAGCCACATTTTCAAGACAGACAATGACTACCACAAACTTAAGGACAGAAAAAATTAGAGCTGCCAACACTGCAATTAAACACCTCCAAACAGCTCATTTTGTTTAAAATTCCTGAGCAAACAGCATCCTCAGTTTGCTCACAGTGTAACTGTGTCACCATGCTCCCGTTGTGGGTGTGCTGAAATTGCTGTTATATAACACCCTCATTGCCAACTGATATTTAAAAATTAAATCTTTAAACTGAAAACCAGTATTCTTTTCAGATAAGTGATCCTCCGGATACTCTATCACTCTATTAGTTGGGAGGGGAGAGGGGGAAACCCCAGTTAATGAAGAGTCCCAACCTTCCTCTAGCCTTTATTATGGCACAGTCTGCCTGGTGTGTCTTCCCACACTATGGTGATGCTCTTCCCTCGCTGTAACTTTCCATGATGCAGGTATTTATGTGAGCTCTGGTTAGTTCAAGATCCATTTTAAAGACAGTTCTCTCACAGACCTAATTGACCTCATCTTACAAAAGATATGAGTTGCACCTTAGAAATGCCTATTTCTTTTCACTGGCTATTAAAATAGTCTCAACAATTTGCCTAAACAGATGAGGCTAGGCTACAAACACTGTAAGTGGAACAAATGAATCTCACTCCAAGTAACAGGCTAACTTGCTCCTGTTACCGTTTTCCTCAGGCCTCTGAGGAGTTACTGCTCACCTTAGTGATCCTGGAAAATTGATTTAGATTATTAATAATCACTTCTGAGGAATTACCATCAAAATTTCAAGTCATTATAACAATCATAAATAAACAAAAAAAATGCACGTCTGAAAGCATGAAAATATTCATGACTGAGCTGCTTCCATTTAAAAAGAGGAAACAAAGTAAAAACGTAAATGAATGAGCTTGCTAACATCCACTATCAGTCATGCTTTCCCCCAAATCAGTAACTTGACTTTAATAAGCAAACTAAGCCCAGCCCCACACAGAAGAATAACTTCAGAATTGTATCTATGATTTTTATGCTTTTATACTGAAAGAATCCAGACACCAACCTAGAATAACTTCAGAAACCACCAAACAAAGGCAGGAATTCCAGCATCACATAGAATTGTGCCAATATGTTACGAAAGAAGAGGGAGTCTGAGGAGAACAAGACCTTTCAACAGCTTTTTCTCATGATGTGAAATAGCCCCAAAGATCACTGCTAAGGTATGGTAAGGCAGCGTGGAACAGCTCCTCTTCAAAAAGTGGCTGCCACCAGAGGTAGGACAGCACACCTAACTTTGACTATCTTTGCAACGGAAGATCAGCACAGTCACAAGAGGGGAAAATGATCTTCAATGAAAACAGAGATGCTGCTTTTCTTGATGACAGCTGGTGCTTCTGGATCCTTACAAGCATGAGGCAAGAAAGTAATCCTGCTCCTTTTTTAGACTAGAGGTACACTGTCTTCTCAACAAGCTCTGAAATTCCCAGTGATTCAACACGTATCAAGCTTACTCCTATTCAATACTCTTATCTAAATTGTCCAGTAATACCCAGCTTCTACCTTTTGCTCCCCTTGCTTGCTTCACTTTTTTCTCATCTCAGACCAACGTCATCATCAAGGAGTCTCACAGCTGTAACTTACAGTGTACCCTGAAATCAACCTATAAGAAATTTCCTCTCGATTTCTCTATCATTTCACTATTTCAGAGCATCATTGTTTCACCATTCACTGATCCTTTTTTCTCATCTTCTTCTCAAAACCGCAAACACTTTTAATGTTGTACTTATTCTGTACTTGCACTTCTGCCTTAAATCAAAGGATTGTTTCTCTTTACTCAGTGACATGGGAGACATCACACTTTCTCACCTCTGCTTGAGAAAATCCCAATATCCAAAAGAAGCTTTTCAGTTCTGTCCAGAAGGTGGAAAGCACCTGAGAGCACCCTAAACTTCCTAAATTAAACCCTTCCCCAAACAATACTTTCTGCCTTGCCCATGACTACAGGAGGTATAGTCAGGTTTTGGCTAAACCAAAGAACACCAATTAAAAGTCAAAGTTGGGAATGCGTGTACAAATGCCTTCAACTCTCTTATGGCTGTATAAGGGTTACTGCCCTTCAATTTCAACAGATGTATATTTTCCACATTATCCAGGCATTCTCAGTACTGCTGAGGTTTCTCAGCACAAACTGGTGATACTACAGCAACCACATAATGACACTGTGAGTGATTTGCTAAAGGCTATGCCTCAGTGCTACAGAAATCCAGTAAGTGGACATAGCAAAACCACTGGACATTAGTAAGAGTACTGTGTCTTATTTAAAAATGAGAACAGCAATATGGGATCTCCACAATGGCTGCAGTCACTATAGCTCCATATAAAAAAAAAAAAGCTTCTGACCCAGAAGGGCAGCTGCTAATGGGATGAGCAGATGCACCAGCCTCCTACCAGCTGGTACACAGGCAAAACAGACACTGAGAACTGACACTGCCATCTGAGCTGGCCTGCCACAGCTGTTCCGCTGTAGTTTACAGCAGGAGCTTCTCCTTAAAGAAGAAACAGTTTTGCACTGCAGCAGATCAGCACAAAGCATTGAAGTAGCAGTTCACAAAGTTTACCTGAAGAATTACTCAGCGCTGCTATAAATTTTGGTAAATGCTGATTGCTTTGATTCATTTTTATGCCTAAACAGTACAACTGCCTGAACTTAGCACATAACAGCAAAGTAACATCACCATGCTCTCTTGTCTATGCCCCCATTACATTCTAGCTTTGGACAGAGTCATGGACTACCTACAACCTAAAAATTAAGTTTCTCAGTTCACCGTATTACAGAGAAAAACAGAAATTTGTAAAGGGTAGAAAAAAAGCTACAGCAGAATTCTCACCATCTGAGCATCAATACAGTATTTCTTTCAACAGAACTACGAAAACTGTGTTGAGAAATGAGCATACCAAAAAAAAAAACAAAAAAACAAACAAACAAAAAAAAAAAACACCTGTATGTCACAGTTCCTGTCCCTTAAGGATTATTATGACTGTCCTACACAGCATTTCCAGACACATGCAGACCCTACCCTTGGCTGCCAAGACTCCTAGGGATGCTCTGTCCACTTCATTCTCTCATTCTGCCAACTAGTCCTGCTAATTCTCAGATATTTTTATTTTCTGATCTGAAACTCCAAGACAAACTTTGGGCCACAAGCAACATCAGAACATGCAAAATATTTTTAGAGGTAAATAATTAATCTGACAACAGATGCTGTAATATTGTAGCAACATAGTAATACTGTAGTACTGTAGTAATGTCCTGTTTCTTGGAATTATGGAATTCTCTCCCTTTCAAAAAGGATGGCAGTATGTCCATAGTCATTTTTGTCAATAACACCTAAAACAGGTATACAGTCTGTCACAACTGTCACAACATGTCATTATAATAAAAACAATGGATTCAGATATATCATTCCCAATTACTCCAATAGAACATCAAACCTAAATACAGCTTCAGGACACATGCACCTGAATCTGGAATTATTCAAGGAATCCCAAACAATCTCATCACGTAAGGAAGCAGGTCTTACACAAACACACAGGCCTACTTATCACAGAATCACAGGGGTTGGTAGGGACATCCAGAAATCATCAAGTCCAGCCTCCCCCTGCCAAAGCAGCTCCCTACACCAGGTTGCACAGGTAGGCCTCCAGGTGGGTCCTGAATATCTCCAGAGAAGGAGACTCCACAACCCCCCCCAGGCAGCCTGTGCCAGTGCTCCATCAAAAACCATTAAACAATGTTTAAAACCACTGGCCTCACTCAAACCTGATATAGAAACAGAGGCTTCAATTGTTTCATGTATGTGCCCATTGTGTGATACTTACTGTAAACACAAAGAAAGAATATAAGGAGCTTTTGGAGAGGGCCCAGAAGAGGGCCATGAAGATGATCACAGGGCTGGAGCACCTCTCCTACAAAGACAGGCAGAAGGAACTGTGCTTGTTGAAAGAAAGAAGGTTCTGGAGAGACCTCATTGCGGCCTTCCAGTACCTGAGAGGAGCTCACAACCAGAAGGAGCAACTTTTTAAGCAGGCAGATGGGACAAAAGGGAATGGATTTAAACTCTAGAGAGAGGAGGTTTAGATTAGATGTTAGGAAGAAATTCTTCACTCGCAGGGTGGTATGGCACTGTAACATACTGCCCAGAGAAGTTGTAGATGCTCCATCTCTGGAGGTGTGCAAGGCCAAGCTTGATGGGCTCCTGGGCAGTCTGATTCAGTGGCTGGCAACCCTGCATGTGGCAGGGGAGCTGGAATAGATCATCTCTGAGGTTCCTTCCATTCTATGATTCTAGGATTCCTACCTTCAAAGTGAAACATCCTAGCAGAGTCATGAAACTCAGCACTTTAAAACATCTCAAGCTTAAAAATAAAGCAAAAAAAACAAATGACCTTTTCTACGCCTGGGAAAACTAAAGCATCTGAATAAAAATGATGCTAGCTGATACTGTCTCCCTCTTCAGGGGAGAAAAGTCTACAGTATTTAAAAGTATTTCATAATTAACACAAGCACATTTTATACTGCTTTTATCCCAAAAGGCAATGCACAATCAATTTTTCAGTCCTATGCTATCTGAAATCATCTTTATATGAACTCTGTATGGCCTTAAAATCCCAGTACATTGCAATAACAGACAAGGGCTATCAAGTGGGATAAAGAGTGAGTAATGAAAGCAACCGTTCATGTGCATCCCTGACTGTGTATGCCTACAGTTGCTTGTGACATGAAGCATAACGTGCTGATCTTGCCATGGGCCAGCTCTGAGGCCCAAAGGCAGGCATCTGCCTTCCTGAATAAGCAAAAAAAATCATTCCAATGGGCTGAAAACTCCCTGAGCTTTAAGCACTATTAAAGGCATGTCAGCTAAGAACTTTCCACAAGGGAATTCTGTGAAGCCATAAAAGATACTTCTTCCTTGTTCATCACTTAAATACTGTTTAACCTAGAGATAGCGTCACAACTGTGCCCATCTTCACATAACTTTGCTGCTGCCAAAACATCATATCCTAAAAATAATGTTATTTTCTACTATAGTACAATGTTTTACCTACCCCATAATCTTTATTTTAGGCTGAAAAGAGAACTCTGTTATCAAACAGAGGTTGCTGAATAACCTTTGTTTGCTTTAGTCATGTAACCAACATTTCTACAGTTCTCTCCCCTGCGGCACAGAGGCAAACTGATTAGTAAGTTGAGTCTTTTTTCCTTTAGGATTGATGAAAAGAGACCAAGAAACTTTTTTATAAAAGCAAGAAACACATGACTTCACTGTATGCTCAAGCATTATCAGTCACATGGGATCTTCCCCCTCAGATCTTGCATCAGAAGAAAATAAAGCTGCAAGCATGTCTGTTTTCCAGCAGGCAAAATCTCCTCACTCTCTACACAAGATCATAAACTCAGGAATGGTGGTGAAGAAGACTTCACCAGCAAGGCTAAGAGAAGTTATATCTCACAAGAACTGTATACTTCTGTTTATAATTTTCCTTCCCTTTCTATATAGAAGATATTAATCCACTTCTAAAAATGGAAATATCCTTCACCAAAATCTGGCAAGGCGTAATGTGTCTGGAGTAAAGCCTTCCATGCCATCTAACATTCTCACATCACCCTGACACCCTCACTAACCACGACTCTGACAAAAACAGATTTCTTCACGTGAGAAATCTTTCAACTTTTATTTCAATAAGTTCTTTTAATTCTGCAATCTGGAGCACAGACTTGAGTCTTGGTTGGGGAGCTACAGTAAAGTTCATGACATCTGAAAATCTTGTGGAAAACCACCCTGAATGTGACCAAGCTGCAGTCTTTCTGAAATGCACATAACTCAAATATATTCAGCAGTTTTTTTGCTGGGATGTGGTTTCACCAGCAACTGCAGCCAAGCCACATTAGTTCTGCAGTCATGTGGCTAGTCACATCCTAACCTCCCACCTCTGTAGCACATTCTCCCCATCCCCCAAGTTGTACTGGGATTAGTGGGATCCTGCTCAGTCACCTCCAAGTCCTGCTGCTGGCACAGGAGAGGCAAAGGGAAACGCAAATGCATCTTTTCATCTTTTGGCAGCGCTGCCAACAGAATCTGAGCCAAACAGGAAACTGCTTTCTAGGATGCTGTTCTGCATCAATAGCCAAGTTCTGGAGATTGGATCTGGAGGAAACGTGTTAATTATAACACACTTGCTAGAGCTGGTAGAAAAATAAAATAAATCCCATCTTGCTATGACAATGATCATAAGCATCTTAAAAATAATCCCAAGTTTCAAAACCAAGCTGATCTCAACTACATACCACAGATGCTCACAGACAGAGAAATAAGATGGTGCCTAACTGCAGATAAGCAGTAAAACAAAAATACGATGAAGGGCCACACGGATAGCATGAAGGGAGAAGCGTGATAACCGTTTCCTGCTCCAGAACTACCAATTGACACAGTGGGAATCAACACCTATCTAAAGAAACATGTTTAAAATGGCTTTGGTAGAGGACTGAAAGGTCAAGAAAGTTACAGAAAGGTTAAAAAAACAGTAGGGAGATAGGTTTCTGTCTGAACAGAAATTAAAATGATAATGTATCTATAATAAACCCAAACTGGATACCAGCGCAGAAGCTCAGACAAGCACACAGTTTAAATATGCTTTGACACAAAGTGTTCTGTACACTCTATACTTACAAACTTTCTCTATTTTTATCTGAACATGTTATGCTGAGAGGTTATATTAAAGAGCCCTCCTTCACACATATTTACTTAAATATCAAATACCATAAACTTCTCTATCTGAATCTCAAATTTGCATCAAATAGAAAGTAGTTGTCTTACTAGGATGTTGAGGCAGAGATGCTTATTTTTTCAATATAAACAGTTCTCGAAAAGGATGCAAGACTAAAGCTTTGCTATAACCATACAATAAATAAATAAAGATAAACCCAAGAATCTATGCATCCCCGGAACATCAGCACTACAGCATGTTAAATCTTGTACCTTCACCTGATCACCTCCCATGAAATCTTATTGAACATACATAACCCCACAAATCTCGACTCTTTCTGCATGTTCAGCAAGGTAGTCTGATAACACAGGTAAGAAGGTCTACAGATGAATACTAATAATTCCACTAAGAATGCCAGTCCCAAGCACAGAGATGCAAATGTACTAACAGAACACCAATGGTGATCGTGCAGTAATGAAGTTGAGGCTATGGAGAAAGGGTGGTAAGCAGCAGAACTGTGACTCTGAACTCAAGAGAGAAGACTTTAGTTTATTCTGGAAATTGCTAGATAAGTGAGAATGGGAAGCTGTGACAAGCCAGGTGTCTAACTTGGCTTCATATTAAGGAGCTTCTGCTGCTCAGTGCTATGGGTTATTTTTTTGAAGAATGCATTTCTATGTTCTAGATTGCTACTATGATTAGACATTACTTGTTACGATAAGTATGATAAACAGAAAGAAAGCAACATTCCCTACTCCTATTTGAAAAAATGATGCATGATGAATGCACCATTTTTATTACACAATGAATCAGAATCAGGAACTGAAATGAAACTCCAAGGTCAGCCTGCTTTGTTAGTGATTTTCCTTAGCTGCTTCTGTGAAGGGGGAGCCTTCATGCAGATCGCTGAAACAATTATTTGACCATTTCTTTTGAGACTACCAGATCCTGCACTTGCCTTATTTTTTACTTTTTTTTTTTTTTTTTTTGCTGGAAAGTTGACCTTGAAAAAATACACCATACAATTCCAAAATCTGTCTGGTTTTCTTCATACACACTACTTTCTATCCAGCACTACTTGCCTTAGCACAGGCTTTGAAACTTGACCATCAGAGCCAAGTTTTAAAGACCAGCAGAGCTCATGATTCTTTTGGTAAAGGCACAGTTTAAAGGAAAAAAAATGCAAACAAGTGGCTAATAATGCTGTTAAGCAATTAATAATGGCTTTTAGATGAGTACAAGCTACAAGCTGCTAAATACACATTCACAGTCTTGTCAGTTATGTTAAGGTGCTCCTTCATATAACTGCAAGAGTCTCACAAATTCCAAGCTGCTTCTCAGCAGTGAAGGCTACCTACTTGCTTGTAAGTCACTAACCAGAGGTCTTTTCCATCTCCTGCATTTGCTACCCAATCTGTTTGGAAACACTGCACTGCCTCATTGGCACCGGCTTCTGATATATCCTAAATTTACCATCTCAAAAGGCCTCTGCAATTCCCAGTAGTTTCTGCCTGAAGAACAACTTTGTTGCTCACAAATAAAACTTCGCAGAAATTCTGGGAACGCTGTATTAACTTAGGAGATAAAAGAAACAATTATTTGGGCTGAAGGACAAAGTTTGCAAACAAACGCTACTTCAGGAAGTTTAATTGCACTGAATGGTAACATGCAAGGAAAAGGAAGAAATAACACACATTTGTGTTTACTTACACACATTTTATACTTTCGTGCACTGTTGCCGTGTTCCCACAATTGCTTCAAAGCATGGTATTACATGTGGCTCTAATCTCTGCACCGCACATGCAGGATGCTTTGTTTTCCATATCATAATCCTGACTTGAAACTGGGAGAACCTAACTCCTTCCCCAAGGAGACTGCTAATGCACAGTTTTATTCAGGAATCATGTAATATTTTGTAATTTAAAGTGTCCAATTCTGGTTTCTGGCAATTATGCGATACTCTTCCAACTTTAATTTCAGCATACAGTATGATGTACCACGGAACTGTTAACTATCCCCAGCTGAAAGATTGTTGAGTGGAGAAATAAAATGGCAGGAGGTAATGCAGGAAGGAAGCAATGCTTCATTTTTGGGATTTTAAAATAATCACACTGATTGTCATCATTTGCTCTTTCATTTTCAAGTGCTTGTGATAAAGAGACTGACACTGTTACTACTCTGAAGCCTGAGCAAGAAGCCATGCTAAAATAAACAGCTTTCGGTTCTGGAATTGCTTCTTAGAAGCAGTATCACAAAAGACGTTATGTGTCTGTGCAATGTACAGACACTTTTTTCAAACCAATTATTTTTTCTGACCATTAGCCCAAAACCAAGATTAAAAGCTTGTCTAAGATAAGACAAAGATTTGGAAGTCCTAAGTACAAGAGACAACCACTGTTCTGCAACAAGGCCAAGATCAGCAGGATGTGGAAAAGTTGTCAGCTTTCGGTTAGATCCTGCAGCTCACCATGTATCTGCCAAACAATGATTCACAAGGGGTTTTTCAGAATATCATACAGTGATCAGAGAAAGCTATCAAGAAAAGCATTATGGTTTGCTGCACAGATGCAAGGAAATCAAGGCTAGGTTACTCTAAGGAGATCTTATCTAAATGAAAACAACTGATTGATTTAACAGATATTCTGATTAACATTCAAAGAATCAGAATAAAAATGCCACTCCTTTCTAATATCAGCAAGCAAGAAATCATAAGTATAACAAAAAATCCAATCTAAACACTACAGATACACAAGTCAGTTCTTCGACTCACTGAAGCTATGCATTCTTTGCCTTCAAAGCACAACTAACTTGCACACTAGAGGCAATAGCAGACACTTTGCCAACAAACATTCAACTTGCTCAAAACATTCTGCTATTCTCTGTCCTTCAAAACCAGACTTCTGGCCTGAGCCAACGCAGTGCTTCCCCAGATGCCATTTCCCAATAGCAAAATGAATTAGAAACCTCATCCCTACCCAGAACTCCCTACAGCTGGCTGCAGCTAGCAGCCACACCTGGGAAGGCTGCCCAGCACAGCCCATGGGAATGCCTTTCTGCTGCTAAACATCAGTCACAGAGCACCAGGCCAGATTCCTCCCAAATATGAAAACATAATTTAAAAGGTATGAATTTAAGAAATGGCTGTAGATTGTCATGACTAACGAGACAAAGCTGTTAAGACCTCGGGATATAAAGACCAAAAGGCAAAAACTGCATAAGTTTGATAACTTTGTCTCTTCCTTATCCTGCATCCATATTTATCTGCTGCTGAGAAAAAGACCTTAGCACAACCAAACTTGTGCAAGATAGCAGGAAAATGATCAACAGGCAAAGGAGTATGAACATTCGCGACATTTTAAGACACCAAGGCCAACACTTAGCTACATGTAGTTATTAAGAATAGTGAGGAGCAAAATAATAAAAACTACAAAAAAAAAAAAAAAAAAAAAAAAAAAAAAAACCCTAAACATTTTCCCCAAAACTGAAGCAGCTCTGAAGTGAGGCAGGGCACAAAAGATTAAGCAAAAATTCTTGGCTCAGAAAGGGATCAGAATAGGATTTTTTTTTGTATCATTTTCTGTATTTATATGCACGTCCAATAGTCCATCCTTAGCCTCTAACACAAAGCTTGATTTGACTAATAATTCACAACTAAAAAGGGTTAACACCTTGTGAAGTGTACTGACTCCCTTATATCACACAGCTGACTGTCAATGCCTTTATTAAATCAATAACAATATAGTGTAACTACACGTAATTTAGATCTGTGTGTTTGTTTGCTCAGCGCAGAGCAGAGAAGCTGAGGGGATGCCTGATGGCAGCTGCAACTCTCACAGGAGTGGAAGGGCAGTGCTGAGCTCTGCTCTGTGTGACAGTGACAGGGCCCGAGGGAACGGCATGGAGCTGTGTCAGGGGAGGGGCAGCTGGGGGTCAGGGAAAGA
The DNA here is from genome assembly GCA_023055505.1 of Callipepla californica brunnescens. Lineage (NCBI taxonomy): Eukaryota > Metazoa > Chordata > Aves > Galliformes > Odontophoridae > Callipepla > Callipepla californica. The sequence goes on along the minus strand of JALIRH010000001.1, from coordinate 101,803,847 downwards.
TCCTGCACCAGAGAATGGCTGGGCTCCAGAACAGGCTGCTCAGGGCAGTGGGCATGGCCCTGAGCTGCCCGAGTTCAAGTGTTTGGACGATGCTATTAAACATAGGATTTAGACTGTGAGTGGATATTTTATGGAAGAGGGAGTAAAGAATCATTCCTTATCAATATACATACAGAACAAGGGGAAATGACTTTCAAAGGAGGACAGATTTAAATAAGAATCGTTAAGAAAATCTTCACAATGAGCATGGCAAGGCCCAGGGAAAGGAATGCCCCATCCATGGACAGATACAGGGCCAGGGTGGGTGAGGCTGTGGGGAAGCCTGGCCAAGTGCGAGGTGTCCCTGCTACGGCAGAGGGCTCGGAATGGATGGTCTTCAAGGTCTTGTCTAGCTCAAACCATCCTACCAGTGTATTTAGACAGCTGACAACAGTAGATGGAAATTCCAGTCACCTGCTGATTTCTAGTGAGATTGCAGAAGTCTCAGTACTGTGCTAACAATTTTCTGAATTACTCTTAAAGGAAATTTATCCAAAGAGGTTGGTCAGCTGAACTTGTTTCTTATGGAAATACAAGTACGCTAAGGAACTTTCTCTCACAGCCCAGCTCCAAAATCTCTTATCTGAATTTTAGTTTCATTAATTTTAAGATATTCTGTGAAGTAATCATGGTTAAAATTAGCATCTCTTCCTCTTTTCCAGATACTCAGAAGGCAGTATAAAAAGAGGCTAATTTTCAGCTCTGAGTGGGATGTGTTTCAGTAAGCTACATGAGGCGGTGCAGAAACACTAAAGCAAAACTCATTTACTCTCCTATGAGACTGAACTATTAGGAACTTGTACTGTTAAACACAAACACTACCCCACCCACCATCTAAACAAGCTCAGTACTTTGATGGCACCAAAAGCCTGGAAGAATACACTGAGGGCTGACTAATGTAGCTTTTGTGCTGATACTTGCTGAGCTGCTGGCACAAGCAACCTTACCAATGCCAGCATTTCAGGCAGAGCAAGTAAGCTACAGAGTAATGCCATCTCATCAAAGCCACACCAAACTGTCAATTAAGAGTTTCCCAACTCAAGTCCTTATCAATAACAAGGATGCTGAGAAACTGATATTCACCAGTTCATTTGATTTCAGAAGGATAAGCAATGAAGACAGATGGAATGGAGAACACATACTTTAAATAAGCATTTGCATGGATATGTAGTATTATACCTAGATTTTAAAGTCTGTTATATAAGAAGGAGGGAAAAAATCTCCAATTTGACCAGGATCTACACTATTTGAATGACTGATCTCATTTAGATAAAACTCTTAATAGTAACAGAGGAAACAGCGGTCACTAGTATTGCACTGTCCTTTTCTCCCACTTAGTTCTTTTTTTATAATACACATTTTTTTATTTAATAAATATCTAGACAGTGACCACAGGCCTTTGAATTGACCTCTCTCTTCAGAGATTAGAATACTGGTACAGTTCAGAGTACCTCCACTCAGCCTACAGCCTGTGTGCTACCCTGCAGCTGGTTCAAAAGGACAAGTTCAGGTCAAAGACTTAATCTAGTTACTTTGCTTTTATCAGCCTGTGCTATAACTTTTACATTAAGTTTGCTTTTGTATATAATTGATTCATATAATTTTTAAGTGTCATGCCTCGAGTGACTTGTAAAGCTATTTGGGCAATTGAAAATTATTTTAAGTGTGTTACACAGAAAGAAAATTCAACGTTTCCCATTTAATACTCCTCAAATGGTTTTTAAAGAACGTTGCAAGGCCTACATCATGGAATACAGTATCAGAAAGAGAAAATACAAAAGATAGGCTGCTATTTACAGCATTCATTAAAATACGTAAGTTTTTCCTTTATACTCCTATGCTTTGTCATCCCTCTTCAAAATTTTCAGATTACAGCAAATTTGGTTCAAAATGGGGTTGAGGGCTTCCTGTTTTCACACTGTGAAATACCAGTGCTGCACTGCTTTGTTCTTAGCTTGAAAAACGCAGTTGGTTTGCCTAAGGTGCAGTACAATATTTGAAATTTAGTATCTAGCTTATCAAACATTGATTTCAAGTCAAGTTATTGTTCAGGGATTTCCAACAGGTTTATCAAAGACGACTGCGCTATTGCTTTTCTTATGAATACCCTCACTAGCAAACAAATTACTTCTATTGCTACACAGGAAAGGTTTGCACACTTCTCCATTTATATTAAGGTGAAAAAATAATAAATTCAGCAATAATATTGATAAGTCAGAGATAAATCTGCACTTCACTCAGTCAGCCAGCAAGCTAAGAACACCATTCAGTGACTAGAGCTTGAGACTGAACTCCATTTCTCTCAGGTCAAAGCATTTCTAGGCTAATCCAAACCAAGTCAAATCCTGAGCTAGCCCATAGACATGCCACTTCTAATCTAAAGGGTAACAAAGGACTTTTAATAAACTGACCTAAAAGTACAAAGTGTTTTTTTTTGTCCTGATGCTAGCCTCTGCTCAGCGCCTACAGAAGTAATGTGGCTACAAGTAATCAAACTTTATGCCTAAATCATAGAATTAGCAAATTTCTCATAATTCAGCTTTTCCTTGTGCCCTGAAAGGCACACTGTGATAGCAGATTCCTCTTGGTATTTTAAGTACAACAGAAAATGAGTATGCTTGGCCCGTTCCTACACACCTGCAGGCAGACAGTACCACGCAGTAGCTTTCTTGCTACAAATACCTGCATTTCAGCATGTAACAAACTACTAGCCATATTCACTTCATCCTCCCTGTGGATATTCCCAACCCTATCTCTGTATCTACATTAGCCCATAAAGAAGAACCAAATTCTCTCATCCTTTTATTTTCACAGAAGTGGATTTGGTAATATGTCTATGCCACACAACATTTTGGGTATTAATTAAAATCAAAATTCTTGTACTGTTTGAAGACTTGATTACCACTTACAGAATTATAAGGTAAATCAATACTCTCCTTTGAATATGTACTGGTTTGGAAAAGCCCAAAGAAATCACTGAACTACTTTGAGACCATGTACTCAAATTCACAACCATACCACTGACAGCTGCAAGACAGCCCCCAAAATAAAAATTTTACACTAACACAGAATTATGACTCACAATATGCTCATTCTATCTGCATCCATTTTAGAAAACTGATGAACTGATGACAGGTGTCAGTTTGTGCTTCTTCAGAGAACCATCAGATGGGAATCCAGATTGCAGTTATACCAGAGGTCAAATAAGACAAATACTTTTTAGTGTTCCAGAGAGCCACATGTCCAGCAGTGTCCTTCCCAGTGCTCACTTCTAATTCTACCTAACCAGAACATTAATTGCTCTCAACAAATCCACAGAATAAGAAATTTCTTATCTTACATTGTAAATATATATATTGTGGAGAATCACACTATTTATTGTATAGCATGTTAAACCATCCCGAAAACATGCATTTTTAAGTGTGCTATGCATATGCAACTATTACACCTCTTGTACTTCTTACAGACCACAGGAGTCTTCTTGTTGTACAGAACAGGAGACTTGTGATGACTTGGAAAGTGAAACCAACATCTTTATTACACTTAAAAGCAAAAAAATAAAATAAAAATAAAAGCAGTGTTCGTTCCAGCAGTCAATAAGGAAACCATACTCCAAAGAGCACCAAGCTTACGCTCTCCTCTGTCTATTAGTGCCAAGAATGAAGTCACTGAGTAGAGTGTCCCTGTCCTTTGTGCAGCAGGAGCTGTTCCCTGGCAACCAATGCAGACAAGCGAGTTGCCACGGAAACAGGAAAGACTAATTTATAAAAACTCTAAAACAAAGCAACTGTAAAGGCAACCCTAAATAGGGTGGGTATGTTCTGAATTGCTTCCTACAGAATTCCCATTGTAAAAAATAATAATAGAGGAAGCTGAAGTAAAACTGGATTTACAGACAGCTATTGTTTAATCACATTGGAAACAAGTAGCCCCTCTCTCCTTTTGGTTCACTCCATCAAATATACCTGAAAATTTACTCCACAGCTGAACTCTTCCCATTTCAGGCAGTGCTTTTCTTTCAGGGAAGAGAAGCAGTAAGGGGAAAAGGTACAGAACAATTGGCTAGGGGTGTGCCCAGAATATCCTGTGTCTTCACAAACTGAGAAGACAGAAAAACTGCATCAAGGAACGTTCATTCACACTTCTTATTTATTAGTACAACATGTTTTGTCTTCTTCAGTAGTAAAGGACACATGCCAGAGATATGCAGCTCCTGAATACTTTTTTTTTTTTTTCATATGTGTAAGTATGGAGAGCGCACGCCAGGAAAATTTGCCAGCAAACAAAGAAATGAAAAAACACCACATGCTGCATTCTCCAAGAGAAGGTGACAAAACAGAAGACAAGTTCTGCTTTCAAGGAGAAAAAAATAACATGTTCAGGTGCCTGACCAGGCAGATTAACTATTTGGTATGATATACTTGAGATACAAAGACAGAAGGAGGAGAGCCTAATGATATTTGTACACAGAGACTTGAACAGTGATGGCAGGTGCCTCGTTGATGGGCACAGGATGTACACTTCTCATGCTGCATTACCTGTAATTCCCTTCCAACTCACTGTGACACTTCCAGAGGGCAAGAGAGAGAGTAGTTACAGCTACTTGTAAAAGATGTGCACACTGACTGGCTGGACAGTACCTACTATGCTTGTAAGACCAGCTGGATACTGCCAAAAACAACAGAAGTTAGATTTCTGTCCACCTTACCTCTGTAAAGGGACCAGTAATTCTGCAGCATTGAGGGTATCCATCTGAGGCTGACTCAGCCATAACATTCCATGAAGTAATCGAAATTGCATCTAAATTGTGACTGCTCCTTCAAGCTTGACTTTTGCAGACCAGTAGGTTCAACCTGTATTAGGCAAGGGCTGAAATAAATTGTCTCTGGCTTTATTTCCTTGGGAAAGTAGTCTGAAACTGAACACATCAGTAAGTTTAAAAGAACATGCAAGAATAAAATCACCAGTCTCCTCTTAAGACTTTCTGTAAATGAGCAAAATTATTCACACAAGCATACTCATTCTCAGCTACTCAGTGAGCTGTGAAAACTGGGCTGGTATTCTCACTAAAATTTGGTGATCATCACTAAGGATCTCAGGTGAATAACACTCACCAGAGCTAAAGGAAAGCAGCTGCTCCAGAGAAGTGCTGCACATCAAACAATTATGAAATACAAAAGGAAAAAAAAAAACCACATACACACACAGAAACACACACCAGCTGAACAATTTTTATAGAACCATTTAGATTGTAAAAGACAATACCTCCAAGATCAAGGCCAACCATTCATCTGACAGTGGAATTCCACTGTTAAAACCACATCCCTAACAGTCACATCCACACATCTCTTAAATAATCCCAGGGACGAGGACTCCACTGCCTCCTTCAGCAGCCTGTTGCAATGCCTATTTTTTTCCATGCAGAAATTCTTCCTGACAGCTGATCTAACCCTTCCCAATGCAATTTGAGGCCATTGCCTTCTATCCATTTCTGGAGTTCCCTCAGTTTAATACCTTATCTATGTATGTAAAAAATCTGTACATTAATTAGTTCTTTCCTTAGGGATATAAACCAAAGGATATATTTGCAAGCATGCAGATATTTCTGTACCTACATTTCTTGGTATAAGACAGAATTTGAATCCTTTTAACTGAACGGAAGTTCTATACAAGCAGACTAAACATCCTTGATAGACGTAAGAAAATGTTAACCATCTCAGAAGAGTTTTTAATACTTCAACTGTTCAGCTAGTCAGATGCACTGTCACCTTCACTAACAGCAAAAAAAGTGAGTATCACTCACTGATGCCTCCTTACAGACTGTATGCCATAGTCCAAGAAGTTTTTATTAGCATGTCAGCTCCAAAATAAACCATTGCACATTCTCCTGTTTTCAGAAAGACAGGTGAACATAAGCTTTGCATTAACCAGTCCTGATTCTTTTCTCTGCTCAAGTCCTGGTCCATTCTCAAATCTTGTTGAGCTTCCCATGATCTCAGGAAGTCAGTTAATAAAACTCCACCTGCATATCTGACAACATTATGCTTCAAAACAGTAAGTAACAAATCCATCCTTCAATGACTGCAAAAAATTCACTTTACCCATTGGCATTCAACCTCAAGAGAAAAAATAAACTCAGTTTTTCAAACTACTAATTCATTGCAATGCAGCAGCAAAAGCGACATACATTAAATCCAGAATACAAAGTTTCTGGATATTTTAATGCCTCTTTCATTCCTAACTTTAAAATATGCAAAAATGCTTCATTCTGCAACACAAGCATATCAAACATTTCCCCAGCACCTCTGAAAATACTTTAAATGAAAAGAGCACACTTCCACGGAACAAAAGATGAGCACCATCATCACCAATAGAGTCATTTTAATAAGTTTTTGCATAGCCTGAGATTTTTACAAATAATTGAAAGCAAGTGGTAAGTTGCCTACCTATACATGTGGTGGAACAAGGCTTCAGACAGATTATCCCTAACTTCCAAGTAAAAATTTCCTCTCAAGCTACCTCATATTTGAAAACTATGACAGCCAGCTTCGTAAGAAATAGTGAAGAATTAGTCCAGATGGGCCTTGCTCAGTACTTGTTTCCAGCAGAACCAAATTTCCCCATGCTAAGGGAAATCTGAGCCAAGTTAATGGAGAAAGGTGGTAGGAAATCCACCTGGAAAAATAACATGCAACAAAATGCCAAGCTAAGGCTCACAGAAAACAGGTAGAAACAAACTAGGAGATGAATGAAAATAGCAGAACCCCAATTCCTTATTTCTTCTTGAGGGAAGTAGTGGTGCAGGGGTACAGCACAAGTGTATGCATACACAGGCACACAGAACAGCTCCGACCTGCCATTCCACAGCGGTCAGACTACTGACTAGTGGAGATTTATGCAGGTATTCCTGAAGGAATTAAGCTTGAATTCCATAGAACCATTAAATAATAATAATCTCTCTCTTAGAAATAGATTAATCATAATCTTGCTCAGGAAATTACATTCACTGGGGGAAGGAAAAATCAACCCAAAGAACATATAAGCACACATTCTGCTGCTTCCCCTCCAACCATTACCAGATATAGTCTACTTAAAGGAAGGGGGGGGAAAAAAACTAGAAAATGTACAGTTTGCCTAGTTGCCTTGCAGTGCTGTTAAATAGCTTTGGTCTAGACAAAATAACATGTTTGAAGACAGCCTTCAGAGAGTTTCAAGTTTTATGAATGAGAACACCACTTAAAAAAAAAAAAAAAAAAAAAGCAACAACCCACAACCATGGTTAATTTAGTTCATTATTGTACTGCAGGCTGTGTCACAGTACTACGAATTTGTTAGCATTAGCCAGTTGAGTCAGAGTGTCATTATTCATGGCAGTTAAATCCATTCTGAAAAGAAAAAAAAAAAGTTGGAGAACAAGAAGCCTACAGAAGAGGATTTTTAAGTCATACAGAAACAAAATGAAAAGTTAGGCTACTGAGGCTACTCAGTCCTTCATTTGATAAGTTTTTCTGTTAGAAAAAGCTCTGGCAAATTAACTCTCGAGAAATGTCTACATTTTTTCAGACTTGTATCCAAGTATTTATATTAGGTTTGTACATCATATACATCATAGCACGTGTAGATGGCAAAAGGTTTTAATTACTTGCTACACCCTGGAAACAAGCATCTACGTTTTCAGGGTTCAGAATGCTCTCTTCCCTCTTCAGGGTACATTATTTGTAATTTGCCACAGGACAGCATCTTCTCCCTCTGCAGTGGGAATACCAATACCTGTTCTACTACTGCAGTACTGTTACGTTTCATGAGACAGTTTCTTCTCCTGACCTCCTGCATAAAGAGAGTGAGTTTTTTGTGCTACTTTCTGCAAAATCCTCTTTCCCTGTTGTTCTGCGCTGTCTCTAGCATCACAATTCCCACGCATTAGCATAATCCATTATAACTTTATGTTTTTCCCTCAACTTCTGTCCATGTCTACCCTCACGCTCACCTTCATACTCACTTCTAAATAACCATCTTCTACTGTAAGTCTCTATATCAAAGTGAGTGAAATCAGCCTAGCTAAGTATTAATATAAAAATGAAAAACGTATACCGTGCTAAAGACAAAATGCCTCAGTCTGATTTTACATAAGCCTCTCAACCCCGTTACCCTTCATTTTCAACCTAAATTGACAGCAGAAGTTGTGTCTTTTCTAACTTACTCACCACACCTCAAAAAAAAAAAAAAAAAAAAAAATTCAGCTACATATGACAAGCTGAAAAAGACTTGACACCTTTTCTAAACTCAGTGAAGGAGTTTTTTTGCAACAAATTCAAAGGCTTAATTCCAGGGAATAATCAAGAGTAATTTAAAATAAATAAATTAAGGAAAGTTGGTAACACATTTTCAGCAAGTCTCAAAGAACATTAATACAAAGACTATCACTGATTTGAGATACAGAAATCTCTACCTAGGTTCTTTTTTGGAGCTGTAAGGCTGCCTGTCATTTCAGGATTGCAGGTAATGTTAAATTGTAACAGGCTGCTTCAAGCTACATATAAGGTATACACATATGTATGTGACATATGCATACATAAAGAGTAAATATATGGCTTATATATGCGCGTACATACAGTAAATCTGATGACTGCATAACACCCTAGCATTCCCATTTCACTGCAGCATCAGAACGAGATGCCTCAGTTTGAAACTATGAGCAAAGCAACAGCCTTCTCTATCCAGTGAAGAGCTTTTTAAGGATAGCTACTGGAAGCACTGGTAAAGAACTTCAAACAGTACAGCCACAGTACAGCTCCTTATTCAGAGCACCACACTCTTACATCAGTAGTCCTCCTGGTTGTTTGACTGTAAGAGAGGAAAAACAATTACAGCCTTCTTCTTCCTACAGAGGCACCACATGACATTCAGTCGCTTCCCTCTCCTGTACATTTAGGACTGCAGTTTCTACTGCAGGCAAGGAGAGATGACCGACATTCACTTGGACTCAGCACAAGACTAACAAGACCTTGATTTTGTTTTCTAGGACAGCCCTCCATCTGCAGATAGGAGGGTTCATTTTCACAGAGATGGTGCATTTAAAAGCTACTCCCCCTAAATGTCACTGATGTCATAAGAGATAGGAAAGTCTCTTCCTTTTGTTGTCTTCATTTAGATACTGCTGCTTTAAACAGATTGAAAACAGCAACATGATTTTTGCTGAAAAAGTATTTTTCAAGGTGTTATACCTACAAATACAATTAACCTATGATGATCTCAATATATCTTTTTCTTCTTGCACCTTTGGTCTCAAATTTTAAATTTCCTCATTGTTTTAAAACTGATGTTCAGGATCACTTCTTGCTCATGTCTTAACTAAGTTGTCTGATTTTAAAAAAAAAAAAGTGAATGCTCAAGTACACTGCTTTTTATCAAAACAAAATGAATTATGCTTGCCCAGTAACATTTGAACACTTCAGCTGAAAATGTCAGATATTAACTACAACACACAACTACAAAAGGTTTTCTTTCAGTCTCATGTTAATGGAATCCCAGAGTGAACTACCATGGTCCTTACTACAAATACTTCCACAAGATTCTAATCAACAGTACAAACACTAAACATTCCTTACATCATATTCCCACATACATGCACTTTTCTGCCATCTCATAGAAACAGTGTGTTCAGTACCTCTTTTTTAATAACATATTATGCTCACTGTACTCTTATCTGGTTTCTGTCCCTGTATTTCTGATTGGCTACTTGATTATCTTTCCTACATTAACAACTAGATTTTTACCTTATTAAATTTTACACTGATAGCACTCTTTGTTCCCAATTCCCCAAAATCACACTCTATTTAAAACAGATTCCTCCAGAGAATTTGAAAAACTCAACCTGCCCCAGAATAGATGCGTTCTGGTTTAGAAACTGAAACATCTAAATATTTTCGTTTCCTCTAAAACTCATAACTTTTCTTCTTCAGGCATATTTAGGAAACAATATATTGGAGTACAGGAGCTATCTTTATGAAGCAAAAAAATATAGTATTAGGCATAGTATCATTACAGATGGCAACAGAAAATAGAGTAAATTTTTTTATTCAGGTGCATGCACCCCAAACCCAACTGCTTGACTGTAAACTTCAGTATCACCACCACATCCACACTGGTGCAGTGACCTTATTCATGCTCATGTAGCCACAGCAAGCAGAACACAGAAAGTAGACTACCCTGTCTCAGAATCAGCAGTGACATGTACAGACTTTTTCATGATCATGAGCTTCTGTGTTTTTAACCTTTTTATTCTGAAGCACAAGGATGGAATTACATGAGTTTACTCTCATGCAAACAGAGTTCCTCATTATCAGTATCTAATACGTCAGGACCACCCCCTGCAACACACTGCATTCACCTCTTTCTCGGTTATTTCATCTCCAAATGGCATGTAAGTGTGACACTTGAACACTCTGTATATTGCATTATCAATAACTCAGATCTTATCTGGGTATAAGATGCAAACACTGATTTCATTCATGGAGAAACAGCAGAAGGTTAAGAAAACATACCATTTATGAAGTCCGCATGCGCATTTTGGGCAATAAATATCTTCCCCCACTTTTAATCAAAGGCATTCTGCCCCTGCTATTCCTGTTACATGCATCCAGTCTTCCCTTACTGACTGGAAGCTCTGAGAAAATTACTGCTTAAATCAAGCCAAAAAGATAATTAAAACCACTTCAAACTGAGATTTCTCTCTCCATTCATGCAATGAGCAAATGTCTCCTACAGTTTTAAGCTGCATAAAACTCCTCTGAGCTTTAACAGAAGAAGTTTCTGAGATTCAGCATTTAATAGAAAACCAAATCCACCAGAACAACTGATGCAGGAAAGGCAATCAGCTTTAACAACTTAACAAGAGTTTTATTTCCAGTAACATCAAACTCTGACTTCAAAGCCCTCTAAAGATTTGCTGCTTGCTTTGTAAAGTTAAACTTATCTCTGACAGTTTCAAACCCATCTGTTCTCATTTTTATTTATGCATAAAGAACCATAACTTTGTCCTGCATGCCTCAAGTCCCCAAAGATTTCTTTGCTCTTCTATCTGTGACTTCAAGAGTTCAATCCTATTGAAGAATCTCAATTTTCCCCTCAGCAGCTTTCCCAAGCAAAAACATCTTGTAGCAGGTGCTCTGACCTACTTCAAAAGTTCATGAGAGGAGAAGATTAATGGAAAGTATTCAATAAAAATTTCAGGACAAACCACATGTTATCTTGCAATCCTTGTCATAGGTTAATGGAGCGTGACATCATGAAGGCAGTCCCATCGAGGTGACTTATTTATAGAAAGTTAATCCGTTCTCAGACAAGTACTGTCTTCATGCAATACAATGGAAATATTTTAACTGACTGGTAATTGTATTAGTTCTTAAATCTGATTGAGTCTGAACATTCTGCCCCCATGAACTGGGGCACAGTAGTGGGCACATAGATTCAGAAGAGATTACTGCAATACTTCCTACAAGATTGAACAAATTAATGTCAAGCTTAAAGGGGAACAGAGAGAGAAAAAGACAGAATAGATTACTCTTCACTGATTTAATAGTCCTTAATGTTCTTGCCATCTTTAAGACCCTCTAGGTCTCCGCCCCGCTTCTTTTAAAACTCATAGCAGAGTCCTCTACAACTCTATCTCAAACTTCTGTTTACAGCAACATTTGATCAAGAGAGATCTGGATTCATCTTTAAATGGATGAGCACCTCAGAAGTATGTCAGTGCTCTACACTTAGTCTCTACAGAAAAAAAAGAGGTAATTCCAGCTCAAATAGTTCAAATACCTGAAGAGATCTGTGTTTTTTCCCCACTCTCTGTAAGAGATAATGAAGTGCATGGCTAAAGGAGGAGGAAAGCATTGAAAATAAGTTTAGACCATTCACAGTTCACTGCAGTTTATGAACTCAGTTTCTTTTTCTGCAAAGCTTAACTAGAAAAGTAAGGCACGAAATTGGGTCATCTGTCACTACCATCCCCTCCACCATCAACAATTTTAAGACCATTTTGTGAGCACACCATTCATCCACTGCTCATCCACAGAAAATTTTCCAACTACAGAGCAACTTAGCAAAAAATATGTTGAAAAAAAAAAAAATAATTAAGTGGAAATAAATAATCAAGGACAAAATCCATTACTCCTTTGTATAATTTTATTCCAACATACCACTTTGGAGAAGGAAAACTATGCCAATGAAAAAGGTATTCTAAACAACAGCAGCTTCAGGGACTAAGAACAAAATCATCCCAATGAGCACAACAGTTTGAAAACATCCCCCATAAAGTCTTCAGCTCGTTCAGGGAAAGTCATGAAATACAGCATCCTAATGGGACTGGGAAGCAGAAGATGCAAAGGTTAGGAAGATCATTATTTCAAAGCATTGCAAGAAAGATTTCAGCTGCTGACAAGGAATACCTGAGGATCACGTGTTACTGGGCAGCAGAAACCTTTTATTCACCACCACTAAACTCATCCCTGTATCTACAAGCTATCCATACAGCATCACAGGAATTTACAGTTGCTTTTCAAATTCCTCTTTCAACAAAACATATATTTAAGTAAAATTAAAAAATAATAAAAATAAAAAATATTCCACATAGGTAAATACACAGTAAATAAAAGCATACAGTTATAGATGGTTTCCATTTGCTTTTCTCCTATGCTCCTCTGGTCAGCAATATACAAATCAGAATTTAAATTGGTAAGAAGCTCTTCTTTGTTACATTGCACACATAAAGGAAAGATGCAAAGGTCAGCTGTGGAGGAAAAAGACACTTATTTTACTCCAGTAACATAAATTCTGAATAACAAGACAATCTCCTTCCCATTGAAGCACTGTGTGAGAAAAGACAAGCTACTCCACATTTGTGAGATGAAAAATGATTCTTCCAAAAAACAAATGTAGTGCTCCTGTACACAAACGCTCTAATGAATAGTTGGTTGTCTTTATAGTACTGTAAGATCAACTTACATGCTATTTGAAACATTCCGAAGCAGATATGCAAGCTTTCAGTCTTAATTAATAGTTTCTCTTCTACATAGCATGAAAGCCAATCTAGAATTTGCAGAAGACAGGATTTTCTCCATTTTCAAAGCCAGCTCACAGTACATACAGGATGCCAGTCGGCAGCCCTGGAAACCTGCATTGTGAGAGGGCTTTTAGAGAAAGAGCAACACTGCCGTCCATCTCACTTTAACAGGAACCAGAACTAGACAAATGAACACAGTATTTTCAATTAGGAATGTGCTTCTGTTCACTCCTTTACAGAAGGCTTTATTTGGTTAACAATTAAAGCTGTTAGTCAGTGTCATAACGTGACATCAAACCAGCCTACACACAGTCACACAGGCTCAAGGACTTATCACAGCTCTCCTTTAACACCAGGGTAACTTCAACTGCCAGCAAACCGTCTATTCTAGTATGCCTTTGTCTGATTTTGAAAGATTATGATTCTTTTTCCTATGAAGGTCTATTTTTCAAGGCAAGTCCATTTTTCTCAACAGGAATCAAGGAAATCGTTCAAGGTCTCCAGTGAGTATCACCACCTGCTGAGATGGGTTAGTTCCAGACACTGATTTTTGCTTTTATTTTTCAGTTTATCATGTCAGCAAGAAGCATCTGTGGGCCTTTTTCCCTATTGAATGATGGTTATTTTTCTCAACATGACCCTCCCCCCAATTAATTTAAAAAAGCCAAAGCCAGGAATGTTATATCTTCCAGAGCAATAAAAAAAGGTGTTGATTAAATACACTGTAAACAGGAAGGAGGGAAAGTGAGGTATATCAAAAGCTGAAGAGACATTCTTTACTCTTGGAAAGCACCTTTCATGGCTACCTAACATGATAGCCCATCAGCATCTCTCTGAAAGCACCCAAAACTTCACGTCTGAAGTTAGGCAGCATGGGTATTTTCCAGGGTTTATCTTCTAGTGTTCATATTAGAAACTCTTTCAGAAAGAGCAGCTTATATATACACAACCTAAGCATAACAGGTTTCAGCTTCCCTGCTGACACAGGAACATGGCAGGTGGTAGTGCAATATTAATGTACCACTTCAAAAACATAAGGACAAGTTTCCCTAGCTGTTGCTTCCCTGATAAAACACTTGTGTGATTTGCAGGTGCCATCTTCTTTAATATTTTTCCCCTGTTAATCAGCATCCACACAGCTACATCTCGCAGAGAACTCAGCATGGTTCTCCAGTCAATCACCACCACTCTGGCTGCTGGGAGCTGCAAGTGAGAAGATAGTTTCCACATCGAGAGAGGTCACATAGAAGATAAAATTGTACTTACTGTCCACATCTTTCAAAACAGCAATAATTTTAAGTTGTATACTTCTCAACTGAAGTAAAAAAAAACAAACATGCACAGTTAGTCACCCCTAAAATTAAATGCCTATTCTATGCAAGCAATGGAATGAAAATTACAGAGCTCGCACAAACTAGACATCTGCTGCAAATAAATTTTTTGTTTAATATCCATTTTTGTCTAGATTTTGCCATAATATACAGTACACAAATGCTAAGTAGAGAATGTCTTTCCCATCACTGATAGTTACCTTGATTTATGTAGGCTTTTGTGTATCAAGGACACTTCAAGTCTAGAGAAAGATATTCAAGATCTTTAATTCATCCTACAAAAGGGTAGATCTGGTCAAGAATTTACTGCAGAATATAGATATCATCACTGAACATGTTCTTCTTGTTAAGAATAAAAGAGGATGTGCTCAGTTTAGCTGCAGATGCAAACAGTCATTTTCTTTTCCTTGAGAAGTCATTTTTTTAAAGCATTAGTACTACTTCCTTACTAAAATTAAGATATTAGATGATTTCACAGACAGAATTCTACAGGAAATAGAGTTTGTATCGTAAGATACACCCCTTGCAGCAGGGTTACAAAAGAAAAAAACAAAATCAACATGTTATATTAAATAAACAAGCTTCAAGCATTCCAGTTCTGTAATACTACTTCTTGCAGCAGTCAAAAATTTTTATATGACTATTTTAACTGATTAAGACAAAAGCTATTGATGGTCTTGCTTCCCATTCTCAAGCACCAGTAGATACATTTCCTGTTTCTGAAAGTAATGTAATTTGAACATACTTGGTTGGGTTTTCTTTTTTTCCATTTCTTTTTAAAAAGCACAGAATGACTTTCATTTTGCTTTTTTAGCCACTGACCACTTGCCTGTCTGCAGTGAAATCCACTGCATTATGCATACACTGAAAAGTAATTTGCATAACCACATCTAGTTAAGCTAAACAAACCACCTGTTCAAATGAGAGGATCCCATCACACTGCAGGTATTTGTTCCTCCTAAGACAGATGGGGGATTGATAAGGTGATAAAATGCTTTTGTCCAAACTTCGTCGTCTGTCTAAACATGCAAATTATTAATACCTTGCACAAATACATACTACATCATTCCTTCAAAATGAAAAAAAAAAAAAAAGCACAATTTCACATGGCTTTAATGTGTGACCTTCATTAACATTCTCCCATTTGGTTTTATTCTAGAAGCTTGTCATTATACAGAAGCTAGAGAACTGAGCTCACAACACACCAACCTTGCTCCATCTCAAAGCTCACTTCCATAAAAACCAAACAACACAATAGTCACAGACACAGGAAAACAAGGCATATTTTAGCTATGAGAAAGCATTCCTGCCCTGCACAAGTACATGAAAATATTAAGAGTCAACACTTACAATGACTTTTTTTAATGTACTTAAACAGCCTTTTAATCTAGAACATGAGTAATACTCACAGTAAGTACAGCCTCATGATCTGAATTCCTACAGGCAGCATTAAACCTACTCATTCTATTTTTGTTTTCCTTACACAGCAAAGTTGGCAAGAAGAAAATTTTGAGACCTCCTCCTGGATTGGTTTTAATTTTGGCCTGAGCTCAGGAGCCTGTTAAACACTTCTGAAAGTCCCACCATCTTTTTCAAAATAGGCAGTTATCCTACAAGGAACTGATTTTTCACTCTTCTTTTAGAGCACAGCATTAGTTCCTTGTACCACTACATGAGTAAATAAATAAATTACATCCATTAAAAAAAAAAAAAAAAAGTACTATTTCTAAAATAGCATACACACAAAACCTATCCTGTTTTAAGAACTCTAATAATTTAACTAGGAGGGTATACTAAATGCTGGCCACTGACACGTTATGTGATCAGAATACAGTTCTATGCCTGTGGTCTTCTTCTGCAAAAGAAATTATATTTTAAAAGTTTCAGAAACCTTGAGGTCAAAATATAGTCTGACCTGAGCTCTAAGGAAATGCAAATAAAGCACAGTCCGTAATAGGGAAATGAATTTTAAACCAAACTAAACTATATGCATGAAAACCCTGCAATTCCAGCATTAATAATGGAAAGGGCTATCACAGGGTACGTATTTGATCAAGGTTGTTCTCAAGAACAACCAACAAGCACAGTGTGCCAAAACTTCCTAAATTTTCCAAAAATCAAGGAATAGTTTTTTTGTGATGGAATAATCACTCAGAAGAACTCAGAATCACACAGGAGAACTTCCTTCCTACCAGATAATACCAACCAACTTGTTCAGGTATTGACTGTCCAAGCACCACCTCCGTCAAATTTCATAGGTCACCACTTAAATTCCTTTTAAGTGAACAAAACTGTAAAGATTCAAATCAAAATATCATAGAATCATAGGGGTTGGAAGGGACCTCAAGAGATCACTGAGTTTAGTCCAACCCCCCGCCAAAGCAGGTTCCCTACACCAGGTATCATCACAACCAATCTGACTACAGGAGGAAAAGCACTCAAGCTCAGTTACAGTCTGAGGTGGTCCTGTGTGCAGGTAGGATTCAATGACCCTTATGGATCCCTTCCAACTCCAGGATATTCTATGATTCTACTCAATGCTTAGCGTCAATATGGGGCAACTACCCAACTCACATAACCATTACAACCTCAATTCCCATCATTTTCTTCTGTCTAGCCTGAAGCATTTTATGATGGTGCCCAACAATTGTATGCACACCCCAGGGCCCATTTGCACAAATGACATATGGGACTTGCTCCACTTCTTGGCATAGATGGACAATTCCAGTGATGTTCTCATAAAATAATTCATGAGACTGAAGAGAATAGCCTTCCCTCCAAGTTACACTATCAACAAATAATCGTAGGAGAGCTTTACCCTCTTATCCTTACAGTAAATTACTCCTCCTGGCTCAGAGCTTTAAGATTTTATTGCTTTTAAAGTTAGCATTGAAGGATTTAATCACAGATTTGCTAGATTTAACCACCCAGCACAAGGTTTCCCAGAAACTTCCAGGTTCAAATAAGAGTTACAAGAGAAGTTCCCTACTAAGAGGGCTACTGGAAAATAAATAAATAAATAAATAAATATGATTTTCTATGGATTTCCTCCCAGTAATCAGTCATAGCTTGAGTTTAGCAATAAAGAAATCCATCATCATGCCCCCAGCACCATCTGGGAGACCAGGCTTTTGGCAAAGAAAAATGGAGCAGCAATTGCCCAGCAGCACAGGAAATCAATGACTTCCCTGCGCAGGGGGAGCAACAGGCTGCTCCCACTGGCACAGGTCATTGATTTCCCTTTCTGCCAGCAAAGCTGCTTTGCACACTCAGGGAACAAAGTCTCCAGACATCAGTATGATGCACACTCCCCTGAGAGACCCTGATCTTACAAATGTAGCAGGCAGCAAGTGATACAGTTTCAGCAGGACAGAAAAGGAAGAGCATGGAGACACCTGCCTCTGGGTAGAGCAGCTAGGCACTGACATTTCAGGCTGAAAAGTAGCTAACAAATACCCAGTTTGAGGGTGGGTTTCAGGCTGGGAGGTAGGTAACAAATGCCCCAGTGTACTGTTGATTTAAACATCTCAAATCCCTGGACTGGAAAAAGTATTCAAGTGAACTCTGGCGTTTGCCAGGGAAAACTCATCTTCCTTTTCTGCCCAGTAATAGAACAGTACTATTTATTTCTAGCAATTAAAGCTCTGAAAAAGATGAGAATACTTTTTAAGTATAATCACACAGGAAAGTCTGGAATACGTGTCAGTCATATCATCAAGACAGTCACATCTCAACGTAAGCTGAAAGCTTCCCCTGAAACCCACTTTACCTTGCTGCAAGCAAACATTTTTGCCCCAAGTCTGAGTCCCCAAAGAAGCCAGAGTAATGAGATCATTAAAAGCATGTATGCAGTCATCAAGAACAGAACTGTCTGTAAATGGTGTCAGAGGTTACCAATATAAAACAACAGATGGAAGGGATTTCTGATCAGTCCAGACTTGGCCCTGATTTGAACCACTGCTCTGAATAAGCAGCTTGTCCACTAACCAGCCATCTCTCAGATCAGAGGGTATTGCTGTAGTTGTTTCCAGAGCTATGCCCGCATACTGACCTCAGTAACTACGGAGATGTGAGGCTCACCACTGGATCTAGCTGGCAAAGTATTTACCTGCAAATGTATTTTGCAAGCCATCTGTTGATAGCTACACTGTTAGCTGTATCTAGGCTCAATGACTCACAGATAATCTGTAAAACAGTTAAAGTAGAAATATCTTAGTCTCCTCAGCAGTTCCTCAGTGAGACCATTTGCTTATGCCTCTGCCCACATTCTATACCTGTATCATGTCTTCAGATTAAAAGGTTACATTTGAAAATTCAAGCATCTTCCTCATTTCTCTAGAGTCACCACTGCTCTAAATCAATTCAGGCCATGCTGAAATTAGTCTTGTCCTTCATCACGTTAACCGCTTCTCCAGTTTTGCTATAATTAATATACGTTCATAGATAAGTTACAAATAAAGTGAAAGACAAAAAGAAGTAGGGTTAGAGTTTAATAATTTTTTTCCTTTCCCTTCCTCCCTGAGTTCAATAAGAAGCCTCTCAAAAATTCTCACCATATCGCAGTTTAATTAGTCAGCAGAGACACTGCTTGAAGGTGTCTCATAGAACATTACCTACAAGAGAATCCTTAAAAGATGTGGGCACCACAATTAACCCTATCTGGCATCTTGTGAAAGGGAAAAACCTCATGTTTTCTAACCTTTTCAGCTTCCTCTCCATTCTAGCTGCAGTAAAACTCAATTTACCCATTCTGGAAAGCAGAAGACCTGAATGTAGCATGGTGAAATGTCTCTACTTACATTTCAATTTTACAGCTTACGGAAAGGCAAATATAGTGACTCAACACTGCAAGTTAACATAAAAGTTTCTTTAAAATAACATCCTTTGTCCCAGGTATCCAGCATGTGTAGCCAAAATCACATCGTACTTTTGACTGACAGATTTAGAGCTATTATTTATTGCAAACAGCAACACCATCATTGAAGCCAATAAATGCTTTATGATTATGTTCCTGAACCAATCACAGATCTTACATAATAAACAGTAAAAGACTCAATTCCAGATTCACTCCAGAGAAAAGTAATTTTCTTCTTAAATACTATTATTTTCCTCTTGGAAAATTACCTTTTTTTTTTTTTTTTTTTTTTTTTTTAAGCTGAGAATGATTATGATGAAAATTCTTACCTGTTTTCCATCTAGTGTGTACAAACGTTTAACCACTCCTGAATCGAGCTTGATGGCATCAGTTATGTCAGTAAGAACCTGTTCAAATGAATGTGCTGTCTTCTTGTTAAGCAGAATCCGGACTGCCTTTCGTGGTTTCACTCCACTTCTGATGATAGTGACTAGTTTAGGCCTAATGAAATCCTTATTTTCTTTTGTATCTGGAGTACCTCCTTTAGCAGTGGCAAGAGACGGCACTGAACGAGAAGTAGAAGTTGTCTTAACATTCACTGACCAGTTTGGGTTTACATTCTTCGTGTACTCCAGCTTCTTGAAAGGTTCTATGGAACCACATACATAGCTTTCCCCTGCAGAAACAGAAGAGTCAGACCAGCAAGTCAGATTAGAGGGAGAAAAAAAGGAAAGGAAGAGGAAAAAATAAAAAATAAAAAAAATCAAACCCTTCTCAGTAACTAAACATTTACTGTTATCACTTTTGATCCACAGTGCTTAAGACATTGACATCTTCCCTTCTCAGATACTACAGACTAAGGTATCTTCTAAAGAACACTCATCAGCTGAAGTAAAGAAAACGCTGTTATGAACTTCTTCAAAGTAGTGATTTTCACTTCAGAAAGCACTATCAGAAGTAGGGACTGCTACCACCAATAAACAGCATTCATATCTAATCAGCTGTCCAGCCCCAGTCCATTTTCACAGTAGTCCACCAGGCTTCATGCTTCCTAACAAAACAGCAGGCCCCGAACACTTCAGAGAAAATAGTACAAAACATTATCAAAAACTATAGGTTATGCATTACTTTCAGAAAAAGGTAGGTGGAAACATCACAGGAAACATTTAACGTTTGACTATTTGAAACTTTAAGTAACGTAAAACTAGGATACATGCACTCCAATCTTATATTATTCTGTTGACTCAAGGTATTATACAGTGGAAGAAGGAACAGGAATTACTGAGCTCCCCCTCCCAGCACAGTGGGAACCACAGCTTAAACCATAGTTGAAGGAAAAGTTGGTTACAATTCAGATTTCTATTGGAACATTATCTACAATGAAATATTTTCAGCATTTCCACACACACATTTTCTGGCTCCATTACAGCTCCCCAGAAATAGTATCAGCAGATCTTTATTCCTTAATCCATTTCAGCTGCAGGCTTTTGAGGAAAAAAAGCACCCATCTGTGTGCTCCCAGCCCCTTCCTTGTGCCTGACTGAGTGACTGCAGTGCCACTTGCACTAGGTAAGCTGGACCAGCTAATTGATTTGATGGCACGTAGCAAAGACAAGACTTCAACACTGCAACAACCTGAACCAGCACACCCTCTGGTTGCAAGAGAGGAAAAAAAAATAAAAATACAACAACAAAAACCTCATTAAACAACATCAGAACAACCAGACCACACCTTCCGGCAGCACGTAGTTAAACTGGATTACAAAAAAAGCAAAACCTTATCCTGAACTATACCACTGAAACATCTGAGATGTTTCAATTCTTCTGAGTTCAATAGTTCAGAAAAGATACTTATGTACTTATGTTAGCAGCTTATCCCAAGGTATCCAAAAAAAGAACAAAATGTAGTGAGACGTGAGATGCACTTCCTATGCCAAACAGCACAGAACAAAGCCCCTCCACACACCAGAAAACAGACTTTTTGAAGGATCCTTAGCCTAAGGAATGGGGAGTCGTAGTTCGATTATTGCAAAGTATTCAGTTTTTCTTGTAGTTGTCAAAAGATTTCAGGGTGCTCAACTCCCCAGCCAATAGAGCACACAAGAATACAAAGAACGCCAGCAGATAAACAAAATTACCACAGTTAAAACTGGGAAGGGAATGTGAAGGGGAACTTTCCTAAGATCCCGGGATGCAAAAGAGCCTCCAGTCTTGTACAAGCAGAGTTGGCAAGATGCTCAAAGGTGAAACAGTAATAGCATACTGCACAGTGATTAGCAAAAAGCTAGCTGAAGGACTCCTAGAAAAGACCAAGGAACTTGGAGCAATGTGTGAAGATGGACCAGTGAGCAAAAAAGACAAATGCAATGACAGTGTAAGATCAAACAAGAAGATATTTATTCTTCTTTCGGTGCTCTTTAGAGCAGAATACAAGAAATGTAATGGGAGATGAAGTAAAACATTCCAATGTTTGCTAGTCATTGTGTAACTTCAACTTTATCTGCACTTTGCAGTAACATCTTAAGCGTTAAGAAAGGAATCCAAGACAGAGTGCTTATGCTAGCCTTAAGACAAAGGTAAGCCCTTTCTTCTAACCATGACAAAAAATGATATATATCTGGTAACAACAGAACAAAAAGGCTTAGCAAGGCATGCTCTTTTATCCAAATCCCAGTCCAATATTTTTAGCACTAATTACTCGTTACTGCACAGACTGAACAGTTAAAGGATCCTGCCATGATATGAATAGGACTGTCCCTGATATGATAGTAACAGCTGTATAAAATACTTTGCTGAAGTCAAAAACAAAAAATCACAGATCTGCTAGAAATTTTTAAGCAAAAATGATCCTTGAGTTTGTCACTTTGCCCCTCTTTGGGAGGAGGGGGAAAAAAAAAAAAAAGAAAAGAAAAAATCTGATTTGTTTTCAGAGTCAGTATTATCAGAAGTGTTCTGTTTTATTGCTTAAGATAAGGATTCTATTTCCTTATTAAAAGGAAATACATCTTCTACATTAAAAGTGACTTCTTAAAGGGTGGGTGCATAAACAAATGGCCATATACTGCATACCCAGAGGATTTACATTAAGTTTATTAAGAACACTTTTGGTGCACTTTCCTGAAAGGATATAATTCCACATGATTACTAATACCTCCTTTATTTCAAGGTTAGTGGACTTCTTTGTAATGTACAACGTCAGCTCTTAGCTACAAAATTAATTTTGTGTAAAAGATCATAAAACACACACTGAAGCAGTGGGATTGTTTTAACAGACTGCTTTACCCTTCTTCATTTCCAATCAAGCTATATTACACCAATAAAACATCTGCACCCAAGGGAAAAAAATATCTTTTTCCCTTGAAGAGGCTCAAGTTAGATACAGGATGTCTTAGAGACTGAGCATCCAAACATTTGAAAGACTAAATATCTGTAGTAATAGCTATCTTACACAACAAAAAATAGAGACCTTTCCAATTGTGTCGCAGTTCAGACTGCATAAACCCCCAAGACTCTGCCTGAAGCATAAGAAAGTGGTAAGTTGGTCTTGGACTGCAGTCATCATTTGCAGGTGTTCCTAAGGGTAAGACAAATTTTGAGAACTCCTGATCCTTGAACACTTAAGAAAAAGCTTAAATTTCCTAAAGCTGGGATTCATGTTGACAGGAGATAGAAATTTCAACATCTTGATTAATCCTTTAGCACTTATGCTGCTTACATATAGAGGAGATGTCAATATAAAGGACAAAAAGCCTCCTCCTTGGTTTTCATCTTTTCTTCCTTTTCACAGTTACCTTAAGAAGAGAAGACTGCAAATAAATTTCCTAGTGGGCACCAGTCTAAAAAAGCCACTTTGTGTATTTACAATTTCTTCCTCCAAAGCCTGTCCCAGGTGCTGTAATGCAGAGCCTGGGAGGTCTGTGGTTTCAACAGTCTGAACTGGAACCTGCAAGAGAGCAGGCTTGCTGTAGTTAGGACAAGACTAAAACTAATCAAGTGACGATGCTTTTGTTGGTTTTGTTTATTTTGTTTTTAATTTTTTATAACCTTTGGTTACTGATGTTACAACACCACAGCAGTGATTTATACCAGAGAGAAGACAGAAGCTGGAATTTGCTGACCAGAAGCTCCCTTGCTTCTGGTCAGCACCAGAGCAACAACAACAACTCACACCTTCAAGGGGTAACAAGATGAAAGAACCACCAACTCTTATTCCATGTCAGTCCCTAGGACAAAACACACCCCACAAGCAACAGCTTTGACTGGCAACTGGAAGAAGGTGGTAATCTTCGCAGGAAATAATCTCTGAATGCTTGATTTGAGGGTGAAAAACTCAAGATGAACCAGCAGTGTGTGCTTGCAGCCTGGAAGGCCAAGAGTATCCTGGGCTGCATCAGAAGAGGAATGACCAGCAGAGTGAGGGACACAATTGTCCCTCTTTACTCTGCCCTCATGAGGCCCCACATGGAGTCCCAGTCCTGGGGCTCCCAACACAGGAAAGATGTGGGTCTTTTAGAGAGGGTCCAGTGGAGGGCCATGAAGGCTATCAGAAGGCTGGAGCAACTCTTACAAAAACAGGTTGAAGGAGCAGGACTGGTTCAGACTGGAGAAGGCGGTGTGGAGACCTTATTACAGCCTCTCAATATTCAAAGGAAGATCATAAACATGAGGGAAAAATCAACATTTTACACAGGTAGATAGTGTTAGGACAAGGGGAAATGGTTTTAAACTGAAGGAGGGAAGATATAGATTAGACATCAGCTTTTCACTGAGAGTGGCAAGGTGCTGAACAGGCTGCCCAGAGTGGTTGTGGATGCCTCACCCATGGAGGTGTTTAAGGCCAGGTTGGATGGGGGTGTAGGCAACCTCCTCTAGTACTTGATTTAGTGGTTGGCAACTCTGCCTGCAGCAGGGGCATTGGAACTTGATCCTTGAAGTCCCTCCCAACCCAAGTCACTCTATGATTCTACTGAACAACGTACTGGATTAGACAAAAGGTATAGGAGACAGCCTACTTAAAACTTCCATTAGATCACATCTCCCCAAGAGAGGGAAGTGAGCAGCTCCCAGTGCAGCCCTTTCTCCCTAATGAAATTTTGACTTTCAGCATCGATAACTATTAGAAAACAAAAGGAGAGAACATCCAGCTGGTTTAGGACATGTAACATTTAGGAAAAAGATCCATTACTAAATAATGAGAAGAATCCTTTTTCAGACAGCCCTTGTGCCCCCTCAGCTTCTCACAGCATCACTCTGAATGAAATGCACCCCACCTTAATCCTTTAACAAGAAGACACAGTGTTTTCTTTTCTTGAAGCTGTAACCTTGTAATTAAAGTTCTGCCAGCATTCAACACTTCAGAAATCCTAAGCGTAACAATTAAAAAAAACTCAGTGTCTAGAAACTAATCAAGAAGCTAGTCATCAAAAAACACAATTAATACTTAAAAACAAACATCTGATACCTGTAGTTATACACCTGTCAAAAATATAGTGCAGTTGAACCACTAGAACCATTAAAAAAATGAAAGATATTCTCATAGGTCACAACAGAACTTTCTAACACGCTTCATGTATTAGAATTATAGGTATGTGTAACCCTTATGTACTGCAGATACAAATAAATGTATACAAGGTGGCTGCTGAAGAGACACTGAATCAGTCTGTAAGCACTGATGCAAGTGTTTGATCCTCCCTTTGGCATTTGGGCATTAGCAGTTAATTTGTTTTCTGGTAATGAGAATATTAGCAAACTGAAGAAAGACCAAGCCAGTACCTCTTTAAAAGGATGAGCTATGGTGCTTTTCTGTCCTAAAGGCAGCCTGGCCTAAGATGGCTTCAAACAGAAGCCAGTTGGCCTTAGGTGGAAACTCTGGAGAAGGAACAGGATGGTGGAATCAGAGGCAAGCACTTACCATTTATCAAGACTGCCAATTTATTGAATATAGCCTTGACTCCTTGTAAAAGAGCAAAAACAAGGAGCAGAAAGTTCATCCACAAGATGACAAGTAGGGGAAAGTACAGCAATCACGCTCTTTGGTAGTGAGACATCCTGGTGAGGATGCTTAGTGCCCAGTGGACTGGACAACAGACAGTGGAAGAGAACAGGGAAGGGGACTGGTACCCCCAGCACAGCAGGTATTTTTTCACTTCCATTTCCTTGGTTGTGTGTAAGCAAAAGACAGGAAGAATCTCTGAGGGAATGTGACAATGATTTCAGACTATCCCCCATCATGAAGAGCAGATTGCACAAGTAAGATGACCTGAACCAAATAAATTACTACTAGATGGCTCCCAGATGTGTTAGTTAATAGAGCAATAACCTACTTAAACTGTATTACTGCTGCCTTGTCTTCCTTCATCTAAAAAATGCAACACCGCAAATGAGATAAAGCATCTATAGGAAATATATCTGATCTGCCCACGTTCACCTACCAATCAGATGCACCAAGAAACTTTAAATCAGGTCTCCCCAGATTTTTTTTTTTTTTTTTTTTTTTAAGGACTTTCTGGCACATAGGTATTTTTGCTCACTTTGGAGTGAAAAAAAACAAAAAACAAAAAACAACAACAACAACAAAAAAACCCTCCCCTCACTCCCACTTCCTTGTTATTATCTCAAGGAAAAAATAAATACATATTTGCCCCCCTACTCCCATCATTTTCTTCAGTGTTGCTACAAGCAAGATTGGTCTTGTACACACTTCAAAAAAATGACCAGTTCCACCAATAATTTGTTTAGGACGACATAACATGAATCATCTGAATCATCCAGCTAATGGATTAATCTTCTCAAATTCATCAAATAAAATAATCTGCCAAAACCACCCTCTATCATTTATACAACAGGATTATTCAGCTGTTTGTTTATTAAACAATGTAAGGATTGCAGACGCTCCTGCCATAGGATCCAGTCCAAATTTTACCCACTTCAATAGCCCTGGATCAAGCCTATGGCAAATATCCAGTATCAGTGCAATCCTACAAACAGATGTCCACACAGATTCAACTCTACAAACATTTAAAGATGCTTTACTACTATTATTTTGCCTACCTATGCATTTGAATATTTCAATTCCCAGCCACTACGGTAGGCTTAGGGGAAACGGGATTAGCTTCAGATCACGTTGCAGATGACATCAGTCAGTTCCTACAGGCTGACCAGGCTGGGCTTCTCACCAGCACCACTAGAGCAGGCAGCAGAGTTAATGAGGCAGCAGCAGCAACAGGCATAAGAGCAGAAAGCAGAGATGTGAGAAATGAGGTGATGGTGAAAGCTACAAGACTCCAATCCAAAGCAGTCGGGAAGTTTCCCATTGTCCACTGCTCTGTGAACCCTCCACAGGAAGCTTCTCTGCTGCATCAAATACAAACCACCTGCCTCCTCCACTTGCCAGGGCCTTTCCCTCAAACCTTACATCATTCATCCCCTCCTCTGCCACTCCAGTGAGTTTTGTACCTCCTAAGAATTTTTAGCCAATGACAGCCATTCCCACATTTCCAACCTGGTACATTTGTGCTCTTTCAAACTGCTCCTTTAATTAGGATCCCAGCCATGAGATAAGCCTTCAAGAGACTGTCATTTTTGTTCTTCAGATTATCACATAAAATTATTTTTATGATTACCTCTACACAAAAAGGGCACATACTCATGCAAACCTTTACAATAGTTTGGCAGCACACCCAATACTGGAATGTGACATTACTATTTCCCAGTACTCTCTCATTTATTTTGTGGTTTGGAGCTTCTTGGTTAGTCTTTGCCAGTGCTCTGCTGTAGGCTTCATCTTTTGCGGTAGGTATCGTGGAAATTTCAAACAATTGATTCTGGTTCATACCCAAGGCTCTGAGGTAATATTAGAATTAAAATTAATGAGAAAGGGATGCAGTTCTGGCTATGGATTGATTCTGTGGTCTTAGCTTCACAAAGCAGGACCCCAAGAGTAAAAAACTGTAAATAATACTCCGTGTTTCAAATGAGTATCCTGCTCATACTAATCTATTACTGTTCTTATTACTCTGTTCAATGGTAATTTCTTGGGGAAAGAACCATCAGTGCACCTCCATCTACAGCTTTAAAGATGACACACTTTCAGAAAAGCAAAGGAATTCAGTCTCTTCCTTAGACTTTGTTTTTAGCTACATAATTTAGCCTTAAAAGCAGCTTAGATTCTATTGTTTTTCCATGCTCTGATTGCTTCCTATACCTAAAGAATGAAGTCATTTGACATTTTGAATGCATTTTGTAAAGGTAAGAGGGCCCTGAACATCAGGTCTAACAAAAAGAAGCTAACCTAAATCCATGACATTCTTTAGCTCCTCTAAGGTGAGAGAAGCTGCAGAGCATGCAGAACTTTTTATGACAGTAGATATCCCTTGTTATCAAAGTCCGATAAAGCTCAAACACCCCGCATCTTAAAATAAAAATTAAAAAAAAAAACAACCCTCCCTCCCACCTACATATACATACACAGAAAATAAAAGACTCTGGGGAGTCATTAGTTGGACATTGAACATACACTTTAGAATAACATACAGTACTGGTATACTCTCATACCAGTTCTGGGTTATATTCAGGATAGAACTAAATATTTTACTGAAGCAAAACAGCTCTTTTACACAGTCTTCCCTCCTTTGGGACTGCTCTTCATACAGTTCCATAGATTTAGCACTGGGACGAGAGGCAGTGCCCGCTGATTTGTTTTCCTTAGGAGCTAGGTGCTTCTCTTTGTTCAACCTCCCACACGGGAAGGTAAAAGTAGAGTAACTGTCCCACAGGCACAGACGTCAAACTCCAAATCAAGACTTCGCATATTTACCCTACAATGCTATCACCAACTCAAAACCCACCAAAACACATTAAGAAATAAAGACCAGTATTGAAATTCCTAACACTCCCATGAAATTAATTTCTATAGTAAGGGCACAGCCTCATCACGAAGAAAGTTAACACTTTGAATAGTTTGAGCACAAATTTCACTTGACAAGAGGAAAAAAAAAAAAAATTAAGCAATTTTCCAGCTATTTAAACACAAAGCACAGCTTCAAGCTAATTAGTGCTTTACCAGACTAGCCAAACTCTAATAAATTTGTACGGTAGAGTGGAAATAGCTTTCATAAAAACCACCACCAAGTTAGTATGTGAACCTCTTACTGTAAAGTATAACTTTACAAGGGAATCAGAACAAAATAAACCATCTTATAGTTCTATACAAATAGAGAGGAAGCTCTGCTTCAGACGGAATACAGATATAGCTCATTACTCACACACAAAAATTAACTTCTGTAAATTCCAGTGTCAATAGCACAATAAGTCTGTCCAACATGAACTATACACAGGAAGAAAGGATGCATTCATTGTAAAAGTAAGGAATTAAGTCCCACAGAACAAAGAAATACCAAAGCCCTTCTTTAAAATGAAACCTAGCTGGTACTGTTATTCACTTTGACTGATTTATAAGTAATACAATTATTCTCCAGGATGTCAAAATAAACCAATTTTACAGGCTAATAAAAATTACAGAATAGCCTGGGTTGGAAGGGACTTTAATGATTACCTAGTTCCAGTCCCCCTGCCATACACACAGGGTAGCCAACCACTAGATCAGGCTGCCCATGGCCCCACCCAACTGGGCCTTGAACACCTGCAGAGACAGGACACCCACAGCTTCTCTGGGCAGCCTGCAGCCTACTCACCACCCTCTTCAGTGAAAAATTTCCCCCTAACATATAATCTACATCTCTTCTGTTTTAGTTTAAAAACATTTCTCCTTGTCCTATCACAATTAGATCTCATAAAGACAGTCTCCTTCCTGTTTTTTAAGCTCCCTTCACACACTGGAAGGCCACAATGAGGTCTCCCCAGAGTCCTCTCCTTTCCAGACTGAACAGCCCCAGTTCATTCAGCCCGCCTTCATAGGAGAGGTACTCCAGTCCTCTGATCATCTTTGTGGCCCTCCAGTGGACCCCCTCCAAAAGGCCCACATCCTTCTTGTGCTGGGATTGTCCAGCTCTGGATGCACAGTACTCCAGTTGGGGCCTCAAAAAGGAAGAGTAGACAGGAACAATCATCTCCCTCACTCTGCTGACCATCCCTTTTCTGATGCAGCCCAGGATACTCTTGGCTTTCCAGGCTGTAAGCGTGAACTGCTGGGCCATATTTAGTTTTTCATCTATTGGAACCAAGTACTTCTTGGCAGGGCTGCTCTCAATGGCTTGTTGAATTTATTTCTCAACTCAGTTCTTTCTTTTGAAACAGCTGATTATCACTGGCACCAGAGGCTGTGCAAATCCACAGTAACATCGATGATACTTGCTTCTTGATGAGCAAATGAATCAAATGAGCACAATACACAAACACTATTTTTAAACAGATGTTGATTAATACTGGTCTTTCCTTTCAACAATTGATTTTCTCCACCAATTAAATACCACCCTGACAAATACATTTCTATCCCTGGCCTGGAATTCATAACAAGAACCTTAATATCAGTTTCCTTTCCATCATGCTAAAACTGCAGTCCTAAACAAAACAAAACAAAACAAAACAACAACAAAAAAAAAAACAACAAACAACCCTTACTCACATAGTCAATCTTACATTCCAGTTTTCCCTTATGTTATCTTCATGCTGTTCTCTGCTTTGCTTTTCAGGAAGGGAGGACTATCAAGTATACTCTCTTCTCAAAACATCTGCTTAAGAAGCTTTTCTCTGCTATGTTATCGAAAGGAGGCAACTATTCAGGAGATCTGCTCCTTTGATGGGAACCTTATTTAGCACTGCCCTTTTCTGATTCCCCTCACAAATTAGCTTTCTTCTGATCCTTTCATTACATCCTCACACTGCAAGTTCTCTCATTCTATGCTAAAAATGAAAATAGTGATGAAATTATGAACTCCGTTACAATTCTAAATTGGCTCCCCAGCAGCTATACATTCATGCACTAACTTACAAGTTTGCCCAAGGCATCCTGAGGCCAAGGAAGCACGGAAGCAACATGAAAACCAGAGTTGTTTGGCCTTTATTTTCTTTGAACACAGTCAAGGATCTGCATTTTTGACTTTACAGATTAACCACTAGCTCAATTATGCCTACATGCTTTCAGGCCTTCTACATCTTCGTGTTTTATACTAAGAGCTACTGCCTACAAACATGAAAAGAAATCCACTGCGAGCCAGAAGCACTCTTTTTCCTGGTCCATTGGCATCCAAACAAACAAAAACAAAACAAAACAAAACAAAAAAAAAAAAAAAACAGCTTTTTTTCTCCTGTCCTGGTTAACTCTATTCAAATCATCCACTCCTGTAAAACTACAGCTACAACTTCGGTCTCTGAAAGGTTGTCTACATTTATTCCACTCCATGAGTGGAGGGTACTTTATTTAATGCAAGTTCATTTGTAGAGAAATGTTGGAGAGTTGACTTTACTGCAGAGGTGAAAATATCCCCCGACAAAACTTACAGAAGTGGGCACCATGGACCTTGTCATGTACAACTGACTAAATTCTCATAGCTATTTTTCAGTGTCTAAATTCAGAAGAGGGTGCAGATGTGGCCTTCAAGATCTATGGCTATGAACACAAAGCTAAAAAACAAAACAAAACAAAAAGAAGGAAAAGCTTAAACACTTCCAACAAGAGGAAAATAAGTAGCAAGTTAAACAAGCACTGACTCAAACAAAACTTTACAATTCCAGTTCTTATTGCTCACCTTCTACTAGCTGGTCCAAGGAGGAAATCTTTTTGGAGCCATCGATTGTGTAGATTGTTCTCACTCCCTGGGGCAGGTTCACATTGTCAGACAGAGTTCGGGTCAGATCAGCCAGCAGAGCTTCGAAAGATCTAAACCGGTCAGGGGAGATGGCATAAACAATCCCTTTGAAATACCGGTCTCCATTACGATAGAAACGAACTTTCTTGGCTTTCTTCTCAGAACTCAAGGTCTGTAGAGTACGGGTTCGGTAGAAGCTGCAGTGGGCACTGTGGGTAGGGCTGGGCAAACCATTTACCCGGGACCCCCGGCCATACCGCTGCGCTTTATCACGCTCATCAAAATGCTCCAGCTCCATATCTCTCCCAAACGACATCTTGAAGTTCAACCTAAGGGACGTACAAGACAAGAGGTTGAACAACTTATGCATTTTAGGGGAGCTCACCTTCATACATCACGTTATATACAAGACAGATACAGACAACTACTTTCCAGACTGAGAAAAATGCTTAAATGAAGCCATGCTACATTCACATGATCATTTTACAGCCCTCCTGTCATGCCATAAAAACTGGTTTGTAAGTTAGGTTTTTATATGCCACAGAAACACCTCTCAGGAAACCAACTGCTAGAAATACACAAACATGAAAGTTCATTCAGTAAGAGCTCTGAAAATGAGGTGACAAAGGGGAGCCAAAGGGAAAACAACAAATGGGTCAGCTTTCTACCTATTCCTCATCTTAGATTCAGGTGATATTCGAGTCCACTCTACCTTCCAGACCATTTGACCCTGCTATATTGTTTGTCCCATCCATGATCTCAGAAGGTGTCACTTCAAAATACATTAATTGCTTACTGCTTGGCAACAAGAAGGAGCTCCTCAGAGGAGCAGATGTTGCAGGCTGGTGATCAGAATCAGAACTATCAACGCTGGCAATGTGACTTGGTGGGTCAAGCCCACTGTTAAAATGGTTTTGCTTATTCCAACCACTTATTTCAGTTGTCTTTGTGCAAACACTTTGCATACTCTGAACCCAGAGAACTGCTTAAGCGTGATGAAATAAAGAAAAATAAATAAAAGTAGAAGCTAAAGAAGTCACAAAGCTAGAATTTCTCAAAGAGCAAGCTACTTCTGTGCTTAACAATACTTCCTGAAAATCTTGTAGAAGTCCTAGCACTAGCGCTCAAGTTTCTTGCTGGCGACAGCTTCTTTTGCCAAGAAGTCTATTACTGGAGTGATAAATTCAGCATGGATGGGCAAACCAGCAATTAGCACAACCCATGCTTGACAGCAGCAAAGAGCTCTGTTCTGGCCAAAATGGCCCCAATTGTTCAGTGCAAGTTCACATAAATGGAAGTTCACTTTTTCAGAAAGGAAATCAGGGAGGTGTTTACTCACTTTCCTTTTCACGAGCAACACAAGACTAAATACTACAGATTGCACGTTAAAATATATTTATGAAGATTAAGTATGACAAAAATTAACCAAAAGATCACTAGGTTTGAAACACATTTCTCCTAATTTAATAGTCACCTAAATTTGCAGTTCTCTGCAGAACAGCAAAGCACAATAAGTTTATTTATAGTACAGATGCACAGACCTAATTTAGAAGTGGTCTCTCTCATTGATTTCCAATAAAATGGAAAAAAAAAAAAAAAAGCAGCAGGCACTAGCTTTGTTTAAACCACTCATAATGGTATATCCTTTTAAAAACGTAACATCCAGACCTGCTGCAAAGCAGTAGGAGCAAACAGAGGGAACAAACACAGGCAGACTTATAGATGTTCTTAAGCTTACACAAGCTTGCACTAAAACAGTGATTACAGAGCTGGACTTTGATGCTGCAGAACTGCAGGGGATGTGCTCCACCACTTCTGTGAGCTGCTCACGTGCTTGACCAGAGCCAGCACCTAAAGCCAACCACTGCAAGTACAGGGTCTTGGAAATTCCTTACCCTGGCTGGAGACAGCTTACTACCAACTCTGCTATGTACACACTGCATCATGTGCTCATGTATAAATGCAAGATTTCTATTTGCAACACTTTCAAAGCTACCAATACTGCATATGTGTATATACACACATACACACACAACATGTATGGATGCACACGTCTAAAGTGCGTATGCATACATACACACAAGAAAAATTATTCTATGCGGTGTATGTGCACATATATACACACATGTACATTTGCATAAAACCATACATATATAAATACAAATATCTATAAACAGAAAAATAATCTACCTTTCCCCTCATCGGTATGTATGTACCACTTGAGCTCACAGAGCAAGAAATCCACCATGGCATTTCCCTGACACTTTCCTATCGGTTAAGCACTAAACATGATTTAATGGCCACAGCTTAGGATCAAGGCTATATACCACAACGTTCCCATGTATAAAAAAAAAAAAAAAGAGTTGTTTAACTGCATTTTTTAATGTCAGTATGGTCAGACTGGGTAAATCTCAGAACTCACAATTCAAAACCAGGATCTGGGAAGCAATGCCAGGGATGGGAGAAATGGGTTCTGCCCAGGGCTGCTGTTTCATTTGCTCAATTCATCTCGCACACACAGAAAGGAAAAATGAGTTACGCGAAGATATAGGTTTTTAAAAGACTCTCAGCTCTAATAATTATGGAGTATGGGGGAGAGAAGCGTGAGCCGCTGCCCTTCCTGCCGCACGCTTTACGCTTCCATCAATAATGGCCGTAACTCCCAATTACGTCCTTTACAATCGAGCTCCTGGAACGACGCGGTGCTGCTAATTACAGCAAAGCGTGTGCAAGCCGCAAGGTCGGAGCAGACAAAGAAATTCTAAATAATCCGATCCCGTGTCTCAGCGTGTGCACACACACACACACACACGTACCCGCACGCGATGTATAGGCACAGAGGGACACACCCCAGCACACCGCCGTGCCCAGCACTCAGCGCTCAGCCCGACGAGCACCGAGCGCAGGTGTGGGTGCTCCCATCCGTGCACACACACACACACACACACCGCGAACCGCGCATCGCACTCCGGGACCATCACCCAACGAAGACGAGGAGCAAAACGACCGCTCCATCGTTGCGAAAAGAAATACACCCATACACACACGCGGAGCGGCGGAACACGTACACGTAGCCCGCGGCGCTGGGGCGAAACGCAAACCTCGTGAGAGGCACGGAGCACCCCAGCCCCTCCGCAGCACCTGCCGCGCTCCGAGGCCGCAGAGGGAAGAGCCGCCGCAACCCAACGCCGCAGCGAGCGGAGGCCGCCGCCCCACACAATGGGCACAGGTGCACCGCGCCGCGCCGAACGCCCCGACCGACGGCCGCGCCCCGCCGGCCGCCCCGCCGCAGCTCCCGGCCCTTACCTGCTGTCCGCAGCCCGGAGAGCGCTTCTCGCCGGCGGGGCGAGCCGGGAAGGCGACGGCGGCGACGGGGCGAGCTGGGAAGCGGCTGAGGAACGGCAGCTCGCTCCCCCCCCCCCCCCGGCGACCACCCGGCTGCGATCGCAGGAGCTGCCGCAGAAAGCGGCTCGGATGCCTTTGTTACGCCTCCCCCGGCTGGAGAGCGCTGCTGGGGAGCCCGGGCTGCAGCTGCTTCGCCTTTCTGCTGCCGCTGCCGATTGCAGTGATTTGCATTAGCCCGGCCCTCATTGAAATGCGGCTCTTCACACCAGCCTCTCCCGGCTCTCTCTCCAGAGGGCGGCACCGCCGTCCTCTCCCCCCTCTCCCTCGCTCCCTCCCTTCCCCGGGCGCTGCGGGGCTGGGCTGGCCGAGCCGGGCCAAGCCTTGCTGGGGAGATGGCTTGCGCACCCGCCCCGAAGTGATGTGCCCTCAGGGGGACCTCAGCACCCGGGGAACTCCAGGGATGAAAGCCTCTGAGGCCCTGGACCTCCGAATCCTTCTGGAAGCATTTTTTTACCAGATATGTCACTGGGCGTCTGCAGATGGTGTTTGCCTGAGGACCCACACAGTCACTGGGGCCCCGTGACAGGACCTGTTAGCTGCAGGTGGGGTCAGCGTGGAATCTGGCCACTAACATGGAAGCCAGGCTGCATCACACCCATCGTGTTGTTGCTCTCTGACCGCACAGCTGGTGGACCTCCGCAGATCCTACAGTTCTTATGCTTCAGTTTGCCAGAGGGTGTATTTGCCCAAAGGTGCCTCAGACTTCATCTGACTGACTCTCCTCTTACACCCGATCCACTCAGGTGTTGGACCACATGTTGCAAAATCAATTTGCACAAAAATTCAGTTATATCTGTTGCTTTCCCCTCCAAAATTTGAGTATTCTTGATGTTCCTATAGACTCATAGGCTATCCAGAGCTGGAAGGGACCCTCAAGGATTCAGCACCTGAATCCACACAGGTCTACCTCAAAATTAAGCTGTATTTCTAGCAGCACTGTCCAAATGCTCCTTGAGCTCCATCAGCTTGGGGCCCATTTTGTGCCCACCACCCTCTGGTGAGGAGCTTCTTCCTAACATCCAGCATGACCCTCGCAGATTAAAACATTCTCAAGGTGAAGGGCCTGTTTTGCTTTCCTCTGTGCAACAAAGAATTTAACTCTATTCTGCTTGCCAGGTAAACAGCACTTAGTCCAGGGGGACATGGAAGGAAACAAAACACTGTCTGTCCCTTCTGTTCAAGCTGCTCCACTTTGCACTCTGAAAGAATTAAAAATGCATTAGACCAGAGAGTGGGAATTAGTCTGCAACCTAGTGGTTATGACACATGGTCGGGAAGGACAAAAGATGGCTTTGTGTGCCTGCACTGGAGACCTTTCCTGTGCCTTATATCAATAAATCCAGAAAAAAATAGTGTCCGGGAACTTCAGCCCAGGGTGCCCTGCTCCCAGTAAGGGTCTTCAATCACAAAGAAGTTCCTGATTCACCTTTCTCTTTGAGTCAGCACTGCCTTCAGTCTATAAAAACTGTAAAGGCTCAAAAGAAGCGGGGAATGGAGCACTCTTCTTTCATGTTCCCTTAGAACAGTTCATAGGCTCTTGGGGACAGGAGATTTTTTGATGGAGAACAATTCATTGGTGCTCTGTCTTCAGCATCCTGGAGGAGTTCTTTAATAACAAAACAAACAAACAAAAATGCAGAGAGCAGAAGTAGCAGTATTCTGGCTACAGTTCCAGTTCTCTTCATTTTTGAAACATGAAACTCTCCCAAACCCAGCACCTAAAACCCTCAGGAACACCTTTACTTGAAGGAGTATGAGCAACAAAATTCCTGAACACCAACACAATGCAGAACTAATTGTACAGCTCCATCCTCAGCACTTTCCCTGCCACCTTGCTTTGTTTTCACGGATCCTGGCATTTAATCCTGCCCATATGACTCCTGGGCCACTACGATGCTTAACTAAGGACTGTCATTTTTCAGATGCAATTTCCCAAAAATTGAGCACCTCCACACTGAGTATTCCACCAGCTGTATTGCTTTTTTTGTCTGTTGCTCTCAAACTCTCTTGATCTGTGTTTCGATGTAACAGGTTCAGCAATGCTGGTAAATGTTAGTGTATTTGATTGGAAGATCATTTCTGAAGTATTCTGGTAATGTCACATTAAAATCATATCCTTTAAACCACTGCTTTTGTAGGTCAACAATCGAATAAAATATTCATGGTGGTCTTAAATGATAAGAAAAAAAAAAAGACCCAGGAGATTGCAAAGATTACCGATGGAAAAGATTACCATGGTCCTGACAAAGGGCTGTTCTTTAACATTGTTCAGTGCTGCTTTGTTGGATGCTGTCACAGGTAACGGGGCTTCTGCTTCCCAGAGGAGACATTTCTTCTAAGTGGAATTCCTCCAATTACAAGATTATGGTTTTTTTCTGATAATCAGGTTAATGGAAAATTTCTTATGTTTCAGTTCATTACTTCTGGCTGTTGTGCCCCGTGTTCACGTACATAATTTATTTATCCCATTGGTGTTTACTTCTCCCTGACATGTATTATTTACACCTAATCTAAGTGTGCAAAATACTTCGCAGATGTTCAAGAAAGATCCTCACTCTGATTACACTGCACCTTAAAATAAATTTTAAAACATTACACAAAGGTTAAAAGAACACAGTATAAATAAATACCAACGTATAAATCTAATCGGCAAGTATATTTAAAATGTGTTACATCTCATCCATGTACACTTTCACGTTTCACATGAAGATACAATACAATACCTCATGATCTGCTTCCTTTGTTGCATGTTCTTACTGTGTTTTGTATTTTAAAGAACTTGGAGAGATGCTTCTCCTTCGCATTTTCATTTTTGTCCAAACAGAAGCAAAGCTGGTGCAAATTGTTTCAACAGTTACATTGTCGTCCTGTTACGTATGTGCGCTGTTTTTCTAACGTGAAATTGTCTTCTTAACTTTCCTCTGGATAGAGTTAGTAACTTGGACTTGACAAACTCTGCCATCCTTAGATTTTTCAGGTCCACTGGTATTCTTGCAGTACTTTACTGAGCATTTCTAATTTTTAAGCACTGCTTTGAAGGAACTGGATACAGTGGAATTGGATTCAGTTACGTCACCACCCAATGTGTCTATCTCTTTAGGCCTTGCCAACTGCCTTGGAACATTGTTCAGGGAACTTCTCTTTATCTGGCTAACCACTGTGACCCCTAAATCCCAGTCAGAGCCACCGCTTTCCAGGACACGGTCTCCAGTCTTCTAAACGTGACCTACATTCTTTGTTCCTTCTGAATGACCTTTCATTCAGCTGTCTCAAAAAGCATGTTCAAATAATCCTGGCTTACTAAAGGATGTCAAATTCCCTATAGAAAAAGTGTTTTTCTTTGCATTATTTAGTGCTCTATGCATTTTAAGTCATCTGCAGTTTTACCAGTCATGCTGTTAAATATTCCTTCAGATCACTCATAAATTTATGTAGTAGTAGAGGACAGCATTTTCCAATATATGGGGCTTGATTCCCCGAGGCAGGAGTGCCAAGGGTGTGTTTGGAAGCCATTCTACTTCATGTCAGAGAGGCACCTGGCACTCGGGATGCCAACGCAGGCTGAGAGCTGGTGCTGGCATGGTCAAGAGTGTTCTGTCAGCAACCAGCCTGTGCCAGCTCCCAGCAAGGACCCCAGCAGCTGGAGCAGCACCAGAGAGCTTTCAAAGGGTTCTGGGGTGGGCAGCACGATCCTTGCCACTTCAGAGATGTTTTGGGAAAAAAATTATAGCTATGAGAAAGATCAGAGCTTTATGAACTGCTCGTGATTTACCCAAGGGAGAAGTATTTGCTGCCTATAGTCACTTTTGGAGACCTATCATTCAGCTGGTTTTTAATTAATTATTATCTATTACACTGATTTTGTGTAACACTAATCACTCAATTAGACTGATGAGCTGCTGAGTGTCTGTTGCTTTACAGAAGTGTATGTCAGTGCAGTTACCTCTATCAATCATATCAATCATAGACTCACCCAGAAGGCTAACAAATTTGATATGCTCATTGGAACTAATTACACAATCATTATTTGTATTGATTAGGTCATATATCAGGCCTTCAGTTATTTTACCTGCTACTGATTCCCGGATAGATAGAATTTTAATCTAAGGATTATTTTGTGTCATTTAAATGCTAACACAACCTTAGCTCTGAGTGTGTTTTTAATACCTCCTCAGTATTCTTTATTTTCTTAAACAGCAACGTTAATTGTTCAGGCACTCCAGTAAATTATTTTTAGACTTAAACTAAAAATGAATTAAAAGTTATTTATGTATTATAAAGCAGTTACATATTATAAACCATGCCACATTCATAAGAAGAATGTGACTACATTGTGCAGGAATGTATTCCATTGAATGCTTCTATCTGTTCTGCACTGGTTTTGACAAATTCAACTGTTTGGCTCAAATACAAACCTCTGATGTTGCTAGTATTTAGTTCATTCACAATTGTGTTTTCTTTAATTCCTCTGCCATTAGTATCTGACTGTAACATTTCTCATTGCTGATTTCTTGTCTTTGTTTTTCGAATGAGTAAGGAAAAAGTTTATCCCTTATTTTCTGTTCTTCTACATTTCCTCTCCAGTGAGGATACTTAGAACAAAAGATGATATCCTCTCTCACAGAACAATTCAATTTTTGTTTCTGGTAAAATCATTCACAGTTAAGGGCCTTTCATCTTGTTCTGCCTGTAACTAATTTTATCAAGAAATTCATCCTTTTAAAAACAGATTATACACCAGTTCTAAACTCGGTTAGCATACAACAGATGTAATTACATGCTGGTAATTATGTGAGACATCCTTGAAGTTATTTATACCTGTATGTCCACTGGAAAGAGGTCCCACTCTAAAGTGAATCTATCTTGGATGTAACATTATTTTATTTGACCTTGGAAAATTTTTGTTTCGTTTTTTTGCTACTGCAAGGATATTTTAACTAACTTAAAAAAAGACCTCCAGTATGTTTTGTCAGAATTGTGCCTCCTATTTTTTTTTCTTTCAGACATTATTCAGATATTTCAGATGTTATGAAGTGCATTTAAAGAGCTGCCTGTCTGATTTAATTTGCTTGCCTGCATTGGTTTACAACTTGAACCCCAAACCTTGTCATCTGGGATTACCCAGTAGAAATAGACTGCGCAGTGGCAGACCATATCCTACCTGTGAAACAACTCCATACATCACAACCTGCTGCATCGTCATGTAGTATAGCAAGATAATTATCTAAGTAAACTACCACTATAATTGTTCTCCTATCTATGTTGCCAAGAAGCTGAATTAGAGTAATTCTGAAGTGCGGGATTTGAATTTTTGCTGGCCTTTAGTTCAATCTAATTAAAGCAAATTGATATTTGCTGACTGCTCACATTTGGCAGAAGCACTTTTAATAA
Organism: Callipepla californica brunnescens; assembly: GCA_023055505.1. Taxonomy (NCBI): domain Eukaryota; kingdom Metazoa; phylum Chordata; class Aves; order Galliformes; family Odontophoridae; genus Callipepla; species Callipepla californica. Next base: position 101,764,004 of record JALIRH010000001.1, on the reverse strand, counting down.
TTTAGAATGTACATTCACAATAAACCCTGGTCTCAGTAGTATTCACATGCTCTGAGAATATGGGGACTTTTTCATTATGAGTGAAACCTGGAATTTTTCATGAGTATAAATGAACAAACTGTACACAAATCTTTTGGAACAAGCTAAGAACAACATATGTGGTAGCTTAACCTTTGGAAAATAAATTAGACAGGTTAGGATTAGGAGGCACTTTTTACAAGTCCTGATTTTATAAAAGAAAATGCTTTCTATCTGGGTGAGGTTTTGGATGCCATGCTCTTCCCTGTTTTTCACTCACAGATTAATCACGTGTTGCTTCAACTGAACTGCCACTTCTTCCCTCATGCAGCCACGGAGGGATCATGGTCACCTGTTTATATGGTCTGAAGAAGGACCTTTACTGGTGGTCCTTCCACTCATGCACCGTATGGCTAAGCCCAACACCTGGTAGAGGTGATTCCAGGATGTTTGATGAAAGATTCATCTTTGAGATAAAATAATCAACTAATAAACAGAGAAGGTAAGTAATCATTAATTGGCAACCTCCTCCCCTTCCTCCTAAGAAAGAACTTAAATGCCTACAACTGCGTTCAGGCTTTAGATTCTTAAGTACAAAAGTGAAATCTGCCCAGCAAACTTTGGGGATTGATGGCTCAATTATCTGAGTAGAAATAGAGCCATCCCTGTCTACACTGTGACAGTGATTTTGTGGGGAAACTAATGATGCCTAGAAGAGAACAAGGTAGATAGCAGTTTTGCGTCACCAAGTAACTGTTTTTCTGCTTGTCCATATGGTTATGTTTTCAAAGGGTAGGTGCAGTCAAATGAAATATATTCCTATATAGCTTGAAACGTGAATTTTTATAACAAGAACCTGCTACTGTCAATATCCAGAAAGAACTCAAACGCAAATCTTAAGATTACATTCAAACCATTGTTGATAGGAAGGAAAGTCGTATTAAGGAAGTTAATCCACACGCTCTCAGATTTAACAAAGCAAAACTTAATTTGCCATGAAAGTGGAATTCAGAGCCTTGTGTTTCAAAGAACTAATTAATTTTGGTTTAGCATAGGAAAGTTTAGTGTAACAAATCCCTTGAAAATTTATGAACGGCTGTTTGACATGGTTTTGCATAGACCTTACAGAACTCTCTCTCTTTATATCATTAAAAAAAAAAAGTAACCTTAAGCATGGATGGTTAAAGTCTGTGAAGCTTTAGTAAAGCTTATCCATGTGGAGAAACAGCATTGTTTAAACTTAACAATTAATTGGTGATATGGCACTCGGCAGTGACATTAAAATCTCCCTCCTCATTCTTCCCTTTAGGTTGATAAAAGCATAGAGGAGACTGACACCAAACTGTATTCATGTTTTGTTTCCACTGTTTGATTTTATCAGTTATTACATCTAGAATAACCTGAGCATCAGAAAACCCAATCGTCAAATGGCACTTGTGCCTGCGCTTCTTTATTCTCTGGAATGCCACTGTGGAAGGAATCAGAGGTTAAATAAATGCAGAGGTAGTGTGGGCTCAGAAGATCTTGTGGAAACCAGCTTCAACCATTTTTCAATCCTGTTATAGTTGCACAGATATCAGAGAAGAGCAAGATCTTCTCATTTCTCTCATACGTCAGTTTCTTCTCAAGTCTAGTCCTTGAACAGAAATCCTTTTTCAGAGATCTTTCACACTGATGCCAGGATTTCCACAGTAAATCAAGGTTCCCCTGTAAAGTAAAGTGACAAACTGGAACACTCATTTCTCACTCCTTAACACTGCTGTGTAGTGTGATGTCAGCACCTCGTTCAGTGGTAAGTTATTTTGGGGTTTGAAGGGTGACCAATATGGTTACTGAGAAAGATTCAGCAAAGGTCTTTATTATTATTATTTTGGTCACTTCAGGTCTGCCTTTATTTACCCTCATTGGAGCCTTGCATTTCTCCTATCCTTCGATCAGCCTGAGAATTGAGCTACTTCACTTATCATCCGTGATTTACCCAAAAGGCTGGTTGAATTGGTGTTCCTCTGGGATTCTGTATCCAGCAGACCTGTCAAACATCACATACTGAAAGAAATCCTGTCTCTCCTCTTTAGCTCTGCTGCATTCATGCAGCACATTGCTTTCCTCATGTTCCTGAGACAGCATCCTACCTCTGCAATCCCTCCCTTCCTCCTCCTCTCAAGCACATGCCATAAGGTGCCAGACACATCCCACACCATAGACCAGTCTGCAGTGATCTCATGCACAGAAAAAGATAATTAAGGAAACTATAAGGATGTGAACGCTTTTTAAAAGCAAAGTATGGCTTACTTTGCAGAAGGAACAAAGCTTTTAGAGAAAATTACTTTAAAATGATCTAAAATGTGTTTGTACTACCTAAAAAGCCCTACAATTTTGTCATGGTCATCCATGAAGCAGCAGTTTTACTGAAATATCCCTAGAGTGCTCACCATGCCTCTGTTTTGTTCTTGCAAACACTCCTCTGCCTCATAAGGTCCTTTTCTGCCTTCAGTCTGCCTTTCAGCCTGTGTTCTCACAGACCCTTTTGGTTTTGCCTGCTCAGCAGGAGCCTTCAGAGCCTATGGCCATGGTTGTTGACCCTTAGCAGCATATATGTTTGTTAGAGTAGCTAAACTGAGCAAATTTCTTCTTTGCTGCCTGTTTCCTCTGGCAGAGTACTGCCAGATCAGTCCTAATATAGCAGGCATCCCATACGCATAATCTCTCTCAGAACAGCACTAAATTTAACACGGTCATTAAAAAAATGCTGTTAAGCATTCATCTCATAGACCTGTTACTATTCTGCTGCCTGCAAAATAAAAGACTAGCATGCCATCTTCATTGTGCCAAATATTTATGAGTTGCAATCAGAGACTCTTAAGATAAATTTACCTCAGCAACTGGGGGGAGTGCATGAAAAGGGGAAGGAATTAAAATGAAGTTGCTAATAAAGCTGAGAATTTCTGTGCTACAAGCGTTGCCATGTCAACCCAAGTTATGCAGCATCACATTTCAGTTCTATTCAAGCCCTCTTTCAAAGGCTTAGCAACTAACCAGGATGTTATAGATGGGTTTCTAGCTGATTATGGCATCTTCGCTTGACAAATCTTGCTAACCATATTCTTTCTTTTCTGGGTAATATAAAATGAAACTGAGTGACAAAATACATCCACACAGATGGTTTATTATATAAGGGAATTGTTTGTCCCACTTTAAAAGAACTGCTCTGCAGAAAACATGAGGCTCAATCACTTAAAGATGGAAAGTAATTTAATATGAATTATTGTTTCTTAAACAAAGCAGTGAGAAGCACGCAACCTCAGTATCCTGTGCCATGTATTAGTTTCAGATGCTTTAATTATGATCCTTTTATGCTAGTATGTAAATATTTCCTCTTCTCAAGCATCCCTCTTGAAGTGAGCGTTCCACTGCTGTCCAGCAGAAGTCTAAAGCTTTTTATTGAAAGCTGAAGCAATGGCAAGTTTGTTAGATCTCTCTCCCAAAAACAAGTTCTATCCTTATGTACTTATATACTATGGACTTTTGAATGACTAGTTTACCATTTAAAATAACTTACATATGTTATAAAGAGTATTATTCCCAGTTTCAGCATCACGCTTTTGATGATTATATAAGGTGGTACTCAGCAGAATCTGGTTGACAGCAGCTATTGAGGAATTATATTTTTACCACTTCTCATATTAGTTGAGATGATGGTATTCCCATTTAAATATGCTTTCAGGGAAGAAAAACAAAAAACAGGGCTGGAAAAAAAAAATGGTCTCAGAAGCAAAATATAAGTATCAGCAGTAGTTACTTGAATTTGCATTCTTACTAAAGAACTTAGATGAGGGCTTTTTTTTAATTATTTTTGAGTAAAACTGTCCTAGATCTGTAAAGAGAAAAGTGATAAATTATCCGCACTATACCATGATAATTACTTAGCTAGTTGAAAGTCACCAATAATTTAAAAGGGATTAAAAGCAATTTATCACGAGGTGCAGAAAGTTCCCATGTAGTAAAGAGAGATGCAGAAAACACTGTTTTCGGAGAAGCAGAACACACAGAGATAGAACCTGTTGTCTGCACTGACTCTTTGAAGACCAATAGTGAATGAGCTAGTCAACTTCATCCTCAGCCTGGATGAAAATACCCTGGCTCCTCTAATTCCTCTCTGCTGCTGAATTGATTGAATTCTGCAATGTCAATACTTGAGCTCAGTATCTGAGCTCTCATTTCTTTTGTCCAGTCTGAGCTGCCAAAAGGTGCGGATGATAAGGAGGTTACTGATAGACACGGCTTGCTCTCCTTGTTTCTTGTGCAGCCTAGCTTATTCCCCAGACATATGTAGTCTTAACAGGAAAGCTTGTCTTCTAGGTTACATTGTATTACAGAATGAAAGCAGGTAAATTAGAAAGAAAGCAAAAACCATAGTAATAGCCAGAATAAGAACTACTTTTCAGCTGTACGAAGAGTTTTGAAAAATATACTCTGTAAAATATTTACTTCTGGAAGACTAATAAGATAAAATAATACTGATAGAAGTTGGTAGCTGCATTTCTGAGTGTATGGTAACAGATTCATAGTTAACAGAATAAGCAGTTCAAATAGTATGGTAGCCAAAGATGCATAATGAGAGAGATTACCATAGTGGAAGAGAATATTCAAAAATAGACAGATGCTCACCTGTGTCCCAGGCTTACAGTGGAAAAACTCCAAAGAAAGCAATCTCCAAAAAGAGAACCTTCTGAACTGCTGGTCAGCCCTTAAATGGGGTCTGGAGAGGTGGAGCCAGCCTCCACCCCTTCTGGTCACACAGGTGCATTGCCTTCAGCTGTGCTCCTGCAGCTGACTCAGTGCTCACCTCAGGTGATCAATCAGTGGTTCAGGCTGTGATTCAACAGTTCCCATACACTGATCTAAGTCAGAACTCCATAGCATGAGATGCTTGAGCACCTGGAATAAAAAATGCTTCTTCCTCCTTTCTCATTAAACGGATATTGCTGGGGGTACTGTCATCCCAGCTGAAGTCCTTCTGTTTCCCCACTGACACATACTAAATAGCGCAAAACCAAAAGATTTGCCCCAGATTCATCACCTTTTCTGTTCTGTCTGTGTGAGAAACCACAAAAACTACAGAGAAGAACAAGTAAAAGAGATTTTCCTGAACTCCCTGCAGAGTTAGTGTTCGTACTTCTTCATTCTGAGAATAGGTAGGAGACAAAATTTCTGGATGAGAAAGGATAAATCAAGCACAAAGCTGGGTGAAAAAAGAAGCAGCAAGGCAAAAACAGACCTTCAAAAAGGGTGCTGCATATTATATTGTTACATCTGTCTGATGACAATATGTATGCACAGGGTCACTGGTGTTACTAGTAGGAATATGTGCTCACACACAGATCATCCATCAAGTGCTCTTACATGTGCAAGATAAAATAAAAAATATTATTACAGGTTTTAAGAGGCACTACTTGCTGCCCATGTTCTGGAAGTCTCAATTGTATTCCAGTGTGCTGTCTGAAAACAGTGAAATGTGGTACACCTTCCAAGCTGCAAGCAAAGCAAACTTTTGTGGGGATACCCTCTACAAATAATGGGGCTGATTAATTTATTTTTCTTTATCATGAGACAATATAGCTTTAATTAGTGGCTTTTTTTCCTTAGGTATGTAAGGATTCCCAGCACATTTTCACCCAGCAAAACAAAAGCAAAATGGGTGTGTTTCTGAGTTTAAGAAAAGCTAGGTGAGTGTATATTCTGAGAATTGAAGGACTGCACATCCATGTAGCAGAGAGGGATGACTGCCACGTGGGAGCTGGGAGGAAGAATCTGAGAAACAGGCTCTTGGGTGGAAAGCTGAGGGCGAGATTGGTTGTGTAACTACCAAGAAGAAGGATGGGGCACTGCCTACAAACCAAATATAAGTTGATATTCTTTGAGGAGAATCAGTGGTAATGAGAGACAAACAGGAAAAGAAAAGGATACGTACATATCCATATACCCACACAAAACAGATGGTAAAATTACATGAGGAAGGGTAACTTTTTAGATTGCACAATCCTTCTTGTATTATATATCCTACCTTCTCTGTCCTCTTTTACCTGTATCTTATATATATATGTATATATATTTCTGGGCTACAAGAATGAGCTAATCTGTAGGAAATCTAATTATCTTGTTTTTAAAAAATCAGAAATGTCTGTCAGTACCCTTAAAGGGAACTTAGCCTATCCCAAGCAATCATAAATCCAGCTCCCAGAAACCCAGGCTTAAACCTTTAATGTCAATAATGCACATGCTCCTTGGGAGGTGTGGCCCATTGGTTTCTAGGCCTTTTGTTTGAAAATGCTTCTGATGGTGTGATCTGTGCAATGCTGGCACACGTGTCCTTCCTATCTTAGCATTGTTAAGGAAAACACTGCCATTTATTTTATGAATCAGCACAGTGCATAGAGGGAAGGTCAAGTGGCGGCCTTTTACGTGTGACTGCAACACAGATGGTGCATAAATAATCCTTAAATGTGGATGGAGAAAATAATGGGTGTAAGATGCCCCTTTTCTACTTAGTACCAATTTAGATCATGATCAAGTGTTTAATCTTGCAACTACTAGATTATGTATAGAATCTGAACACATTTAGAAATTTAACTATTCTGCTGTACAATTAGAAATTGTTGTTAGTTGTTAATTAGACCAGTAGCCTGTGGAAATTTGTACTGTGTAATAATGGGGAAAAGAGGGCATATCTGCCTATCTATCTCTGCCTCTCCTTATCAAATGCTTGGAGAATGCTGTGGAGACAAAATGATAAGTTCTTAGCATAGCTGTGTTTACTGGAAGGTAAACCCATCACCTTTCTGATAATGCAGCTCATGTAGGACTCCATGCAGAACTCTGATTCTGTCTGTCCTAACTAGTGGCAGACAGCACCTGTTCATCTATACTGCTATAAAGCTTTAATCCTTCAGTTTGTTCATCACTCTGCTGCACTTCTGTGGTCCTTAGGCACTGTCTAGTCTCCTCTCTTACTTCTGTCTTCCAGATGCAACAGTTCAGTGCAGAATTCCTCTGTCACTTTGAGTTTTCTGGGTGTTTTATTTCTTAGGCTGATTTTGAAAGAGAGGTGAGGAGATATGTTTTGATACTTCATGTTTTATCTTGACTGAAGCAGCGAAGAGCAAAGGCTGAGAGCATCTGCAAATTAATTTTGCTTATATGATATTCTGACCATATAATTCTGATTATAAAAAATTCAACTAGATTCTTTTCAGATTTGAATCATCTTCATCAAAGCTCAGCCAAGTCTGCTGAGCTTTGAAAGGCTGTGTTTAGCTGTTCATCTTAGGTTTACACATTTGTGCTAAAGAGAACTTAAGCCTGATTCAGTACATTGTTAACAGAGGCAAAAACCTGTATGGCTTCAAGGGCTGCAGGAGCAGTAGAACTCTGTCTAGCATGTGAATGAAAGCTGAGGATGGATATAACGAAACAGTTTATGACTGGACACTCTTTCACTATACCAACATGGCATCTGTTTTAGTATGAAGAGGTATAATATACCCAAAGAGCCAACTTATGGTCTTCCAAGTGATTGGACTGCAGATATTTTTCTTCAGAAGTCACTATGGAGAAGGTCTGTACTGAGTGGTATTCCTCACTTAAACCCTGAATACAGTTTGGGACCCAGGGTGTACTCTGAAGCATAGTCAAAGTTAGGTATATAGACTTATCTGAATGTTTCCATGAAATGATACATATTAATGTGTTTGGATACTTCAGATACACAAAAAATTACATGAAATACGGATAGGAACAATGCATGTACATGTACATGCTGGAGCCAGGAGGCTGAGTGGAAGTTCTGATGTTTGTAGTTTGTTGCTGCTAACACAGCTGTGAGTTTGGCCACTGATCACATTGAATAAGTGATAAATCTTTGTATCTCCGTCTGTACCTCCGTTGCTAAATGCATTCCCTCCAGGGACACCCTTTCCATTGTTCCACATGGTGCAGAATGGCTCATCCTCTTAATGTCTGATCATTCCCCTCCCAAACATGTTGGCTGCATCCACAGAGCAGCCCAGCCCTGGTTTTCCTCAAGGTCCTGTATGGTGTCCTGTTGCTTGGAGACATCATTAATTTTTAGTAGATTGCATTTTTCTAGTTGAAAATGTTTGTAAAATACAAGTAACTTGTTTCACCCTCTCAAGAGAAATATTTTTACAGCGTGAATCAGGATGTATGTATTACCAGTCCAGGAAGATGTGTATGTTCCTTGGGGCTCTAAAGCCTTCTGAGAGTGGGCTGGAGGAATGTAATACAGCAGTTAAAAATGGAGCACACTCATACAGATATCTTTGGAAAACTTTTTCTGGACTGAATGATTCCCAGAATGGCACCTCGATTTTGTCGGGAACCAAATATTTCACTATAAATTCTTCTGTCTGAACTAACATGGAAAGTATTGATAGAGGAGCCGAGACCCAGAAGACAGCTGGGAGACCAAGATATCTGATAGTTCTGAAGTGCTCTTTGAGAGTAGATTATAAATACATTATTCCCCAGCTATTAACTTTGGTCTAATAGCTCTCTGCAAAAATATAAACAAGTCAGTTGTTAAAAATGACAATGTGAATCTTATTGCTCATTACTTATTTCCTCAGACATTCAACTCCTGCCATACAAATACCAAAGGTTTTTCAGTGTCTCTAGTACTTATAATAAATGTATTTAAAATTATTTTTTCCATCTCCTGTTATCAGTGGCTATGGCTGACTTTTAATAAGAAATATCATTCAAAAAAGTTAAGTCCAATGTTTTTTTCTAAATTAGTTATCCCTCAGGCTCAGAAACACATATAAACTGATGTTTCCTGGCATAATAAAACTGATCCTATAAAAGTTGGTCTTAATTGTACAATCAGGATTATAACAAGGTGAAAGTTACGTGAAGCAAGTCCAGACAGAACAACCATAGTTCACATATCTCAAAGTTGCAGAGAATTTGTTTCTTAATATAAGCTCTTGTTGTCCAACTGATTATTTTAGCAAAACAAGGCCCCTGGAGAATAAAAAGCATTTGTTTTATAAGGCCAGCTACTCCAGAAATCTTCAGAAACTATTAGAGCACTAAACCAAATTATCTGTTTTAAAAACTAAAATTGATGGATTTAGTATGCTACAGAATGGAAAAAGTTTCAAGAGTTAATCGATTTGTTCCAGTAGAAATCTTAAAAAAGTTCAATTTAGTTGAGCAATATTTATAGCAAATAATATTTACAGAAATCCCAGTTTTAAGATAAAACTGATTGCATATTAATTTGCACCCTGTGAACTGCCATGCTGTTATGAACTGTTTGCATATTGGGGTTTCTGAAGATTAAACCTAAAATAAGTGAGGCTATGCTTTCACTGAGTTTGAAAAATAACATTGAGTGTTGAATATTGATGCTATTTGATTATAATTTGGCCAGAAAATGTGATAAAGGCTTCTCTACTGGATTATCAAATACTTTTAGGAGCTTCTGTGGTATTAAAGTCAAGAAAAGTTCAGGAAGAAAATTGGGTAATAACATTTACATTGTATATGATAGTACTCGTTGTCCAACCTTGTGACAGAATGTGACAGCAGCAAAGTAGCCGTATTTCAGATTGTTTCAGAACTGCAAATCAATGGCAGTGGTGTGAGCTCGGTTGTAGCTTTCCTTATCAAAAGCATAACATTGTTTCCCAAGAACTCAGATCTCTGCTCATGAGATCCCCACAGAGAGAGGAAAATTTTCACCTTTGAAAAGCAAGTTCTGCAAAGAAATGAAGAGTAGTACATTTAAATGAGATATTTTTGGCTTTGGACAGTAAAAATTTACCGAACCACATACAACAACCCAACTGAGCTTCATCAGTCTGAATTTTGTTTTATACCCTGAGCACACACTTTGAAGCTCACGAACTAACAGGGACAGAAAAATAATGTGACAACTAATTAACATTTGGAAAACATTTGGGCATTCCAAATGCTTTTTCTGTACAAACCAATTAAAAAAATTAATATTTAATGTAACAGGTTAGTTGTCTGAACTAGACATAAAGCCACAGAAATCTTGATATTTTAATAAATCTTGCAGCACAACAGTAATTGTGCATTGCATTTCCTTCACATAATCCTTTGAAAAAGAATGAAAAGTATGAGAAAGACTTTGTGAAGGAGGAGAAGTTCTCAGCAGTGTTCTATGAAGACAAGAAGCTAATACAAAATAAATAGGACAAAAACCATTTTCATCTGAATAAAACTGCTTGCTCAATAATACATAAGGTAATAGAGAATATGTCCTTTTGTTAACTCAGGTTGGCAGCTGATTCAGAAGAAGCTTTAAGATCATCCTCCCGATGCTGTTTTTTGATAGGGACTCCATGTAGGAGACACCAATCTTGATACCTTTGACTATAATATTGGAGCAATAAAAGACCTAATAAATAAATAAATAAAAAGAACAAGAAAATGTCATAAGGCATAGATCTACAAAATGGTATTGAATCCATACACCCTAGAACATAATGGATGCGTATGCATGCTGTATATATGAGACTCCCATACTGCTTTTTGGGCTGGTGTTGTCGTTGGTTGCATATCTTTAAAAAAAACAACAACATTAGAAATCTGTGTCCATCAAACTGTGTTCACAACTTTAATTGAACTCTAAGGAGCAGGAGGCAAAGGGATGAGGCTGGACTCTTCTCTGCAGTGTGTGGTGATACGACGAGGGGAAATGGCCACAAACTGAAGCATAGGAAGTTCTGCACAAATGTGCGTGGGAACTTCTTCACAGTGCAGTGACAGAGCACTGGCACAGGCTGCACACAGAGGTGGTGGAGTCTCCTTCTCTGGAGATGTTCCAGACCCACCTGGACGCCTACCTGTGCAACCTGGGCTATGGAGCTGCTTTGGCAGGGGGTTGGACTCAATGATTTATAGAGGTCCCTTCTAATCCCTACAATTCTGTGATTCCGTGAACTGAATTTAAAATGTATGTAATATTTGGATCAGCTAACCATCCTGCATTCCAACCAGATTGCCTTCTGTGTTCTTCCTACTTGCATGATGATTTCCACAGAATTCAGTCGTGACAATGCTGTATATATTTGTAGGCTATTTTCATATTCCATTTTAGTGGATCTACATCAGCCTGTGCATGAAGCTGCAAATTCCTCACATCAGACTGACAGCCCACAAGCACTCTGCAAAGTCAAACTAGTTAGGAAATGTGTTTTCCCAAAAATTCTTCACTTGATTGCTAAGTCATTTTTGATACCTGATTGCTCTTAGGCATTTCGCAGTAATCTCAAGACAAAACACACAAGACTTTCACTAAAGCAAGCTGAAATCAAACCAAATATCTGACAGGCATTTAGCTTTGCTTGATTTGCTTTATTCTCTACACTTTCATCAGTTAATTGTGTTAGCCTCTTTATTGCACATACTTCCCACTCTGGCAATGCACAAGGACAACATGAAATCGTTTCAAATCAATATTGGGCTTAGTGTGTTGAACCATTTATTGGTTTCCACAACTGTGAGCTCAATTGTTTTCCACTACGTTATATGCACTATTTTACAGCAAAGCTTCAGAGGGTTTTCTGCTGCTGGAAGCCTCTCGCAAATTCACTCTCTTTTGACCAGACAACAGCGTATCAGCAGGGGATGACTAAAAACAAGCAATAACAAAAAAACCCTTTCGCTCTAGGAGAACCAAACTCAGCTGGAATACAGGCTTCTTGCTGGATGGAAAGGAATTTTTAATTATGTAGAAAGCATAGCTGGATAAAGGAGAAAATGTAAATAATTAACAGCTGACTTCACCCAACAGTGGCAGGAATTTCTTTTGATTATTTTTAAAAAGAATATAATTGTTATAACATTTCAGAGTTTGATAAAGGAATTACTTTTCCAGGTACTCAAATTCCCCAGTGTGACTGTGTCACTCAAACATTTGTAAAGAGAAGAAAATCCACTCTGTCTCCTTATGCATATTCTGATTAGCTCATGGAAATGTCAGTCTTCGCACACTGCTGGTGTGTGAAAGTTTTCAACAGTTAGAAAAAGAGGGGGAGAAAAAAAGGCTGGGTAGACTGACTTCACTGTAATCAAATAGCTTCTGCAGTTATATGGTGTCCTGATTTAGAGAAATCAGTCCAGAATTCAAGTCCAGAGTAGAAACAAGACAATAGGTGTGAGAACAGAAGGAGTACTGGAGAACTGTAACCAGATTACCTCTGTACGATGAATCTACTGTGGAAAGCAATTTTGAACTTCAGTCTGAGCTGGCTACTTTTGTAGTTGGATTACTTCAAGATAAATCAAATTGGGTAGACCACTGGGTTTTCCAAAAAGTCCAAACCCCAACAGCTGGAAAACCCTCCTGCAGGAGGACTAGGAATGCTTCGGTAGAAGGGTGTTGTGGACACCTGAATTCCACGCTGACATTCAGGATGGGGACAGGGCAATGAATTTCTTCATACAGGGGTCCTCTGGGTCTAGTATGTTCATGATCTTTTTGTACCAATGAGCCCAAAACTCAACACAGTACTCTAGATATGGACTCACAAGTGTTAAGTCCAGGGGAAGAATTGCTTCCCTGGACAGGTTGGCTGATGCAGCTCAGGAAAGCTGTTGGCCTTCTTTGATCTAGGGGTGCATTGCTGGCAACTCATTCTCCACCAGGTCTCCACTGTCTTTCCCTGCAAATCTGCTCTGCAGATGTTGACCCGAGTCTGTATTGGTGCATGTGGCTTTGTGATACAAAGGCTGGAGTTCGTATTGGATTTTGTTGAACATCTTGAGATTCCTGAGGTTCTTTTAAATTCCCAAGTTCATTTACATTAAACTCTGACTGAACGTAATACTTCATAGATTAAAATAAAAATGAAAATAAAAGCAATGAAAACAGGGTTTTATTCAGATGGTTCTCGGAAGTACTGCAACCCTTCAGGGCTGAATTTTATTTACCACTATGCAATGTCTGGATAACAAAACTGGTGAATCTAGTAAATAGGCAAACAACCCGTGGTGCTCTGCATGTGAGAAGTACTTTCAACTATTAAAACTTCTGTAGATCAGATACATTTATTTATCTTCAGACACAGCATTTTGCTTTGGCATGGCAGAAATGTAGTTATTTTATTTTAGAAGGAAATGTAGGACTAAACAAATCTTCTCAACTATTTTTTGAAAATTCAAGCTTCTCAGATCTGTCATTTTCATACTGGAAGAAGACATTCTTATTTATGGGCCCAATGTCTGTTTTACCTTCTGATACCTAGAGCTTTACTTACTGTATGTAGGCATGGTTAGCTAAAATTACTTCAGGAAGACAAGATGCCACTGGTATTTTTATTTTTATTCAAATTTGCAGGTATTGCCAGTAGAATATATTGCTTGTGAGTTCTCCACGGGCCACAAATGATGGCAGTCTAAATAGTCTTTAATCTTCTCATTGGCACGAATTTCATTCCTCTGCAAATTGGCAACGTTCTGCCTGAGAAAAAAAAAAAAAAAAGAGGAAACGATCCTATTATCGCTATTATTACTTTGTGCAGTTTCTCCTGCTGACAGCAAGGGTAATCAAGGTGATGGAAACCCACACACTTAATTCTCTCTCAATACATTAAAAAATGCCAAGAGACAAGACCTGAGCTCCTTAACTTAGAAAAACCTCCACTAAAAACCAGTTGTATGAATAGTAATTTACACTTCAGAAATTCAGGCACCTGGTTGCCACTGCTTTAAGAAAAATTCAATACTATTTTTTATCTCGGTCTACATTTAGGTTGCTAATGCCATACATAAGCTGCCTAGAACAAAGGTAATATTTTACCCTACTCGGATAGCTACACATTTCAGGTGATACATTTTTATGATAAATCTAAAGATTTACTTCAGCAAATTGTAATATTTGCTTTGCCCTGATAAATTATCTCTATATACATACGTATATGTTTCAAACTGTGTGGTATGGTGCTTCAAAATATGATCTGGGGAAAGATATAAGACCCTTTAAAGCTCAGTGAGAGGAAATATTCCCTGAGGAGAGCAAAGGGAGAATGAAGGTCCCTGAGAGACACCAGTGAGGCATTTCCACATGACAGGAACTGCTGGCAGCACAAGAAGCAGCATTTGATGATTTCATAACTCATTACTAATGCTTACGTTTCTGTTCCTGGCTTTTGCCTCAGGTCAGAGGCGGTGTGTTTGCTTTTTATTTTGCTTTGTTTTTGGTTTTTAAGATTTGCTCCTCCTGAATTCCTGTTTTTAAATAATTCAGAGCAAAATAAACACTGCACCAGAAAGCATGGCTATGGCTCTCTCAGTACACACCAGCATGCCCACAGTGGAGACGGTGTGACCCATACAGAACATCACCTCACTTTCTCCCAGGAACCTCATCCCTTGCATAAGACCATATCTGTGGATTTCCTGCCTGCAGGCATCTGGGCTGTAGTCACATTCAGAAGCTGAATCTGGTGGAACTCTGGGCTGAGGTCCCATGCCCTGGTCAGGCCTTGACCTGTGGCCCAGGATGGGCAGGGTTTGCCGTACACATACACACTATGAAGATAACTCAGCTTTCACATACACAGGAACAATACAGATGATCTGATCCTGTTACTCCTCAGATAACCAGGCTCAAAGTTTGCTAGCAGCCCAGACTCCCACAGGCACAAATCTGCAGTACAGAGAGCATCCCCAGATAGGAACATCGTTATGAATGCAGTTTAAGAAAACAGGGCAGAGAGCAGCTTAGCCAGATCAGCAGTTTGTTTAGACATAGCTGGCTCTTTTACTCACCCCTCCTTCTCTTTTTCATGTGCTTGTTCCTTCTACATCCATCCTGGCCTCTCCTTAGCTTCCCTCAAACATACTATAGTGTCATACTCTTCTATGATTCCCTTCAACAATCACACATCCCCCCTCTCAGATATACCATAAAAATATCATTCCTTCCCATGAGACCCATAGTGAGCTTGTTCTCCACCACTGCTTGTGAGTTTCAAAGCCCTGACTGAAACTCCTCTGTGCTACTGCTCCTCCAGTGGCCCCTAAGAAAGTGATCTCAGCCCTCCAGTCTGTGGGATTACTTCTGTTATCTCCGGCTCCTTAGAGTTTGTGTGTCTGGGTGTGGTTTTCAACTTCTCATCTCTCTTTGCCTTGCCTTTCATGCTGAGTAGCCATTAATCAGATACCTCCACAAAAGAGATGTTCTTAATTGCCAGCTACATACACAACCTATACCTTCCCCATATCTTTTATCTTCCACAGACCCTTTCTTTGCACATATGCTTACACAGACATATGACCATTAACTTTAGGCACTCCACTGAGTTTTCTCTGTAGACAAAATTAAGAGGGAAATTTCAGTGAAAAAAGCACTTGCCTCAATACTGAATCAAATCCTAGGAGCAACTCACCGTCTTTCTGGTCATGAGAGGGAACCTTAAGACTATTCTTCCAACCTGAGGACTGATCACATCCTATGTATGCTGATAAATCGGATTACTTATTGAATATGGGAAAACTAACTAAATAAAATCAAATCTTTCTAAGGCTTCCGGAGCTTCCAAAATAACATTTTATAAATGATTTAACATAACAGGATTTAGTCACAGAAATTTACCGGATGGCAAAATGCTGAACAGATATTTTCTTTGTTTGGTGTTTGTAGCGTTGGTCACTAAGGCCTGGCAGCTGGAAACTGGGCAGCCCATAACACAGTTGATCCAGAATGCCTCTACTCTTCTTGTACATGCTCAAGCACTTTTTTTCTTCCATATTTTCTGTTTTCACTGCTCCTTCAAGATGCATATCTCAAGCAGTCTTTCTCCTTTCTGACTCACATTGCAGTGGAAACCTAGCAAGAGTCAGAAGCCAGTAGGTTCAGACCAGGAACACAGGCACCTTTGAGGGCTGAGCAGGCTTTGTGGCAGTGGGAAATAGCATTCATATTCTGAAACAAACACTGATTAATCCTCCAAGCCCAGTGATGCTTATAGTGCATTTCTACCAACAGACTCAACAAAGAAGAAACAAATCCTGAGCATTCAGGTGTTGGCATTTTCTTGATGATTGTGTCATCTTGCAGTTATGCAGTTCTTTCAGTCGTGAAATCTTGTCTGAGTCTTAAGTAGCTTACAAATACGGAGAAACAAGATTCTGCTTTGTACTTCTGCATCCTGAGATTGAAGCCTGTCAAGCAGGGGCAAGGGCTGAAGTTAAGACAGTCATTGAGGAAAATGAGATACTGGTATGAAGAACAAGATCTCAGCAACCTGCACTTGCCCACCACCAGAGCAACTTATGGTCTTTTTAACTGCAACTCCTCTTTGTTCCCAGGGAGCTCAGCTACAGGCTGCGTGAGCTGACAAGGAAGGGATGATCGACACTCAAGTAAAGAAAGCACGACAGCCATCCATTGCCTCTAAACCAGCCCTGCCAAGGGCCTCAGAAAGATCCTCAGGACAACTGACAGCATAGAGCAGTGCTCAAAGCATCTTTAAATTTGATTATACCTGCTTGTTCATGAATGAAAAGCAAAAGGTCACCTAAGTCAGATCCAGTTTAAGTCTCATGAAGTAGTGCTGCAAACAACCCGTGTTTCTTTGACTAGGACATGGACGCTACCTCACACTGCCTCTTGCGTTGGCATGTAGCTCCTTTGGCAGCTGGAACAAGGGAGAAAACATCTAGTTCAAACCCTGAGCTGTGGGCAGGGCTGCCCCACACCACCTCATGCTGCCAGGGCCCCATCCAACCTGAGCACCTCCAAGGATGGGGCACCCACAGCTTCCTTGGGCAGCAGTGCCTGAGCCTCACCAGCCTCTGAGTGAAAACTTTCTCCCTAACACATAATCTAAGTCTCTCCTTTTAGTTTAAAACATTCACCTTTGACCTATCACTATTAGACCGTATTATTCTGTCTCTTTCATGATAATAAGCTCCATTTATGTACTGAATGACAGATGACCCTGAGGCAGCAGTCTGGGCTGCCTTTCTGGAGAGAAGAGCTCCATGCACACATAAATACATGACTGTCAGGGCTACCCATGGGACAGCCTCCAGGTTACTCACAGCAAGCTGCCACGGCGCTTAATCTCAGAGAGCATCTGTGAGGAATCTGCCTGTACCTGCTGCCTTCATAACGGAATGGCACCTATAGCTGCACAGTGTGCAGAAGATCAGTGACCAAGGTGTTATAAGACTGAGAAAAAAAATTTCTTGACAGTGAAGAAGTTGTTCATGTCAAGATCATCTTCTTGTGCATGCTGTGTATGCACAGTGTATTCACACTCATCAGCAAAGACAAATGACAGATATTGGTCCTGTGCCGTGCCTTGGATTGGTTGTGGTGGATGCTCACACCTCTTATAAGACCTTCAATTGCTTTCAAAGGTTTATTCAGTGTAAATATGAAAGAAGAAATCATTTAATCACAGGGAAGGACTTTTTTTAGGCAGAGTGTACGATACTGTAAAGCATCCTAGAAGGAGTTCAGAGAATCCGAGAAGTCCAATCTTGAGCATATCTCACTGAATATGTCTGAAGAATGACTATAACATAATTCCCCTTTTACTTGCTGCAGATCAAACAACCGCTCATGGTAATAACTTAATTTGTTCTCCAATTAAAATAATTAGGAGAATATATGCTCCCCTTGAAAGCAAGCTGTACTGCAGTGGTTGCTTAATGCATTAACGCCAGCACTCACCATCTCTGCTGCTCGTGTTAGGAGAAAAGCAGAGTAAGATCTTCCCAAGGAAAAGAATCCCATGTCAGCCTGCATGCGATGGCTTTGTACCACAGCAGAGGAGTGTGTAGGGAGAACTTGAAAACTAATGCTCACAGAAGCTATGCACTACAACAGTTGGCTTCACTGGTTATCAGCAACACGTTCAAGGAAGTACACAAGAGACTAAACTATGTCCATTTTGTTTTGTTGTGCTTTTGTTTTTATTGTAAATATTTACCGTCTAGAAGAACTGCTCGTTGCTCCCCCTTACTTCGTTTCCACATATTTTACTGCTTTTCCTGCTACTCAGCTTGATCGATTTCTTCAAGTCAAATCAACTTACAAAGATTTTGAAAACAGATTTGAAAATTGAAAATCCTTTATCCCAAATTTTTCACGCTGCATAACACAAATTCTAATTGATCAGTCAGAGATCTTTCCCCGTGATAATTCTTTTCTACAAGTCTCCCATACTGGAAGCTATTTAAGGTGCACTACCTCTTTCCCTGTGACTGTGAGGTCTAACCAGCACTGGTGGGTTATGTGGCAGTGGGTAGTTAAAGTGCTTTGCTCACAGGGATACAATTCTTCCTAAAGAGCTGCTGGAAATATGAAAATGTTCTGAAAGAAGACAGGCCTTGCTTGCTTTCTTTTCAGAAGTATGGAGAGAAAGTATGTGTAATCACTAGGGTTATGCCAGTTTTGTTTGCATCTAGGTAAATGCCAGTCTTTTAAATAGCTGGCACAAAGACCCTCATGAACAGTCAAAGGCAGACTCTCCAGTGAGCAGGGAGCTATGGAAAAGCAGATTCTGACATAAAATCATAGAACTGTTTGAGTTGGAAGGGACCCTTAGAGGCCATCTGGTCCACCTCCTCAGTGAACAGGGACACATACAGCTCCATCAGGAGCTCAGAGCCCCATCCAGCCTGACTTTGGTTGTCCCCAGGGACGGGGCATCCAACACCTCTCTGGGCAACCCATTCCAGTTCCTCACCACCCTTATCATAAAAAACTTCTTCCTTATATCCAAACTATGTCTCCCCTGTTTTAGTTTGAATCCATTCCCCCTTATCCTGTCACCCTGCTGAAGACTCTGCCCCCTTCTTTCTGTCTCCTTTCTTACAGCCGTTAAGCAGTACCTTACTGACACGTCCACACAGACATCAGGAAGTTTGCAAACATCCTTCTGTGTTAACCACAAATGGATTTCAAGAAGTTTAATATCTCATTTGTACTTTTGGTCTATTTTTGTTCTGGAATGAGGGGAAAGCTGGTTTCACCTTTCAGTTCTTATGTAACAGTGCAAATTTAGAAAAATGTTTACATTTCTTCCCAAAGGCTTTGCTCTGACTGCGGCTATTATGAAAGTGATGTATCAACAAGAGCTCAGAAGAAAATGTTTCATTTCTCTGATGTTGTGCGAATGAGAGCACCAACCCCCAGCTCCCCTCTACCAGCACAATTCAGTGAGATTTAAGCTGAATATCAGCCCCTTACAACTCACTGGATTCTCCTTGTTTAATAACCATGTTGTTCTGAAACTATCAGCTCATGTCAGATGAAAAAAAAAAAAAAAACAACAAAAATTTCAAAGGATCAAGGAGAAGGAAGGAGATGGAGGACACTGTGTACCATGGGTAAGTTCCCTTACCTTTAAAGAAGGATGCAGAAGGCAGCAGTAGCGGAGCCATAAAATTCTTGCTACCTGTGCTTTCTGTGGCTATTTGATTTCTAACAGGCAGGAGCTTTAGCCATGTTTCGGCAAGAGACTTGTGCTTATAAGTCACTTTTAGAACTTTATTTCATAGTTCGTGGCAAGTGAAACTTTCCCTACTGAGCTTCCAAGCCAACTGACAAGGAAAACAGCAAGCTTTGTCCTCCTAAGTTCTCTTTCTTAGGCACTTTTGCACATTGTTTTTGTTTTGATCGTGCTCCCTCAATGCATGTTGGTGCTACTTGACCTTTAAATGTCAAAATCCATTTGAGTGGCATTAACTGAGAACTCTGCTGCCACACACCACATGTGAATGGCTAATATACATACAAATCACGAGATGCATCTCATTGTGCACAACTCGGTTTATGAATTCATTTTATTATTCCTATCACCTCCCCACCCCCATGGAAATAAATTTTCAACTAGCTATTGCTATTTAAAGAAGAGAGGAGGGGGAATATACACAGGCGAGCTGACTGACAGAAGTCAGCCAACTCTTCCAGCGAAAGGTCTGAGCCTGCAAGCTGTTTCTTGTGGGTGGATCCCTTGCTTAGACTGAGAAGCCTGCAGAATTTAAACTGAAATAAGCTATAGCTCAGCTATAAGGCACAGGCTTTTATTTTAAAGATTCTTCAAGTGGAGAACCACTTAAAAAGTCTCTTTACAAATTGTTATTCCCACTTTCCATTTGCTGCCATCACATTTAACATACAAATATTCTTTCTATTAATGTTTTATGTTTGCCTCACGTGGGCAACAAGAACAGGCTTCTTTCACTGTGAAATCTGAAATCTGCACTGAATCTTTTTCCTTCCAAAGAGGTGAGCCAGTCAGTAAGAGGAGCTGAAAATAATCCCAATGCAGCCAACAGTTTCATTCAGGCTCATCTCTCTAACCTGGAACTGTTTTGGCAGTGATTCGGTCTTATTAGATGTTCTGTACCCATTTCAGCTAAGACAAAACAGCATATTTTGTTCAGTTCTCATGCCAGTAAAAAAGGAAGATGAAGGGTCCATTTCCTCTGACAGTTGGATATCTCAACACAACAGATTTCAACGCCTTATTCAAAATCATCCCCAGAGCATGCTGAAGAAGACTGTACAGATTTCCACGTGTAGTTGTCCCTCTGTCTGCAAAGGTGGACTGGCCTGTTCTACTCATTTCCGCCTACACAAGAGAGATTTAATCTTCAGGAAGGGACAATGAAGAATACTGATCAACCTACAACTGTTTCTTTCATTCTGTGAACCTCATTTGGCTCAAATTCCTGTGACAATGAGATCAGGGCTCTGTTGTGCTGCAGAAACAGCCCACAGGGTCCTTGTGAAAACTTGGGGATTACATCTTGCTGGGTGACCAGACAATAAAGTCAAATAGCCTCACCTCTTTAGTGTACAAAATCTGTAGGCGCACACAATTTCCACTGCTCATTCAATTTTCTTGTTTCATCTGCCTGAGTTGGAAGGCACTGACTCATTTCCAGGCATTCACCAGTGATGCCTGTCACTTCGAGATGGAGACACCTCTAAAACATGACAGAGCTACAGCTCCTGCAACACCCACAGGAAACAGTCGTTATCCCACAGGCAAGCGAGAAATTGAGTCACCACAGCACCATTATCTCCCACAGTCTAGTGTCCTGATTATAATAGCATTCCTTATTCAGAAGCATGAAGCCTTCAAGGTTCAGTGCCTCAGTGGTGCTGCCAAGCCTTGGTGCCACAACCAACTGTCTCACCTATGAATTCTGGGCAGCTAGGCCAGGCCAGAACCCACAGGATGACATCAGGGAATATGGTGGGCCCAAGCAAGGGGTGCTCAATATTCACCCAATGCCTTATCCTGAAGGAAACCAGGCTTGGCCTCTACCTCGGAACCTTCTGCCCAGCTCCCTCCTTCTTGTTCATTAGCACACACTGCTGTGTAGGTTTAAGAACCTTCCTCCCAATCAAAGGAGCTAATTTGATTACTTAATGGCATTTAAAAGGCAAATTTAAAAGTAATCATCTATTTTTAGCTAAGCCATTTCTCCTTTCAAAAATGCTTTCCCCAGAGCTCAGGCCAGATGAATGGGATGATGCTTGGTGCTATGCAGCTTTCCTGCAGCTTCCACTGACCACTCATCTATTGCAATATGAGAAAATCCTCACATTATTACCCTGAGAATCCTCTTTTGGTTAGATAGCCAACCACACGAGAATGACAATAACAAGTACTGCAGATTTTTGTGGTTTTGTCATATATTAGCCTCACGTTTTCTCATGCTGTGCAAGTCTCCTCCATGTGAGTCAGCATCCCGAAAGCAGACTCCCACTGGGAATGTTGTCACCTCTGGTGGTAACAGCTGTAGGAAACAAGACCTGTATTCCTAGTACTGAAAACATTGCTTTCAGCACCTGAAATGGTGCCTTCCCCCTGAAAGTTCATAGATTCATAGATTCATTAGGTTGGAAAGGACCTACAAGATCACCTAGTCCAACCATCCTCCTACCACCATCCCTACCCACCAAGCTACTATATCAAATCCCTTAGCACGTCATCTAAACGCTTCTTGAACAGCACTAGGGACGGTGCCTCAACCACCTCCTTAGGCAGGCCATTCCAGTGCCTGACCACTCTTTCAGAGAAAAAAAATTTCCTCAAATCTAATCTAAATCTTCCCCGGCACAACTTGTGGCCATTCCCTCTTGTCCTGTCATTAGTTATCTGGGAGAAGAGGCCGACCCCCTCCTCACCACAGCCCCCCTCAGGAAGTGGTAGAGTGCGATGAGGTCTCCTCTGAAAAAACCAAGACTCATAGGTAGAATCTGAATTATAAAAAGCCATTTATAATCTTTGGTAAGAAGTACTGTCTACAGATTCTTTTTCATACATATTTTTTTTAAAAGCAAAATACATATTTTACAACAATAAACACCAATATTTGGTACCGTGCTTCCTTTGGTTTCCAATCACAAATATTCTCCTTACTACAAAAAAGCTTCAGTCCTAGATGTGGAAGATGCCCTTCATGCTGACTTTGATTTCCAACCTTTTCTAAGAGAAAAATCAAGTAGCTTTTCTCAAAAACCACCTGCATTTTGTAGTTTTGTGAGTATCCTGTTAAGAGATTGGTACACAAGATTAACTTTAGCACTCAACTTTAACACTGGCACCTTTAATAATTAAAATAATTAAAATAATTAAAAATGATAGGGTCGTAGGATCAGAGAATGGCCCTTCCAACCCAAGCCATTAAAGATCATGGGCAGGGCTGCCACCCACCAGCTCAGGCTGCCCAGAGCCCCATCCAAATGCTTCCAGGGATGGGGCACCCACAGCTTCTCCGTGCAGCCTGTGCCAGTGCCTCTCTCCCCTCCAAGTAAAGAATTTCTTCCTACCATCTAATCTAAATCTCCCCTCCATTAGTTTAAAGCCATTTCCCATTGTCTTATCACTATCAGACCAGGTAAAAGTCGCTCCCCCCTGCTCACTAGCTCCTTTCAAGTACTGGAATGCTGCAATGAGGTCTCGCCAGAGCCTTCTCTTCTCCAAGCTAAGCAAGCCCAACTCTCTCAGCCTTTCTTCATAGGAGAGGTGCTCCAGCTCTCTGAACAATTCTGTGGCCCTCCTTAGAACACACTCCAACAACTCTGCATCCCTCCTGTCCAGGGGCCCCAGGATCTGGATGCAGTACTCCAGATGGGGTCTCACAAGGGCAGAGCCTGGCTCATCAGCCCACATACAGAATAATTTTGCTATCATGTGATAAAATCATTAAAACTGCAACTTCAGACTCATTAAGTTGCGTTTAAGGTTAGTGAAAAAGCAGAACAGGGAGACTGACCTGTTCCATTAAAAAAAATGCTCCATGGGCAGCAGCAAAGAGAATGAATGTGGATAGAGCATCGCTCCCAGGGACATACATGTTAGAAACACTGATTGCCCACAGAGAGGGTGAAAAGGTTACAACAAATCCTCTGTGACATTCCTTATTAAGGAGACCTTTTCATTCCACTTGACTATGATTACTCTCAGATTTTTTCTACGTAGATATCTCTCATAACATAAGGTAGCATTCAACCCCTCTCCGATCTCATAGAAGCATTCTAGCAGAGCTTTTCATGTTTGTGAAACCCCACAGAATTCTGGATGGATGCGGAAAGCATGTATGTAGCAATGGCACAGGGGATAACATCAGCATGGATTTTATTTCTGTATTGCAGATAACTTTGTTAACAAGAAACCATCCAAATGGTGAAATATTTGCAGGCTTTTGTGGGATTGGAAATGGAGAACAGAGGAGCTGTACTGGTTAAGCTGCATCTCATAACAAAGTGGTCAATAACCAAAAGTGGAGCACACCCCACAAATAACTTGCCGGCTTGATTTGGAAAAGATTAAGCAGATAAGGGAGCCCTCCACTGTTCCTGAACACGATCCCAATAACTGGACTACTGTCTGACTGCTTTCAGCTCTTCCCCAGTCAGCATCTGAGTGCTGCAAATCCCATCCTCTCATTTCTGACTTTTCCAAACCACCATACAGAGGACATCAGAGGCAGATTCAGCATCACGAATTCCCATTCTGGGATTTAACTTTCAATCCCCGTATCATTTAGGTCCTCTTCGAGTCTAATCTCTGAAGTTCTTTGAAAACCCAGCTCAGCACAAACCTTAACAATATCATGTAGTTTTCTGTTTTACACTCTGTTCAAAATGCCTCTGGAACCTCTCTGGGAACCCACTGGAAGCTGCTGGACATTTCTTGCACAGACACATGGGGCAAACACCTCAGCTGTGCTTATACTGCCTCCCAAAAAGAGCACCAAAATCTTCCAGATTTACTGGAGAACACTATCACTTTCCACTTTCTTTAAGTGGAAATTCAATCCATTAACTGGTTGGCTTCATCTCTCTGAGCATATAATGCCCTAAGAGAGCTCCTTTCCTTCAATAGCAGAAGGATCTTCCTCACTTTCCTGAGCGCATTTTTAGGTTTAAAATAGTCCTTCAAAGGTATTTCTTAAGTAAACCTTTCAAAGGGTTTTATAGGACAAGTTTACCCCTCTCCCCTGGCTGTGTCACCAGTGCTTGTTTTAAACTGAAGTTTATATCGAATTTAATACTACAACATTTTTATAAAAATGCTCCATTTTCCCTTAACATAACTCAAGCTGAAGCATTTATGGATCAGTTTCTTCTTTCATGGCATAAATCTATTGCTTAGATAGCTTCGCACACTACTAACACAGGAAGAAGTGAAGGGTGATTTTTAAATCTCAGCCACTTTTAACTTTCATTTACATTGCTTCTCCGCTCTGCTTCTGCTGCTGAGTTTTTCCCCCTTTTTTTTTTTTTTCTAAATGTCATTTTGCTCATCACCAGAGCTTCTGCTGGGAAGGAAGCAGGACACTGTCTGTCCTCTGGAGCTTCTGTGTGTTCTTTTTCCAGTGTTCCAGCCTTCAGATGCAGACCTCTCCTTATTTTGTCCTTGGTAAATGCCATGGGCACTGTTCCTGGATCCTCATTCCTTGAGCAGATGAGCAGTCCACAGAGCTGTATTAATCAAGGCATTTCTGGCTAATGTTCTGCTGGTGAGACCACGGGAGGAGAGGCAGTTCCAAGAGAGCATAGCAGTGACCAGCACCGGCATCAGGCAACAGATGGTGCCAGGAAGCCACCAGAGAACAGCTGAGCTCTGCTGTGACTCAGGCTTGCAGGTGAGCAGCTTTAATGTGATGGGGTGAAGGAATCAGTCTACGATACTATGAAATGTTATGGCTGGAAATCACGTGCTGCAGATAGCATAGAACACAAGAGCAAGCATCCATTAAAAGGGAACTGGTAGGAATGCGCTGCAGGCTGAAACCATCTGCGTTGGGTTGCCAGTAACAATCTGGGGCACGGTAATCCCTTAATGAGCAACAGCAGGTGCTAAAGTGCTTAAAGCAAATCACTCCTGCATTTTAGGGATCTGTTATTTCTGTCATTGTTATCAACAAGAGCAAATCTGACAGGACAGGCAGCAGCTGGAGACCTCTGCTACTGGTGGTGCTGGGCACTGGGCACACAGCACGCTGGGGCTCTCTCCAGTGCCAGGGCCAGGCACAAAGTGGAGCACAGGAGGTTCCCCCCAAACACCACAAGCACTTCTATGCTGCACAGTGATTGAGCACTGGCACAGGCTGCCCAGAGGCTGTGGGGTCTCCTCCTTAGGGATCCCCCAGAGCTGCCTGAACACAGCCCTGGGCACCCTGCTCCGGTGTCCCTGCTGGGGCAGGCTTGGGCCAGGTGGCCTCCAGAGGTCCAGCTCTTCACATGGCATAGGGGAACCTGCTTTGGCAGGGGGTTGGACTCTCTCTTGAGGTCCCTTCCAACCCCTATGATTCTATGATGATTCTACTAACTTCAACCACCCTGTGAATCTGTATCTGACAGCACAGGAGTGGCATTAGTCTCCTCTGCTCATGTACCAATGAGAGATGAAAGGTTTGGCCCAAGGAAGAGACAACTGACTTCTGATGACAGATGATTTCATCCAAACACTTTAAGTGTATTTGGACAATTTTTCTTGGCCCAGAAAACACATTATACTGATGAATTTATGCTGCCAGCCATTGCAGGCCTGGCAGAACTTGCAAACTACTCTAATCCTTCAAGAACAAATTCACCCAGCCAATAATTTGACTCATCATTAGCAAATTCCTAGCTCAGCTTTTTAAGAGACAGGAACACACACAAAAAAATATTGATCTCTACGTTATTGATTCCTACCATCATGTTTCTTCTGAGATCTGTAGCTCATTGATCTGTGCACTGTATTTTCCCACCCCTGTCCTGGGGTTCCACACACTTTAGAGGGACTTTCTAGAACAATGCAGCTGTTTGTTGCTTTTGTTTGAAATGAACACAGAGCTTTTGCCAAATCTCAATTTGTCCCTGTAAGTGCCAGTGTAACTTGAGAATAATCACCTCACACTGTAAATACAGCACTTGAAGAACGGGACCTGTTGAGTGCTGAAAAGATCAACCCAAAGGAGAGTCACACTGCAGCTCAGTATTTCTTCTTAGCTCAAACACTCTACTGATGTTGAGTGTCACTAGCCCCAGCCAGACCAAGAAAAATAATGTTCTCAATAGGGTTCAACTTACCTAGCTACATCGGACAGCTTATTGTGAATTTGTTATCCTAGATTCTCTTTCCACTCTGTGGAGAGAAATTTATGGGCCCTCTGATCCATTTTAATCTTTGTTGTTAGAACAAGAGAAGCTTCTCCCTCAGGGTTTCTATTTCTTTCCACTGCCTACGCATGGAGCATACAGGGATTAGCTCAGACATAGATGTTTGACTACTAAGCACTGGGTTGGGCCACACAATTCCCAAGTTTGTATTTCCTTCTTCTCTTTCACTCAGGACATATCATTACTCTATTCCTAATCAGCATGCAGTGAGTCAGGGGACACACCCTTGTTACTTCATCCATCTCCCCAGAATAACCCTTCAGCTGTGCATAAGTTCTTTGCTCCCCAGCCCACAGCACTCATTCAAACCACATCATTCCTGAGCAGATTCTCCAAGAAATACGTCTGTGGTGAGAGGGCTTAAACAGCTGCAGGAGGCAGCTGGTGCCGTGCAGCAGGATGGTGGGGAAACAAAGAGTGTGCCCAGTGACACCTCACAGGTGAGTGCTTCTCTTTCCATCACTGACATTTTCCCCTCAAAACCTGGAGTGACACTGCTGGGCTGTGATCACTGGAGGAAAATGTGACATGGATATCCACCAGTAATTATTTTCAATTGGATGTGGCAGCTACAGATGTTAACAGTCTGCATCAACATAGCTGCAATGCCTTTTTGTTTCACTGTGAGATAAAACACCCATCTGAGTTAAGTTAGGCTTGTCTAGGCTCATTGTGTTTTTACCAGTGGGCTTGCTTTCACCACCACTGATGTATTTGTATTCACATCACTTTTCAGCACCAGAAACATACTGTTCTCCTCACTATAGAGCTGGGCCACTGTAACAGGGCTGTCTTGATCCAGGAAGGAATGAAAGGGTGAAAAAGTTACACGGAACCCAGCATGCAGGAACTCTACCAAACTCAAAGTGAAGTTCTTCATTGGCAACATAAAGGGAAGACTGCATCAAAGAACCCACTGATATTAAATCACAAAACCACAGGAAGACTTGGGTTGGAAATGATCTTAAAGCCCACCCAGTTCTGACTCCCTGCTGTGGGCTGATTACCACCCACAAAATCACACTGCCCAGGGCCCTATCCAATGCCCCCAGGAAAGGGGCATTCAGTTTCCGTCAGCAGCCTGTGCCACTGCCTCACCACCCCCGAATAACTTCCTCCTAACAGCCAATCTGAATTTCTCATTTTAGTTTAAAGCCATTCCCCCATGTCCTACCACTATTAGACCGCCTAAAATAAAAAAATCAGACCCCAACTAGAAGTCAGCCACCCCCTCACTTATGTCATGGATAAATAGGTTGAAGAGCACTTGCCCCAAGACAGACCACTGGGAGACATCGCTTATTACCACTCTCCACCTAGACAGAGAGCCACTGAACACAAGCCTCTGCATGTGACCGTTCACCCATCTCCTTATCCACATAACAGCCCACCCTTCAAATCCATATCTCTCCTATTCAGAGAAAAGATGTGGGACCACATCAAAGGCCTTCCACAAGTCCAGGTAGGTGACATAATTGCCCTTCCTCTGCCCGCTGATGCCATCACTCTATTGTAGAAGGCCACCAGATTGGTAAGGCATAATATAACCTCAGTGAAGATGTGCTGCCTGTCACTGATCACCTCATCTTGTATAGTGCACAGTTAACACAATAAATAACGCCAAATAATACTGTAGCTGAGATATTTTACAGACAGCACAGTTAGAAAGACTATTGCAATGGAAAGAGACAATCAGAACAAAGGAAAACACTCACCTGTGTCCTAGGCTCACAATAAGGAACTCCAAAGGAGCAATCTCCACCAAGAGAACCTTCCCCAGCGGTGGTCAGCCCTTAAATGGGGTCTGTGAGAGGTGGAGCCAGACTCCTCCCCTTCTGGTCACACAGGTGCATTGCCTTCAGCTGTGCTCCTGCAGCTGACTCAGTGCTCACCTCAGGTGATCAATCAGTGGTTCAGGCCGTGATTCAGCAGTTCCCATATACATAGTTCCCAGGAAGATCCACTCCATGATCTCAGGCACAGATGTGAGGCTCACTGGTCCCTAGTTTCCCAGATCTTCCTTTCTCCTTTTCTTAAACAGAGGCGTGATGTTTCTTTTTCTCCAGTCACTGAGGACTTCACGGCCCTACTTTTTGAACATGATGGACAGTGGCTCGACAACTCTATCAGGCAGCAACTTAAAAACATTGGGATGCATGCTGTCCAGGCCCATGGGCTTGTACACATTCAGTGTCATCTCATTCTTTGCTTACAGTAAGAGGGGTTACACTTCCCCAAATCCTGGTGGGGTAGTGGAGATTCTCAAATGCAAACCAGGCCACTGCACCTGAGCACTAGCGGCTACAACAGGAGAAGAAATTGCATTGCCTCCACCTGGGAGCCAGCTCTATGTCAATTAGAAACTGCCCAGGTACCCCAAACACGAGCGGCTGATTAGCATCTCCTAGCTAGGCACATATAGTGCCTGCAGCAAGTTAGTACTGTGTTCTCTCAGTCCTGAAAGGACACGGTGGCCTGAGCAAGCCTCTTCTGAGTAGTGATGCATCAAGTGTGCACAAAGAAGCACGTAGAAAGCCTGTCTCATCTGGATGCTGCTCCTGTGGAGATGACATACTCATCTGAGCTCTATTTGGTTTTTAGTTGTTAATAGGACAAATGTAGTGCAGGAGAACCGAGTTCCAAGCTGTAAGGAACCACGTAAAATGTTTGGAACCTTGAATGAAAGGATTACACTACGGCATATTTGCCACCTTTGAAAAGCCCCATTATCTGATCTAGAGATGGAAGAATGCAGGCCTGGCAAAAAGTAAAATCAGGACCCTGAACTTCAGGAGAGCAAATTTCTAGCTGCTCAAGGAACTGCTGGATGGAGAATCTCGTGGGAAACTGACCCTAAGGGCATAGGAACTCAATAATTATCAGCCACACATTCAGGGTCTGTCCTGTAATCATTTCCATTTTATTCTGCCATAGAGGAATACAGTGCCACTATGCTGATTTACTAAAACAAAAATCATGATTTAATACCATCTACTTCATGAGAATTAAGAAATTTGAATGGTTGTTTGGGAAATAATGTTTGCTCATCAGTACTAGAGTTTAATTCATAGTTTCCATCAACAATAGGCTTCAGTGGTTCAAATGTCATAGTCACTTCATAAGTCATGACTTGCTGAAATCAGCGGAGTTATATGAGCAAACACGTAAGGGAAGCGTACTCTCAAGTCCCAGGATCTAGAGATCAAGTTTCTTGGTCTGTCAATTATAGATGCACTACAACATGAACATCCAAATCCCAGATACATTCTGTACTGCAGGAAGAAGTTTGCCCAGATTAAAACCTCTGCCTCTAATCCTCCCTTCCTCTGAGATTTAGCTCCATTCACTCACTGACCACAACTGTCAGCAGTTTTCTATTTTTATATTCAGATATATTCAAACACACTGCACAGAGATAAAACCATAATCACAGAATCACTCAGGTTGGAAAAGACCTCAAAGATCATCAAGCCCAATCACAACCTAACCATACTACCCTAACAACCCTCCACTAAATCACGTCCCTGAGCACCACATCCAAACAGATTTTAAACACATCCAGCGATGGACACTCAACCACCTCCCCAGGTGTGCTTAACAATGAACATAACAGTGGCTTAGCAAAACTCCCAAAGGTCACCCTGCCAGGAAAACGGGAAAAAAATAGATCTCATTGGACTCCTGTTTACTTTAAATTCAGCCTTCGTGGCCTTTGTAGGAATTTCAGAACACCAGTCCACCTCCAAAACCCAACACAACTCCAACCTAAAAGCTCCTACACAGTCTCCAAAAGCTCTTAGAAGACAAACAAACAAACAAACAAAAAGTAACAGTGTAAATGCTGTATTCAGGTCCCAAGATACAAACAAAAAACCAAGAATTACCTCTTTGCTGTTGCAAAGAAACTCAGCTCATCAAAGTCACCGGCCTGCCCTTATTTTTGGAAAAACAGGAGGAAAATGAAGTGCCAAGTAATTTCCACAGTAAAGAGTAAAGAACTATAACTGCTTTGCGAGGCAAATGCTACAGCTGGACACATAATTAGAGTGGTGAAACACATGTTTCAGGGCTTAATTACCATACTGCTGAGTTTCAAATCTTGATCTTGTTCCTGGCATGCTGAAACAGGGACTAAGAGGGCACATTCTGCTCCTCTCCTCAGGTCATTATTGCAGCAGCAGTACCAACCAATGTCTCTTTTTAAGCTTCAGAATTGTTACCTCGGTAGGACTCCCCATGAGGGAAGCAATTAACTCTCCAGCTGTGAGTACATGCCGTTATGCCACGCTGATGAGAAGTTTCCATTTCTTTTGAAGTGTTACAAGGACTACAGTCAACAGCATCGACTAACATTTGATTTAGAGACAGCAGTAATATCTGCTGCACGAATCCAAGAACTGGATATTCTCTGCTACCGCAGATGTCCTTGTCTTTTATGCCAACAGAACCATTATGGTGATTTTTTCCCTCTCTCCGCAGTGACAAATAAAATTTGGAAACTTTCCATGTAAAAACAGGAACAGAAGAGTGCTCCCCTCATCAGCTGTGCTATGCAGACCAGCCTGCTCAGGAAAGAACTGTACCAGGTGCAGCAGAGGAACATCAGGAATATCTGTAATAAACCTCACACTACGTAAGAGATAAATGAGTTCTGCGTACTGAGCATGCTGTACAATCTTCTAGGTCTTCTTTCCCTGGATCTTACAATGGCATCACTGATCTTTTTGGAAGAGTTTAATTACTGCTTGGCTTTAATGCTGCCAGTAATAAGGAACTATTTGTACTGCTCTTAAAGAGGCAAAAAAGCTTTAGTAGACACTGCACAGAGCTAGAGATGCTCTTAGAAATGATAAAGGGCAGTCAATCAATCACATTTGCTTTGCCAAGAGCTTTTATGATGTAACCCAGCAGCTTGAAGCTTCATTACTAGAAGCTTTTTTTCTGTTGCTACTTATAAGAATTCTGCCAAAGTATAATGACTAAAATGCTGTAGGCAATGAAAGTATGATGACCGCATGCTTAAGAATGAAAATACCAAGCAGTCCCACTGTTCACTGAAGAGATTAAAGACCAGCACTACTTGGGGCCCTAAAAACATACGGATCAGTGCCACGAACAATACGTAAAGGTTTTTACGGAAAAACCATGGATAAAACCATCCACATGAGAATTCAAATTGCAAATAGCAGCATACCAGTATCAGGAAATATAATACATGTGAAATGTTTAAAGAAACAATCCCCTCACAAGACACGTTCTGAAGAATCCTTGTTTTAAAATGCCTAATTTTTTGTTCACTTCTCTTTCTGTAACTAGTGCCTAAAATAGCTCGACATGACAGTGCGCTTCTAAACATTGCAAACAAAAGGCTCTACAGCAAGCCAACTTCTTAGAAGTTGAATTTGGAGGTGTTTTGTCTCTCTGCTGGAGTAATAAAGGTCATGGAAAAAAAAAAACAATTTTATAATGGAAAGGAACTCCAGTGTAAGGTACTGGCTGTGTGCTGGTCTTAAAAGTGAAATGAAAGGCATATTCAGCTGTACCAACACTGAAGGCTTTCTTTGCTGCTACAGCAGATGCCCCTGGATGGGACTTCTGAGAGATTTACTGTTTTGGGTAGAGAAATTCAGGTTATACCAGTGCATTTTTTTCCTTGGTTGAGATGTCACAAATATTAGAGGGCTTTTTTTTTTCAGCAGTTCTACCTACCAGTTCTAGCAGATCTACCTATATATTCTGGGGAGACCTCATTGTGGCCTTCCAACACTTGAAGGGAGAGTATGAACAGGAGGGGGAATTACTGTTTACATGGGTGGATAGTGATAGGACAAGGGGGAATGGTTTTAAACTAAGACAGGGGAGATTTAG
Organism: Callipepla californica brunnescens; assembly: GCA_023055505.1. Classification (NCBI taxonomy): domain Eukaryota; kingdom Metazoa; phylum Chordata; class Aves; order Galliformes; family Odontophoridae; genus Callipepla; species Callipepla californica. Next base: position 101,731,417 of record JALIRH010000001.1, on the reverse strand, counting down.
GTTAGATGTTAGGAGGGAGTTTTTCACTCAGAGGGTGGTGACACATTGGAACAGGTTGCCCAGGGAGGTTGTGGATGCCCCATCCCTGGAGGCATTCAAGGCAAAGCTGGATGTGGCTGTGGGCAGCCTGCTCTAGTGGTTGGTGACCCTGCCCACAGTAGGAAGTTGAAACTCCATGATCTTTGAGGTCCCTTTCAACCCAGGCCATTCTGTGATTCTATATAAACAAAGTGTTCTCCAAAGCTCCCAACTCCCAGATACCCAGAATAACTGATGAGAACCAGAATGGAAAGAGTCAGAGATCATCAGAATAAAAATGGCAACCGCAAGAACAGTTCCATCAGGCAATGAGGAACCTACACTAAGGCTGCCAAGAAGATGCACTGATCTGGGTTTGGTGTCACAAAGCACAAATACATTCACTTTCAATTCAGAAATATTTGGTTAAAAAAATACAGTATATTAAATCAGGGTTTTAGTTTTGGAAGCTGCTTCACTCCTGCAGTCTTTTTAATTGGTCCTTTTGGGGGATTAACCATCTTCAGGTTTTGTGGAACACTGCATCTCCCTCTGAAATAAAACGGATGAAGTTAGTCATCAAATGCCACATTTCCTGTAAGCTCCAAATGCTTGAAATCTGCATACTTTTTATATTAGCATAACTGATTATTATGGTGAATTAATAACCTTGAGAGGAAAAAGCAAAGTATATTTCTAGTTTGGAGGGCTAGCAGAGCATTTAATTATTCTGCATTCTAAAACAATCCTCATCTCATGATTCCTGACTACTTCCTGTTATCTAAATGATGGCATTCGAAGAACACCAACAGAATGCTAAACATTTGCACAAAGAGAAAGCTAATGAGACATCTTCATCAGTTACATAATCCCAGTCAAGAAATGGAAAACCATTCCATGCAGTCACAGTTTCAGCTCTTTGCAGGTGTGTCAGCCCTGTAGATCATTCTGTGGAGTCCATGACCTTCCACAGGGAATGCTGTCAGCAGACTTCTGAAGTGGTGCTTGTCACAGATACATACACCACCTACATGAAAACTACTGGAGCTGTTCTCATTTGAAATCGGTAAGAATGTAAATAAATCTCCAGGGGGGAAATGGTGATTCCACAAACTGGAAAGCTGATTCTCACCATAAAGCAGCATACATCTCTACAGTTAGACAAAGTATCTTTGTTTCTCTGCTTGCTCAAGACTGCAGCAGGCAGACAGCACTGTATATTGCCCTAATTGCCTAAAGGCTTTCAGTATCTTTCTCAAATAATAGGCATTCTGAAGGAAAACATGTCACAAAACCGTAGCTATACATCCATGACAGCCAGCAAAACATTCTGTTATGTGGTAGGAGTTGTGATGACACGATCTGTGTGAGCTTCAAATCTCTGGGCAAACAGCCAGCAAAGCTCTCCCTAACAACTCCCTAGCATTCTTGACACTGATGCATCTGCATGAAGGGAGAGCTGGTCCCACAGAAACACGGAGCTGCGTCCATTCAGAACTGGGACAGTCAGAACCCTCAGCCTCAGTCTGTGCAGTAACCAGCTGGTGATTCAAACTGAGATCAATCGATTGCTTCCAATCAAAGAACCAGTGCAGAGCTGGAGCAAGCACACCGCATATGTCTGTGTGGAACTGTGCACACAGCTGGATCTATGCCAGCTGCAAACCAGCAGCTAGGTAGCTGCAGCCAGTGCACTGCTGAAACTGCTAATAAGCCCTGCAATGTGCCTCAGTGCAACAGCGAGGGCTGAGAATGACATTAAATTGGCTGCTCAGAATACACAGAGGCACGAGTCGTCAAAACATCCAGGCGTTTGTTTTTTTTTCCCAGCTGTCAGCTACCCTATTTTTTTGGTGCACTGTGAAATAACACAGAAAAGGATCTCTACTGAACTTGTCCTCTATGTTTGGATAGCCAGGAAAAGGAATGCAACAGAAGTTAGCATTCATAATTATGACACAAAAATGTTACAGTGTTGTTTTAATGCAAGGGTTGGGCTTCCTGTATCTGAACCTGAGGTTAAAACAAACATTAAGCATTGTTTCACAGTATGCTTTCAAATCCAGTGAATGCAGGTGGCTTCTGAAAGGCCAACAGAACTGCCCTGGACAGAAAGAATCCAGATTAATTTCATGAACAATTGTCTTTCAATCACACAGGCCTTCTCTTAATTTGATTGAAATTGTTTCTTATTAATATCAGCCTGAATGAACAACCTTTCAGAAGGAAATCAAAACAGAGCTAAAAGGAAATAAGGTAACACGGCTGTGAGAACTTTGTTACGATTGAGGCATGTTTGCCTGTACCCAGTACTTATACACAAATGATACCAAATCCCATCCTTATCTCTATGTTCTCTACCAGGACAAAATTTGAGGTGAAAATTGTGTTGCTGGTTACAAAAGGCAATGCTTTGAGAACTAGGTCCTTTGCTACTAAGGACAATTGCAAGAAAAAGAAAAAAATCCTTTGAGGTGAAGTGGGTAGAAAGGGGAACTTCGTTACAATACCTATCTCATGAGACTAGCAATTACAGCAAACCTCATTTTCTTTTGTTTGATACACAGAAAATAGCAGAATTCAGGTGTCACTTATTTTCAGGGTGATAAAATGATAAAATGAATTAATAAGACCACCAACACAACCACTGATCAGCAAAACTCACTGTCTATGTGATGATATTTAATCCAGCTAAGACAGTGAATTCTTATAGCTCTGCCTTCCTGGCCCCCTCCTTCAGCTACACTAAACTCCGTTGGTTTAGCACTGACACACAGCTAGGCACCACCACACTCCTCTCTCACACTCTCTCCACAATGGAACACGGGGAGAAAATATGATGGGCTTCTTATTTTTTTTGTACTGGGAAACTTCAGTTAGAAACATTAATTCATATTCAATTAAAATCCTCTTCTGGAGAACTCCGATTTTTGAAATCCTGTTATTTGATGCTTACACAGAGCGAAAGGATAAAGCAGGTAAGCAAATATGTGTACACATTTCATGCTTATAAATAACTCATTACGTTTGTAGATGTTCCTAGTACGCATTATGGGTGCTGGTATTAATAATATAGGTAAGAGGATTCATGGAAGGGTATTTATTGTGAGATACTGAACACACAGAAACTGCAGTAGCTCAGGAGGTATCCAAATATTTGGGAGAGTTCTGAAAGCAAACATTTCATCTGCCTGACCTTTTTTAGGCATCTAGTTACCATAGTTGGAGGCAGGATACCGGGTTCAACCCAATTTTTGTGTGATTCCTTATGTTCTTTGTACATGACGTTCTCAATGTTTTTGGTTCAGATAAAAGATATATCTCCAATTTCGAGCAATCTCACAAGCACCAAAATCAGAAATTAATTTTATTTCTTAGGGAAGGTGGGCTTTTCTAACATTTAGATTTCTAAGCCATGTAATGAAAGAGAAATACACTGAACAATGAAGACTTTCTGTGTTGCCATCAAGGAGTTGGACTCCATGATCCTTACGGGACCCTTCCAACTCAGGATACTGTATCACAGAACTGTAGGGGTTGGAAGGGACCTCCAGAGATCATGGAGTCCAACCCCCTGCCAAAGCAGCTCCCTAGCCCAGGTTGCACAGGTAGGCGTCCAGGCGGGTCTGGAACGTCTCCAGAGAAGGAGACTCCACCACCTCTCTGTGCAGCCTGTGCCAGTGCTTCGTCACTGCACTGTGAAGAAGTTTCCACACACATTTGTGTGGAACTTCCTGTGGCTCAGTTTGTGGCCATGATTTGTATTTGTATTCCACGATTCAATGATTAAAAAAAAAATCACATTATCATTCTAAAAATCCTTACAATCTCTACTCACTAAAAAGTTTCGAGCTAAGAAATCACTTAACTGAATGACTCTTAATGGACCAAAGAGAACGTTTGTTGCCCCCAACTCCACAGTAAAATGGAAGAAAAGAAGATCCCTTTTTAACAACACAGGTTGAAAGGGGAGAACGCAGAGAGATGGTAGATTTCAAAAGGGCCGCTTAAAGCTTATGCATTTTCAATCATGCAACATGCTTAGCATTAAATAAAACGGAGTGAAAAGCAGTATCAAAAATGACGTTAAAATTAGTGTGTTATCATTAGGATTACGCTTAGTGATATTTAACATGAAAACTCAGAGTTACACTATTCAAAACACCATATTTAGTTGCAAAGAAAACCAGAAAAAACAGGGAATATAAACAAAAACACACCTCAGTGTCTGCTTTTCTCCCCTGCTTGTCAGAGTGTCTGTCTTTTGCCTTTCAACAGCTTTAAGCATGGCTGAGGTCTGCAACAGTGGAGATTTTACAAAAAAATAGAAGGTAAATACTTATCACAACCATAGTTAATGATGTAAGGTATTTCCAAACTGATTTTGACCAATGATGATCTTTCTGCCACAAAGAACTTTAAGCACCCATTATGCCAATGTTTTATTGATTTAGGGAACTGAGCACGTGCCAGCATTCCTTGCCATACAAAAGCATCACTATTCATTACACCGGATAGTCAGAGAATATACAATTTAAAGTAGCAAGTTTTTGTCACACAAACTTCCTCTCAGTGAGGAACCACTATGTTTCTAACACGCTTTTCTGAATGGGAAACAAAAAATATAATGAGTTAGCTGTACTTTTGAATGATGAAATCATTAATTAAGAACAGGAACTACTTAAAGTTTCACAGCATGGAAATCTCTGCATACGCTGAAGGTCATGACTACAATACTAGACATACTGATAAGAACAGTTGTTAGCCTTGGGATTGCATTTAACAGCACTTGGGCAGGATCAAACCAGTTGCTTCTGCTGTTCCCTAACTTGCAGTGCTCCCTCCTCAGAGAGCTACCTCAGAGGGTCAGCTATGCCATGGACAGAAAAACAGAAAATGCAGGCTTGTCTGGCTGATGTGGCACACTTGAGTGTCTAATGTAACTGGAATTTTCTCAACCCCTTTACAGAGATCCATCAGAAACATGCAATAAATACACGATGATCATGACACGCAATACTGCAGGTCTACCAGGACAGCAAAGACTTTCTGAAAGCCTAGAACTAAGCTTTGGAGTAACCTACAGACGACTCAAAGTCTGGCTAAATTAAACTTTACGTTTCACAAAATACATGAAGACATCCTGCCCTTGTGAGAAAAAGAATATCCAGCACTGTAAAGAAGTGTCTTGCTTCCAGGACAATGGTTTGTACTATGCTTCTAGCTGTACAATGTATTAGGCAAGCAATCCTTACTCACTCATAGCAAACCCAGCTATAACTGAAGTAGTTCTTCTAGAGTGCTTTGCATAAAAAAGAATGGGATCTGCATAGATTTAATTTCTTGGAGGAGAGATTTTTTGTTTCACCCAAGGAAACCCAGTGAAGATAATGGCTAGTATCGTTTACCACCTTTCTGAGCAGTGTTCTTGTGACAAGATCTTGAGATAACAACCAAGTGCTGACTGCCTTCAGAGCTGCTTTTTATTCAGAGGAATATGACCTGTCAGGATAGAAGATTACTGTCCAAAGCACTGTTTTAGCTCACAAAGTTTACTCCAGGCCCATCCTAACTAACCTGAGCCCAAGCTGCATGGCAGCTTTCCAGCTGTTCCTATCCATAATTGTGCTCTTTTTCTGCAGAGATCCCAGTCACAAGTCAGACTGTTCTACACTACTAAAACTTTATGGTAAAAAACTGGCCTGAAAGAATAGCTGTTTTGAAGATTTGCAATTGTTCACCTTTGCTCACTTCTCCAACAAATTTCTGAATACTACCAGAAAGTGCTTTGGTATTTGTGGAATCCAAATCCCAAACCAAATATTTTTCAGACTGGAATAAAACATAAAAAAGCAAACCAGAGTGCACCACAAAACGCCACTGCCTCCACCATGAACTCTACAATTTGTGAAGACTTCAACTTCTTTTAAAAATACTATTTTAAATTGACTACACGCTTATGGATTCAGCCAACACAAACAACAAGAGCACTCAGATAATGCATGTGCTTAAAAAAAAAAAAAAGTTAGTTGAAAAGCCAATGATAATAAAAAGAAACTGCAGCTCAGAAGCACTCCTCTCTTTTGTTTCTGCTGAAGGCTGCAGGAAGGATTCAAAACAAAGCAGGAAAAAAAACATAAAAGAAATGCTTTCAGCATCTGCGAATTTTTAGCACCTATCAGTAAAACTTCCACTGTATTTGTGTTCTGTTTGGCTGTTTTTGCTGTGAGCTAAGGAATAGTATAAAAATAATGAGGAAAGAAGGCCTAACAAGACATTATATCCATTCTCTGTAATCAAGAGACTGTTACTGGAATACACTGTAGTCACAAGATAACAATGCCTTCTGATATACTGTTATCCTTCTAACTGTACTGCTGCCAGCATTACAGCACAGACTCTAACAGTGAGATTTTAATACAACTGAAAAAGTCTAGGCTGAGTGCAAATTTGGTTCTGCCTCTAATGATAAAATGAATTGTTAACAAGGAGTGCATGCCTATGTTGTTTGAAAATAATGTAAGAGCAACAGTGAAATTAAGGTCATAGCACTGAACTGACGGAGAAAAGCAGATAAGCTAGTAATTATTTTGCATCCACGTTGAGGATGACCACCCTGTTCAGATTAGCAGTGTGAAAGGCAGGTGTCCAACCTAAACTGCTCACTAGGCTCTCCCTATAGCTCAGCTATATAAACAGGGAAGTGCCTAGGAAATCCACTTCATCTAGAATAAGTGTGACGGTCTGCATCTTAAACATCCTTCTACCTCCATAGATTACAGAGGATCCCTCTGCAACTACTTCAGCCAACGTTTGACAGTCAGAAATTTGGAGACTGGCAGATTCATCCAGAAATGATTATTTTGCATCCAAATTATTCTGAAATCATGCAACTGATTACTGAAAATAATACACACTAGCCCCCAGTGTCCTACTTCAGTGATGTGCCAGTGCATATACCTCACTTCTAACAATGTTTTATGCAGGTTTAAGTGCTGTTCTAGGCAACCAATACTCCTGCTATCATGTACAGTAATGAAATCACCTTTTTACGTCCTACCTTCTTCCTCCAACAGTTCCCAGCTCCAGCGTTTAATATAAAGATATCAGAAGTTATTATTCACATTTCCTAGGCTATTTATGGCTTTAATGCTGGGAAGCTAGCTTGAGAAATTCTTCCAGATTTCCCAAAGCAGCAATGAACCACATCACTTGCCCACTGTGCAAACACATGGAAACACTGCTAATTACAGCCTTTCACTCCACTTAGATATGACAAGGAGTACGTGACAATCATTCTTGACTATCACACTAAGCTATTATTTTTACATTAGTCAGGACTCATGAGTTCTTTCACAACAGGAAGCATTAGAAATCTTTACAGGTTCCCTACAGTTTTTACGATCAAGTTTTATGAGTTACATAATTTGCAGTGATAAAATTTAACCTCTCAGTTCATAAAAACAAGGTACTTTATCCCTTATCTTGTAAGTTTAATTGTATTGTCAATCTAAGCTGGCTGGGTAGCTTGTCTTTAAATCAAAAAAGAAGGAGACACGAAAAAGAGGAATTTTCTTGAGGTGTCAATGCCACTAAAAATTTGGTTTTGTTCTTCTCAGCTGAAACGTTACACTGCAGTACAGCTTGTCACTACTGGGTGGGCAAGCAAGTATCAGAAAACTGCTTCAGCTTTCTCTGTTAAGGGTACTGATTATCTTTGTGAGCACCAAAATTCCAATTGATACAAAAGCAAAAGACAATTTACAAATAGACAAACTCTAGGAATCCATAGTTATAATGGATTTGGCAGATGAACTTAGTGGTAACAGGCTTTTACCTCATGGATCTAACAGATGCTTCTGCCCTGTTAAGGGAGCATAATGATTTTTAAAACTCATCACAGAATGTTTCTTACCTGCAGAATCTCTGAAAGGTACATGCGCCGCTCATCATTAGCTTTGTGGTACGCCTATGTTTAAAACAGACAATACAGGAAACCAATAAGCAAACTATTCTATTGTGTGTCCCACACACCTTGGCTGTTTGTCAGACAGCGTAACAGCTTTTACAGATTAGATGCATACAGTGATTTACAAACCTTAGCCTCTTGTTCCAGTCTAAGTTCATAATCTTTCAGCTGATTCTGGAGACTTTTCTTCTCTTCTTTTAGCTGTTCAAGAACCTCCTTTAAGGAGTCCTGTGGTTAAAATACATAAAATATTTCCACTCTGAACAAAGACATCCCCACCACATTCCTTACCCTTCAGGCATTACTATGTTTGTCACTCTGTTTGCTTCTTGTGCACTTTTTGTTTACAAGGTTCAGGCTGGCACACCACAGAGACGAAAGCAATTAACCACAGTATCAGTTGTGAACTGCACATTTCCACTGTGTTAATACGATACCAATACAGCCTTCCATACCCATGTGCTTTGTTAGATAAGCAAAGTCCCTTTTTTTGTTTTGGTTGTGATCAAAAAGAACTGCTTCTTACTTCTAAATAAAATTCACTCACAACTTTGGTTGTTTGTTTTGTAGGAAGATTTCAGATCCCACCTGCACATCCATTTTCAAACCACCTGGCAAGGGAGCTGTGGGACTTGCTACGGAGACACGTGAGATGTCAGCGGTATCCCCTAAGAACTTGGCTAGAATGCAGTATTTTGGGGGCACCTGTCTTACATGTGAATCTATTTACTTTGGGTACAACTGAGCTGAGCTACAGTAACCATGGCAGAGTCAATTTTTGATTACCAGCACTGGGCAGTTCTTTGTAGTGCAATCAGAACACGCATTCAAGTACCAGAGGAAAGTGCTTCTCATAGTCTCTTTCACAAATTGATTCTCTCTATCCACTAGATGCATTTTTTTTAGAAGGCTCTAACAGCAAACTATTTGTTCTAATTCCTTGCCTCAGATTATTCAAGATCAGTTTTGACCTGTTTGTAACTGTAATTATATTAAGATAACTGCTTTTCTTCCTCCCTGGTGTCACATACAGAAACTAGGAATGACTTATTTCAACATTCATTTAACTAGGAAAGACAAACTGAGCTTTTAACAGTGGCCCCTCACAAAGTAGTCCATCCTTTCACCTAATCATCATGGCAGCCCCTTTGAGACCTACCTGGAGCCCATTCACATCTGGAAAGCAGAACCATACTGGAGTATGAAGTACTCCAGAAGCAATCTCATCACCTTGACTGATGTCAGTAATGCTTCTTTATCTGAATAGAGAACATTTAAGATGGCATTTTCCTCTTTCACAGCTGCCTGGCGATGGCTCACAGTCAACGTGAGATCAAACTGAATACCCAGATTCCAGGTGGTCAGCTCTCAATTCATAACATAATTTGTTTACTACTTTCTCAATACCTTGGTCCATGCTACAATATTTTAATGCCATTTTTAATAATATTGTCTCCAGTGTAATACTTTTTTTCTAAAAAACATGTGCATCTCTGTTTTATTAAGTAATCAGTGTAAGGAGAAAATGCCATAATCTATAACAAGTTAAGATTATTTCTAAACCTGGCCAGTCCTTGGAGAACTCTGCTTGTACTCTCCCAGTAACCTTCTATTCACTCTTACATTTCATTTGTCTGCTATTTCCTCCTTCAACAGATCTACTAGTTTTCATTCTCTACAAACTACCAGCCACTTCTCTTGTCACACGGTATCTTTATCAGAAGTTATATAAAGAATTACTGTATTTGTCCTGACAACAAAACTATTGTCACAGAAAGTCAAAAGGTTTGCCTAGCACGAACCACATGTAATTAATTCGTATTTCAGAAATATTATCAGTAATCATCTAATAATATTACCTTAAAATGTATATCCATTTGAATATGATATTCTTATATATGTATTTGACAGTATGGATGGGATTCACTCTGAGGTGAGAATATCTACATTTGAGTGGCCATATGTGAACTAAGCTCCTACAAAGAGTCATACTCAATACCAGCAACGACACTCAGAGTCGTTCAGCTGAAGAGCTTCAAAGGGCTCCATTCAGCTGCCATGTGAAGTACTCCAGGATGTCCAAGACACCTGGATGTGACAGGCATTTTGCATGGGTTACAGGTATCCCTCTGGAGCAGCAGTAGGCTGTTCTGTACCTACGTGGCTGCAAGTCTCTGTATACATAACTGTTCTACCAAAGATGCCTACTTCAGATGAGCTCAGATATCAATCTGTACACTCAGCAGACAGTATTGACAAGGTTTTCACTGCCTGTAGTAGGAATCAAAGACCTAGCTAAGCAGCAAACAACACATACAGACAAGAAAAACTACCCGATATCCTTGCGACAAAATTTATTTTTATCCTCTCTCAAGGTGACTTAATCCAAGCAGATGATAGAGAAATAACTTAAAAGCATGTGAAGTCTTTTATATCTGCTGTGCACCACATCTATCTCTGTTTTGATCACTTCTGCAAAGTTTGTATCTTTAATACTTGTTATTCAGTCTAGTCGTCTTTTTTTTTTCCATTTGTCTGCTAACGCCCTCTAAGTAAAAGAAGTATCAGTTTCAGGATTTTTTTTTTTAGTTTTTATTTCTAAATCAAGCATTATCTCAGCAGAATGAGTGAATTCTTTCACTTTCAGTACCATCTGACTGTTGCCTTAGCAAAATCAGTTAATTTTTTTCAGTGACTATATGGCCATGCAAAGCTACTAACTTGGGATAGAGTGGCTGAAAAGCTGTCCAGTGAAAAAAAACCTGGAAGTATTGGCTGACAGTTGGCTGAATATGAGCCAGAAGTGTGCTCAGGTGGCCAAGAAGGCCAATGGCATCCTGGCTTGTATCAGAAACTTTGTCAGCAGGAGTTGGGAAGTGATTGCCCTCCTCACACCTTAAGTGTTCAGTTCTGGGCTCCTCACTATAAGAAAACCATCAAGGTGCTGGATCATATCCAAAGAAGGAAATTAACGATGAACGGCCTATAGAGAACAAGTCTTATAAGGAATGGCTTATAAGGTTCCTTATAAGGAACACTGAAAGAAAGATATTATGAATCTCTCCAAATGTATTTTTTTTCCTCTTGACGATAGAATGGTTTGGGTTGGAAGGGAACTCAACGATCATCTAATTCCAAACCCCCTGCCACAGCCAGGGTTGCAAACATCATGTAAACATCAAATCTAGAAAGCCAGTATCTGTGTATAGCCTAGATCCATAGCTTACATCCTCACCTTTGGATATTAAAACATTCTATTTCTAGATCTATGAAGCGATTTATCTACCAATGGCTTCTACCAGATACCCACAAAACATCTGAATCTGCCTCTTGCATCTGCCTGCTCCAAATCTCCAGTCTTCTTTTCAGTATGTGCAGATCATTCCATCTTTTATTCCCCTTCACATTTTTTTCCTGTACATCGCGTTACTTACTCATCTCCAAACTTTATTTTTCATAAAATCACTTCTGCTGTTATTGATTTCCCTACAAATTATTTTCATTAAAGTCAAGATTTTGCAGGAGCATGGCAGAAGACACAATGCTTTTAAAACGTGCTGCCAACAGAATAACCCTTTCCACTGTTCAAAACAAAAACAAAAACAAAAACCAAAGATCCCAAAAAAACAACCGAGAACATACAGAAGAGCTACTTCTTTCAAAAATGTTTCACACATGACTGAACTGTTACTATCTTTAACCTGTTACAACAGACACGCTGCAGACATGAAAAGAACTGAGGTTTTGTTTTTTTCCTAATTAAAGCTGGAGTATCTTGGATGCAGATGAAACCACTGTCCTAACACAGAAGGCTCCTGTATGAAGTACATTTAGTGTTCACCAATTCAAGGACAGAAAGTAAACCAGCAGGCCATAGATTAAAGATCTGGCTAAATTCCACTAGGGTCATGTGCTCCGTCACTGCATCAGTCAAATAAAGAAGGTTTCAGAAAACCAGGCTAGGGAACTAATTTTCTGGCCCTCTTGACCTGACTATGTTAAAGATCACAATCATATGATAGCTTATTTTTGTACAACATATTTTGTGCCACCACAGTAAGCTGAAACACAGTAAACACAGAAGTTCATGCTGCTCTCAAGATTTCTTCTGTGTAATCCTACACTCCAGTACTTACTTCCCCTCAAGACTGCTCATCAGTTATTGAAGACAGCAAGTCCTGGTGTTGCAGCTGTTAATCACAACAAAGGTATATTTTCATGATGGGATTGGTCCAATTTCTTTGAGTTTTTTCTCACGAGCAGACTACTTTTAGAGCTTTTTTTTAATTATTTTTCTTTAACCTTTTCAGAAGTGTTGTCTATATTTGGCTGCCAACGCAGCTGGTCTGCTGCAGATGTCTGGGCACTCATTCAGCTCTGGATCAAGGATGATATCCATCTGTAAGCAAATGAACTGCGCACTACATCACTGCTTTAGATGAGAAAGCAGACAGGAATAAGTTGATAATATGATAATATATTATCATCTGTATGCCACTAGAGAAAGAGGAAATTGAAATTACTCCCAATTTATAGATTGCGAAAAAATCCAAAAATCAAAATTAAATGAATAAATAAATTAATTAGTTTTTAAAATATCAGAAAGAGGCTAGTATCTAAATTACAATTCAAGCAGAATTTAACATCCTGAAGCGGATTATGCAGTGTCTTACATTCTTCACACTTGTTTTTGTTGTAAAACTTATGCAGGCATCTGAACTTTTCCTTCTTTGATTTTCCATAAGAACAAGCTCGATCAATCTGCTCAGTTTTCTGCTGCCAGCCCTTACGGAGCCTCAAAGCAAAGTTTTCCAGTAGTCATGGCAGTACTGGTTCAGCTCCGATGAAGCACAGTATGATAAGCATATTCTACCCATACTACACTAGAAATTCATTCTTTTCTGCCTAACAGACTCAAAATTAACTAACAAATTCTATTTCAGACTTGCATTTTAGTCCTCTGCCACTGTAAGAGCTTTAATTCATAGCATACCACATCTTGAGATTGCCCTTACTTGCTAATGTTGAAATAATTCTCAAGGCCAGGCTGTTCATCAGTCAGGAACCAAACTTTAAAGGGATGGAGAAGGAAGAAATGACAATTGCTCCAGGTCATGTATGCTTCTGGAAAGGAGACAGGACTTCAGACAATTCTTTGTACATTTCTCACCAACTTCCCAATGGTTTTCCACTTCTATTATGCACATTACGCACTCTGCTGTGAATTCCAATCTAGCTTCTCTTTTCCCAATAAATACCTAGGAAATTTACACAGCAAACTCAGTTCCTGATTTGTGTTTCTGGGACCAGGCACCTAACAGATGCTGCAGAGCTCAGAACAGGAATACCAAAGTTTTGATGTCAATCGTGCCAGACAGATGTTCCTACTCAACTAACAAAATTCCCCAAGTCCCCAGACAACTATAGAAGGCAATTTCAAAAACTGAATGAGAAAATTTCCAGTGGTATAACTTCAGAGAAACCCTAGAGACCCACATTAGCAAAGACTGGTTATGTTACCTCCCACCCCTACTGTCAAAGCAGTAAAAGAACTAGCAGAGACCTTCTTTAACTGAAGTCTTGCTGTACAGTGATACAAAGTCAGAAGTTGGAAACACCAGTATATGACCTCAGTCAAACCATTAAGGACTAGGTTTGCCTTTCCTAAATTCTATGAGAAGCATGTAGAGAAAAACAAATTCAATTCTTGATGCTTACAGTTACACAATCAGCTTGGTGCTTAAAAGAGCAAAATAACACACATGTAAATGACTTATAGAAAACATAGCTTAAAACACATAGTAACCCCAACTTGTAGCAGAGCTCTAGGAGCTCAAAAAAGCCTCTACACAAAGCAAGGACCAGTGAGAGCTCAAGAGAAGCAAGAGTCACTCAAGCAACGCTGCAGTCCCCCAGGAGAAAGTGTCAACAAGACTCAAGATAAATTCTTGGCCAGTTAGATAAATTCTGAAAATGATTTTTTTAGAGCCAACTGACTTTACTAACGGTATTGGTTTAGCTGAATACTGAAATATTGTCTAGGTCAGATTTATAACGGATTCTTCTACTAAGCCTTGAATAGCTGGACAATGTATTCCTAGGAAAGGAGACATAAGCTGACTAAAGGATTTAACCGGAATTTAAGATTCTTAGTTTTCATTAAGTTGCCAGTGTCAAGCCACTCTCAGCAAGCTGGTAAGCCAAAAGACACACAGAGATTTTAACTGAATACTTTCTTTATGTAATGGAATGTTGCAAGGCTTAGCAAGATTCACTCTCAGAGCAATGATACATGAAGTTTTGTGTCCAGCAGTGGCAAAAGCCCACAGTTTCACAAAGGGAACATCAATTCTACAGTTCTTTTCTTCACATAATTTTCATTCATCTGACGTTACATATTTGGCTCAGCACTTGCCAGAAAGTGAACTGATAGAGAGGGGAACTGCAGCCGAATTTTAAAGCCACCCACATAAGTTCTTCTTATTCTGGATTCTTCCTTGCCCTGCTACCAGTGGCAACAGAGTTGACAATTTCTATCAATCATTGTACAACAGATGAGGTGACAAATACGTGACATCATCAAGAGGCTGAAATTTGCTTTCATCAGAGATCATGCAGACTATTGATCACTATGGCAATTTGCTCTAACTTTTCTCCATGAACTAGAACAGAAGGAATACATCTGTCAGTTGTAGGAAAACAACAAGAACAAATAACCACAAAAGATAATTCTGCAATCAGTTGTACTTGACATTTTAAATCAAATTAAGTTCTGCACAGTAACTGAACTCCCCTCCTTCCAACGCAAGCAGCTGAGGATCATCAGGTGATTTAGCTGAATATTTGAACGTTTTAAACTCATCAAGAGCAAAATGCAACATCAAACTTTTAGCTTTACTGTAAGTGAAATTGATTTAAATTGGTATCAGTAAACTCACTTAACCATAGATGATAGCAGTTACTGAAAAAGATAAATAAAAAATTACATAGCATAGCACATTCCTACATAAAAGACGCAATCGATATGCATGCAATGGATGCTGTAAAGGCTTCAGTAAAGGTGAAGAAAAAACTCACTGCACTTGTTTAAATGCCAAGCGCCCCCTTGTGGTTAGCATGCTCTTTATATTCGAAACAAAACACAACTGCACGAATCACAAATAACATTTGAGAATGCAGAGTCCTGTTTTTATCACACATTGTTAAGAACCAGGGTAAAACAAATCAGCTCAGAGATCTGTTGGAAAGTTCTGCTTCCTCCAGCGTAAAGAGGTGTCGGGCAGTGCTACCCGAATCCTTATTTCAATGACACCCACAGCACTGTGCTGTCATCTGCTGATGTGGGAGGAGGAATTTAAAACCCGGACTTCCATTGCTGTGCTTCAGATTTAAAACAAAAGGTGACGCTGAATCCAAAACTTTTTACTTGGTATCTCTCCTGTAAGGCTTGGGAAAGGCCCTGAAATTCATTGCACGTTTTTCTTGGGATAAATCCAAGGGTCCCAGTCAATTGCTAAGCAATTCCTGGAATTCCTGAACAGGCAGCAGTCTGGAGAGCAGCCAGCTAATAATGTCAGTCGACTGCAAGTTTTTCCCCAATTGTTTTCTTTGAAATACAAAGTGCATTCTGCCTCTGGGAACCCACAAAGTGATTTGTGAGAAACAGTCTGCAGGTTTGTGCGAGGCTGCCAGGAGGAACAACTGATGCCAACGTGACAAAGAAAGGAAAAAAAACTGCAAGTCAAAAAGGTCTCTTGGCGACATCCAAAACACTCGTCCCATGCCAGATGAAAGGAGTGTGACAAGGAGGCAGCTTGGGGCTAGGAGAGCAGACCACAAAACTTCCTCTAAGATACTTCCAATCTGGACAATAAAGACAGGATGCCAGATCTGTTTTTCACAAAGATATGGGTGATGTAATCCAGCACGAGCAACAAGATTCATTTAACAGAGACTTGTTGAAAGAAATGTCAACATCTCCTGTGGCATTAGGAAGTGCTGATGTTCACTACAGGCTGTTACCAACACCTACTGAGATACAACAACTTTGTGTTTTCATAAACACTGGATGCCTCTCCCGTTACATTGCCAACACCTTCTCCAGTGTGACAATGCCACACCTTCTGCTTCTGGTGTAAAACATATAGGAAAAACCCTGAGGTTAAGATGCATGGATTGCTGCACGTAGTCACTCTGGTCTCAGAAAGATGGTGCTGTAAAAGCTAGTATCTGGCTGCTACTGTGAGAATTTCCTCAGCTATGGCACTGGGCAGTCCTGAAAATGGTGATTTATCACAGAAACCTTCGTTCCTTGGCTAATTTTAACTAGAGCGTTGCTAAGGCAATGCTATCGGGAGTGTGCTCTTCTGAACTGATTTTGTAGTATGCTTTCGGAATTTGCATACTAAAGCTGCTATCGAGGGATCCTCTCTAGCAGAAATGGTGAGAGAGAAAGAAATCATTTTCCTCCTACTTACACAGGAAATGAGCAGACAGCATCTAGTTCACCAAAACTCACTTCATGAAAAAAAAATGCCAACAAACGAATGCTTAATATGTTTAAGAGGGGCAAACAACATTGTTAAGCTTCAGAGAGAAGGCATTCTTTCTGCAATTATTCCTGCAGCAGTGTATGACGTTTGTATTGTTCATTGGGACATAAAAGAAATTACTGACTAAACAGTTTTCAGCGTTGCAGCTCTCCTGTGCTTGTCACCATTCAGCTTATTTTTCATCAACCCTCAGCACACAGACACAGATTTCTAAATCCTGGCTATTCAAGTTTGTGTGCTGAAGGCATTGCTTTTGCATTTACTGTCCTCTGCTGTCTTCATGATATTTTTGAAATAAAATAAAAGGAATCCATCAAGAATAGCTGTATATCTAAATGATGTAAGGGTGTTCTTAATAGCAGAAAAAACATTCATCAGTGATTCTAAATCTGAAGTGAAAACAGTGCAAGCCATCTGCAACAATTATTGCAATTTATGAGCACTGCAAATCCTTGTGCTTCCTTCTTCATCACTCCAGAATTTGCATTTGTTTTCTTTCAGTTTTTTACAGCTCGCTCACTGCCACAGTCCCTGATGACTAATCTTTATTTTCCCTGTTGTGCTCAAAATCACGAAAATGTTTTATCCTACCTATCTGTAAATGAGATTAATTACTCTGTGGATATGCTTTTTCTCCTTCTATTGTCTACATAAGACCCTAAATGACTAGCTGAGTGAGACAAATGTCCTTACTGCCTTTGAGATATCGCCTCTATTAAATATGGCTGAAATTGGTAATGGAATTAAGAATTATTAGGGGTGCCTCTAATAACTCAAACTGCACAACTCTAACTTCTTTGGGAACACACATTAAAAGGACTTGCAAATGCTGTTTCATTTTCTAAATATGTTGCTCAAAATGTACTGTCTGTTGTTGCCATGCTCTTGAAATGGTATCTTGCTAGAAGAACCACTTTGCTATCTTTTCACAGAACTTCATATGCAGCAGCAAGCTGAGGACTGACTATCATACAGCACTTTTCATTTAATGCACACACATGATTTTTATATATACACTCTCAGCATTTTTACTCTGAGTGAATGTAGATTGATGATCGGCTGCTCTCTGCTTTTCTACACCCACTCATCGCATCTGTTCTTTATTCTCATCTGTGGGGAAGCTAAATATTCCCCCATGCTCCCCTGAATAACTCCCAAAAACATAAAAATGATTTGGATAAATCTTTACGCTTACCCATCACAAACTGATCCGTGCGTTTTTTACAGATGTTTCATCTGCCATAACTGAAAAGAAAAAGGAGCTCTGCATTCTACAACAGCAACTGTAAAAAAGCATGGACTTTCCTGATAGCTTCAGTGCAAAAAAAGACAACAAAGCCCGCAAAACACATCTACTTTCTTTCTCTCTTTCCATTTTCTGCCGATCAAAACAAACCAAAATGAAGTCTAAATGTCTAAGCATTTTTTTCCACTCTTTTGCACAACAGACAAATCATAGAATCATAGAATCATAGGGGTTGGAAGGGACCTCAAATGATCATCGAGTCCAACCCCCCTGCCAAAGCAGGTTCCCTACACCAGGTCACAAAGGGAGGCGTCCAGGTGGGTCTTGAATACCTCCAGAGAATGTATTTGCTCTGAACTGGAAGGGTGGAAAACTGCAGGATAAAAACCCATGGCACAGCACATGGGCTCCAGACTTCACTAGGCATCAGCGAGTGAGTCTAGGACTCTCCAAATTGTTTCCTAGACTCCTTCTGGCAGTATGAATCTCACTGTTCTGCTGTCATTCCTTCCTCTACAGGAACAATAATCAAATCTCTTAGAATGACAGCTCACGAGGTGAGGAGGCAAGGCAGAATTTAGCAGGGATTAGAAGTGGATTGGATTGGTGCAGCACAGCTGCTGATAAAGCTTACAGGTTATCTAAGCAGTAACGTCTCCCTGGATGCTTGGCAAGAGGTAATTGGATTGGTAAGAGAGCATTGGAAATTCGATGGAAATAAACACTTTTAATGCTGCCAGTGTGCACACACCAGTCTGGGCTCTGCAGGCTGATGGGAATAACCTTGTCTGAAGCAGACTCTGCTGTAAATTTTCTAGCCCAACTATTTTTCTTTTTCTTTTTAATATTTCCTGCTGTATTTTTAAATCAAATCCCTGAAACAGGCAAATGGGCTGGGAAGGATTTTGTTCTGTCAGTGCTTTTAATTGTATAAAAAAATCCAGCCATCTTGAAAACACCATGGAGCCTAGGACAGTATTAAAACTAAAAAGAATATTTACTATCTGAAAGCCACAAATTAGATCAGAATAAGCAATCAACTATTCAAACTCTGCTTAAAATGGCTAATAATTCACACTAACACAGCATGCAGACTCCTCTAGGCTCAGTGAACTCCCATTAATCTTCAGAATCTGAAGCATGGGAGTCAGACAGAGACAGTTCTACTTGTGTAAGTGCATACGAAGTTGTTTTATGCAGCTGTTGAAATGCAGCTGGTGAAATAAAAGCATATTAAGCAATAAAACGTAAACAAATATATAAAAACCCAATTTGCCCATAGTACTTACTAAACAGTGAGGAATTTTCCCCGAGACTGTACTACACAAAATGTAACAGCAATTGTTGTATTTATTGTCATGTCTGATACAAAACTGGCAGTAGTGCTGAATACAGTGGAGGTTCTGAGGGAAACCTCATGCAGATCAATTAAACAAGTGAATATTTAAAGTCTTCCACCTGGTGAGAAGAACTCCATGCACTGCTATATGCAGGGGAGGCCGAGGGAGATGGCGTTATTCTGTGTGGAGAAAAGAAGGCTCAGGGGGATCTTACCCATGTGTATAAATACCTGATGGGATGGAATGAAGAAGAGGGAGCCAGGCTATTCTCTGGTGCCAAGTACAACCAGTAATGGGCACAATCTAAAACACATGAAATTCCATCTAGACCAAGAAAACAGTTATTGTTCAAACACTGGAACACACTGCCAAGAGAAGATGAGAAGGCCCCATCTATGGAAGTACTCAAACTCTCACTAGGCATGATGCCAGGCAACCTGCTACAGCTGACCAGGCTTGAGCAGGGGTGTTGGACTAGAAAAGGGGTCCAACTAGCCTACGTGATTCCATCATGTAGTGATTAAGGGTTTTTTTTTATTCATAGACCTGGTCTACCTACTGCATCTTGTACCCTCACCATAGGTAATGTAGAATTTTCACTCAGTCAAAATATCTAGTACACAATTATTCCCAACATTTAGGTCTCATATTCTCACTTTATTATTTTGTTCTATGCCTTATAAATTCATAAGCAACTGTCCAACTGAAGCAATTAAAAAGTAAACGCAACTGTTTGTTTTGGTTTTGACAGGACCAGTGATGTCTTTTTCTGTCAAGGAACAACAAAAAAATTGTTCCATTTTTTTAATAACACTGTGGTTTTGATGCTTAAGCAACTAAATTCCACTGTACTCACCACAGGCATTTGGTCAAAGATGCGAACAATGGCCAACTTATCTACAAATAAGCAGAAGGTGCAACTCAGTGACTTCATTCAACATATAATCGTAAAGTCTACTGAAAAACAACTGTGAATACCCATGTCTACCTGTTGGATTTCCACGAATAAGCTCCACCTTGTCTTTAAGAATATTAATTTGCCTTTCCAGCTGTCTATTCAATTCTACTTGCACCTCGTATCTGGTTTTCCACTCATTACCTTAAAAACAAACACAGAGTTATTCTGTTTCCCAGATTGTTTCATGCTATTTCAAGTAGAAGTTAACATTTTTTTTTCCAAGTTGTTCTTAGAGCCTGAGAAGGTCTGCAGTTAGTCATCCTCATAATGAGGAAGTATTCATTTGAATTACAAAAGAGCTTGAAAATATAGATCAAGGGATTTTTTTTTCCCCACAGGGTTTTGTGTGTCCAGAATATTAACCAACTAACTCTATGAATTCATGTCTTCTCTTATTTCTTTAATAGTGAACAGGAAAAAGCTAACATGCAGCATTTAGTACTCCAGAATTTCACAGCTTTCATTTCATATTGAAGTCCCTTAATTTTTCACATTTCACATCTATAAGAGCCATTTTTGAAAAGGGAAAACTAATATTCTTAAATAAAAGTTTGTATCTCTGTAGAGTCCACCAAAAACAACTTGCTGTGTTACCTATTCAATTAGTAAGATGTCGTTGCAACCCACTAACCTTCATCTTCAACACTGCTAAGCTTTTTCTCCAGCTGCGTTGCTGTTTTTCTCAATTCAAATATTGAATTTTCAAGCATTTGCCTGTGGTATTTAGAAAAGTCAATACAATCGATTTGCATCAATCTAATTATTAAAATAAATAAATAAAATACATTTACAGCTCAAAATGCAGCAAAACAGAATACAAAAGCAGTTTGTGATCACTTCATATCAAGTCATTTAGATTTCCAAAACTAAGGCCAACTTGAGATTTTTCAAATGAACAGAGAACGCAACTTTACAAATTGGAAACTGCTTTAAAATACAAATATGATAATTAAAATAACTAAGATGTATTTTGAACCTTAGCCTAGTTTGTTAAAAGATGCAAGACAGAAAAAGAACATGTGTCCTATTTATTGGAGTGCTGTTTAAGGAAAGCTTTCACGTCAATATAGGTTTTCCTGTTCTGAACACACTCATGAGAAATGTTCTTCAAGAAACAGTAAGCTCTATTAGAAATATTTTTTCTTTTGACACTGGCTCTGGCATCAGAACAGTATCATCTATTTTTCATCTCACAATCACATTCAGTTAACAGAATTTTATTTTCCACAGCTTGGAATATCAGTTTCAACTGAAAGCTACAGAAACAGCAGCAGACCAACCTATCTTCAGAAGCAGAAGAGAGATGCCTTGAACAGGGAGGGAATGAAAAACTGAAAAATCATAGAAATGTAAAGGAAATAAAATAAGCAGAAGAGTAATTATAGGTAATTCAGTTAAGAATTCCGTGCAAGAAACACACACTGAGTCACAATTAGACAGAAATCTCCCATAACCAAAGAGAACTAGGTCTTCCAATTTCTTATTGCTCTAATGCTGCTCTTCCCTACCAACTTCAATTAGAGAGGGGGGACACAGGTAAAGAAGTAATGAAAGTACAGGCAGCATAATGGAGACAAGAAAGGTTGTGGTGAAAATCTCACCAAAGATAGAGTTGAAGCACGAGTCAAAAAGCTTAGATCCAGGAAAACTGGAGGAAATCTGATCATTACTGCTTATTTGTTCCCACTCCAAATGGCAGAGGCAGACAGCTAAGAAGGAACACAAAATCCTATTATATCACTGGCACATTTTCAACACAAATAGATAACATTTCCTTACAGCAGATTTCTATTAACCTCTCAGTGTTTGTAAAAGATGAAGTTGTGATGACGGCAAGTCTTAAAATGGCAATTTTGGAAGGAAATAACATCTGGAGTTAGACACAGGCAAAGATGTAAATAGGGTTGAACTATATCCAAATGAAATTAATTTTTCCTCTTAAAGAAAATTGTGTGCTCAGATTGATGCAGATGGATAGCATGGAAAGAATGAGTCTTTCAAACACTGATGGTTTCAGTTTTTAAGTTCTGTC
The DNA here is from genome assembly GCA_023055505.1 of Callipepla californica brunnescens. Lineage (NCBI taxonomy): Eukaryota > Metazoa > Chordata > Aves > Galliformes > Odontophoridae > Callipepla > Callipepla californica. Next base: position 101,709,302 of record JALIRH010000001.1, on the reverse strand, counting down.
ATTATTTGAAGACTATACATAACACCTCTTACAGCATGAGTTAGATTTTATTCCTCCTTGTGCACGATTAGCAAAGTCACAAACCAACTTCCAATTATATTCCTTTCTGATTAAAATGTACACTGAAATGATAAACTTGGAGGTATTAGGCTGTAATTACCAAGAGAAAATCTTATTTTCATTTGGAAATGAAAATCATTCTCTTTAAAAATTAGTTATTAGTAACCATGTAGTATTCCAATAGTAACTAGAACATAGCCAGGGTAGCAACTCTCTATTTACTCAGTGTAATGTACAGTAAACTATGCCCTCTGTACTGAGAGAGAAGGGGTGTAGAAATAAATCACTCTGACCAACTTGGTAAATACTTCAGCTTACTATTGTACTGAGAATACTTGGAGGAGGTATTTCTAATTGTGATAGGAAACAACAGGCCAAACCACTTGCCTGTTACTGGGAATGTAAAACAGCTCTGTGCAGCTGTCTGCCCACAGCCTTTGGTTGTACCTAAAGGGACACTGACACTGGCGTGGTTTTATTAATAGCTTCACATTTATAAATAATTAGACATATTCAAGGCCCATTATTTTTTCCTGCATCATTGGACAACTGACAGTCATCACAGAAGAAACACCATAAACCCTGGAAGCCCCTAAAGTTCTCATCAAGCAAATTTAATGACATCCACAAATACTAAACAAAATCAGGAAGGCTCTTGTGAAGGAGAAGAACGTTGCAGCTCAGGTAAGAAGACTGTGACTGAAAATTCAGACAGAAATTTGCTGAGCTTCCTTTGAAGACATTTTACAGGTGTTATTTTGGCTAAAAGTTTTATTAGGACAAAAACCATTTTCCTGCACTTTTTGCTATCCACATTTCAGTATCTAGTTGGTAAAAGACTGCCTGAAGCCATTTTGTTCACTGGAGAGAGACCAGTGGCACATTACAGGAGGAGCTTAAGGCAAATGATTAGTTCTAGGGCTCCAGCCCTGCAACAAAGCAGACCTTTACTGGTTCCTGTTCAAGACAAAACACACAGATGCGTTCAGAATCTATGAACAAAGCAAATTATACTACACATTACAAAAGGCATCACAGGGAAGAGCACGTATAGCACTGAAAGCTCCAGGCACTGTCAGTCAGTGGTGTGTCAGGCAAATCCTACAACTCTCCTTGTCTGGAAAGCCACAGAAGCTGAAATCTCAAAGTGGAATCCTCACATGCAACTCTACTGACACTAGTAAATCGACAGAGTAAGCTGACATGCGTACACATATGGCTTAAAGATCTCTGTCTATTAAGAAGTATAATGCAGTATTATGCTTTCTCTCAATCTCAGGAACATTTGTCAGGACAGTTCCCAAACAGAACCCGTGCTAAATCTCAATTACAGTAATTCAGAGTCAGATTAAGCTATTGACTTTCATTAAAGCCTTTCACAGCACTATATCCACAATCGCTGAGAATCAGCAGGTACTTAGGTAAAGACCCTTTTACTGACACGGATGATTCAATTCACTCTTTGAAGCAAAAATCCCTCCTTAAATGAGAGTGGTAGGTGGGCTGTTAGCAAACTATCTGAGTGGAACAATAATCAAATAAGCCAGCAAAGGGATGACAAGGGTGAGACTGCTCTTGGGAATGCCTACATCTAACTGCAAGCCCAGTCATCCTCAGCTTTCTTTATATTCAATGGAGAGAAACTTCTCAGGGTGTGAGTCATCTCTTTCTAAAGCAGCCAACCAAAGTAGGTCAGATGAATCACACCTTAAAGCCTTCTGTATTCGCTGACAACACAGGCGCCTGGTTCAGATGTTGATTTCTAACAACCCTGGTTGCCAACAGTTGAATAAATAACAATACAATAATGGCACTGTTTGTACACACAAGATAAACATGGGATATATATGCAAAATACACCAGGAACAGCAGGCTTTTCGCTGTGCTATTGAAACAGGGACGTTTGCTGAATACATTTATTTTTTGTTAAGAGTGGCACAGAAGACGCAGCTTTGGGACAGAGCTGCAGAACACTCTGAGGGATATCAGCAAGAACTTGAGGTGCATAAAATACCCAGGCTTTCAATAGTAAAAGCAGTAATAAATCAAAGCAGTGAGATGAAGTCAATACCAGTCAGCTTTTTATTTGGGTGCCTATAACAAAACGGTGTGTCTGGTAAAAAAAGGTTGGTGTTCGCCTTGGATCGTGTCTGTTTTACACACACTACTTACCACTCAGTAAAATACAATTCCATGACCTTTGCTTACACACAGCTGCAAGCATGACCACCATTTTGACCACACTGCCTCTATGATAACAAATTCCAGCTGCCCGTTCCCACTAGAGGATAAACATTTCATGAGGTACGACTGCAGGAACAGCTTGAAGAGAACCTTCACCTGGAGTCTGAAATAAACACTGTCCAGGGAAAAAATAGGCATGGAACTCAAAATCCCTGGGATTCCATGCAATGGAACATTAATGCTGTTACCAGCAAATCTTTTCGTTGGAACCCTGAAGCACTTGCTGCTTAAAGCAGTAACACGCAGCCATCTCTGCAGAACTACACTATGAAGATGTTTCAGGGATGGTTACTGACAGGGAAATCTGGTTTTCCAGCTCTACTCCACACTGGAAAGAAATGTGTGTTGCCATCACCTCATCACCCATTCCCTTCTCCCCACCGAACAGGCATCACTCCTTCAAGCCCTATTCTGTCCCATAAACCAGTCCCAGCCCCATTCCCCTGCCCGTTCACTGCCGGCTTCACTCTAGCTGCAATTACCCATTCCTCAGGCACCTCATGACAGCCCCAACCCCCTGACATGCTACAGCCCAACTTCTCCTTGCAATCCCAGATTTCCACACTCCCCCGATCCCCAAAGCACTCTTTTCAATCCCCACAGGTGCAGACGCACCGCGGGACCTCCCAGCACGGCCCCGTGCGCCATCACCCGCCATTTTGCGGCCCCCCTTGCCCGGGTGCCTTCAGTCGCAGCCCCGTCACTCACTGCCTCCGCCTTTCCCGCCCCAGCCCTTCGGGGTCGCCGCGCTCCCCCATAGCTGCCCCCATGCCGAGGAGCGGTCGCTGCGTCCCTGGCGACCGCCTGAGGGAGGGGCCGTGGTGCTTGCTCGCCTCTTTCTTAAGGCAAAGCTTCAGGAGGTAACGCACAGCTTAGTGCTGCTTGGCGGCACCTCCGTCTCTGTGTGCCAGCTCCGACATTCAGATGACTACTCAACAGCCCCATAGAAGTCTGAAGGCCAGAAGTTTCGGGTGGTTAGGGACCTGAAGTGGTTCACCAGCTGCTCAGAAAAGCACCGCTCGATGAAGGAGACGGTGTGAAACTGGGAGAGATTGGTGCGTGTCCGTCATGGGACCAAGCACTGGAGAAACGATCTGTGCCCTTTCTGGGGAAGACTGGCTGTAATTCTGCCTTACTGGCATGCTATGAAATTAACAAAAGCTCTAGTTTTTCCACTTACTTCTGTTGGACATTCACCTCAAGCTTGCTAGTACTGCTTCCAAGTTTCAAACAAGAGTTTTGTTTTATCATTACTTTAATGCAGCCAAAACCAGCATTGACATCTAAAAGTCAGCTCTGAAATTATGTGAATTTTGGCTCTAAGGCTTGTGACATTGGGATGGGCCAGTCTGTTTTCTTGCTGATACTGAAACGGCAGGGTCCCGATCCTCCTGTTTAGCTGCATTCGTCTGCTGCTTACCTTATGCCAGTTCTGGAAGTTGTCAGTCTTCTCTTTGAGCCAGTTCCATTTGCTAATTAACCCAGTAGAAAACCAGGAGGTGGAGAGTTAAGAAGCAGACTGATTCCTGCTGGATTAGTGATCCAGTAGGATCTAATGTATGGAGGTAGAACAATAGGGTTGAGAGTATGAAACCTTACTATAGGACAAAAAGTCATTTTAATTTGTCTGGTACATATTTGGGGGGGTGATTTTTGACAGTTTCAACTTAGAACTGATGCTATTATCAGTGAATAAACACTTGATTTATAGACTGAATGCAAAATTGTCTGCTATCTAATCAAGAAACAGAAATTCAGAGAAACAGTGTACTGCAACTGCATTTGAATTTAGATGATTATTTTGCCTTCAGCATTTACTGAAAGCTGTCTTTTCAAAACACATATTGCAAACTCATTCCATACCAAACCAACAATTTCAGTATTAACTTGGACCTAGGTTAGCATTCAAATCAAATTCAGTGTTACTGCCTGCAATACTAGAATCTTAACAGCAGCAATGTTGACCAGTTTGATTTTCCTTGCTATCAGTTTTTGCCAAAAACTATTTCAAGAACTTTTTCAAGAATGCAGTCAGCCTAATGAATAGTTGTCAAATTAGAGGCCGTATGCAGACAGCTCAGAACGAGCCATAGAGTCACAAGAAAGTCTCTGAGGCTGTATCCTGGCCACAGTGTACTGTCTGGCCCAGGAAACTTTTTTTACCTCCTCTCCAGGAAGCTTTCAGGTCCCACCCTCCACTAAGAGATTAATAGGTGCCCTAACTGGGTTAGATCTCAGGAACTGGGTCACGGAGTGCATGTGAGGATGAGCTCCGACCACGTTAGTTGACTGGGTTGGCAGAGGACAGCAAGTCTAAATACGTGCTTCATCAGGTGGTTTGGGAGCTGGAGTGGGAGAACAGCAAAAATATCTTGTGGACCAAGGTCATGGGTGAGTACACTGAAACTTCAAAACGTCAAGATTATTACTAGTTACTTCAGGAACAATAGTGGCCATGCATACATGGAAGTTTCCTCCATTTCTTTATTTCAGGTAAGAGGTGTATGGATAGCTTTAAATGTATTTTAGTTGTTTTCAGGCTTTCACTTTCTTTTCAGACTAAAATTTTCAGTGACTATAAGAAAAGTTAGAAAACTTGATCACAACACGATGCGATTCAAAAAAAAGAAAAAAAGATACAGACATATCTTCAGATTATGTGAAGGCAATAGATGGCAAGGATTTCTTAAAAACAAGGTAGAACAGCTGTTGAAGGTAAACATTTGAATTACAACAGATTCATTTTGACAGAAAATTAAATGTAGTTATTTCAGCAGCACCAGCATATTAGGGCCTGATGGTATGACAACTGCATGGACAAGGGGAAACATAGGAGATTACTGTATACTTTGACTTTACTAGCCCTTTAATATAATCTCCTGTAATACCTTTACAGACAAATTGTTGAGATTGGATGGATTGGATAACTGGAAAATAATGTTGGTGGAAAGCTGGCTCCACCATCAGTCTTGAGGTGTGGTGGTCAGCAGTATGACTGGTTGGCTTTGGGAACAGTATGTGAGCCTGTACCACTCAACTCTTTACTAACAACCTGGAATACAGGCCGGAGCACACTCACAGCAAGTTTGCTGGTGATTAACAAGTTGAAGAGTGCAGTCACTGTGAAGGAGGCTGCCATTCAGAGCGGGCTGGAAACTACCGTAAAGAAACTTAATGAAATCCAACAAGTACCAAATTCAAAGCCCTACAAAGCACAGGTGAGCGGCACTGACTAGAATGCGGATTCACAGGAAAGGGCATGATGGTTCCTGACAAACAACAAGCTGACCGCAAGCCACTGGTACATCTTCCAGCAAAGGCAGCCAACTGCTGCTAGGGGAAGCAATTCTTCTGTTCTACTCGGCATTCATGGGACCACTTGCTGGAGTGCTTAGCTTTGGGCTCCCAAACAGATCCTAGGGGCTGTTAAGGGTTGGCAGGCATGATCAATTTTCAGCCTGAAGAAGAGGAGGCATAAGTAGATCTTGGTGCTGTCAACAGCTTCCTTAAAGAAAAGTGTAAAGAATGAGCATCCAGACTCTTCTGAAGTGTAAGCGTGAGTACCAGGATAGACAAGTGTATATGAAAAAGTTTTGATTCAGTCCATGGGAGAAATATTTACTTTTTACCAGGGTAAAGTATGGTAAAGGTTACCTAGAGTTTGTGAATTTCAACCTTGAAGATAATAAAAATGGCAGCTGATGTGATCTGCTCCACCTGAACCAGCAGGGGTTGGACTATAGACCTCTGGAGGTCCCTTCCAACCTACACCACTCTATGGCAATCCAAAAAACTAAGCCTCACCAGCATATTCTATTGGAAGATAGTTTTGCCAACTCTTTTTGAAAGATTACAGGATTTAGCTGAGGGCTTACCACTGGTTTTATGTCTACGAAACGGTGAAGATGCCAGAGGCTTCAGTAACTTGGAATGACATAGAGATCATTAAGAGTGATCTTCTCAATACAAGATTTGAGAGCAATACGGTAAGCAGAAAAAATTATTAATAAATGAGTTTGGAAACAGCATTGCATTAGAAAATCCAGTTGCAGTTCACTCGGTAAACAGCATTAGGGAGAGTACTACAAGGATTGCCACACATCAAAAGATGGCCAGCATTCAAAGTAAAAAACATACCAGGCTGAGAATAGAAAACAAACCTAAGATACAAGGTTTAAGGAGCTGATACAGTATATAAAAGGAAGGGCTGAGTTAATACTGTAAGCACATGAAAGCTATTCTATACTATTCTATACCTTAGATGAACTGGAGAAAAGAACAGTTCTCACTAAACCATGTCCTTTAACACAGCGTCTAAATGTTCCTTGAATACTTCCAGGTGGACTCCACCACCTCCCTGGTTAGCCCATTCCAACACCTGACCACTCTTTTGGAAAAATAGTATTTCCTAACATCCAGCCTCAGTCATCCCTAGCACAACTTGAAGTCATTCCCTCTAGTCCTGTCACTAGTTATACAGAAGAAAAGGCTGACCTCCATCTCAGTACAACCTCCTTTCGGATAGCTGTAGAGAGCAATAACATCTCCCCTGAGCCTCTTCTTCTCCAGTCTGAGCAATCCCATCACTCTCAAGCTATTCCTCATAAGGCCTGTGCTCCAGATTCCGCACCAGCTTTGTTGCCCTTCACTGGACACACTCCAGGGCCTCGATGTTTTTCTTGCAGTGAGGGGCACAAAACTGAACACAGTACTTGAGGGGCTGCGCCCTCACCAGAGCTGAGTACAGAGGAACAATTACATCCCTGCTCCAGCTGGCAACACTATTTCTGATACAAGCCAGGATGCCATTGGCCTTCTTGACCAGCTGGGCACACTGCTTGCTCATGTTCAGCCAAGCAATGACCAATACCCCCAGGTCTGTTTCCTCTGCACAGTCTTCCAGCCACTCCACCCCAAGCCTGTAGCATTGCCTGGGGTTGTTGAGGCCAAAGTGCAGGACCCAGCACTTGGTCTTGTTCAACCTCATCCCACTGGTTTCAGCCAAGCTATCCAGCCTATCCAGATCCCTCTGTAGGGCCTCGCTACTGCCAGACAGATCAACACTTCCAGCCAACTTAGTATCTTCTTCATACTTACTGAGGGTACACTCAATGCCCTCGACCAAGTAATCAATAAAGATATCGCAGAGGACAGGCCCCAGTACTGATCCCTGTGGAACATGACTCATGACTGGTCATCAGCTGGATTTAACTCCATTCACCACTACTCTCTGGGCTCCGCCCTCCAGATAATTCCTTACCCAGCCAAGAGCATACCTGTCCAAGCCACAGGCTGCCAGCTTCTGCAGCAGAATTCTGTGGGAGACAGTGCCAAAGTGTCTCCATTGCTGAGATCTACGTAGACCACGTCAACAGGCTTTCCCTTATCCACCAGGTGGTTCACTAGATTGTAGAAGGAATCAAGCAGGACCTGCCCTTCACAAACCCATGTTGTCTAGGCCTGATCCCCCAGTTGTCCTGCACATGCTGTGCGATCTCCCTCAAGATGATCTGCTCTGTAACCTTCCCTGGCACTGAGCTCAGGCTGACAAGCCTGCAGCTCCTTGGATCCTTTCTTGTAGACAAGACTTAACTTTCTTGTAGATGGGAGTCATGTTGGCAAATCTCTAATCTTCTGGGATCTTTCCAGTTAACCAGGAACGCTGATAGGTGATGGAAAGAACCTTGGTAATCACCTCTACTGGTTCCCTCAGCACTCTTGGATGGATCTCATCCGGCCCCGTGGACTTGTGGCAGTTCAGCTGGAGTAGGTGTTGCCTCCTGAATTGCATTTATTCTGTTCCCCATCTGGGACTTCTAGGTCAGAGAGCGTAGTACCCTGAGGATAACTGCTCTGACTTCTAAAGACAGATGCAAAGGTCTAATTTTCTCCCTGCACATCCTAACAACTTCTTGGTACTCATTCCAAGTTGCCTGTCCCTTCTTCCAGAGGAGATAAGATTCACTTTTTCTCCTGGAGCCTCAGGAGAAGCTCCCTGTTCATGCACGCAGGTCTTCTTCCCTGCTGGCTCATTTTGCAGCTCAGTTGGACAGCCCACTCCTGTGCCTGTAAGACTTCCTTCTTGAGAAACGACCAGCCTTCCTGGACCCCTTTACCATCCAAGACTGAATCCCAGGGGGCCTTCCTTGCAAGTCTCCTGAACAATTCAAAGCCAGCCCTCTGGAACTCCAAGATAGCAGTTTTGCTGTCATAAGAAGGCCAAGCAGCATTCGACCAATTTTATTTTTATTTTCATAAATCAGAGTTACACTTGAAGTAATTAGTTCCTTTTTTTCACATTTTTTTTTCACCCCAAGCACACACCTACAGTATCTGTCACAAGATGTGCACTTATAACCATTCTAACAGATGTTTGTTATAACTGTGATAACTTGCTGACAACCATTTATAGTTATATAGATCTCCAGTTACGTAATATGGAGGCAAGTTGTAAATTCATGGTGGTGTTTGCTGCAGGTCCAGCCAAGATTAGAACGTAGAGCAGCTTTAAAACTCAGTAATGGACTGTTAAATAAGTAGTAGTAGAAAAGCATCTCAATGGTTCTACATTTGAACTAGGAATAAGTTATGCGAGGAACAAAACAAAAAAGCTACATAAAAATAACTATTCTATCCCACACACATCTCCTAAGCAGAAATGCTTGTTATACACTTTGGATACATCCCTTGCACAACTAGAAATTCAGAAGAATAAAGATGCTGACAGAACTACCTGTTGAAACAAATATCTCACAACTTCCATCACGTACTTGGAATCTTTCTGGACTGGCTGGAAAGTACAGAATGCATAGAAATTTCCAGTGATCTTAGTAGAATGTTTTTAAAGAAAAATATTTTCATTTATGAAAAAACAGATATCATCTCTATATAAAAATCTCAATTTCATAGAATCTTTAATTATTCCTTATGGACTCTCTTGGAAAATACATTTTTTCTAGAGCTGTAAATACTAGAGTTATTAGAATACTTAAAATCTTTGGTTTGCTTACCTGCTGAGGGGGGAAAAAAGTTTTAAAAGAAATGACTGTCTAGTTACCTGAGGATCATCTTTCATTTCTTCTAAAAAGAAATTTGGATAAGACTAGCTGCTTAGTAGCTGAGAAGAGAAATTCTCTACAAAGGAAAGAATGAAACAAAACTTATTTAAGTTCATATTAAATACGAAAGTTTGCTTTAGGTATATTAACTTAAGGACTGTTCATAGTAATCCTATTTGTATCAGAATTAGTAATCCTACGTGTTCATTATCACCACCTTCTTTACAAATATAATGTATTATAAAAACATCTATAATAACATTTCTGTATTAATCTCGTATTCCATACTATGTTCTGAGAAAGTGCTTACAGAGACAAGTTAATTAACTGAAAACTCATATCCTGCATCAATAAAGAATGAGGAATTACTTTCACTTTTCCTTCTAAGAATTCCCACTTCATATTCTTCTCATGGCAAATTAAGTAACAGTGGCTTGAAGAGCACAGTATGATTTGCATTAAGTCAGAGCTCAGCAGTGTGGTTACTTCAAAATATGAAGTTTCATCTTGAATATAAGGCTTTGAGAAATATTTAATTGTTTTCATTTTTTATCCTTTTTCTCTTTATCCAGTACTTTATATTCATCTAATACAGCATGGCCAGTTTCCTTTGCAGTTTTCTTTACGACAGCTTTGATACCAATGTGGTCAATGTTAAATGCTGTAACTCCGACATTGATTGCAGAGCTCATAGCGTTGTCAGTAGCACGGCCAGCATCATCTCCATACCTTTTAAGAAAGAGAGCAGATTTGTAAATGAATATTTAGTATTTTTCTCTTCATCATTGTTCTTTTGGAAGCAAGAATTAAATACAAAGAATAAGCAGACAGCCACATGTCTAAAGATTAAAATGAGAAATTACTAATTAATTTGAGTAAAGGCTGCTCTTTCAGCATACAGATTTTTTTAATCATGCTTCTGTCCTTCTATCTAAAAATCTCCATTTTTCCCTAGCAGCCAGACATTTCCTGAGAGAGCACTGTAAGCAGACATTCCAGGCCAAAGGGAAGCATTTCTTGCAACATTAGAATCTCAGCAGTTAGTGGAGTTACTTTTCCCTGTGCTTCTTATGGCCAGAGATTCTCAGAGGACCTCAAAATAAGGCCAAAGTGAAGCACAGAACATCAGAGGATCAAATAAAAAAAAATCTGTCATGCTGTCAGAACAACAGCTGTGGTATAATGGTGGGAGCCAACAGCAAAACAAAGCAATCAGCATTTTTGTTTTGTTCCCATTTTTAATTCTCTGATAGGAGCGACATCCTTGAATCACCACCGTCTGATTTGCAGATCACAGAATTTAATGTCACAGCAGAGGAGCACTATTTGTCAGTTTGATTCTTCTGATTAGTTATTTCAGGAATATCATAAGCCATGTACTATAATGTCACTTAAATAGGGGGGCATTTACTTTGTTAAGGCTATAGGTTATCCAACACAAATAACTCCTTAAATATTTGATAATTGATTTTTTACCTTTGTCTGTTTGAATTGCATTGCTTGAGCAAAAGAAAAGAAGAAAGCTTGGGAGATGCACACACTGCAGATGTTCGTACCACTGCAAAAACCCAGCAGATTAGCAGCAAGGTACTTCTGCAGAGATGTTCCTTCTGAAACTATGTTCTCCCCCAGTTCTGATTATCATACGCATATTATGAGCATCTCTTCCATGCAGCTAATTTTTTAGCTTTTCGTTGACTTAAGAGACTGTGATAACGTTCCTTTAGCTTTGTTTCTGTTAAGGGGAATTTAGCTAGTTCCAAATAGTCAGAATGGAAGAATGCCTTTCTCTCATTGAGACAGAAACCAGTATACAAAAGGCATATGTAGAATTTAAATGCAGTTATGTAATAAGATAGTCTAAACATAGGGGAAATCCTCAATTATCAAATATTTCATGCTGCACTGTAATTAACCTGTAATTACTTTTTCACTTAGTGGTTGTTGCCTGCTGATCTCCACATTTTCTATATTTATATCTAAAAGAAAACAGTGTGAATTTATGTGAAAAACTGAGAACAAATATTAGGGAGAAAGCACCGCTGTTAGCATGCCATATAACCTATTTAAAATGCATCAGAACAGAATCTCGATTGCCAGCTGACCCAGTACTATCTCCTGCTGTTCACCCTCTGCTAGTAGCCTGCATGCACTTTCAGCAGTCCTCTCTAGCATCTCATTTGTTATCACTGTCACCATCCAATCTACTCTTCACATTCAGCTATACCTACTGCATATTTTTTGAAGGGCACACTTCATACCTGTTGCAGGTATTTCAGTTTTTTTTCCCTTATTCTCCAAAGCATCTTTCAGAACACTTAGTAGCTTTGTTTTTTTGCATCATCTTCATAACACAGATCACACTACCCTTTTCTAACACATACATTTTGCAAGTCCAGCCCACTGTCTTTTTGTTTCACTTTATTATTGCCATTTATGGCTTAGACTTCCTTACGTACTTTTCCTTTTGTACCTCCTTTATTATAACCTGCTGATAATTGAAGTTCCTTCATTTTTCAGCTAAGTTCATAGAAACTCAGGGTCACATCTGAGAGGTTTAAAATGGCTGCTTTTTTTCTTCCATAATGACACATTGTAGAAGAACGATGTAAATCTGAATGGTATTTCTTAACACCACCAGACTCTGCACTAGTTCTAGAAGAGAATATGTACATTTAACCAGAAGCATTCATTCCGTATTTCTACACTCAGGAGATGCTCATTACTGTGCATTTAGCAGCTTATCATATGCTGTATAATTAGGGTATTTTAGTAACTTCCCTTCGCTTTCATGAGCTTTTTATGCCCACATTCATTCACAGTGACAATATGCTGTAGAAGATGAAACCCATGAAAAAAACGTAACTTACTTGTGCTTCACAGTTTTTACAGTCTCAGTTGAAACACTTTTAGCAATGCACTTAGCTGCACTTTCTAAACCTTGCCACACCGTTGAAAACCCTGTAAAAATGGAAGTGCGTAACTGAGTTCATAGCACTGAAAAAGTATGCAATTAAAAAAAGCATAAGGAATTTTTTGTTACCTTGAACTCCACTTGCTGCTACCACCAGGGCACCATCAAGGGCAGATTTGCCATCTTTGTCTTTCTTCAGGGATTCTGGAACTAATTTGCTGCCGTGCTTCTTCACATGAGGAGCCAGCTCCTTTCCAACACAGCTTGCTATTGAACACACTCCCTCAACTGCCATAAGAGAATTGTACACTGATAACTTAGAATATATTTCTTTAAGAGTCTTTGATCCTTATTAAAAGTATGCTTCGCCAAAGTTTTGAATACTCATTCTGTCTAAATATGCTTATTCTGAAGAAAAACTTGAATCCATGCTTAGGTAACTGAACTGATACAGAAGCAACACTTATTTTCCACTGAGATTCCACTCAGCTCAATTTCCTAAGAATCAAGTAGGGCTGATCTTATGGTTAAAAGCACTAGAAAATAAATAGGTACTTATCACACACTCTAATTTCAAAAAAGTCTTTCTACTGCTTGATTATCTCCAACTTGTGTCATAAAGGAAAGAAAGACATCTTGTTCCCCATCTTGTCTTCTGGAGAACTCTCAATCATTCAGACTACTTCAAAGTAGTTAGGCACCATCCAGCACAATTTACTTTTAAACTCAGCTGAGTCACTAGATACTAAATATAAACATGAATACAAATAACAGAATGAAGTTACTAAGAGCTCCTATGATTCCTAAGCACCTTTGAGCACCGAGTGATTACTGTTTGGAAGTCTACATACAGCCAGCAGACATGCTTTGGGTGCACCTATTGACAACTGTGCATACACGTTCTGTACTGATACAATATAAGTTAGTAGTCAGTGACAATGCGGCTTTTGAAAGATTAACTGAAGTGATTAACTGAAGAAGAGACACCATTCTGAACTGTTTAAGACTGTAAAAATACATATAAATATCTGAAACTTCAATGCAGAGAAATGCTCTGCTATCTAGACTATTACTTTAGTATCAAGGCCATCCAATACAAAATATTCCCAAAGCACATCTCTTACACAGGAGGTAACCAGCTACAAAGAACCAAACCTCTAAATTTCATCAGATCAGTCCTTCCTTAAATTCCCTGGCTGAAAAAACAGTTCTCATTTCACAAAATATTTACTCAAGGCAAAGATACAATGTGGTATGAGATGGAACATCTTACCTAAGAACTGGCTGACCTTCACAGCTCCTCCAGTAGCCTGCTTCGCTACGTGAAGCCCCTTTGCTACAGTTGGGTTGACTTCCAGAGGTTTTTCTTCAGGTTGAATGTGTTCTCTCAGTTTAGAAGCTCCTTTGTGAATAGCTTTACCAGTAAATTCTGCTCCTTTTACTAGGCCCCAGCTTACCCAAGATGCACCTTCAGGGCAAAAATCATTTTTCTTAAAACGTGGATTTTCACAGACTAGAATTCTGACATCTTTCCCTCCTCTGCCTCTGCAACACTGAACTTAGAAACATTCCCAATTACAGTCTGCAATTATATTCTTCTCTGATTGCACCACTGCATGAATTCCTGCAATGAATTCTGCTCCTACACCACCTACATTTTACCATTTCGTTTTATTTAAGTTAGTAGAGTCATTCTTTGTTCAAATGTCAGTTTAATGCAGGAACTCATCTGTTCATGGTAGTTCTTTTTTTTGGTTGGAAATCCAGGTCCCAGCAGGGTTAAAAGTGATAGAAATGCTCATCTCAATGCTATTAACATTCTGAAAACGTACAGCCTAACCTCTCTGCCCTTCTAGCAGACACATATTTACTCCAATCAGCTGGTCACTTGTGTATTCCAAAACTTCTCAGAGGAAAAAAAAAAATGCTTATCAGCAGAAACCACAACAGATATCTCCTTTAATAAAACTGGTTAAACAAGAGTAGAACTGTGGAATCAGAGTGGTTTCAGTCACACGGGACAACAGCTAATTTACATAGTAAAATTAGGAATCTAACCTATTTGCAGTGAGCAAGAATGTTGGCAGGGGATTCAAACTCTGCCCTGTTTTCATAGAGCTCACCAAAGTATCCTTCACATTATTAGAAATGGAACTAGTGAACAGTCATTTCTGACTACTCAGCTTCCACAAGCACACATTCAGATGAAAACATTGTTTGACTTGCAGAGGTTTGTATTTAATGTAATCCTCTTACTCCAGTAGTACCTGACAAGATTCCACGGGCAACTTTCTCACTCCATTCTGGCAACTCTTTCTGATTTTCCTCTTCTTCAGGGTGTGGTTGGATATGTACAGTCTGAGGCAAATTAATCACATCACTGGAGGCTTCTGGAGGCTAACAAGTGAAAATAAATATCTGAGAATCCACTTCCAAGACATCCATTATCAAAAAGAGCCAGTTCTGTGCATCCCTCCAAATTCAATTACTTTTGCTAACTATACACTTTCTTCAGACAGTTACAAGAAGATTTGCTTGCCAGTAAGGCCATATGGTCAACTATGCAGGCATAACCTACAGCACAAGTTAACTAGTGATAAAGGACTTATCAATTTATAATTCTTATCCCCTCAAATAGAATATAACTCAACTCTGCTGTTATTCAGTATGGGAACTGCAGTCTGCTCAGAGAACCCAGCTGCACTAAAAGAATGCAGCTGCTATTGTTGTTTGCACCTCACCCTTTCCTCTCATATCCAGAAATAAAGGACATTTTTAATTTCCTGTGCTGCTGATGCTTTTTCAGACTGGCACAGCCAAGGAACATACCAAGCTGTGCACGATAACTGCTCCACATTTGAGGATGGGAAAACAGGTTCTGTACAGTTTCATGTCAAACTCTATTTATAGTTTCTTGAGTAGGCACTAATCATTCAAATATAACAATCACCACCACAGTCTGCTTAGTGTGTCTAGAAAGTGTAACATCACACAGTTCTGAAATAATTTATAATTTAACTAGAAAAGGCAGAAAAAAGTGTAATGGCTTCAGGTTTTAGTTAGGACTCTATTTTTAGTACTTTTGCAATGTAAAAAATAAAAAACAATTAAAGAACAGTAAAAAAAACATTTCAGTGATTGAAATCAATGCTTACAGTGAGGGACAGAAAGAAAATAGTTTTGTTTTGTCTGGAAAAGCCTATATGAAAACATTTATAGATGAAAACTATGAACAGAGTAGAACAGACGAGATGGAATAGTGTTTGATATTGCATGGAATTCGTAGAAGTATTAGCAGGTTGGAACACTGAGGCACAAAGATGACTGTTATGGCAAAAACGAACAAGAACAGTAACAGGAAGGATTGGATTAAGTCTCAGTAAGCTGCTACCCAGAAGATGAACAACGTATCACTGACTTGTAGTATACCTTCAATTACTGCATGATCACAATGTGAAATCCTCATTTTCAAGAAATGCCCTTAGCAGAGGACCAAAACACTTTAAACGTGGGGCAAAAAATATAACCCTAATATACATCTTCGATTTAAAGAAAACCCTTAAACCAATTAAAACAAAAAAAAACAAAACAAAACAAAAAAAAAAACCAACAAAGTATGCTCCAGGTATAATTTTTATGCCACAGTCACCATGTAGATAAAAATGAAAAGACTCTTCTAAGGGCTTTGCTAAAGTGCAGAAATGGTTTGTCAAGACTCTGTACTACAGTTACATTAAACAAAAGTTGCTGTGACTATTATATAAAACATACATTGAACAGCCAGCAGATCAGGCTTTGAAATAATTTGCCAAAAGGAAGTTACATCAAAGTGCTCTATCAAAATAACTTTGCTACTGATTTGCAAAGCAGGACAGTCTGCAGCAACTTAACCTGCTCTTAACAAGGAAATACACAAACAAACAAAACCACAGGACACACCAGGGGAGGATATACTGCTGTGGTCAAACAGGTCTGGAATCTCAGCAGTTTTAAGCTGTACTTATTGATGACTTTTTTTTTTTTTTTTTTCTTTCTTACTATGACATTTTAGAATCACTGTCCTGGAATTTACCTGGACTTTGTGGCCAGACATCTGTTTTAATTTATCTTCAAAATGCGCTCTCTCTGTTGCTGGGAGCTGTGATGGTAACCCTACTCTCTCATGGGATCCTGGCACCTGTGATATCATATCAGGGAATATTAAGAATTAGGACAATTAAGGGACCAGGTCGATATCCAATTGGAACTACTTCTACGCAGGAAAGATTACAAATGTACCCAGTAAGTATTGCACTGAAACATCACACAACTCTGTAGCACTTTTCCCTTTTAAATAAAAAAAGCAGTGGCCTCTTGTGCTAGTATGATTCCCTGAACTCAACAGGATTTCTAGCAGAACTGCACCCATATGGCATTCTGCAGACTGGTTCTTCACTGCCACTGTATTCAAGTCTTGGTGATTCTGTAAGATGGTATCTTTCAGTAGCAGGTATTATCTTGCTATGAACTACTGAGCGATTATTGATTACCGTTCTTCCTGACATGGTGCTTCAGTGCTCTTACAGTAACATTCTCCACTTAGTTTCCAGTCACTGTATCTTACTGGATCCTTGTTAGATTACGTGCTTGTTTTTTTCCTATTCTCTGTTAAAATCTTACTGCGATGAGGTATGAGACTAATCTATCTTGAGATCCCATTTCAAGGCAGATTTTTGAGGTACTCACTATTTTCACACGTTGTCCCTGAAGCTGTTCAACAGTTTTTGAATTGCAGTTGCCTTTGTGCACAATATTTTCTAGATGCTGTCATCCAAGCTACACAGAGTAATGTATACCCACAGGAAAAAAAATCCCACTTTCTCCTGAAAATTTTCTTGTGGGGTCTATCTTTTTCTTCAGAAAAAATAGTGAAAACATCCAGAGTGATGCCCAATTCTTCTCTGTGCTTATAATGTATCATTTTAAAATTCTGATACCTGAATCTCACAGACCCTACAGTTTCATTCCTAGGTACCCTTACATCTTGGCTACTTTATGTATTTCTCACTGGTAAGCTTGCCAATAAGACACATGCTAAATATAAACTGGCAGATATATTACCACTTCCACCTTTTATTGCTGGTTTAGAAAAGGCAGTTGGAGAATTTACCTGGAGTCGAAGGTCAGACATCTGCCTTAAGAGATCCTCAAAGAGCTCTCTGTCAGCTGCTGGAAGTTCTGAAGACAACACTACTCCCACGTAGGACCCCGGTATCTGGGACATCATGTCAGGGAACATGTAGACTCCTGTATTGCAGCACAGAACAGGAGACTGGTTGCACATCAGAGGATACAACCAGTCACAAACCTGGAAAAGATAAATACATGAAGGAATCAAAGGATCTTTTTTGAAAGAAAAGACAGAATGCTGTGATTAGCAGTGGAAACTTGATTTTCCTTACCACAGTAAATAAAGAAATAAAGCCTTAGATATCTAGGGAAAACAATACAAAACCAAACCACAATCAACTCAAAAACCTAAACGTCTGTGGAGATAGTAGTCTTGGCTAGTTCTGACAAAATACTAATTTCCACAGGACCATAACTCAGGCTGGTAGTCTCTTAACTGAAGCCTAGTCTTGAGGCCTAGTTACAGAAAGAGATGAAATGCACTGCCATACAAATCAGGATCCACGATGTCTCATGCTTTCTGCAGATCTCAAGACAGGTCTACATGACTGGATAAAGAGAACATATGGCTGTCTCTGGCCTGCTAAAGATTCCTAACCAGTAGAACAAAAACAGGAATATGTTTTTGTTTGTTAGTTTTTCCTTCACTGTTGAGACAGTTCCAAGAAAGAGATCTCCATCAAGGAGATTCCAAGTTGGAAACAGGTTCATAAATACAATGTGCATTACAGAATGTGCCCATAAGAAGGAAGCACTAAATAAAAAAAATAATAATAAACCAAAATATTACATCTTTTTCATTTGTGGTTTGTAGCCTGGATTAACACGGGCTCTAAGTTCTTAATTAAGATGCTCTAATTTGACCGCAATACCTTATTGCTAGTTGCTTCTAAGTGGGTACTGCATAAATCCATTTTCCACTGAAACATTTCAAGAGAAGAATCAACATTTCTTCTCAATGTGAGGAAAGGGAATTTGGTTTTATGAAATGAAAAAGGAGCATTAAGCCAACTCCTTTAGAAAACGGAATTCATCACAACAGTATGCACTCGAGAACCTTGCGAAGACACTGAGGACATTTTCTCAGAAAAGCCAGAAAATTGTTTATTTGCAGAAAATCGTTTTTCCAGTGGCTATTAAATCCCTCACATCACCACAAAGACTTAGAAAAGCAAGAACAGAAGAAGATAGTCGTTTAAAACTTTGACATTTTAAATATATATAATTAAAGGAAATTATTTTGCTATTACCTGAAGAAATGCAGGTGGACGATTCTGGGCCATCTCACCATCTGTATCCAAGAACTTCACAATGCGTAGATATCCAGGATACGACGGAGCACTGACCTGCCCATCAGGAGTCACAAAGAATATCTGTACGCCTTGGGGAATCAAGATCAGCTCATCTGCATCCACTCCCAGGTTTTGAAGGGGAGGTGGCTGAGTACACTTTCTGTAGTAGTCCTCGCTGACAGAAGAAAACTCTCCTGAGTCTGTGCCATAAGACACAGTGAAATGGCCATTGGTAGCCTGAGGAGTATAGGCAGGAGGTGCTTCGTTTGGCAGACACAAAGGTTTTGCAGAGGATGGGCTCACAGATGGAACTTGCCCCTGGCTTGCAGCTGCAACACTTTCATCTGCTGCAGGTGGCTGTCTTGGTACAAACAGAGCGTTGGGTGGGGGGGGCCTTTCTGGCTTTTCTGTGGAAGGAATGGGTGGGTACAACTTGGGCACTCCAGCAGGGACATCCATTGCAGCAGTGCTTGCTTCTACAGGTGGGGTGTTTTGTTCTAGAATATCAAGTCGAGCGCGCACGTTCTGGAGAGTCTCCTTCATCTTCTGTTGCATCTGCCTGGCAGATTCCCACTGGGGTCCCACACATGCAGGACCCTGTGAGGGAATGCTGACTCCTTGGAGCAAGTGGTCGAGTCCTTGCTTGTAGTAACTTTTTGCCTCTTCCTTCTGACCCAGTTCATCTTCGTGCAGTCCTTTATTGATAAAAATAAAGGCTTTTGTGTACTTTTCATTAATAGCTTTAACATTTGCATCTTCCTGCATAACCGGATCCTGCAGCTGTTCCATTGCTGCACACTGGAATAAAAGGTGGTAAAAGTATTCATAGATTAAGACAAAGTTTACCTTATAGTGAAGTATCCTCTCTAACAGTGATCACACTGTGTGTAATACCAGAAAATTGCTTGGTATAATATTCAGTTATCTCCTATTAACCTTTAGTTTCAGAATGTATGACTCCTAGTCAAAGAATTGAACTCAGTAACCATCACCTCTAATTACACTGCAGACATTTACTTCTTAAGAAGCATCAAAAGAATATAGACAGTCCTGACATTAAGCACTCCATCTTAGGAAGTATTACAGTGGAGTAAGATAAATAAATCTAACTTCCAATGTTTTCTGCTCAAAAATCCCTATGATGTTAAAAAACTCAGTTAACAGTTTGTCTACTTAAAGGCTGAACTTGCAAACTCAGTACATTTTTACTTAAATGATTTAAGGGGAAGCACTCAGTAGATGTAAACAAATCTTGATAAACCTTTTCCAATAACATCCAACACCCAACTAACATCAACGCTCAGACGGGACTGGGAAGTTAAAGCTTTGGTTTACAACATGAAAACAGGGAATTATTTATTTTCTTTAGCGTTTACAATGGGAGAAAGAAGACTGATGTTTTCCCTTCTTTGCTCCCCAGGTGACAAAATCCTGAAGCACTGACACGTACAAAAGGCTGTAGGTTCTATTTTTAATTGGGAATGAATACATCAGGCTGTTTTCAGGAATACTTGAACTAAAGAGCAGGAAACAATCCAGTAGGTTCATTTGAACTTCAAAATGTGTAAAGCCACTGTTTTAACTGAACTTGGCTAAATGCGGCAAATACAAATCGTTCTTGGACTAAGACAGCATTTGCAGCACACGATATAAATAAATCCCATTGAAATTTTTTGCTGATAGCATTGAAAGCCATTGCCAGTTCAGTGTAAGTTATGATACTAGAATAGAGTAGTGATCGTGGGCAACAACAAAACCTTTTATCAGCCGTTAATATAGTTTATTATTAATACCTATTAACTTACTCTTATGGTTTTAAGAGAGTATTATCTTCAGGAAAAAAAAAACAACAATTCTCTGCTGTAAGCCAGGTAGAGGAATGGAGAAAAACCCAGAGATGCTTGTCAGCCATGATGACAGCAAGCTACAAAAAGCATGGCCACAAATGGAGAAGTAAAAAAAATCAGAAGGGCAAAAATATTTCTATTACATGCTGTTGTGTTAATGCCACTGTACAAACACAGGTGAGACTCCCCACACAGTGCTGACCCACATTTAAGAAAGCTGCACCAGAACAGAAAAAGGAATGAAGGTTACTGAAATTTCTGGTGCACCAATTACCTCTCTCCAGGGAAATAAGTTTGGCTCATCAAGCCAATAAAACAAAGGCTAAGAGAGTGGATTAGCCTCTATAAATATACTGGATGAAATGAAGAAAGTAAGTCAGGAAGGAAGGAAAGAACGATGGAAATCCAAACTTTCATTAAAACCCTGACACACCAGCTATTTATTTAATAGCTCTTCTTGGTTTATGTTACTGCAATAAAGCAAAAGAAATATATATATATATATATATCTTCTCCAATAAGAACAGACTCACTTCAGAAGCAAAGAACATTTCAGAGGCAAAGACTGAATGCTGTGCTCTACTCCCACACCCTTTATTATCAAAAAACAGATGGCACTTGGTGAGTGATGCATCTGACTGCAGATGACAGAAGTGTCATGTAGTCTGTACTGCACCTGTTCCTGCATGATGTGACAGAATCCTACTACATGCAAAAGACAAGCTGCAAGCATTTGAGCCCAGCAGCAGATACGTGGCTAGGAACATGAGGATGTGGAATGGGTCACAAACCCCTTGAGCCACCAGCCCTGCTGCCCACTCCACAGCAGAAAAATGAATTTAGGGCTAGAGGAGATTCTTTGCCTGAATAGCTACCTGTTGCCAATAGGTTTGATATCTTTGATTTAGGCTGAAGAACAACACTGGCATAAGAAAAAAAAAAGTGCAGTTAATAACCACTAAAGCATAAAGATTAGAAGCCATGAGCATACTCCCAACCAGCACAACAGCCAAGCAGCTATAATGAAAGTAACCAGAAAGAACAAACGTCCTGGCAGACACAGCTTTATCCTTACATGAAAGATTATACACCACAGTGAAGAAGATTTTACAGTCTAGGAGAACCATTCTGTTGTCCCTACATCGCTCATAAGAAGTGCACTAAGTTTCCTCAAAATGAAAAAATATAGACATTAACCAAGTATATGGAGTAATTAAAAGATGCATGTCAAGTAATTTCCTAGCAAAAACACCCCCAGGGACTCCCCTACACCACACCATCTTGCATCAATGCTTGCATTTACTGAAAATCCATTTTTCTTGTAAGGACGGTATGAAGATGAAGAACAGCTTAACAGTGAAGAACTCTCATCTAAAAATCATTTGAAGCTTCTAAAACAGCAAAGGCTCAGGAGAGCAAGAAAGGTCAGAGTTCAACCCAACATCCCAGTTTACTTCTTTTTCAGCAAAAACTAGCACTGTGACATTTTTAGTGCCTGCAGATCTAATTCATGAAGTCCCCACTTAGGGCAATAACTACTTGCCTGTGCGAGCAAAACCTGCAGCAGCATCGCCTGCTTTGTCTCCTGTGTTTTGATTTGGCTTTGTTGAGGGCAGCTGAGGTAAAGTACTGTCTAGATTTTAAATAATTACTTTTCCTAACAATTGGTAGCATAAAACAAGAAGAGGTATCAAGTAAAATCTAAAAGTAACAGCTGCGCTTCTGCTTAACAGTGAGCAATAGTAACGTACAACTCCATATGCCCACTGTACTGTCAAAAACACTTCTCACTAAAGCTCAATCTTTATTAACCCCAAATAAAAGATGCATCAGGAAATGGAGATGTCAGCAGGACCAGTGCATACAGCACTGCATGGCCACGTGTGCCAGAGGTACAAAAACGGGCTTAGCAGCTCAGAAGAGTGGGAGCATTGTTAACTCATCCCAGTTGTTTGAAACATCCCAAATTTGTGCTGCGTGTACAGCAGTCGGTGCCAAACTATTCATTAGTGTGACAATGAGCTTAGAAACAGAGGAAGGAATTCACTGTTGATTTTAATACAGGGTAACTAAAAGTCAGCCTGAAGGAACGAGTTTCATTTATTAAAATTAATACAAAATTATGGTGGGCATACGGAAGTAAATAAGCCAGCTGGGTCGCTCCCTCAGAACCCAAGAGGAAACATCCTCTGAAACATTTAAGTAGTTTCTTAATCACATGCAAGGAATATCAGTCATCATTAGCTTTTTCAGTGCATACAGTATTTAAGTGCCCATTATGTTGTAATTCATTTCCGTACATTGTTATTTCCTGAGTTTTAAAGCTAGAACAAATAGCCAAATGTGTACTGCTAAATACAAGAGCTCCAGAATTGAACCTCTGGTGCAGTGGCTGCATGTACAAACTGGCCCTGATGTTTTCCTAGTGCTCAGTAAGACACACAGGAACTTGTCTTTGAAAAAGGTGGTCCAAAAGAAAGCTAAGAAAATGGCTAACAAGCACTGGGACTCGTTCCTCAGCCCTTTTCCACACATCATCACAGATATACTCTCTGGTGCCAAGTGACTTGGCCAAGGGAGGCGACAGGGCAGTGGGGCAATGTGAGTTCCATTTGATATTGTAAGTAGACACCTCAGCTATACGGCTGACCATCCTTCCACTAAAGCAGCAAACTCCACTAAAAAAAAATAAAGATGGTTTAAAATGCAGTTTGGTTGTGGCTCTAACTGTGAAAAAGTAAACATGAAGCCTAATGCTTATTAAGGAGATTAAGTATCCTGACTGACAGAGGTGGAACATGCTTCCCAGCTCCCTGTATTTGACACTAGTAGGTGGGGCTAAGGGAGAACAAAACCAGCCCCTTAATCCAGAGATCTTCCGATATGTCAGCTGCTTCTCTGTCAGCTGCTAATTTCAAAGATGAAGACAGTGAAGGAATACTAGAACGCAGACAGAATTATTTAAGCCTTCACGTGTGAAAAGCAATTAAGGTATTAGTAACTTCTGAGATTTTTTAAGAACATACAGACCGAACACAAATGTTATAGGGGATTCAAATGAATATAGCAGATACTAGCTGATGAACATCACCTTTTTTTTTTTTTTTTTTTTTCCTTTTAGTTTATTTAAATCAGTCTCTACAGCGTAGCGCTTGAATTTTTCATTAAGCGGTGGCCTACAGCTGGTATTTAAGCACTCAGGGCTGGACAGCGTGAAGTTGACGTGGTAATTCCTGCTCTCGTAATTACTGCGGAGTTCAGAGACCTGCCGTATCTGCCATTCCAGCACACGCCTCCCCCCGCTGGCAGCCATCCCGCACGCCCAGTGCCCTCCTCTCAGCACTACAGTCTCAAGCCTGTTTTCTCCACATAAACCAACTTTCTTCCAGACAACGTGCGTGGCCTGAGCTTCCATCCCAGGGCGCCAGGGCAGAGCTGGCAGCTCTCTAGGGCCGACAGGACACGCCTCTGGAACCGAAAGCGTCGGCGGGGCAGGCGGCCGCCTGTCACACACGTTACACCGTGCAAAGGCATCGTCACTATCTCGAGCTCTCCTGGAAACGATTCCAACCAGATCAGGAGTTACGCAAGACAGCTATTTAACGCTTATTAATTACCGGCAGGCCTACCAGCTCCCCGTCATCACCTGCAGAGAGAAACAAGCCAAGCCCAACCCGAGCCGAGCCTCTCAAAGCGGGCAGACCCCCCCCACGGAGCGGGGAATTCCTGCTAAACAACCCCTCACTTCCGTACCGAGCCACTTACAGAATAACCGCTGCTCAGCGACACGGTCCGGCCCGGTCCTTCCGTCCGAGCGGCACCGCCCGGCTCCTCTAGCCCGGCTCCGGCTCGGCTCTGCCCGCCGCACCGCTCCCGCCCAGCCGCTCCCAGCCGAGCGAGCTCCTCTGGAGCGGCGCGGCCCCAGCAGCCCTACCGCGGCCTGCAGGGTCAGGCGGCGGCGGCCGCTCCGCCCTCGGCTCGGGGCGGGGCCTCGGCCGGGCTGTGCCCGGCCTGGGCTGTCCGTGTCACCTGCGCGGGTGTGGTGTGCTTGCTGCGTGCCCACAGAACCAGAGATCTCCTAGAGAGAATCCAGCAGAGGGCTGCAAAGATGATGAGGGGCCTGGAGCATGAGGAAAGGCCGAGTAGTCCAAGTGTGTTCAGCCTGGAGAAGGCTGGCAGGGAATCTCACCACTGCTTGTAGATATCTGAAGTGCACGAGTCAAGTGTGCGGGGCTGGGCTCTTTTCAGTGGCATGCAGCAATAGGACAAGGGACAACGGGCAGAGACTGGAACACAAGAAGTTCTGTCGGAACATGAAGAACTTTTTTACTTCAAGGGCGACAGAGCACTGGAACAGGCTGCCCAGAGAGGCTGTGGAGTCTCCTCTGGAGATATTCAAGACCCTTCTGGTTGCTTTCCTACTCAACCTACCGTAGAGAACCTGCTTTAGCAGGGGATTGGACTCGAGGTCCCTACCAACCCCTACAGTTCTGTGATTCTGTGTGTGTACTAGTGCAATCTTCTCCCTGTGCTAGTGCTTCCAGAGCTGCTCTGGGACTGTAAGCTGCTGTCAGAATGCTACACCTGCTTTTATTGGGCTATGCTGAGTGTGACTCAACTTTTTACACACTCAGGACCACAAAACAAGGTTTATGGTAAGCTGTGTGTTTAGCAGGTGGCAGCCCCACCAGCTAAACATCCCCCCCATCCAGCTGGGGACCAGGACCCCAGTTCTGGATGATGAGTCTACCTCTCAGCCCCATTTGTGTTTGGGTTGTCTCTAGAAATGTGTCATGTAGTAGTTTCCAGTGCAAAAATGATCTAGGAATTCTGTGAAAAGGGAGACGTGGCACTGAGGGACATGGCTTAGTGGACATCGTAGTAATGGGTCAGCGGTTGGACTTGATGATCTTAGAGGTCTTTTCAAACCTTAATGATTCCATGACTCTATTCTATGATTCTAAGTGACACTGAACTTTTTTTTTTTTTCAAGCAGTGCTACAGGTCAGAATAGGCTTTCTTTTTTCTTTTTTTTAACCATGCAAGTGTTCAAACACTGTCAGTTTCCCCAGGCAGGCTGTGTGTCCTCCAGCCCTGTGGTGTTCGCTGCTCAGCTGGACAAGACCCTGGGTAACCTGGTGTAGCTTCAGTGCTGGCTGTGCTTTGAGCAGAGGGTTGGACTGCACTGCCTTCAGAGATCCTTTAAGCCTGATCTTTTCTGTGATGCAGTTAAATAGTGATCTCACCTCTAAACAGAAAAAAAATCATCAAATTAGTGGCCTTAAGTGGATTTGTAGGGAAGAGTAAGAACAACATATAGTTCTTCACCTCAGAATTCTCCTGCTTCTGTTTGGTTATTTCTTAAATACATGGTTTAATCGGAAAATAGAAGTAAATTAAATAAATCAGCTGAAACACAGGTCAGTCTCCATAAGTTGTAAGTGATTAGACTGTTGGGTTTTTAAGTACCTTTAGCATTTATCTCAGTCATTGGAGAGAACTGAGCATTTTCACTAGTTCAGCATTTTCTAGAAACAGGCATAAACACTCTTTTACAAAATCACAGAATCATAAAATATCTCAAGTTGGAAGAGATCCATGAGGATCACTGTATTTAACACCTGGCTCCAAGTACCACCACTCAAAATTCAAACCCTGTGTCTGAGAGCACTGTCCAAACGCTCCTTGAGCTCTGGCTGATTGGGGCCGTGCCCACTGCCCGCTGGTGCAGAACCTTTCACTAACTCCCACCTGCCCCTCCCCTGATGTTGCTCTACATTGTCATGTGGGAACAGCCCTTGTCAGGCCAAAAATTGGTCAGGGACACATCAGTAGCAACTGTGAGAGGGGGATGAGCAGAGCAGATGCACATCAAGGCCACCTGGCTGCATGTTCTCAGTTATCAGAAACATGCAGGCACATCCGTTGTGACAAAGTCTCCATCTGTGCAGATACTGCTCTGCTGTATCAGACACTTATCACAAAGCAAATTTATCTGCAGGAAATGGATGTAAGCACTTGCACTTTTGCTTTTAAGTCAGGATTTCCATAGATAGAGGGCTGAACCTCACCTGTAGTTGTAGAAATAAGCTGCTTCTGCTCGACCTGAATCTGCAGAAGTCCAATGTTGTGTTTGTTCTGGTGACAGCCTTCAAATGGTAAGTTGATTTGTGTGGAGCTATATCTTCAGTAATTTCAATCAAAACAACTACAGCGTGCTTGCTTAATTTTTGTCCGCACTTTCACAAATATCAGTTTCCCCAAATTTCACTTTTTAATGCTTTAATAACACATAAAAGTGGCTAGGCAATATGTATATCCATGTGTCTATGTATGTGAGTGTATATGAATGTCCAAGTTAATTAAAACCTCATTCAAACAGGAAAGTCATTGAGGGATGCCAAAACAACCTGTGACAGTTTGCAAACTTGAAGCCTGTGAGACTGTGAATAGAGCATGCAAGGATTCTCCACAAACATTTGCTGGTTTACAGATAAACTCACTGCATTACACCAGTTGTTGACATGACAGAGAGCTGGTTAAACATCTGATGGGAATCATGCTGTGCAGACAGAGAGCTGATAGCAGCCCCCAAAACACTGATGGAAGCACATTAAGCTATATAATTATAGTATAGCTTATAATAGTAAAAAAAAAAAAAAAAAAAAAAAAATATGATAGCAAAGTAGAAAATCTTACCTATGTTGATTAGCTTTTTTTCTGCCTTCAAACACAAAGTTGTTTGTAGCCAATTTGTCCTCAAGCAGAGTGAAGAAATGGCAATAACAGCTGTCAGCCAAAGGTAATGTTACAGCCTTTAAAATGATGCAGCTACTGACCTCAGAGTGAACCAGCAGTTTGCTCAGGTGCAGGAACCCTCCTCCGTGTGAATGCACAATGTTGAGAGGCAGAGGTAATACACATCTCAACCCAGACAGCACATGAGCATTGAACACCTGAAAAGGGCAGCTGGAGCTCCTCTGAAACCCCGCATGCCCCAGAGGGCACTAGATTAACCTGGCTGTTATCAGTACGGCCCAGGAAGGGGAGAGGCCCCATCCTTCTGGAAATAAAATATAGAGATCCAGATATCAGCTGAAAACTGCATTTGTCCATTTGGCAGCCATTTCAAGCGTGAGTTTTCATTGCTCTTCCCTATGAGCAATTCTTTGCAAGTGTGCAATCATGGAATGCTCTCTGCCTGAATCTGCAGTACTGTGTTGAATACTTACCAGGAAAATGCTCTCTGAAGACTAGCAGATACAAAGCTTTTCTTTTGGTAGCATACAGCTAAACTTGAGCCTGCTGTGGCAGATGATAGCATGGTACTCTGGTTACACGTTGCTGACAATATTGAGATGCTGCTTGTTCGGAGGAAAAAGAAATTAAAATGCTAACATATTATTCTATCATGCCCCTGTGTAGCACTCAGAATAGCTTTGTGAGATAGCAGCTCTATATTTTCCAGAATCAGAAGAATGATTTGACATACTGTCAGACTGCAGAAAGCAGCTGAAATCTATTTGCTTTTTTTTTTTTTCACACCAAAGGTGCAAAATATGCTGCTGACAAATAAATAAATAAATAAATAATAATTAAGAAGCAAAGGACTTTACACTTCAGAAGTCTGGGAGTGAAATTTCATGCAATGATTAAGTAATTCAGAATTATGCAATTTATCCAGTTGTTTCTGCTTCTTTGTTTGTTTCTTTGTTTTTTAGAGCAAGTGGCCACACAGAAAATTAAAAATGCAGAATTAGGAAGCAGCATATCTCACATTGCATCCATAATAAAACATTTTCTTACTCTTCCTGATGTTTGGGGAAAAACAGATGTCCATATGCTCTTTTCACTTCACCATAGATAAACTTTTCTGGCAACATGAAAGATAACTCCTTGTTTGTCTTCAAGCTTTTTGTAGCTCACATCACCATCAAGCAGTGATGTGTAAAACTGGAAAATAGGTATAGCTGTAGTGATAGGAAGCATTGCTTTTTCTATTGCTTCTTAATGGCCGAGTGGTTCAGCATCTGTAATAAACTGACTTAGTCATTTTATGGTATGTAGTCCCTTCATCTTTCAGCAGGAAGCTGTAACTTTCAGTCAGCTCTGTGTCTGTCTCTGTGTGTGTACAAAAGCACTACACTTCAAAGTATGCTTTTCCAAAAATATTGGCAGAATTAGGGCCTTGTGAGATACCACATGTCAGAACAACTGTCGTCAAGATTTTGTTACAGAAGACATGGGGGAACATCTGCTTTCCTAATGATTCCGGGGAAGCAGTCTGGAGCCCTGTGTGTGACAGTTCTGTCTGTGCCTCGTGCTGTCTTAGCCCTTCATAGTCTGATATTGAAGCAGATCTCCTGTTACTTGAATTAAGGATCTGAGGGCTGTTATTCCGTAAGTTCCAGCATGTCTTTTTTTGCATTTTCCTTCGATGATTCTGATGTTGGTCAGTTTTCAGACTAGTCAATTCTGTGAACTAGTCCTGTGCAGGGGCATATGCCATTCTGTGTTTTACATTTGGTAAGGTTGTAGGAAACACTAGCAATGAGACACCTGTTCATGTAGATTTCCTTGCTTTTATATTTAAAATTTGTCTAACTTAGGGTAGATTTTGCTACTGGTCACAGTCCTGCTGTGTATGTGCTAGTTTACGTAGGTTTTTTCTTCTTCAGATGGGAAGTGGATAGCTTAGCTCATACTCACTTTAATTCTAAGAAGTGAGATTGATTGTTTAACTAGGTGACATATGCTTTGTAATGAAACCGGCTTTCCTCACCCTAGGGAGGAAGGTCGAAGGAATCACAAGGCTCAGTTTGGTTTGAAATACAAATGAACTCCTCAAATCAGTGTGCAGAAGCTCAGCCAGAAAGAATGTAGTTATCCTTTGAGTTATCTCAAACAACAATCTGTTGTTGCACTACCCTGTGTATTATGCTCTGTATGGCACGTGGAAATGTGCAGTGGAAATCAGCTCTACTAGTTCCAACAGTTTGTGCTCAGCCATCCATGGCCCCCTCTCTCTATCTGGGCAAGTCCTGAGTACATCTCCAACTTCTGATTACCCAAAGAGGTATTGAGTAAAGTGCTTGCTGGGTTGACCTCTTCAGTATGCAGTGATACACATCCAGATGTGCCTCCACATGGCCAAAGGCAGAATTTAAACAGTACAGTTTGAATGCTGAGTGTTCAGTTGGTACTCTATGTAAACATCTGTTAGACAACTTGTTCTGTAGAAATCCTGAGTCTTTATAGATTAATCTCAGGCTGGATCTAAAGTCCAGTCTACAAATGTGTAGGTTTTAAATGATATATACTAGCTGCCCCAGTCAACAAAAGTCATGCACATACCTTTGAAAATAAAACCTCACATTTGTAAAATAAGTCATTCATGAGGGATAGAGTCAGAATAGATATTAGGAAGAAATTCTTTACTGTGAGGGTGGTGAGACACTGGAACAGGTTGCCCAGTGAGGTTGTGGAGCCCCATCCCTGGAAGCATTTAAGGCCAGGCTGGATGGGGCTGTGAGCGACCTGGTCTATAGGGAGGTGTCCCCGCCTATGGCAGAGGGGTTGAAACTAGATGGTCTTAAAGGTCCCTTCCAACCCAAACCATTCTATGATATGATTCCATGAATAGCTGGCAATTTGAATCTCTGACTTGTTCTCCTTTTCAGTTTGCTGTAAAAATAACAATTGATAATATTATATTATTACTCTAACAATGAATGGTGCCGGTATCTTTTCTCATTTAACAGAACTGCAACTGGAATTTTTTATCCCTATTCCAAACCGTTCCAAACCAAAACTCAAAAACTACATTCTACAGGGCTGGACGAAGGACATACTGCTGTTGAATCGCTAGGTGGCAGCATTCACATTGCTTTGAGAAAAGCGATCGTCAAAGATGTTCAGAAAACTGGCTGCTCTGCAACTACAGAGTAACACGCTCCTGCTTAGAAACTTTTTGTAAATATTTTGTAAAGAACATAGTTCAATAAATAAATAAGTAAAGGGTAAAGCATTCTTATAGATATATATATATTTAATTTCCTTTAAATTTGAGGCAACATTAATGAAAAACAAAAACAAAAAAACGGGTTTTTGCCATTGATCCATCAGGTCTGGACTCTTATACTGAATTATCATCTTTTACACTTTTCAGTAGAAAACCTCCCAAACATCATTTACTCATAAAAATAAATAAATAGCAATTGAATGTAAATGCACAAATGGAATGGAATGTAAAATGCACAAGATATTGAACCTCTCTGTGATCCTAGACTGACCTGTAAACACAGTTAGCAGGGAAAGAGAATCAGCTTCAAATCACAAGAAGTTTCTTCAAACCGTACTAGAGGGAAATGCAGATTTATGGTGCTGTCCTGAAATGCAACAATGGCCTTGTTTCGGTGGTACAGAATTTATTTTCCTTTCAGAAGCATGACAAAACACTTCTTCAACAGTGCGTTTATGAACACTAATGAACTCCTTTGTAAGGACACCTTTCAGGGCATTATCACGTTTTTCTCCCTCCTCTCTGCAGATGTTTATTTGGCCAGTCCAGGCTACTAAGCACAGTGACCCAAGCCTTCCTGTTCTAATGCCAGCCCATGTGCAGGTGAACTTGGTAAGCTCTGGGACAGTGAAATTCTCCCCTCTGGCTCACAAAATCTTGCACTACAAGCTTTTTGCTGTAGGCTGGCTCCATGTGGTCCATTCAGCTTTTTATGGCATGTCCAATATCCCAAAGGGTTGTTTACAAATAAGCCTGCATTTCAATGACATGCTGCTTTGGATTCCTAATGCTTTAAAATAAATAAGGTTTGCCTATACTCAGCTGAAGGGCCAGAGTTGCGGGGAGCTGTGAGGCAAAAAAGCACAGAGAACTGAGATGGGGAGGGATGGGTATGAATAAGGAAGATACAAAGCAGATTTGGGCTGTGAATGTTATGCAGCACAGGAAATGTTTTGTGTACTAGTAAATTCCACTCAGTCAGGCTTTATTTTTTTTTTTAATGTTTTCACATCCTTTTCTACTCGTACAGAAGATAGAGCGAGCATGACTGGTGTAAGAAGTGATGCAGGGCTGTGTATTCAACTAAAAGGGGTGAGGAAGGGCTGGTCAACAGTTGTGATGCTTTCCCCAGGTGATTTTCTGTGGGTGTGAATCAGGGATGTGCTGCTTTATGCTGCTGAGTTTATGCACGTGGAGTTGTGCTGGACTGATGCCTCTCTGTCATGAGAGAAACAGTCATCTGTGCTAAGCAGCTTTATGGGATATTTACTGTTGGATGTAAGATGCTGTGTAAATGACTAGTGACGTTTCTGGATTGTTGAAAGTCATTTGAGGGAGCATCTTGGAAGCCGAGAACTCTGGAGTACTCTGAGTACTCTTCCATCCCTCAGAAGGCACTGTGGGAACTAGGTAAGATAAATTCTTGAGTTATTTAGTCCTGAGAGTGCTGACTGGTGCATGGACAGAGTCACAAATTCTTTACTTACTCTCATTCTTGTAGACAGTCGCTCACTTGAACATTTTGACAGATTTCACTGCTAACTGCCTACAAATTCTCTCTAAATGCACATAAGATTATATATTCATTTACTAGTGAGATGGTATTTCCTAAAACCCCCCCACCTGTGACTTTTGTGTGCTAAGAGCTGTGTAGACACGGAGAACAAAAGGGAAGCTCTTCCACTGGAAGGTCTTGCCTTCTGTGCAGAGTCTAAAGGCAGCAAGCAGGGAATGCAGATGAAAAGTCCAAAAAACTATGGAACTGTTCTGAGCCACATTCTAACTTGTAGACATGTTGTCTTTTCTGCTAAGCTGCTGCCGTGGCCTCAGCACTGAAGCAGGGCTGAGTTTAGTGCTGCTATCACAGTTCAATTATTTATGAATTTCAGTTTCAGTGTCCTTGAAGGCACCATTGATAAAACCTTTTCTGCTGTTCTTTGTACTTTCTTATCTCCAGTGTGTAGACTAAACTGCAAAGCAGGCTAACGACGTGGTACGCAGAGATGTCAGCCTGAAGTCAATTAATGCTGCACTGAAAATCAGGTGATGCTCAGGGCCTGTCTACACTGCACACAATATGTTATAGAGATATTTATACTTATATTCAGGCTTTTTTGGGTACCAGACCTAGTTTAGCTTGCTTCTTAGAAGAGTAAGTTAGCCCAAGTGGATCTCTGTGATGCTGATATGCTGGGTACCTTCTTTAAACATATTTTTAGTATTTCTGCATAACACTGAAACTTATTCTGGAGGTATTCAAGAGGTATTCAACAGGAGGGAGGTGTTAAAGTCCGGGTTGGATGAGGCCCTGGGCAACTTGGTCTAGTACCAGATCAGGAGGTGGGTAGCCCTGCCAGTTGCAAGAGGGTTGGAACTTGATGATCCTTGGGGTTCTTTCCAACCCAAGCCATTCTGTGATTCTGTGATCTATGATACTATGGACATACCTATTTGAAATCAGAATGTTGAGTTCTGAAGCAGGATTTTATCTAAAAAAATGTACTATTAGACTTATTTTCCGTAATTCTACTCTTACAGCTCAATTCTGACTGCACTGCTTGCTAATTGATAGACTAAGAGCTTTCTGAATTTTTTTTCTCTCTTTAAGTTCAATGGCTGTGCATTTTAGTTTATAAGAATGGGTTTTATATTTATTAGATCATTAGAGGAAAGTCAACATCAGAACCTGAAATACATCTATGAAGTTTTTGTGGATGTGTCAAATCAACTAAAAGTCAGTAGCTCGTTAAATCTCATCATTGGAAGTGTAAAAGTTGGATGAAAAAGACACCTGAAAGTCCACACCTGCTTTATCAGTTCTTAAATAAGGAATTCAGTCCAAAGCATTGGTCTTTAGGTAAAAATTCTAGGTAATATGTTACTTATTGATAAAATTGAACTCACTTTTAAATTTGCCAAAGCAGAGCTAAATGAGACCACGATGATATAGGCAACTGAATAGATCCTTCATCTTATGGGCTGATTTGCTGTTAATGGACCTACCTGTGTATGGCTTCATTCAGGTATCTTGAGAGTTTGTTACCTGTTCATCACAGAATTATAGAAAGTCCCAAGTTGGAAGAAACCTGTTGTGTTCTTATGCTTATTCCTTTCTCCTATGATAGAACACTGTATCTCAGAGATACCACATGCTTCTTTCTGCTTGGCTTTTAAGCACCTGAAGAATAAATATAACTTGTACTTTAACCAGAATCTTCTTTGTTTCTGTCTTTTTTGTACTTTCCTAGGCAAATTACCCTGTACAAAGGTTGGCATGTTGTTACAAGCTTGTATAAATAAGTTACTGTAAAATTACTGTTTTCTTCTTGGATGAAGGAAAAATATGTATTAAATTTAATAAACATGGAGCTCTCCTGAAATTAACCAGGTATTTTTTAATTTTAAAGGTGATACTATACTTCAAAATTATTGTAATTCAGACGCTAAATATCCTTCTTTTCTGTACACGGATAAAAAGGAAAGTCCTCCTGGGGCTAATTTAACACAAACAAGCCCAATGTATTAGCAATGAAAACTCTTTAACCTACTGAATAAAGTATCTATAAAATTGAAATACAAATAACAATATTACATCCAACGGATAATATTTTTATGAGAATTTTTTCATATCTTTTATTCCCTCAGAGCCTCGTACATTATTATATTGCTGTGCAATTATTTTATTACCTTCAAATATTCTGTATTTATTAAAATGTTTAGGAAAACATGCTGCACAATTAAATCTGGGTTTTTCTGCGCACAGTTCTCAATATGTGCTATTAGGGTCAACTGCAGCACTGAGGACACCTCCACACAAGGTCAGCTGTAACAGTGAAAGCTGAACTAGCTTTCCTCACAATATGCCATGTTCCTTCTTGTACTGTTCAAATGATTACTTAGTTATAATTTAAATACAACATATATTTGAAGACTTTGATTCTCTCCAACTTGTTTTTACCTGTAAAACACTTCGAGTTCAATACATATTCAATGCATATTTACTCAAGTGGAACTTGTTCCACTGTTCATGTCTACTACGTACATTTTAGAAACATTTCCAAAAGCCGGCTTAGTAAAAATACAAATGTTGAGCTGAGTATCATTCTCTGGGCTTCAAGGACGGGTGGTTAAGTGGTTTGTGCAGCTTTATTGTTTTATTGTAAGCATTTTAAAATAAAGTTGTCCCTGTAGATATTTTCATCTGACAGGTGTGAGAACAGTGAGTGTAAGAAAAATGCTTTTGGACTGAAATTAACATTCCAAATGCAACCTAATTTAGTTAAGTCCTATTGAACTGAATTCTGTATTAACTTGATTATATATATCCAAGGTGATACAACTTCAAGTTCTTTGCTTAGTCTAATTTGAAATACGTAGGTTAAGTGAGCTTACGTCAGCTCCCACCAGCCCTCTTGATTTTGTATATTAGGACCTTCAGCCTCAGCCTTTGTTCTTGTGGCAAAAGCAGCATTTTTCAATACTGTCAACATTTGTCCTATCTTTAAAATTCCATTCTGGATAGAACTATGGTCAAAAGCATCTGGAAGGAGTTAATATTCTTATATGATCTTCCCCTCATCCATGTGGTCTTAGGCATGGTGCACCAAGTCCTCCAGTCCCATTTTGTCTACATGGATTTTTTCCTCTGATTCATGGCTTACATCTTTCTGGCTGAATGAAGTCTGACACCACTCTGCTTGAGTTGACAAGCTTTTGAATATGCAGCTTCTGACCCTGAGTGATTTGTGTCATTCTGTGCTTCTCTGTCATCAGTCCCTTAACATATTTTTTGATGTTCAGTGCATGGCATGGCGGAACAGAGACAATAATCACATATTTAAAACGTGATTGTAAGCAAATCAGATCAAAATGCTCTAAACCAGCTGTTAGTCACTTTTTGTGCACTGACTGATGTTTCTGGGTTAGACTTGGGGAAGGGCTATCCAA
This sequence comes from Callipepla californica brunnescens, assembly GCA_023055505.1. Taxonomy (NCBI): domain Eukaryota; kingdom Metazoa; phylum Chordata; class Aves; order Galliformes; family Odontophoridae; genus Callipepla; species Callipepla californica. The sequence goes on along the minus strand of JALIRH010000001.1, from coordinate 101,673,750 downwards.
ATGCTGCCTGTGACTGGTGACTGCTATACTGCAGTACAGTAAGTACTTCAAAGAAAAAGGTTTCCCTTGGTTAACCAATTCTTCTGCAGAATGCAAGTCCTTTGCCTTCTTGGTGTTTTGCCCCTGGAACACCTGATGTGCAAGGTCACAGCTCTCCTAAGCTGGGAGCCTCATGAGAGAATAGCAAATAGCATGGAAAGAGAAATCAAAAGGCCTGAAAAAAATTTAATCTGACATGGAGGGCAACTGGATGGCACAACACCAAGCTCCTCACAAGTGTTTTGAGCCTGGGAGTGAGCTTTGCAGACACAGGATTAGAAACTGGTAGATATGAGCCAGATTTGTGTCATGGCCTAGAGCACATACAGATGCTCTGCAGCTTCTTCCCCTGCATCCTCTCCAGGGCTCTGTCTGTGGTTGCTCAAGGCCAGCTCAGGCATGTTGGGGCTGTGACCTTGAGTCCAGCTGCTTGGAAAGAGCTGTGTGAAAAAGAGCCTTGAAGAGTCTTGTTGGGTGCCTACCCCCAATTTAGGGGCTGCAAGTGGGTCCTGTCTGAGCTGTACTGTAGGGGTGTACCTGTGTCCTGCACTCAGACTTGTGTTGCACTGGCCCTGGCTCTTCTCCATTCGCATGCTTTCCTGGCTGGACATTGGGCCTGTTCTGTTGTCGCAGACCTTTCTTGTGATCAAGGCCTTTGGCTGTTCATGGTTACCATTCCTAGACCTGCTCTGTTCCTCTTCGGTACGGCGGGATATGGCCCTAGTTCATGGATCTCTGCACCTTCCTGCCTCATTGCCAGCCCTCTCTTGGGGTCCACCTCTCCTTTCAGAACAATTCCAGGACTATTCATCCCTTGCAGCACACCACTATCATCCAAAGAGTGGGCCCAGTCAATGGAGTACATGTACCTGTTGACAGCTGGAGGGATGCTTGGCAGTTATGACACAAATGTTGGTGGTTTTGCTGAAATTACTTAACAAAAGTCATAGAGCTCTTTGAAAAGCTGGAAACAAGATATGTGCTCCTAATCCTTGATGCAAAGCTCATTGTGGCCTTCATCTAATATTTACATTGACAGTCCAATAAGCAGCTTCCAGTAGGACATTTATTTTGGAAAAGGCACTGAAAGGATGAAGATTAATCATTTGCTTTAAACCAGTGCATAGGACACTTGATTGTAGGTAAATGAATGGCAAGGAGAACTCTCAAGGATGAACTCATACTATCAGGAAATTCTGTAGTAGAAGTTTATAGTTACCTCTATGTTGTAAATCATCACAGAAACACAGTGTTTTGTAGGTTGGAAGGGACCTCTGGAGACTTCCTAAAAAGAACAGCCGGCTAGAGCTGTTGCTCAGTGCCATGCACAGTCTGGTTTTGAATGTCTCCAAGGATGGAGAATGCACAATCCATTTGGGTGCCCTGTTCCAGTGTTTAATTATCCTAGCAACAACAACAAAAAGCAAACTTTATTTTCATGCTTAGAAAGAGTTTATTGTATTCAGTTTGAGGCTGCATTGATGCATAGGTTTATCCTTACCAGGTGCAGGACTTTGTATTTCCTTTTGTTGAAATATGTGAGATTCTTATTATCCCATTTCTTCTGCCTACCAAAGTCTGTTGTCTTCTTGATGCTGATACATCTATAGAAGCCCTTCTTGTTGCCTTGCAAGTCCCTCACCAAATTCAATTCCTTGTGGGCATTCACTTTTCTAACCTTATCCCTGCACTTAAAAAAAAAACAAAAAAACCACAAAACTGTTTATCTAAAATGCTTCTCAGGAAGAGTTTGGATGGATGGCCAAGTGAATTAATTATATACTTTGTTGTCAGTGTTTCCCATCTACATTGCTAGAGGACAATTTTCTGAAGTTACCTGTGAGTGAATCAGATATGTTCATTCTCATTAAGAACCACAAAATTTAGCAACAGTGCCTCTAGGGATATGCACAATGTTGCTGCTTCAAGGACACTCGGTACAAATAAAGCTCCTATAAAGTGGCAGATAATGTGAGTTGTGTATTTCCCTGTACAAACAGGGAGAATGTTCCCTTCTAAGACCATTCATGTCACCTTTAACCTTCCAGATTCTGCTCATTTATTAGCCTGTACTGATTACCGTGCCCTGTGTAACTGCACCTGATGTCAAGACACACTGATGATCCTAGACTTTATTCTCTACAGTGTAGACTACATTCTATTTTCTATATTAAATACAATTAATATGCCTAGGTGGCCAAGAAGGCCAATGGCATCCTGGCTGGCATCAGAATTAGTGTTGCCAGCAGGAACAGGGAAGTGATCATCCCTCTGTACTCAGCACTGGTGAGACTGCACTGTGAATGCTGGGCCCCTCCCTACAAGAAAGGCCTTGAGGCCCTAGAGCTCATCCAGAGAAGAACAGTGAAAACGGTGAGGGGTCTGGAGCACAAGTCTTATAAGGAACAGTTGATGGAACTGGGACTGTTCAGTTTGGAGAAGAGGAGGCTCAGGGGAGACCTGATCATTCCGTACAACTATATAAGGGAGGTTGTGGAGAGGTGGGAGTCAGCCTCTTCTCCCACATAACTAGTGATAGGACTAGAGGGAATGGCCTCAAGTTGCACCAGGGGAGATTCAGGTTGGATGTTAGGAAAAAATTATTCTCCAAAAGAGTGGTCACACACTGAAACATGTAGCCCAAGGAGGTGACTGAGTCACCATCCCTTGAGGTGTTCAAGAAGTGTTTAGATATTGTACTAAGTGACATGGTTTAGTAGGGAAATACTGATGGTAGGTGGTTGGACTGGATAATGTTGGAGGACTTGGTAAGTCTATGATTCTATGAGATAAGGGTGTGTTTAGACATGACTTAACTGTGACACTGCTATAGAGTCCTGAACCAAACTTTCAGAGTCTGATAGCCAAAGGGAAGAAAGAAGATGACACAAATGAGTTGGCAGGCTGATTTCACACTTAAAAAGAAAGTATAAGAAAATATATGGGTAGAGCAGTACAGTACAGGTATGCTAAACTAAAATCTTTTCCTAACAGTTCACTGATGGTCAGAATGTTGTACAATCTGAGCAAGACAACAGCAATTCTGTGCTGATGTAATGGCTCTGGAAGGGGGAAGAGCCCTCTTCAGTCTAGTGCCTACATGCTCTTTCCAGCTGTATAGGAAGGAAACTTTCCAAGCTCAATGAGATAATGGAAAGGATTATGTAATTAAGAAGTCTGAGCCAAAAAGCATTATTGTCCATCTTAGACAATATAAAGTTAGCACCTTGGGCAACCAAATAGTATAATTAAATCAGTTTGGTCAATTATGCTGGAAATACGCACATCAAAGCAAAGATGATTCAGAAGTTTCTTGGACTAATTTTGTCATTAATTGTAGAAAAGTCTAGCTAATTATCTTATGCTATATACTGTTTAAACATTAACTCGTGAGCAATGGTTTTTCTTTGTGTAAATATTCTGGTAGCATTTTGCTTACGAAATGAAGTGCTTATAGTGAATAAAATATTTTAGTTGTAGTACTGAATATTTGGCATAGAATCAGTAAGATATTCCCACTAGTTTCCCAATGCTTTTGTTGCTCTTAAATCAGTTGCCACATGTTTGTGAAGTGAAAAGAATGGTGAGGTGCCTAGTGCCACCAGCTGCTGTCCAGTGAAAATCATTCATAGAATCGTAGAATTGTGTGAGTTAGAAGGGACACTTAGAGGCCATCAAATCCAACACCCTGCAATGAACAGGGACACAGAATCACAGAATTGTAAGGGTTGGAAGGGAACTCTAGAGATCACCGAGTTCAACCCCACATACAGCTAGGTCACATGCAGGACAGCACATCCACCTCATCTCTGGGCAACCTGTTCCTTCACTACTCTTACTGTTGAAAACTTTTTCCTTATATCCAGTCTGAATCTCCCCTTGTCAGTCTACATCTCCCCTCATCTCCTACTATTGCTTTCTGAGGAGCAGCAATAGCAGCTGCAGTTGGTGAGGGCCAGAAGCTCCTAAGCTGGAAGCGGAAAAGGACAGATGCCCGTCAACTTATTCCTATTTTGTCATCTGATTTCTGTACAACACAGGAGGTGTCTTACTGTGAGACAGGTGCAGTAGCCAAACTTGCTGTAGAGCACTACAAAACCAAAGCGATTGTAATCTCCGAATGAAAGGGAGGTGTGCCAAGCCACCAGGCCGCAGCCTCACGCTGACTCCTCAAAAGGAGGTCTTGTGTGAGGGACACAAAAAGGAAGAGAATGAGGCTCCACAGTCTTTCAGAAACCTGAAGGGTGAGGATGTCCTCAGCCTTGCAGAAGCTGAAGAGACTTCTCATGAATAGTTTAGGGTTTTTTTCACTTCATTTGTTCATTTATTTATTTTGTAGATGTGCTGACCCCTTCTTTCTAATTCCTTTGGAGTTGGAACAGCCACAGGAGAATGCCCCCAATGTGCCACACTTGCAAGGTAGTTGCACTAGCATGTATTGTATAAAAAAAAAAAAAAGACACACATTTCTTCAGTTTCAAGGGAGATTCTGGCCTCTGTCAAATCCTTCATCTACCCTGTCTCTGTAGAATAAATATTGCCCAAGTAATCAGATATGGTTCTGGCTCTGTTGCTTTTCTGTGCACTAATGCTAGCAGTGAGGTTGATCTGGCACTGTGGGCTTTGAAAGCACATATTTTGCTGCCATTAGAACAACATTGTTTCTAGAACTATCTGATGTCCTCATGGCCAAGAACTTAGGATGTAAGAGATGTCCATAGGCTTTGCCGGCTGCTGCTGTGCCTGAAGGGCTGTCTGCAGCCAGCATCACATTTCCCTGGCTCCTCTGGGTACAGCTGGCATGGGAGAAGTGAGCAGGCTTGGAGAGAGTACAGGTTTGGAGAGGAGGTTCTGCATCCTTGATTTTTTCCTGTAGGATTGCTATTCCTTTGTCTAGTGCCTGCAATTAACTAAAAATCCCTGGGTGAGAAGCTCTACTGAGTGAAATGTTCCGTAGAAATATTTCATTATCATTGTCAAAAATGATTTTGAAACCCTGCTTATTTTCGTTTCATTTTTCCTTGTTTGGTTTCTTTAGAGAAAAGGCATAACAGCACTGAAAGGCAAAATAATACTGAATAATGTGACACGATACCATCTTTTTTCCATTGCTTTGGTTTTTGGATGCGTATTATCTTTCTCAGCAGTCATCATTGCACTAAGCAGATATGAGCTCTTATTAGGAGACTGCATTACAGCTTAAATTGCACATTGCGATCACCTTGAATTTGCTTGTCTGCCCTTCAAGCAAATTCTAAGCCAGAAAATCATAATACCTCACTACTCCTGATACAGATCTTTTTACAAACATTTCAAGTATTAATAAATTAAATTCATTCAAAGAAATAGTGTCCTGTGTTCTTGGAACTGAAAACAAACCCTGTCACTTTATTGTTTTTTAATTAAAGCTGGACAAACACACAGTTTCTACTTTGGAGGCAGCCAGTAAAGAAGAAGCACACATTACTCATCTGCTCTTCCCTTTTGAGGTCAGTATCAGTTGGAAGCTGCACATTAATATTCTGCGCAGTCCAATAAACAAATGTCAATAGATGTATAGAGAAGACATGTCTTGATAAACAGTCTTTTATTAAAGTCTGCTTACACAAACTGTTACCAATGGAAGAGAGTGGCTTCCCATGTGTTTGCTTTTGCTATCTATGAGTTCGTACAAGTCGATGCGTGCACCAGCCCCAGTTGGTGTGGCTGCACATCACAGAAGCAGTGCTGCCTCAGCTTTGTGACCCAGCAACGTGCTGCAGTTGCCAACTGTGCTGCACCATCACAGTCATGCAGGTATTGTAGAAGAGGCCGTGGTTAGGGGACCAGATTAGAGCTTTGGATCTTAAAGCAGTAGGGCCAAAATTTATACCAAGCAACATGAACAATATCTTGAAGAGACACTGTTTGGTTCAGTTCTTTGGCTGTGTGCTTCAGCATTTCTTTGAACCTTCACATCCTGTGGCTTATCTTTTGTTGCTCATCTGAGGGAGATGAAAGGAATAAAAATCTTTGTTCCAGTGGTGATAAAAGCATGCAACATCCTGCATCTTCCTTCAAAGCAGCAGAAGTCAGTCTGAGAGAATGCTTTGTGCGTCAGGCTGTGGGTTATGAGCCAGCGCAGAAGGGGAATGTGACGCCAGGACACTTTGCTTCCTCCTCCTGCAAGCTAGCAAATAAAGATTTGCAGAAAAAAGATAGTTTTTCCAGTGACTCAAATACACTTCTATGAAAAACATACACAATGCAGTGGGAAGACAGTGAAAAATGGTTCAAAGTCTTTGGCAGACAAAAAATCCTGAATCCTGTGGGTTGCACGATCCCCACTTGGATGTGGTCCTGGTCAATCTGCTCCGAGTGTCCTGCTTTAGCAGGGGTTGGGCCAGGTGACCACAGGAGGTCCCTTCCAACCCCAGCCATCCTGTGACTGTGTACAGAAATGAATGTCCATATTAGTTCTGATCAGAAGCCTGAAGTATGTTTTTCTATACAGGTATTTTTCATTCTGGTCAAAAACCAAAATGATTATGTTTGCCAATGTCACAGTCCATTTAGTCTTTAATTTTTCTACTGGATGTTGTTCTCCCAAAGGTCTGCCCTGACTACTGCTCTGGAGATGTAGTGATGAGAACACAGAGGCAAGATTCCCATTGTCTTACTCCGGGAAAAGGCATGAAGTTTCCCTCCACCTTACTTTGGGACACTTCACAGACTGAGCAGTATCACCACCCTGTGCAGCCCGTTCTGTGCCCACCACCCTCTGGTGCAGACCCCGTCCCTGACCCCCAGCTGCCCCTCCCCTGACACAGCTCCATGCCGTTCCCTCGTGCCCTGTCGCTGTCACACAGAGCAGAGCTCAGCGCTGCCCCTCCGCTCTCCTTGTGAGAAATTTGGCACAGTATCTGCCCAATCCGAACCTGCACCGCCAGGAAGCAGATACAAACTTTAGGGTTTTATTACTTTAAGAGCGGAGTAATGGAGCTCACTGACAGCCCCTTGATGAGACTATTTGGGAATACGTTTAGCGGAACCCAAGGCATGGCAGTTAATGTGGCTCTTGCTACAAGCAGTCATTTTTGTTCCTTGAAAATGTCATGATTTCTCCTTACTCATAAACTGTGTGCACTCTTTTCTTCCATGTATATCAGTAGGAGGCTGGAGCCCTGCTGTGATTTCTTTATCATGGATTAAATTAAGTAACGTCAAAAATGACAGACCAATTATAAGTAAGTTGCATCAGGGATAAATTAGGACCAATTATTTCAGATCTGTAGGTGCTTTTAACACTGTTTGAGTATAAATAATAAGAAAAGAAGTCTATAAGCACTATCCATTATCCAGGTTTGAATGTGTCATTTAGTTATCACACAGTTACGGCAGTCCTTCAGCTTTAGCTGTCTAAGTGGGCTGATTTTTCTTAACATCTTAACACTTTCACCAATCTGTATCTCATTCAGTTATTGCTTTCAATTGCCAACAAGCCGCCTCGCTTTCTTTCAAACTCCACTCTTCTGAAAGCCATTGCCAAAGGTAGAAAAAGCAGAATTATTGTTCCTTAAGTATAGCACAGCTTATTTTTCTTATTACGATCTTACTTTGCAGTGCTTTTCTTCTACAGAAAAGGCTGTACAGGGCACATAGATGTTGGCGGTACTACTGAAAAGTCAAGAGCAGGAAAAGAAAAAATGCAAACTTCATCTCATTATCTTCAGGAGCCTCCACATAAAACTGTAAACGGGTGTTTTCAATAAAGCTTTCCAGCTCATACCACTCAGTACTAATTAAAGCTTTGTATAAATTTGCACATTGTGTCACAAACACAGAGAACGTTTGGGAAAATAGAAAGTGCAAGCTTTGCTGACAGCCATGGGATCTGTAACTTTTGTGTATTTTAGCTGTCTTTGTTTTGAACAAGAATTTTACGGGGGAAATTAATGCTGTCCTATCAAAGGAGCTCTCTTACGCTATATATGTACATATATATGCATTACTGTGCTAATCCAGGCAGTACGGGGACCTAGAATACATATTTGAACAAGAAACTGACCTAATGCAAACACACAGAAACACTTGGCCTCTACCCAAGAGCCTTGCAATACCATTTAAAGCAAGTTGCGAGGGGTAGGAACAACAACCAAGAGGCAAGAAAGAGGGAAGAAGATGAGAAGTCTTTCCAAGAGCCCAGCTGCCTTGTTTAACTCCTGGATATGTGGGTGTGGTGGTTTCCTGATCATCTGAGGTCCCTCTTTTCTCTTTCTCTAATGAAACAGTGGCTGTGCAGGCAAGGAGCTCTGCGAGGCAAAACCTTTGAGGTGATGTTCTCATTAACAGAAATTGGAGTCTCCTGCAAACATCTCAGCTTTGAAGATGTTTGACTTTGGCCTACTTCAAGAAGACACTGGAGAACAGCCCGGGAAGTTCAGCATGTGATCCCACAGCTGGCAGCTATTGGAACAGGCTGCCCAGGCAGGCGATGGAATCACTGTCCCTGAAGGCGTTCCAGAACCACGTAGATGTGCCACTGAGGGACACGGTTAGTGGGCATGGTGGGAATAGGCTGATGCTTGGAATAGATGATCTCAGTGGTCTTTTTCAACTTCATTAGTCTCAATTTTCTACATGAGACAGTGTAGCTGGAATAAGCCCTTTGCAAATGGTCACGTTAGCTCACCTGCACCTCTGCAGTATAGATACTACAGGCACTGCAGTGCAAATCAGCTAGAAATTCTGAACCCGCTAGTAATGAGTGATTTTTAGTTTATTGGACAGAGTTCAGTGCTGAACTGTAGCAAAAGGTTGATGCAGGTGGTTATAGGGACTACAGGCTTTACACACGGATGTGTTTGATTTCTCACTGCCCTCGAATCTGGGTAATCACGTGTAAATCTAAAAATACAAAATGGAAGCATCTATCAGATCAAACTGGTAGAAAATAGTTGGGGTAGCTGTCAACGACCACATGGCTGGAGAATCAGACGCTTCTGTGAAGGCACTGGGCAGAGAGCAGGCTCCAGAGGCTTCCTTGGGCAGTCAAGACAGAGGAATAACTTTGCTACCATTCATCACACATTAGCGCACCCATTCTATATTGTAGTTGCCATGGTGGGTTCCAAATGTGTTATTTTAGAAGCCTTTTTTGTTACTAAGACTCAACAGATCATGCACAAAACCAAACTGTGACTTGGCAGTCACAACATTAGTCTGCTGCACATTGGAACGGACTGTTGAAAGAGAATTCTTTAACAGCAAAAATCCAGCACCTGGCAAACAGAATGTTTTGTAAGGAGATGGGTTTATTTCAGTTGACAGTTTTATTAAAGTTTAATCACCTTCTCAGTGCTTTCATTGTCTAATACTCACTGTTCCTACAGACTGAATGAGGGATTTTTAAAAAGGATGAATACTTATTCTTCTGATTCTCAAACACGGTGCATTTCTGCTGTCTGTCATTATTAACAGTAAATCAGAGAAAGAAACCAGTGAGATAAAATGAGGCAATAAAGCAAAATTAAAATGCTGTCAACTCTAGACTTGTCAGGAATTTAATGAGCTTTGAAATAAAGGGTGCTGATTACAAGCAATATTTCACAGTTCCACTTATCGCTCAACAAAATAATACACTTCTAGGAGACAACTGAAACTGTTCTGAAATGAGGGAGGTGCTTACAGAGAACATGGATAGGTGCTGCAGGCAGGTGCCTTTCCCACTGGGCTCCAACTAAAGGCTGTGCGAGCTGTACAAGGTTAAAGCCCTCTCATATGCAGTGTTTGCCTCGTGAAAAGCTTAAATAGCAGTAACAGAACACCTGTTCCTCTGCTAGCCATTCCTATGGTCAGGATGATGCAGATCCCAAGCTTCTAAAGGGATGCAGCAAGGCATCCCCAAGGTAAGGGTCAGTAGCCAAATGTTTAGTAGAATAAGGATGCCATGTATCTCCTCACTCCATTGAGCAGACATCCTCTGGCAGCCAGCCCTCCTGGGGACAGCCCTCAGGGCAAACACTGTTTGATGCTCAAATTTCTGTCATAGGAACCATAGTGAGACATCTTAATCACCTCCCTGGTACCCAGGACACTCACCCTCCAGTCCTATTGATGATTTTCACAAGAGTACATGTAGGAACTTAAAAGTGGATTTTCCAGCTGGGTCACACCTGTTGTTTACAGTCACTGTGTGCTTTTTTCTTCCCTCTCACGATCATAAATCTAGTAATTTCTGTAGGTTGTTTTCACTTCATGGTTGTGCAGATGAGAAAATGAGGTCAGTCAGATCTGCTCATTTGCATTTGTGTAACTTAGTGCAGTTGCCATGCCTGTGAAAACAGGAGAGACGTGGGGATCTATCAGCATAGTGACTCACACCTGGTGGGTGTGCACAAGCTGCATCCTAAGCATCTTCCTCAGTGGGGAAACCAATCTTTTGTGTCCACAAAGAAAAGACAGCCTGAATAACTAAGCAAGTGACTTCAGTGTGGACACAGGCATTTAGATCTCCTAAAGCTGAAAAGCATTTCATTTGCACATGTACTTTTATGCTACATGTTATTATTGTCTGCAATCGTTGAAGAAAGCATTGGCTGGCTTTCTTGCTATCAGCAGAGGTTGAGAAGATTACATCACAGCTAATCATAAAGGCAGTTTTAGAGCTTAAAGCTGTGCCATGTCAATCTGCATCTTGAAAATTCTTATTCAGCCTGCTAGCCTGACTCACACAGCTGCTTCCTCCTTATCAGCCCTGCTCATCTGAAGGAGTGCCAAAGAGTGAGAAAATCTGGTCACGTATTACCTACAGCTGGCTCAGTACATCTGTAAGATTCAGTACATTTGCTTTTCTGAGACAGTCCTTTATATGCACTAAGAATTTAGGCGACACCTGTAACAACAATATGCAGTATTAATCAATCATCAATACCCATTACTTTGTTTTAACCACATTTAGTCAACCACATGCTATCAAGACATCTGAGCATCAAGGTAACGTAGGCTTGGGACTCCAGGGCACCCTGCTTGAGCAGGGATTGGGACCTCATTGACCCACATGTCCCTACCCACCTCTGCCATGATGCGATGCTGTCAATATTAAGCAAGGCTGTGGCATATGTTATGACTAATCTAGTATGGACAGCAGGGAAAAAATAAACCTAGAGTAAAACATGACCATTATCAATGGTTTATATCTTAATGCATATGCAGAACTGAACTTGGCATTGACCTGTAAATTATTCAGCACTGAAAAGGTTAGGGCAAGCCAGGTAGCTCTGAGACATTTTCTGGAATCCTTGTAAATGTCAGCTAAGGCATATATAGCATAATTTTGCTTTTTGGTGCATGCTAAATCACTTTTGGATTGAGACTTGTAGAATTCACTTTCTTTCCTTTTGGGTGCTCTCTGGAAAATACTGTCAAGGATGCAGTAAAGACTTATTACATCTTTAATAAAAGTAAATCCCATAAATGCTGGAGAAAAATCCTTTTGTCTCTGGTTATAGCTAGGTGAAAAAGACCCAAGTTCTCTGGAATTTGTCACAACACTCAACAGCCTGAAAGCTGTCTGATCAATAAGCAGGGAGTGTCTGGGCTGGTAGTTTCCTTTGGATCACAGAATCACAGGGGTTGGAAGAGACCTCAAGAGATCATTGAGTCCAACCCCCCTGCCAAAGCAGCTCCCTACACCAGGTCACACAGGTAGGCGTCCAGGTGGGTCTTGAATCAGAGAAGGAGATTCCACAACCCCTGGCAGCCTGTGCCAGTGCTCTGTCACCCTCACCATAATGAAGTTCTTGCACACATTCATGCGGAACATCCTGTGCTGCAGTTACCGTCCATTCCCCCTTGTCCTGTCTCCTCACCAGACTCTTTCATCTTCTTCCTCTTACTTCCCAGAGAGTAAATCCATCCAGCACACATGCAACCCAAGACACCTTCAGCCCAGCATCAGCTGCATCACCCATGCACCTCAGAACTGAGAAAACATTCAAAACAAGCATGAGCCACTTGCCACTGACAGTGTTCCTTGGTAACCCCCTCTTTCACACCACAGTTATTCAGGGCATATTTCCCTTATGCCACTTGTTTCAGTCTGGTTTTATTGACTGGGTAAATCATCCTTGATTACAGTAGCTACAATTTTCCCTGTGGTTATGTTTGGCAACAAGCTGTTTGCCCTTCTTTAACTGCACTGTTAATTGGGAGATCTATGCTTCCCTTCTTGTCAAAAGGGACCAGGTTCCCTGTCACTGGTACTCCTTCTTCCTTCTCCTGAGGTGAGGGAACAGAGATCATTTGCTTTGTTATGCCTCAATCCTTCTGTATGCTTCTAATAAAAATAATCTGTAATTAATACTTTGGGAGGGGTTTCATTTTCTTGTGGCTGAACACATCTGTAGTGTAGTTTTTAATGACAGTAAACAAAATCAGGGAATACTTAATTGTGCTCTCTGCATGACTGGCATACCTCAGGATGATGCAATAGCCTTGGGTGGCAGCGTATATGTAAATAAATCTATATCTTTATTCTGTTTGGAACAACCTGACTTCATTAACTAATCAAGCATTAGAGGGGAAAATATACTGCCATCTTCAGCAGCGCAGTGACACTGGCTGATTTGGGAAAACAGTGTGAGCCATTTGTGTCCTTCTAGGTTTTAGAAGAAAGCAGCAATAATGTTCGATATGTAAAAATGCATGAAGATTATTAAAACATCGAGCTGACTCCAGCAGAAAGCAAAGAAAGATGAGAAAACATAAGTAGAAATTAAGCCAAAACATTGCCCATGCATGCAAAACCAGTAATGGTATTATTGCTAATTACAGTGTATGCACTACTGATACCATCAGATGTCACAGACTGAGAGTTTACTTTCAGACTTTGAAAAAAAAGTTTGCCTATTGTGTGGCAACTGCTGAATCACAGCCTGAACCACTGATTGATCACTGAGCCAGCTGCAGGAGCACAGGTGGAGACAATCCGCCTGTGTGACCAGAAGGGGTGGAGTCTGGCTCCACCTCTCCTAAACCTCATTTAAGGACTGACCACGACTGGGGAAGGAGCTCTTTTTGGAGCCTAGGACACGGGTGAGCATTCTCCCTTTATTTCAAAAGTCTCTTTTCCATCACAATAATCTGTCTAACTATACCATCTATAAAATATCTGTTAACATCTCACACCAATAATAACCTTTAGATATAAAATAGCCATAGGAGACTGTGTTCATCTTGTATAATTCACTGAGACAGCAAAGAGCCAGTGGAAGGAGAAAAGCACCTCCCAATGCTGATGCAGAACCTCAGTGTTCAGATCCCAGTTTGAACAGAGCTGTGTCCTTCCCTTGCAAGAGAACATCAATTTCTAATTTACTTTTAGAGAAGACATTTTCAAGCAAAACAAATGTTATTCTCCACATTTAGGCCACAAGAAAATAGTCTCTGACATATGCTACTGATGCCTACCAAGGCCAGAAATGTGTAATATAATGAGGATGCAGCACTTTCTGTGCTCATGCACTCTGTGCATAAAAAGGACTTCATTCTTCTGAAAATGAAAGTGTCTGTCCATACGCAAGGTGGGCACACAACTACATAAACCACAGGTCTTCTGGGAAAACTGTCGCTCTTCTGGCTACTCACATATTATAAATCTTGCTTACTTCCATATTCTTTGAATAGCCTTATATTTTAAATCCTCAGCTTTTTTTTCTGACAGAGGTCATGTATTTGATGCCATTGAATGAAAGACATTTGTCATAGAATGATAGAACCATAAAGGTTGGAAAAGACATTCAAGATTGTTTAGCCCAACCTACCACCAATATTTGAAATTATTTTTACAAGTTCTAAAGTGAAGTTTTGCTTATTTTTTTAGTGGTCTTAAAGTGTTTTTATAGTACTGTTAAGATAGAAACAAATGGCCTTTCTCAAGCTTCCCATACAGGGAGTTGGGCAAGTATAAACACGCAGGAGAAAGCTCCTGAGGTCATCCAATCAGGGTTGCTATAGCCCAAATACAGCTCTACAGGAATTGATTGTCAGACAAGAGTAGCACTGATCTTAAAGGCTGCAGGGCTTATCATGTCATCTCACTGAACTTCCTATTGATTTGTGTACCACAGGTTTTTTCCCATTTCTCCAGTATGCAGTCAAGTAATACATTTCTTTTAGACAATATATGTCTTAAGTAGAGGTATACTGGACATGTCAAAAGACATCCCAGTCCTCTGGAGATTGCTGTAAGGAGTGATCGTTTTCACTGTTACACACACACTTTAAGTGTCTAAGTGGAATTTGACTGCTTTCAGATACCTGACATTGAATCTTATCACAGTGTCAGAGTAAGTGGGCCTTCCATGTTTGGCATCTTCTTCCCATGGAGTTCCAATCCTGTCATCTTTCAGCCTTCTGCTTAATCAGATACTGAGATACTTAAATATCTTGTAAAGCTTTTTATAAACAATAAACTATATGGTGTTTTTTTTTTTTTCTTAGAATCATTTATTCTATATTACCTTTTTTTTTTTTCCCCCGACACTGGTTTTCCCTACTAAAGTTAACAGTCACGTTCTATAAATCACAGATCTCACAAGCTCTTATTTACCACCAGATTCAATCTGGAAATTCAAACTCTATGGTTACAAAGCTTTTTGGCTTCCTAAGATGCAGTCAGAATGTATGTCTGCAAGGCAAAGAGCACAGGTGACAATTTGTTTAAAAAATAAGCAGAACTATTCAATGTGAACTAGATGTGCTGGATTCAACCCTCCTTTATAAGCATGGGGGGGGGGGGTAAATTAGAAGGGGAAAATAAATGGATTTGCTTTCTACTTAGTAAATTGATAATCCTACTGTATTTTTTTTTATTCATCTTAAGTTTTTAATATCTCTCCCTCCCACAAGGTCATTTTTCCAGCTACATACTACATTTTCATGAGAGGTGTACACTTGCAGTTACGAGTGCTCTATAAATCATTATCACTGTGAACCATGGGAATAAATAAACAAGGCTGATAAAAGATCTTTTACTGCCATCAGTTACAACATAAAGCAGGTTACACAGACAAGCTGTGACCTGGGAGATCAGATCAGTATCTAGAGTTTTAATCTCCGTTCTTGGCTGCAGGGGAGAAAAACGGCTGTCATTTAACACAGCAGAGCATTCAGTAAGCATTAAGAATGTGTGAACTCAACTACATTACACAGTAGCTGCCATGTACTTAGAAGAGCAGGGCTGAACCATACATCTACAAACATTGGTTAGCAGTATGCTACATTCATGAGCACGGATTAATTACAGACAAAGCAGAATCCAGATAACTGCAATGGGAAAGCTTAATTGCAATGAGCAAGCATCATTAACTAACTCACTTAAATAATCAAGGGCCAACTTATCTTACGTTGTGGAGAAACCACACAATATTCTAATTAAAACACATAAGCTGAAGAAAAATGCTGAGGAGCTCTCCAATTAATGAAGGAATTTGGCTGCTTCTATTGTCTTTTTCACTGCCCTGACCAAAAAGCCAATAACCCCAGCACACAGATTACAGATTACAACTGTAAAGGCAAAGGGACCAGGGCAAACAAGGAGACGTTACAAAAGGAAGGAAAATAAATGCTCATCTATCTCCAAGGAACTAAGCCGACAAGGAAAGAACTCCTAGAAAAAGGATCTCCAACATGAGATCCCTCCTCAGTGGCAGTCAGCCCTTAAATGAGGTCTAAGAGGCGTGGAGCCAGGCTCCACCCCTTCCAGTAGCACAGGTGAACTGCCTTCACCTGAGCTCTCAACGCTTACTGGGTCTTTCCTTCAGGTGCTCAATCAGTGGTTCAGGCCGTGACTCAGCAGTCCCTACGCAGTGATGAACCATGCATTGTTGCAAGCAGCTGAACGTTGGTATTTTTCTTTTGTTTGAGAAAGGCAAGGCTGCAATGCTCCAGCTCTGGTCCATACAGTACAGCCAGTTTGCTCCACACGTCACTCAAATCCACACTGGTATCTGAGGAGTTCACTTAACACTCCTGGAGAATCTTATCACTGACTTCCAGGGGAAGCAGTTATCAGGGATGCAAAACCACCAGGCAGTGGCTCTGATAACCCACTTTCTGACTGAGCACCCATGCTTCCCTTCACCACTTGCAGGGTAGCATGAAGTATAACATACTGAGAACATGAGCTATAGCGTTCAGAGGACAAACCACTTTAGGTAAAACCATTGCCAGACTCAAGCAAAGTAGAAATTTGTTTTGCAGAGCCAACTGGAAAACAACTTGTTTTTCATGACTAATTTAGACAAATAGTTGTCATACTGATCATTCTCACAAAAATAAATAAATAAATAAATAGAATAAAAAACACGCATTGCTTTTGTTTAGATATTACTCCTGCCTTCAAAAGAGAATAAATGCTTGTTATATCAAAAAGTGAAACTGCTAAAATTTTAAGAACTAGAAGTTTTGGTGTTTGTTTCTTCCTATTATAAGCCATAATGCCACATCAAACTGCTGTTCTATTAATAACAGTATTGAAAAGTCTTACAATCCTGTGACCATTTCTGCTCCCATCCTTCAGGTTAGCTGTAACAAAGAGAGTACAGCATGCATTTTAGCACGTGAAAAGTCACCACCTTGTCAACATCCAACACAAAGCTGTGGGCTCAGTGTTTGCCTCCACAGCACTTTGCACATCAATCATTGCATCTACCTTTTGGAACAATAAAGATTAAAAAGAAACCTACTTTCTACAATTACTGCTGCTATATTTTTCACTCTATTTTTTGTTACAGGTAATTGATCTTCATCAAAATATTACCAATCATGCATACAAAACTCATCTGTTGAAACGCCTACAATCCACTGTGCTTGATTTACTAACAAGTGAAAGTGATAGCAACGAATAATAAATAACTGCTCTTTAAATGTCCAGATGCTGCACCTTGTCTGTACTCTGAGAAACAGAGCTAAAGAGGCAGCTTCCATCGGATCATCAAGTCAAAACATCAACTCCTCCAAAAGTTTTCTATGGTCAGCATCTGAGCAGAGATTAACAGCAGCTGTCAGAAACGGCTGTGAATATGGGAAATATAAATTAGGAGTCTGATAAAGAAAGCACCTTGCATAGAGCAAGGGCATTTTAGCATGCACTTTAGTAAGCTCTGGTGGAAAAGCCTATGCACTGGAGTCTAGTCATTGAGCAGAGTATCTTGAACAATCCCAAAGAGTCTGTTCCTAAATTATGCAGAGCCATTTCAAGGTTCTGTCGAAGTTATAAGTGTCCTACTGTGTTGTTTTGAAATGAAAAGCAGGTTTGAGATATTAACGCTGTGTGAAGGACATTGATTTAAAACATGCACAGCTCTGGAATATGCTGTTTGCTGTTCTGAGGTACAGCAAAGCTTGTAGGGGAATGTGATAAGGACAAAAAGAATATTTGGTTTTAGGTTATTTTCCCTTTGCATAGAGCACTAAGAGGTATGGTTTAATATAAGTTTAATTTTATGACTGTTTTGATATCGAAAGACCACATTGTCTTATCCCTCCAAGGTGAACAGTAACTAAGTGGTGTTGGGCAATCCACAATGCCACAAAGCTATGGGCAGCAGCCCCACTGCTGAGGCAGCCCCAAAGCCCAAAGTGTTTGAGGCAGCAGTTGCCATCTGTCTGTACCACCTGATTCAGATAGTTCTGCTGATAGCCCTGGAGTGCAAGGCACTGGGGCTAGGGTACTTTGTGGTTTTAGATTTCATAAGCTATTGCTTCAAATACTGTTTATTAGAGGTAACGCAAGAAGGAAACCAAGAATCACTTTAAGTCAAATATAACAGTCTTCTGCTAAGGATTGTTACAGCCCCATATGGGAAAACGTGTACCTGCTCAAGGCTTCAGACCTTTCTTCCCTGTGGTGGGCATCATTTGGCTGCTGTTCGGTGCCAGTTTGGCAGCTTCCACCTCTCTCTGCTTGTAGTCAAGACACGAGACAAGGAGTCAAACTATGATTTCTGGAAGGTGTCTATCATGCAGCATGAGGACAGGTGGGATTTGCAGACAGGCTGCACTCCAAGGTCAGCTAGCCTAGAGACCATACAGACACGCAGTGCATCACGCTGCTCTCAGCACCAGCCAGGCCACTTTCATTGAGTGTTTCTGCTCTCTACAGCACCTGGAGGATGAGGATGTTCAGCATCTAGGTAAATCTTGCAGTTTTACCTTGCACAGTGTTTTCCAACAATATGGATGTGGCTCTGAAGACATCTGGCATCTTGGAAACAGGAATCTGCCTTTGAAGGATGCTCTGGGATCTCTACAGCTCATCTTACACCAACTTTGCATACTTGTCTCTGGGCTGCTCTGCAAAATGGAACACCTTCAGGAATGCTGCATATTAAGGTCCTAAATTGTTCCCTCTCATGCTCATGGCTCCACATTTCCACCTAAGAATTACTCCATACCAGCTTCACATTTAATATACATTCTTTAGTGGCATGCAGTATAGTAAAGGATTAGAGATTGTCTCATAACTGCATGTAACAGAATGGATCCTGCAAGCAATATGATCCTCTTGTCAGACTGGTGAGTTGATTTGAGGAAAATTACTTGGTTCTCTTTCAAAGTAAATTTCAGCTATCAATAAGTGAGAATTAATAGTTAAGGTTCCTGTTTAGGAAGAGAGTGTTCAGACTTGAAGTTAACTGATCTTACAAAGTCAGAATGTTTAAAATACACTAAAGCTTGCATTACAGCAGAGCCCTAATGCACACAGAGAAAGGCACAAACTAATATCTGGGGGGAGATGTTGTTTTCATTTCTTATAACTGTAAGGTCTAGCAGTTCAGCACATTAAACCTAGTAGAAGTTGTTTAATAGAAAATACTGGCAAAGTTATGCAAGCAAACTGAATCACCATATGATTCTGAAGAGCAAATATCAAGTATGTTTTAAAGAAAAAACTGATGCTTCACAAATAAACGTTATACAGACATCTCCCACAGAAGCATTGCAGAGAGGCAGTGTGGTTTTTCATGCACATCAGGTGTGCATAAGCAACTACTTAAAGAAACTTGTTCACTGGAAGAAGGCACTTTCTTTTACACCCTGCAAATTGTATGTTAATATTGATCAGTAACTCTGCTTTTCTTTTTCTTTTAGACAAGCATAACTTTGCAAAAGCTCAGGGCATTTGGAAAAGTTGCAGGGTGCCAAAAGAAGAAGCATAGGAAGATGAAAGAAAACCAGATCACAGATATTCCTAATTTGAATGCATCCTGACAACCACTTTCAGTTATGGCCTCTCCTTGAGTTTCTGGGGGTACTAAACAAGTGCAGTCTTTGCTCTAGGGCCATTCTTCTATGTCTAGGAATGCAGGTTCAGGAAAAAAAAAAAAAAAACCAAAAAAAACCTGTCAGGTTCTCTTATTATCAAAATGGAAAGTCCATAAATGATCTGTCAATTGAGAATACTGCCTAATCATGCCAACCCTTGAAGTGTGCTCATGACTTGTTGAAAAGCACTATCTGCTGTGAGCCGGAACTGCAGCAGAGACCACAGCAGGGCCGTCCTAACTCTGTGGTGCAGACAACTGAACTGCACAGTGGTGTACATTTTCTGTCCATTTTTAACGTGTTAACATAAGCAAGACAACATAGGCTGTGTCTGTGACTACCCACGCTGCCAGCCATAAAGGATCTCATGTTAGGCTAATGGGTACACAGAACTTTTTTTCCCATTGGGTTGCAGAACTGGTCCAACCTCACTGTTTGCTGTGGGCTTTTATCCACTGCTACACCAGGGGAGTTTGGATTTGAGTGGTGCTTTGTAGCTATCCTAAATATCCAGTAGAAGCTCAAATGATTTATTTTATGTAATTTGAAAGTTGGTGTCTGAATCAAGTCTGTATCTTGGCCTTGTTTTTATGCCTCGGTCAACAACTCCTGAGCCCCAGACTTGTTTTAACTGTTAGGCTTTTTTCTCTGATTCGCTTCAGAAGAGTAATGAAAGTAAATATAAAATAAAGAATTCTTAAATAAGGTGAAATTAATGTACTGGTAGGGTAATCAAATCAAACTGCAATCAAGGGACTATTCACAGCTCTAAGAATCATAGCATGAAAGAAGAGAGATCCCTTTCTTCACTACTACTGTAAGAACACAAAATGTTCCTGATAGATAGACCCAGAGACCTGAAGGTCCAGGCATGGCGATTATTCTCTATGAGATTTCATAATCCTTTTCATAAACCTTCTGAATTTCAAGCTTGCACATTTTTCAGGGTCTTCTGCAGATATGTATTAAATTTGCTACGTGATAAAACTTCCAGGGTTGCTGTGCAAAAGGCCAACCTAAGAAGAGCTGCCATGAGATTGCTCAGTATTTTGGTCTGAAAAAATAGCAGAATACAAATGTGATCTGACCAAGAGAATAGTAACACTCTGTGTCCTGTTTGAATGGGTTTTCCTGTATGAATATACTGTGATTCAATTTGAGATTTAGAGGAACATGCTGGGAAGTTGCAACAGCCTTATGGTAACAGCTTCCCAGCTTATAATTATGTACATTTGTAAGACAAGGGTTGTTTCATTGCCAGTGAAGATGTTATCTGCAGCCTGCAGGCCAAATTTAGGCTGAGCTTAAATCCTACGAACCAAAAGACGACAGGGATCAAAAGACACCAGACAGAGCAAAGAGGGAAGGGGAGAATTGACAGTGGTTTCATTTGTGGACAGAGGGTGCTGCTGTGAGCTTCTGAAGTAGCCATCTTCTCAGGCACATGAGAGGAAGAAATACACAGAAAAATATTTTGTGTCAAAACATGTTATGATTCATTTTCAAAAAGTATAATCTTGTATTCTTGTAGTTAGAGCATGAGTGAATCATGTGGCTTCAAGCAACAGAGGCAAAGGATATTCCCAAAGAGTGACATGACCAAAATCCCAGGTGTAGTACATGGTGGTGGTAGCTCAAAAACTCTAGACCAAATGAGGAAGGAAAAAACAGAACAAGTTCTGTTTCTCCTCCCGATCCCAGGCACAGTATCAATCAAGCACCTGCATTTGTACAGACAGCATTTCTCTCTCCAGTAAACAAATCTTAAAAACAAAAAAAATGGTATGGTTGAGTACAATCTTTAAGTATTTCTACTGGGAAGTTAAAAAAAATAAATAAAGAAACCCATCTCTTGGATCTCTAAAGAAAACTTTTGCGACATTTCAGGAAGTTCTGACATGAGGGCAGAGCTGGAGGTCCAGCACAGTCACTCTCTGTGGCTCTGATCATAAACTGAAGTACATGAACAACTTGTGTAAATGCAGTGACTTGACAGCACTACTTAGAGAGGAAAGCAGGAGCCTGTGCCTGCTCCCATGGTAGGGGATAAGGGAAGTTTTTTTAACTGAAAAGGTAATTTCATCATTCAAAGAAAAAGCTGCAACAAGCTAAGGGTTAGGAAAGATTCACATGAGGATAGAGATGAGTCTTAACCAGGACCTAACTAGTCATAGCTAATTTTCCAGGGCTACAGAGAAAGCGTCCTCACCAAGTCAGGAGCTGCTCTGACTTCTCTGTCTTCCTAGAAATCATTATGGTCTTCAGTAAGACAGTACTGCAAGAAATCCCATTGAATCCACTTAGGAAAGCTTCAGTTTCCTCTCAAACACACACAGGGAAGCTCAGAAGCAAATGACAGATGGCCCAAAGCTTGATTTGATCCACTTCTACAAGTAAGTTGTGCCTGACAAAGCTTACCAGCATCCCTCAGGTACTAATCCATGTTGGGTTGTTTTAAAGAGTTCTGAGAAAATTGAGCTTAGTCATTAAAAGCTGTCTGAGGGCTGTTTCAGTTCCACTAATGTACTGTATTACTGAGGATATCCATATGCTGCTCATGTATAAAAATGTAAATAAATCATCTACTGAGTAGCTGAGATTCTTCACTTACATCTAAATGGAGTGGTTATCTGAAGTGTATTTGGATATAAAGGTTTCTCACTGCCTGAAGATGAATTTAGTAAATAATTTCCATTCACATGCTTGGCTGGGAGTGACTTGTGATCTTTGTGTGAATGTGAGTTGCACGTTAGACCTCCAACTTCCACGTTCAGATGTTTCTTGTAATGAGCACCATATGGAGAGACTGAGTTGTTAAAAAAGAAAGAGTTGTGCAGAACAGGAGATCATTTCTATAAGCTACAGGCACATCCCACAAACAGCATTTACCTATCTGAAAAGAGGTACTTGTGTGATATGTCATTTTCCTCAGTATCATAGCCAGACATTTTCCTGAAAACAAAAAAGCCATCTCTGGCACTGCCAAAGGAAGATCTCTTGAAAAAGCAGTCGACACAGAGTCACAGAATTGTAGGGGTTGGAAAGGACCTCCAGAGATCATGGAGTCCAACCCCCTGCCAAAGCAGCTCCATAGCCCAGGTTGCACAGGTAGGCGTCCAGGCGGGTCTGGAACGTCTCCAGAGAAGGAGACTCCACCACCTCTCTGTGCAGCCTGTGCCAGTGCTCTGTCACTGCAATGTGAAGGAGTTCCCACACACATTTGTGCAGAACTTCCTGTGCTTCAGTTTGTGGCCATTTCCCCTCATCCTATCACCACACACTGCTGAGACACGTTCAATGCTGACAAAGAATGAGATAAAACTTTCAAAATTGTGAAAAACTACACAGCACTTACAATTATTCTGGCATGGAGGGCTATGTCTACAAAGCCCAAGACTTTGGACCTCTGCAGGTTAAAGGAGAAGAAATCATGATCAGACAGCCACTCAGTCCAGTGAAAATATGGGCACAATGCTGAAAGGGGTGGCACCACCATTGCTACCTCCCTGATGCTGGTACCTCATCCGGATGGAATGAGTTTCCTACGTCATTCCCTTAATATTTGTATTTTAATATTTTACTCTTGTGTATATAACTTTCATTTTTCAAGAAGATTTTGCAACCACCAGCCAGTATTGATTTAAGGTCAGAAGAGTAGTGACAGCTACTTTAAATATAATTAGAGACTGAAACCAGAGTTCTGATTCTTCTGAATTACAATATCATTGCTAAACTGTAAAGTGAACAAAAAGTTTTGCTTTGCGAGAAAAATCCTCTTTTTCCCTTCTTTTATTGCTAGGTGTGTGACTGCACTTTTTCCCCTCAGTCATGAAATGCATACCTTTCAAAAGTCTTTTGTTTAAAAATGATATTCAAACTGAAAATTTTAATTAAAATGTGGAATATTTACACATTCAAAAACTGTTTTGCTTAACATCCACCTTCTTAGACTATCATAAAGTCCTACATATTTTGTAGCATAGAATTTAATGTACTTTTTTATCAATCTCACCTAAACAATGAGATAAAGAGTATTTGAAGTTATGCTTAAGCAGATATTTAATTTCAAAGGCTGGCAGCTAGGCTGTTTCTTTTCCAGAAATTAAAACTGTTTAAAGAAGTGTCCCAGAGCAAAGCCTTTCTTGTGTAAAGCTGGGGTTTAGAGCTGACATGAAGGAATGAGGAGACAGACGTACCATGCCTGACCTGCACTTGGCCATGCCTGTAGCTGTGACAGCTCCACCGTGATACCTGCTTACACCCTGCCACTGCAAGGACACGCAGCTCCTGTCAAAAACAAAAAGCAATGTCTCACTGTCAACAGTACAAATGCAAGTGACATTTTTCATCTTGAGATACACCACTTAAATCATACAGTAAACTCATTCGGGGGAGAAAAAAAGAAAGAAAGAAAAAAATAATAACATGAGAGGAAGGAAGAAAAAAACATAGACCTTGATGCAGCTTGGATTACAAGAACTGTAAAAAACAGATTTAGCATAAGGCTCTGCTTCATGGGTCCAAAATTTTTACCTGAGCTCCTTCATTTTAATTATGCTGGAGAACATTTGTCAAAGCAGAGACGTTCCTGAGGACAACTCCCCTAACTTGATCCTACAGATCTGCAGAGGGGGAAATCCCACAGACTTCTCATGCTATCTCTTCTGGGGTATCACAGTTGGGATGCCTAAACTAAACCCCCTGGTGCAAAGCCCTTTCGCTGCTTGCTCTTGCCATGGAAAACAAAGAGACTAGTAAACTCCTTTTGTTCTCTCTGTGGACATTCAGAGGGCTCATGTGCAACTCAAGCTATATTCCTGTTCGTTTACACTAGACAACCATGAACATGCTAACTCATGCTCCACTGGAGGTTGACTTATATCCCCATGCTTCTTCTTTGAGCTTCTGCCTACCCAGTGGGTCCCCATACTGCACTCTGCACCAGATAGTTCTGTACAGCCTTGCACTCATCTTTCCTCAGGAGCATCCCACTTTTCTCATAGGACATGTTTCCAGTTAGTCACGTTCCTTTCTGAAACCAAGTCCTGTTCTGCAGCATATCCACATCCTTTCTCAGCACCATCAGTGCTGTAATCCACAACTTCAATATATGTGCTGTTATTATCTGTGTTACTGAGGAAAATCACAGAATTGTAGGGGTTGGAAGGGACCTCTACAGACCATCTAGTCCAACCCCCCTGCCAAAGCAGCTCCCTAGACCAGGTTGCACAGGTAGGCATCCAGGCAGGCCATGCATGTCTGCATAGAGGGAGACGTTGATCCTGATTATCATGGATATCCTTGAATCCTTAGTGATTCCAGATAAACTGCAATTTAATTTCTCTCACACAGCTCCTGTACTGCTGAGATCTGCTCCCATATACAGCTTCACCACCAGTTTTGCAGTAGTCCCCTTAGACTTTATTAGATAAAGTGTCAGGAGAGTCAAATCCAAATAAAATATATTTTTTTCTAATTTTCCTTTATCAAAGGGGGAGAGTGAAATTGTGTTGACCTCAACTGTTCCCATAAAGCTGCTGTTGTCATTTTACACCTTTTTCTTATATTCAAATGGATCAGTTCTTAGTGATTAATTATTTGTTCACAGACTTTTGTGGGAACTCAAGGTAACTTCTCTTGATTCCTGACCCACCCTGCTTTCTGCTTTCGAGCTGGGCACCTCGTGGTGTTTCTCATCTAATTTGCCTGTCCTGTCACAGCTCACAGGGAGATGATCTGCCAAAGACCTCTGACAGCACCAGGCTGAGACGACCTGCTTCCTTCATACCTGGTCGTTGTATTTAGAGACCCTTTTTTGGTCTTTTTAGTGTTGGTATCCTCACTACTGCTGACCTCCTCAGTGAAAACCAAAGCCCAAAGACACGGAATGCTGCACTGGGCTCAGAGCTGTGTGAAGCTAACCCTCCTTCGGCCTTTTTCTCTGCTGGCCTTGTAATCACGGACCTCTTGTTATTCCCAGCGTTGCCTGTCAGCTCTATCTTGTTTGGTCTTCATTCCTTTGCCTGCTCCCACTTCCCACACACCCCTCCCGCTTTTACCAATCCCTCTCCCTTCCCCTCTCACTACAAACAACTCATCTCTGGGACACCACGCGCAAACTCTTCCCGTTATTCATATCCCTGCCTTTAAAAACCCCTCTGCTTTTCCCCTATCTAGCGGCTCCTCCGGGGTTCGGGCTTCAAAAACCCCAGAAACCGGCGCCAGGCTCCACGCGCGGCGGCGCTGAGGCCGCTCACACCACCGCCACCTGTCCGAGCGGACCGGGCGCGGGGCGGAGGCGGACCCACAGCTCCCCGCCCCGCGCCCTGACCGGCCAGCGGCGGCTCCTGCTGAGTCGGCCCGGCCCTAGTGGAGTCTCCACGGCGACTTGAGACCGCTTGGGTTACCAGGGCGGCGGCGGCGGAGGCACAGGTGGTTACGGCCCCGGCTTCCAACTGGCCGCGGCCAACAGCCGCCGCCGCGCCCATAAGCCGCCGCCTATATAGGGAGCGGCGGGTGGCAGCAGCGAGCGGTGCTGGGACGGCTGCCTCCATCAGAGACCTCCGAGGCAGGTGCGGGGGGGCTCCGTAAGCAAACCCGTTCCCTTATTTTTAAACTCCTTGTTCGTTTATTTATATTTTCAGTTTATTACTTTAAATTCTTTCTTTACCGTCCCTCTTGCCCGGAAGGTTACCGCGGTGGTGGCGATGCGCCGCGCTGGGGAGCCGAGCCGTGCGGGGCGGCGGGAGCCTGTCCCCGTTGCGCCCCGCGGCGGGCGGACCGTGCTGGGAGTGCTCGTGGAGAACGGGCAGCAGCGGCCTGCAGCGCAGGTGAGCGCCGCGGAGCACCTCCCCGCCGTGGGACCGAGGTGGGCCGGCTCGGGGCTGGGTTTTGATGGAAGGAAAGTGCGCCTTGGCGAGGCGTTCCCCTCTAGACTCCTGTCGGATCTGGCTGGTGAAGCAGGGAGAGAGCGGCTGTAGTTTATGGAGCTTATCCAGCTTGAGTGTGCCTGCAGACTGCTTGGTTTTGGGTGTGTGGAGTCTATAGTCAGTCAGTGGATAGCAGGTGGTGGGGAGGATTGTGGTACTTGAGTTCCTAAGTTCAGAGTTTTGGCTCCTAACCTGAAGTGCATTTTGGCCCATGATGTCCTTTGTTAAATCTGTGACAGGGCCCTGACTTGCTGTACTTTGTAGCACCTTCTCCTTGCTAGATCTGAATATGGAACCGACCTTGCACTTAACAGCTGTTGGAGCCGGGCAGTGTCCTTGCCTCATCCTCTGTGGGAATGAGGCTGCTCTCCTACCGCTGCCTATCACCTCCATTCAGTTCTCTGTTGCAGCAGCAAGCAGTACTTCCTAAGCACCAGCTGTAGCTGCTGGGTTCCCCATCAAACTTGTATTTACTTATCTGTTAGCAGTGGGAAGTGATATGCCTCTCTAAAACAAATGATACTATTATTTTCTTCTTGAATTGTCTTGCCACAGCATTACTGTGCACTCTGTTTCAGAATATTGCTGCTACCAGATGCTTATCTGGCTCTGAGAACACCTTCCCTCCAATTGGAAAAGATGAAATATCCAACTGTGTGGTCAATGCTACATCAAAGCAGGACTTTACAATCTACATTGATGAAACAGATGAGAAAGAAAACTACAACTGCCAAGAGAATGAAGAGCTGGAAACAAGCCTATATGAACTGGATACTAGTGCCATGACATCCAGTATTCACCTACTGCTGGATCTGAGTACAGGTAATGTTCACATGGTATCACAGGTACATGTAATGTGGCTATCAATCATGCTGGCAGTGAGCTAGTGAGTAGCTTATCATGAAGTGGTATTTATTTTAATATAATTCTAATTGTATCAATGTGATGCACAACACTTCTATGCTAGAAATGCCTGGAGATGATAGAGAGACTAACTAAATGTCTTTCTGTCTTCTTTTTCCTGTTAGGATCCCCAATGCTAGTGGACACATCCTTCCGGTCCCGGCCTGAGGATCTGATGGGAGATCCCATAACTCTGACTGTGGGAGAGTATGCAGAAGACATTCATCAGTACCTCAGAGAAGCTGAAGTGAGTGTCTTCTAACAAATGCAAAGATGTGTAGGATCTTCCTGACAGACTGCAATATTGCGGAGCTGCATGGTTGCCATACAGTAACTCTAGGCTGTCCCTGAGCCAACAGTAAAAGCCATTACTGGAGCTAGGTTCTTAGGAATCTTCTAGACTGTAGTGAGAGCTTTTCAGGCTTTAATCTACGTACTGGAAGTGGGGTGTGAGTAGATGATTGCAAAATAATAACACAGTTGAATGTGTCCTTGAGGACTGTTCTTCTGTAGTAGTGGTGGATTTTTTTGGTTTTTTTTTTTTTGACTTTTTAGTGGAGTGAAGTCCTCTAGTAAGAGGGTAGGACAAATTTGATGTGTTCAAAATCACTCTTGGGTCCCTCTGAATGTGCTTGATAGCAAACACTGAACTTCACAAGTCCAGGGGATGTTTTTTGCTCTTTTGCTACTGGTGTGGTGGTTCCCATCTCAGTTTTTCTAGAGATGCCCCTGGAGCTGTAATTATGGTGACACCTGAACTAACTACCAATAGTGGAACTACTCATGCTCCTTTTGGCAAAAGTATAAAGAATGTTGGTCAGTTCAGCTATAAGTGACTGTTTTTGGGGTGAGCATCCTGATTCTAAAATTGTCTTTCCGAACAGGTGAAATACAGGCCCAAGCCCTATTACATGAGGAAGCAACCAGATATCACAAAGGAGATGCGTGCCATCTTAGTAGACTGGCTGGTGGAAGTAGGGGAAGAATATAAACTTCAAACAGAGACACTATACTTGGCAGTGAACTACCTGGACAGGTTTCTCTCTTGTATGTCTGTTCTCAGAGGGAAGCTGCAGCTTGTAGGAACAGCAGCAATTCTTCTGGCAGCGTGAGTGTTTATCTCATGAAATCTCAGTGAGCAAAACTTATTTTTGGACTATCTTTTAGTTTAATTTGAAGGACTTCAGCTTGCAGTGGAAGGTAGTTTTTCATGATGTCCTAAGATGGTGCCCCAGCACTGGAGACTTTCAGGGAGAGGTTGGATCAGGCCCTGGGCAACCTGATCTAGCTGTGCATGCCCCTGCTTGTTGCAGGGGAATTGAACTAGATGATCTTTAAAGGTCCCTTCTAACTCATCGGATTCTATGTTTCTGTGATCAGCTACTTGACATACTTTAGCACTAGCAAAATTAAGCATTTAATATCCTTTCTTAAGGAACTGTAAAGAGAACCTTATAACTGTAACACCAGGAGCAAAAACAATGCTGTATTAGGCCACTAGCCCACAGTAGATTAGAAGTTGCAATCTGCAATTAACTTTAAACTGCTTTAAATAGACAGGGTGCCCAGGAAAGCCTAGGAGTGCAAGGATTTTTGTACGGAGTTCATGGTGTTACTGAAACTTTCTCTTAAAGAGGAGTTTCTCTATTAGTCAAGAGTGCTTGAGTATGTCTATCTTGGCTAATGAGTTAAAGAATATCTTTGCCTTCACCCCCTAATTTGGTCATCAAGTCTCTCCTATAGTGGAGAAAAATTAAAATAAGACTTCTAAGTTAGTCTTAGCAATGCCAAATGCCCATCTTGATATGGGCCCAGCAGAAAGTTCTGGTACCCTAACTTTTAAGCTGACAAATATGGCTTTTCTCATTCTCTCAGGAAATATGAAGAGATCTACCCACCAGAAGTGGATGAATTTGTGTATATTACAGATGATACATACACAAAGAGACAGCTGCTGAGAATGGAACACCTGCTTCTCAAAGTCTTGGCTTTTGACCTCACAGTGCCAACCATCAACCAGTTCCTACTGCAGTATATTCACAGGCATGGAGTCTGTTTCAGGACAGAGAATTTTGCAAGGGTATGAATAACCATTCTCTTAGGATAGATGCTGGATGATCTTGTAGGTCTTCTCCAACCTTGGTGACTCTACGATCCTATGCTTTGTAGGCTACTACCACCAGTATACAGGCTTTCATGTTTCCAGAAGTAATGAAGCAATGTGTGGGAATACTGAACTTAGCTTGTCTGTCTGGTTGACGAGATTATCTTGGCTGCAAGGTGGTAGGAATTAGTTCTTCAACTGTGTGTATAGGAAGCCTGACCTGGGCATGATTCTTCATGTTGCTGCACAGTGACACAGCATATTCCCACATAACTGCCTGGGGAAACCATTCTTCAAAATGGTGTCACTCAAGCTTATAGCAAAACCTCTGACCTGCTGCTTAGCTCGAAAAGTGTAGGATTAGTAGAGTGTTTTTTCAAACAGCCCAGATTTGTTTCCTAGGTGCTTGTTTAGCCCAGGTTTCCAACTTTCTGAGATTAACCAATGTGAGGGAAATCCTCAGGGGAGGAGATGATGGTGGTGTGTGCTGTTTTTTTTGTTGTGTTTTTTTTTTTTTTTTGACAAAAACAATTTTGCAGATCGACTTAAAAGATGTGATAGAAATTTGTGTGAGTGTTGATTATCTAGGCTTTGTCAGAAGTATTATCTTCCTGTTCCTGCTGGACCACGCTGAAAGATCTGTAAGATAGACAAGACTGCAATACTACCCACCAGATGTGTAACTCATATTTCTTACATGAAACAGGACCTGTAACCAACTGAAGTGCTCAGTATATTGGCATGGTTCTATCAGGGCCACTCTATTTGAAAGACTTGTGCTTTTTTCTTTTTTCCTGTTAAGTATCTTGCAGAGCTGAGTCTCCTCGAAGCCGATCCTTTTCTGAAGTACCTTCCTTCACAAACTGCTGCAGCAGCCTACTGTCTAGCAAACTATACAGTGAACAGGTCATTCTGGGTAAGAATAACTGCATACTAATGTTCAGCACTAGCATTTTATAGCTAGAAATCTGCTGAGAAGTAGGAGTGTCTTGAAATCGTGTTATTGTAAAGGCTGAAATGCAAGGATGAGTAGCTCTTTCCAAGCTAATGGGTCTGTGTAATTAATGAATGTTAAATTAGCCTGAGATATAAGACTTTTTTTTTTTTTCTTCTCCTCTTACCAGCCAGAAACACTTGCTGCATTCACTGGATATTCACTAAGTGAGATTGTGCCTTGCCTGACTGACCTGCATAAGACGTGCCTTGATGCTCCGCGTTGCCAACTGCAAGCAATTAAGGAGAAGTATAAACAGTCTAAGTAAGTAATCAAGAAGCTAGCATTTCCTTACTTGGAGGTTGAAGGCACAGGGTGAATCTGATTGCCCAACTTGGGCTGTAACTCCTACGATTCATAAATTTCTTATACTGGACAGCTTTTGTTGCTGACATGGAAGCCTTCCTCCTCATCTTGAGGGGAAAACTCTTCTGGACAGGAAAGCAGTTAATTCATAAGTCCACAGATATAGTGGATCACAATTATCTTGCAGTACTGCATGATGGCTTCTTCCTTACTGTGCTTCATCAGAAGGTTCCTTAAAGTACACTTGCATTTGTCAGCTAAGCTAGTAGTTTCATTGGTTGCATTTCTGTTCCAGGTACATGCAAGTATCTCTTCTGGAACCTCCAGCAGTTCTTCCTCTTCACTAGAGATGGTGGATTCATCCTGGACTTAGATTTATTTTGTCTGGTTGAATGAAGCTGGTCTAACATCTCATAGAGCACTGCAGGTCATGTGTCTGTAAACATGGTGATCAGAACAGTTCTTAGCTAGTATTTTTTAATTAGATGTCTTTTTTAAAAATAAGGATATTAGATTATGGTTCTTAATATTATTGATAGCACTTTTAATAAATGTCTTATTACACTTCCTCTGAATCTTCTGATTCCAGTTAATATATGCAATAATGGTGCATGGAAAGCTTTACTTAAAATCTATGAGATGGGCCTTCAAGCTAGCTGGAATGGGCAAGTGGCAGGTCCTCTGATCCAATACAGTCTCCATAGGCATGGTTGACTGTCTGCAGTTTTTTATTCTAAGACAAGATGATGTACCCATGAACATATTTTTGCTGTAACATCCACAAAGAAGTGGTCTATGAATACTGATGACCATAGATGCTCATGTAAAATTTAAACTCCTACATACAGTGCAGTAAAGTAGGATTTTCTCTGGTGAGATGGATGAAAGGGAAACTGACTTTCTAGAGAAACCACCACCCTTACCAGAAAGGAATAGGCAGGGGGTGGGAAGCTTTCCTTTTAAGTTCTTAACTGTCTTATCCCGAGCTCCTGTGATGTACCCTTCAGTTCTTCATTCAGTTCTTCACAAGGTAGTATATAATGAGCACCACCACACTAAAAACAAAAACAAAATCAAATAAGAATTCTTACCCTGCATATTTTTAAAATGCAACTTCTCTCCAAAGTAGTTCAATAAGTAGTTGACAAGGTTAGTTAACACACAGAACTATATTCAGCTTGTCAAAAGGACAAGGTAAGTCTGAAACATTCTCTTAACCATTTAAAATAAAACAAAAGCAAAACAAAAGAAAATGCTGTAATACTATTCATAGCAGAATTTATTTTGAAGGTTCACATTCTATTTTCAATTTTTATTTTGCTTTGAATTTATCTGGCTCAGGGCAAGAACAATTCTTATTGTACAAGTTAGCCTTGACTACAAGGTGAAAGTTGGATGATATCTTCATTCATTCATGTTTGTCAGGGCACTTAACTCTGTCCTTCCTCTCCTGTTGTTCTTCTCTAAAACTTGTGCTTAAGGAAAGGATAATAGCTGTTTCTGTTGGGCATTCTGACAAGGAGGGTGCCATCATGCTGATTTAATAATACTTAAATACAGATGCAAAACACTTAAACAGGTTAAAACATGCATTGAAAATAAAATCAAGTGTACAGAAATCCTTATTTGTAAGGAGGGAGATAAAAGCAACCTAAAAAGAAAGCTTGTGTTGACCTCTGTGATGGAGGAAAAAATGGGATTGTGGCTGTGTATTAGGTCTGAAATAAACAGAACTAGACTTTTTCACTTCAGTTACAGCAGTATCCTGTAACAGAAATAACAGGGAATCAACATTAAACAGAGGAAGGAAGACTCACTTTTTTGCTATCCCGTTTATTGGTTAATAGCAACCACAAATAAGATTTCATTTTCTTTGTTAAACTGTTGCAATTTCAGAATTGTCAGGCTTTATCTTGCTCAGTTAACTTTGCTGCAAAGGAGCTTGGTCCTCCCTGAGTCTCAGCATATGTATTACAAAGGCTGAATGCTGACTTCTATGCAAGCTGCAGTGTCTTCCCCCTTCAATTTAAAATGTATTGGGCTGGCATACTGGGAGTAAAATATACTGGTAAGGCAGCAATCCAACAACAGACAAGGAGTTTTGAATGTTAATAATCCAAAGTGAGGGGGACTCAAGTTGAAAAGTTAAAAAAAAAAAAGTTAAATTTTGGCTCATGATGATTAGTTAAAGAGCTCTTTCTTAACTCTATAGATCAGGCAGCTTCTTGTTATTCTAGCAGTTTCCATTCTACAGTCTTGTCTCATCCAGAGGACCTAGATATACCACAATTCCCTGGTCCAGATTCTTCCTTGTTATAGCTGTGAGTTTTTGGTTTAAAAAAAAGAAATATTGCAAGTGAATCTAGTATTCATGAGTCACCAGTGATAAATTATTCTTTATAGCTGGGGATCTTTTTTTCCTGTTCTCTTAAGGTTAATACAAACAAGCTGAATCAAAATAATGCTCTGTGGGAAGGTACAGTTTTAACTAGAGTCTCTTATTTTCTTTTTTTCTGTGAAGTGAGTTAAGGATGTCAGAGAGGTAATTGGGTACTTAGGGAGAGTGATTTAACTGGTCAGGACAGTTAATCTGTTAATTCATGACTGAAGGGTGTCTGCATTGCTGGGAAATCTGGCTGTGTGATTAGCCTGTGTACACACCTACTTGTCAGTTCTGTAAATGACTAGAATTAGCTCTGATAACTGGTTGGTACTTACTTTGTGACTGACCTTGAAATAGCTTCTGTGTCTGCTTTTAAGGATGAGAAAAGAGCCAGCAGCATTGTTTGTTTCCTGGAATTAAGGTGGGTTTTTTTTGTTTGTTTGTTTGGGTTTTTTTTTTTTTTTTTTTTTTTTTTTTTTTTTTTTTTGCTATTTTCCTATCTCCATACAAAGATCATCCTACTCTGAAATGCTATGTGGACTCTGCTGGGTAAATGTGAGCCAGAGGGAACACAAACCCATCCTATATCACTCAGAATTTGAGTAATAGAATCATTAAGGTTAGAAAAAGACCACTAAGATCATCTAGTCCAACTGTCAGCCCATCACCACCATGCCCACTAACCATGTCCCTCACTGCCCCATCCCTGAGTGCTTCCAGGAACAGGGACTCCACCACCTCCCTGGGCAACCTCTTCCAATTGTTCATCCTTCTTTCCAAGAAGAAATGTTTCCTAGTATCTGACCTGAACCTCCCCTGGTATAACTCAAGGCCATTACCTCTCATCCTAGAGCCCTGGCAAGTGATGTGTTTTACAGACTGTTAGGTATTCTGCTGATTATAGTGGGTAACTGTGTTTTTCCATTGTGTCAGACAGTCAACACTATCACTGCTTTTGTTTTGTGTTTTAAGAATTTTTAGTTCCTGTTTGATTTATGGTTCTTGTATGGTTTGGACTTTCTCTTGGATGCTTGATCAGAGTGGATCCACTTAATACAAAAATACACAAAGCTCTGCAAAAAGTCTGTGTGATGAGTTCCTAATATAGCCGGTTGTATCTATTCAGTGCTCTGCCTGAGATTTCTTAGTGTATATGGCAACAGTGCAAACATTTGAGAGAATTAGCACAGGAGCAACTTCCAGGACAGACCATATAAAAATACAGAGCATGTGATTGAATTAATCCTAAAGTATATGTGTAATTCTCATCAAATTAACTTGTGTCTGAACAAAGCCATGACAAGGAAGACCATTTGGTCTAGATGGCCTTAATCCCTGTGAAGAAATCCAAAATCATGGCTCTGTTTCCTGGAGTTTTGTGTTGTGCTGGTACTGGGAAATAATGGTGGTCTGATTGAGGACTGGTTCCTGGCCAAATGTCTGTCTCCATTTGGCTTGTTTCCATGATGCTTAGAGCTAGCAGGTTTGGAGCAGTACGGAATAGCTGGTGTGAGCCAACAGGCTGTGTAGGTGGCTGTGTTGAGTGCTTGTGCTTGCTGTCTGCATGTCTTTTGTCTTAGTAACGTGCACAGAATGACCAAGTTTCCCTATTGCTACTACCAGTAAATGTGTGGATAAACTGTAAGGGAGCCTTCAGTTCTTGTCTTTCAGATGTTCAGGCTCTTTTTGAACACAGGAGCATTATTGGAGTGAAGTGCTGGAAGAACAGGCTTATAAAGCAGTGAGTTCTGGCAAGAAATAAGTCTTCTCTCTCCACCATCTGCAGCCAAGCTGCTTTTTCTGTTTGTTTATTGTTTTTGTTTTGATCCATAACAACTTGGGAAAAAAAGTAAAATGGTAAAGAGAGCCCTAGAGCCCATGGTATTATTCATCAGACATCAACAGAATAGGCATTTGGTTCTAATCAGTGAGCTGCTCACTCTAGAACACTGTAAGCCCTAACACTATTAGGCAGAAACTGGACTGTCATGCATCTCAAACCCAACTCATCTTCCATTTCATTCTTTGCCCCTCATAAGGAGGTTAGAAATATCTGAATTTAGCAAAATGGGTGGCACTGCAGGTGAGCAGCCACAGCAGAGATGCTGTTCCCTCTGATACAGCAAGATGTTGAGGTAGCAGAACTAGGTTCTCCCAAATTACATGTACTTAAGAAGAAATAAAAGCATTCTCAGGATCAGCCAGATAAAAGAAAATCTGACCTCTTAGTGTTCTCTAGAACCAAGTAGTAAAGTCACTTTTGAGTAAAAAAGACCGCTGATCTTGTGTTCTGATGGTGTCCAATGAATACAGCCAGCAGAGGGCATTAACGTTCTTGTTCCGTAGCTTGAGGGCCTTTCGTCCTAAACTCTTCCCAAAAGGGCTGTTCATTCTTGGAGTCGTTTTTTACCTATTTTTGCGAACAGAGTAGCAACATGCGGACCCACTGTAACAACAGTGTTATTTTCCATTAAATGGGACAATAATGTATTAAAGTGTAATGTAGAGTCAGCCTAGCTTGTCTAAAACTCTCCTGTAGTGCTTCAGGGATGCTTGGAAGATAGAAAGAAAAGAAAAACTTATTTTCACAGTTGTGCACTCTGGAGTTTGACTTTTTTTTTTTTTTTTTTTCCACCACTATTTTACCCAACACTTCCTATAAATCTCTTTTTCCTGGCTACATAAACCAGGATACTTGATGTGAACTTAAATATCAAACCTGCTTTGGAGAGGGAAAAAATGTAATGGAAACTCTTCAGAAAACGTACCTGCTATGATCATGTTGAAGCAGGCCTGATTGAGGAGCATTTCATTATACTGCAAGCTGGGCAGATGAAGCACTTCTAATCTGACAGAGTTTGTGCAGGGGAGAAAAAATGGGAGTTCCTGTAAGATACCTCTCATTGAGCAGAGGGAAAATAGATAATTAATGATAATCTTTAAGTTAGAATAAGTTCCTCTTCAGTGTCAATTTTTCTTTCAAGGTAATGTATAGCCAGATGGAGAATGGTATATAATAGGGCAGTAATTTAATTATTGTCCAGTCTGTGGTGTGTCTGTTTTTCCCCTGGTTTTAGTCATATTTTCTTTCTTCTGTTCCCTACTTGAGTTTTACTTTCACACTGCTCACCCATCCAAATCTATACTTTATTCTTTGCAGCTGTTTCTAAGCTGCATTCACTCACAGCTTTAGCCTCTAAATAGAGAGCTGGAGATGCACTGGCAGTCAGTGGCTTGCATCCAGTCCAGTCGTCAAAAAGTGTTAAGTTGTTAGCATCGTTAGAGTTTATTACTGATAAGTTTTGGATCAAATGGAAGCATTTTCTCCTTGGTGAGCTACACTGATAGGCTGTGACTGAGCCCAGCTTCCCTGCTCTCTGAGCTTTTGTAGATACCTGTTCAGATGCATTTTAACATGGTCGCCGAGCCAGTTTTTGTGTACACTGATGCATGAAGGGCTAGATGAAGTGTTTTTGGTATAATACTAGCAACTTTAGGGATGCATTCCTATACTTGAATGGTAGATATGAAGGAGAAGAGAGGAAATTCATCTGCAAGTGTGTCTCCAGCAAGTACTTAAGAACTCATGAACAAATTTTGTTCTGCATGTATGGCTGTGCATCTGCGAGCTGAACATTGTACTCCTTCATCTTTTTATCTTCACCCAGTGACTGTTTGCAACTTTCAAATGATGTGAAACGGGGATGTGGCTCTGGGGAGGCTCTTTTGATAGGAGGATAATGCTGTGCAGGGCTCCTGGCTCAGAGCCAGCATAGAAATAATTCCACCATGCAGGAATGATGTACTATGCTGAACAGAGCATGCCCATTCTGAAAAGCATCCCCTTGAACCAAATCTACCATGTGAATTTGGCTCTTAATCTTTTTTTAGCTGGTAATCCTGTATGCTTTTCTACCTGGTGGAAAAGACAAGCCTAGTGAAGAGATTCTGGTGGCTTTGTTTTTACAGCAAGTAATCAGGATGGAAAGCTCTGTTACACTTTGCCAGATTATGTGTCACAAAACTGTATTTTCTGTAAATAGCTTTGTTTCTTACTGAATGAACGTTGAGCTATCGTGAAAATTACAGTACAGCTACTGCCAATGCTCTCAGTTTCTTGTAAATCACTGAGTAGGGCTGTGTGTAAGGGATGCACCAGTTGATTCTATTGTTTCATACAGTTTCTGAGACAGTTCAGAGGTTATGCTTTTACAGTTTTACATTTGTAAAATATTCCTGTGTCTACTGTGCATCCTAGGTTGATGGTGATGATTGATGGTGGGCCCAGGTGAATCTCATGGGGTTCAACTAAACCAAGTGCAAGGCCCCACACCTGGGTCATGGCAATCCCCACTATCAGTACAGTCTAGGGGATGGAAGGATGTAGCACCGCCCGCAGTGTTGAAGATCTGGAACATGTTGCCCAGAGCGGCTTTAATGTCCCGTCCTTGGGAACACTCAAGGTTAGGCTGGATGGAGCTCTGAGCACCCTGATTGAGCTTTAGGTGTCCCTGTTCGTTGCAGGGATTTGGACCTGATGGCCTTTAAAGGTCCCTTCTATCCCAAACTTTTCTATGATTTCTCAAAGACCATTAATAAAATGTTCTGGTTCAGCATCCGTTTTATTACTTTGTAAGAGGTAAAATTCCTTTAATGTTTTTAGTCTAAAGAAAAGTTCTGTGTTTCCCTGCAGAAAGCCAAGTGAATAAACTTTATAAAGCTCTAGTGCTTGTTAGTAAATGCTTGGGCAGAAATAAGCAGGTGATTTCCATTTGGCCAATCCGATTGTGCAGGAGCTGAATTCCTGTTTTACTTTTTGCTCAGAGGGCCCCTAATATGATCACTTTTTTGCTTAATTTGGATTCATCCCGTATTTGATTAAGTACTTTGTATGATCCCCCTTAGCAGAAAGCTTTTTATGTGCTTGATCAGTAGTTCTATTCTCTGGAGTTTTAAGTTACTCTGTATGAACAGTCTCACACTGTACTTCATCCATAGAAAAATGTTCTGTCATTTGAGACAACTAATGTTAAGGTAGTTGTGGGCAATAGTTAATGAGATTGCCAAAGCTCTGCACTGCAACTGGCTATAAGAACTTACTTTATTGCTTAATATGTTATCAGAAGCCTTCCTTAATGCATGCCTATATCTAGGAGAGAATACAGAGGCTTTGTCTGACACTTGTCTACACAGCTGCAGTGATTTTTGAAGTCAAGAGAGATTGCCAGATTTTCTGATAACTGAATATCTCTTACATGTTTGATTGCTGCTAAGTCACCCTTGCAATTAGAAACTTTCTAACTTAAATGTAGCTGACTTTAATTTTGCATCCTTACATTTCTCCTTTTCTAACTGCGTTTTCTTCCCGTGTGAGGATGTAACCACATTCATTAAACTATCCCTTTTTTCTTTCCTTGTAAACAAAATGAACCAAAGTTTCTATGCTTTCCAGAGGAAATAAATATTTCTAGACTGTGTGTTTATAGCACTCCTCTAGAGTTTCTGAATATCCTCTTAACCAAAGGCCTCATAGGATGGGGTGCAACACTTGTCATGTCTCCTGTATGTGTTCTAAGTCACTGGACTGTAAGACTCTGAGGACAGTAACTTTTAAATTAATATTTTAAGTCCTGGCAGCTAAAGCACTGCTGAAGGTATGATTCCTGCTGGAGCCTACTTGTAATGAAAGCTGATTCACCTTTTTTTTTTTCCAGTGTACACAAACCAAAGGCAGTCTCTCTGCCTCCTGGCAAGTTACCAAAGCCATCATTTAGGCAGGAGTTGGCCAGATGTCTTCTACACTGAGAAGTGCTGCTAATATATACTAATTGCATTGATTATGCCAGTATTAAATATCACCATCTGTTTTTATCGGAGGTCAATGCTACTAAAGGATTTTAACCTCTTCAAGATATTTCTTTGAATTTCAGGGGTGGTGGTGTGGATTTCAGGCCCCACTTTGCTTCTAGGAACACCTACCTCAGTAATGTTGGATGGCCAAACATGGTTGGGCCTTCTTAACTCTTCTTTTTTGTTGTAAATGTTGAGGAATTAAGGTAAAGTGGAATACGCAGCTTGTGTAGGTAACAGTCCAAATTGGACAGGTGGAGGAAATAGCAAAGCCTGAGCTGTGCAGGGCCATCTATTTTGTCCAGATTGTGCAGCAGCCTCCTGCCTCTCTGAGGGGGGAAAAGGACTCATAGCTGGTGATGACAGAGTTAGGAGTCATCTAATTAAAGCGTCATTTTGAGCATCTGTGGTCAAGCTCTGGCAGTGGGGAATGCAGGGTTGCTCTTTGAGGGACGCTGGAGCTGCCCCATTGCAGCACATGGGACAAAGCACATTAAAGGGAAGAAAATGCCAGTTGGAAGAGGACTCAACAGAGGGAAGGCCAATGTCACAGCAGGAGGAGGTGCCTCAGAGCTGATGTCCCTGTAGCCTCTAAAGAGTGGCTGCATGCCAGAGCAAGGAGAAGAGTGAGGAGGAAGGAGCAGCAGAGGAGCCATCCTGGGCTGACCCTCCTCCACTTAGAGAAAGAGAGGAGCCCTGAAGCAAAGCTGAGCCTAAGGAAGTTGGGACAGAACTCTGTTTCAAAGTTTTTCTCTCTATTTGCCACTACCTGAATCAGTAATTAAATGTTTATTTTTACTGACAATAAATTAGGTTAATCTTTTTCAACCCAAGTCTGTTTGGCTCGCAGCTGAGGAAGCAGGGTTTGTTGAGCTTGAAGGAAAAAGAAAAGAAAAAAAAAAAAGGAGAAAAAAGCACTAAGGAAAAACTTCATTGTTTTCAACTGCTCAAAGGAAACTCACTAGAAAGAGGCAGGATGGGATTTTTCCCAGAAGCATAGCCCACGCTAGGAGGCAGTTGCCAGAAATGACAGCAAGGAGAGCTCAGCTGGCATGTGGAGAAAAAAAAGAACAAACATTTCACTGTGACATTGGTGAAGAACTGGCAGGGATTACCCAGAGAGGTGGTGGGACCTTCATCCCTGGAGGCATCTGGAACTCACTAGGTTAGCCCTGAGCATCTGCTCTGGCTCTGAGCTTAGCCTTGCTCAAGGCTGGTGGCCTCCAGGAGCAGTCCCACCTCAGTCCTCCTGTTGTCCCACAGGATGTGCAAACAAAATAGGGAAATTTAATTTAAGAGTGGCCTGTTTTGCCCTGTGATTTTATGCATCACAAATACTGAAACATTAATTGAAATAGTAGTCACAGGCGAGAGCAACATTATGTAAAAAAGTGAATCTCCTGAACTGCTGGTGTTCAAACAGAGTCTCTGCCCTTCAGTATGTTCCCATGTTGTATGCTTGGTTTTTTTTTTTTTTTTTTTTATATATCCTTATATTACATATACTTATGCACACTGCTGATGAAGACTCAGGCTGCCTATGGTCAGGACACCATGACATCCAAGGCTGACCAAATGCTAACAACAGAGCCCGGATCAGGACAGAGGTTTAACAGTTCTTCTGCTTAATTTTGAACCACAGATATGTTGTTTTGCTGCCATACCTTCCGGAAGTATACACCCTTAAATAATTGCATATCATTTAATACGTCAGTGGCCTTTTTCTTTCATCAATGCTAATCAAAAGGATCATAATGCACAAAAAAAAAAAAAAAAAAAAGAGGAAAAACCTGGGGAAGCAGCCTTCTAACCAAATTTGTTTGCTACACATATGCCTTCTGTGATCTGTTAGCCTGATCCTCAGAAATGTGAAGTGAGATAGGAAAGTAAAACGGATAGGAAAATTATTTTAATGGTAAAAATTTTCCCTTGTTGTGATGCTTGTGGAGATTGTGTGCATCCATGCACACAAGCGCTCTCCTGATGGTTTGAATGCTCTTGGTCATCTGTGTGCTGGCACCCTCTGTTAATTTGGAGCTGCTGCACGGAGCTTCCACATGAGATCTGCCTACTGTGGCCCTCAGCTCTGTTACAGCCATCTTTGTTGTAAGTGGTGACAGAGATGTTACTTGTGATCATAACTGTGTCCGTGCCCATTCCCTTCACTGTGCAATCCGCTACTATGATGGACAGTCATTTGTTAGTTTTGGCCTTAGTAACCCAGAAAAAATAAAACCAGCTTCTTCTGAGGTATCCGTAAACATTAGGAAAAAAAGAAAAAAAGGTTAGGGGTGAACTTGCTCATTGGATGTGAATGGCTCCAGTGGAATGACCCAGACCACTGTGAAAGTTTTCAGAAGTGTCTGACTTACCCAGAAACCTATGTATTTTTGACTTTGAGAGACTTATACACCTGAATTATTTAGGTATTCTGAAAATTTGGACACACTGGATAAGCTCTGTTATCTGTATTTAGGGACTGACTATGAGTACTTTTTCTTACCTGAGATTCTGAGCTGAGCTGTGGTCTGCCAGCTGTCAGCCTGTACTAAGGGCCTGGGATTTTGAACAGTGTAAGCACTGGTGGTAATGTTTCACCAGAGCTCACCATGCATCTTGCTCTGATTTTGAAATGCGCTACAAGGCCTATTGATTCACCTGCCCCTAATTTATTTTAGCTGATTGCAGCTGCTACTGTGGTGATAGGTTGTTGTAAACTACAGCGATGTTTCTTTCATGCTATTTAGAAAAATCTTGTTAGTGTGGCAGAAACTGAAGTGTTGTTAGATACCGAGAGCAGTGATGTGGTGCTGTGAAAGGCTGGTGAAGATTTGCAGGAAAGCAGTGCTGAAACTATTTGCTAATACCTTCTAAGGTGGACTCTCACTGTAGTTTTTCAGTCAGATAATGTTTCCCTAGATGCTGTGAAGACTGACCTTGGTTATGGAAGTGATTTGAAATACTTTTAGAAGTCATTTTCATTTTGAAATGACAATGTAAACACATTTACTTAAAATTCCACAGAAACCAGTGCTGTGGAAATGTCTCAGAAGTAACCTAGCAAGAAATGTCTGTTCTGTTCACCCCAGGGTTCTGCATATTTACATATTGTCTCTACATCATTAATAATTCTAGTTTGATTTCCATTTCTGGAAAAGACTGAATATTGCACTAGATATGTTGACCAGATTAGCAGCAGGAGTGTTTATAATCTTTGTTTTGCAATGTGTTTTATAGGAAACAGCTTCAAATCCAAGTTGGTATGACTTACATTTCAGGAATTTTTGTTTAGTTTATTTATTTTTCCTGAATTTCAGCGCAACTGTTTTTAAAAAATGTTATGTTTATATCTTCCTAGAAACAGATGTAATATTTACTAACTTAGAATAGTGTAGGAGTTAGGTTTATACTGCTTTGAGGCAACAGACTATGGTCAGATTTTTCAAGGACACTCAGTGTTGACCTCATCTTTTATTCCTGTTGAAGCAGATGGGAGGGTCAGAAACTCCTAGGCTTTCTACCAGGAAGGATGTGCTGCTTTCTGCAGATGGTTTAGTCTGTGTTCCATACAGTTTCTCTGTCTGCAATCATGAAGGCAGTGATAATCCATTACAGCCGTACCAGTCAGTGTCTGGTAAGAACAACAAACATTCATACAGGTGGAAAAATTGTATACTGGTAGAATCATAGAAATATAGAATCCTTAGAGTTGGGAGGGACATTTAAAGGTCATCTAGTCCAATTCCCCTGCAATGAACAGGAACATCCACAGCTAGATCAGGTTGCTCGGAACCTGATCCAGCCTCTCCTTGCAAGTATCCAGGGATGGGGCAACCACCACATGTGTGGGCAACAATTCCAGTGCCTCACCACCCACACTGCAAAAGAGCTTTTCCTTATATCTAACCTAAATCTATTTCTTTAAACCTGAAACCATTTCTCCTTGCTCTATCACAGCAGACCCTGCCAAAAGGTCTGTCCCCTTCTTTTCTGTAGATCCCATTTAGTTACTGAAAGACCACTATCATGGTGCAGCCTTCTCTTCTCCATCTTGAACAGCCCCAGCTCTCTCAACCTGTCCTCATAGGAGAGATGTTCCATCCCCATGGGTCATTTTCGTGGCCCTTCTCTGGGCTCCAACTGATCCATGTGTCTTCTGTACTGAGGACTCCACATCTGGACATGGCACTCCAGGTGAGGCCTCACCAACATAGAGCAGAGGGGCAGGATCACCTCCCTCACTCTGCTGGCCACGGTGCTATGGATGCAGACCAAGATATGGTTGGTTATGTGTGCTATGAGGGCGCATTGCTGGCTTTCCATCCACCAGTAACCCCAGCTCTTTTTTGGCGGGGCGCACTCAATCCTTTAATCCCTCAGCTTGTATTGGTAATTCAGATTTATTTCTGGTTTGGTGTTAAAGTAATCTAATTTTGCTATTCTGTCTTCCCCAAAGAGAGACAGGGCTTGGTGTAACTGTGCAGGTGTCTGATACCTATGACACTTGTTTTGAGAAGGGATGTGGTTAGGAACAGAGGCAGCTACCAACATGCAAAGGTTGAGGTGCAAAGAGAAGTTGTCATTTGGATCTTTCAGAGAATGAAATTCTTTGTAGCCTAGGATTTAAAGTGCTCAAAGGGATGAATGTGGAGAGGATGGAAGAGTCTGAATCTCATTAAATAAGCTCTGTAATCTACCCTTCTTCTCTGCAGAAACCCTTACTTATGTGTGTCAGAGATTTAAAAAATGCTTATACAGTC
The DNA here is from genome assembly GCA_023055505.1 of Callipepla californica brunnescens. Classification (NCBI taxonomy): domain Eukaryota; kingdom Metazoa; phylum Chordata; class Aves; order Galliformes; family Odontophoridae; genus Callipepla; species Callipepla californica. The sequence goes on along the minus strand of JALIRH010000001.1, from coordinate 101,630,174 downwards.
AGATGAATAAGGAGGTGGAAGATATTAGGACGAAAGTAATACCCTTCAACTTGTTTGGGTTCAGTGCCAGAGCTATCTGACTTCTGCAAGTAATTGTTGAGGAGGAAAGGAGTATGAAAAGAGACTGTTTCCAGCCTGTGGTATAGGCATGTCTTGCCCTCGGGTATCTCTGGATTAAACCTGTGGGGCAGAGTCACCAGCTGTTGCTGGTTTACATGCTCCAAGCTCCTGAATTCAATCCCATCCTTGCTCAGGTAGGCTTAGCCTCTTCAGTTTTTCACAGTAATTATGACAAATGGGAGCCCAAAGGCTCAACGCTTTTCCTCTGAAAATCAGGTTTTCTGTGTGGGTGGTCAATAAATTGAAAGTCTTGAAACTTATAATGTCTGCCTTCTGCTCTTCTCTATCATTTTTTCTCACCTGTGAAGGTAAATCTGTTTTCCCACAATTTTCTTAATATATTCAGATCCTTTTTTATTTTTTATTTTTTTAGTGCAATTAGCAGGTGCAAAAGTGTCTAAGAGATAAGAAAACAAATGCATTAGTACTAAGGGTATGAACGTGAAAATATTTCTGAGGGCACATAAAGGAATGGAAAAGATATCTACTCCTTACTGTGACCGCTTCTATTTAAAATCTTTATTAATGACCTTGAGGGGATTGAGTGCACCCTCAGTAAGTCTGCAGATGACACTAAGTTGAGAGGGAGTGTTGATCCACCTGAGGGGAGATGGGCACTACAGAGGAATCTGGATAGACTGGATTGATGGACCAAGGTTAACTATATGAGTTTCAGTGGGGCCCAGTGTTGGGTCCTGCATTTTAATCACAACAACTCCAGGCAACCCGACAGGCTTGGGGAAGAGTGGCTGGAACGATGCCTGATGGAAAGGGACCTTGGTGTACTGATGGACAGTCAGCTGAATATGAGCCAGCAGTGTGCCCAGGTGGCCAAGAAGGCCAGCGGCATCCTGGCCTTTATCAGGGATTATGTGGTGAGCAGGACTAGGGAAGTAATCCCTCCCCTGTACTCGTCATTGGTGAGGCCTCACCTTGAGTACTGTGTTCAGTTTTGGGCATCTCAGTACAGAAAGGTCACTGAGGTGCTGGAGCAGGTCCAAAGAAGGGCAACAAGGCTTGTGAAGGGCTTGGAGAATATGCCCTATGAGGTGAGACTGAAGGAACTGGGGCTGTTTAGTCTGGGAAAAAGGAGACTTGAGGGGAGACCTTATTGCTCTCTTCCAGTATCTGAAAGGTGCTTACAGCGAGAGTGGGGTTGGTCTTTTCTCACTGGTGACAGGTAATAGGATAAGGGGAAATGGCCTCAAGTTGTGCCAGGGTAGGTTTAGACTGGATATCAGGAAACACTTCTTTACAGAAAGGGTTCTTAAGCACTGGAATAGGATCCCCAGAGAGGTGATTGAGTCACTGTATTTAAAAACCATTTGGATGTGGTGCTCAGGGACATGATTTAGCAGAGGGTTGTTAGGGTAGTATGGTTGGGTCATGGTTGGACTCGATGATCTTTAAGGTCTTTTCCAACCTGAGTGATTCTATGATTCATTAGTGATGTTGGGAAGGTGGGAGTGTTAAATGCCCTTTCTGCTTTAGCCTTCACTAAGAGAGTGCCTGTGTTGAATTGTTGGTTATTGACAGTGACAAAAACTGGGGAAGTCCATCTATAATAGATGTAATGCTAGAAGAGAGAAATAGTAACAATCCCTTTAGAGAAGTGGAGGGCAGATGAAGTTTCAGAAAACTGTAAAAGATAAATGTAGGGCTCTTTGAGAGAAAAACAAAAGAATGAGAGGAAGTGCTGTTTTTGACCCAGAAATACAACAGAGGAAGCAGTAATATTCAAAATCCAATAATTTCTAATCTGATAGGCTACCACTAAGGTGCGTGACAGCTACCATTGTCAGGTGGGAGACAAATGTATCACATCTGCTTGATGTCCTCCTTGATAGGTATTTTGAGTAGAGACAAAGCATAATGTCATTTTTTTCTTGATTTGTCTGTGATGACACTGACTTAAGTGAGGGAAAACTGGATATAATGAAACTGCTGAATGGGGTTATGTGGAATTGTACTCAGGGGGTAGTTACCTCAGGCAGTCATCCAAATGGATAGTCATTAATGGGAAATCAGTTTTACTAATGACTGAAATCAAGTAGAGAGCACACTTACAAAAGCATAGGTGAGAAGAGAAGCAGACTGCCTGGAACATAGCCTCATTGTTCCAATGGTCCCACCAAGCTGAAGAAGTGGTCTGAGCAGAGGACATGCTTGGTTAGGACACATGCATACTTTTTGCACTGAGGCAGGAGCTGCAAAGCTATGTAATACAGGATATTTGCTCCGGAAGAAAGAATTTCAGGCAGGGGCTAGCAGTGACAGGCTGGGAGGTACAAATTCAATCCCTATGTGTTACCTAGGGTGCTAAGAATGGATCTGAAAGGGTCTGGGGAGACCACACCAGCTGCAGAGGGATGCATGATTCTGGTCTTTGGATAATAATAAGACAGGAAAGATTGCAGGGGCAATTTGGAGTAATGGACTTGCATTACAGCAATGGAATTGTCAGTTCTGTCTCAACGAAAAAGCTGTTTAGCTGGACTGCTGAGCATGGAGCAATAGGTATCCTGGTGGGATTGTTTATGGAGGGTTTTAAGAGCAAGTAAGGCAGGTAAATATCAATCAAGAGCAATACAGGTTGAAGTACAGCTGCCTCAGGAATGGGAAATGCAAGACAGCTCCATAAGGGACTTTCTCAAACCATGATATGATTTTTGTGAGAGCTATGGAACTGGTAGAGTAGAACTCACAACAACATTTTCTCCTCACTTTTTCTCCAGTATATGTGTAAATACATGGTTTTCTAACTACTGTGCTTGTGCCACATCATGATTTAGATTGAGGGATTGCTAACTGACCATTTGACTATTTCTGCTCATGCTGGAATCTGTTAAAAATGGCTTGGAAATGCTGCTGATGCTAGACAACAGAATAAAAGCTCATGCTCCCATGGCTCTGTGGCTCAGCACAGTCCTATGTGTTCATGCTGTCTTTGATACATTTGCAGATAGCCCTGAGCAACAGAACAGCTACATAGCAGAAACGAAAATTAGCCAGCAGGACTTGACCCTGTTGTACTTGTATGCCAAATAATCCCAATGAAATAAAGCAATATTAATAATGAAATTGTGGTGGATAAGCAAGCACATCTGACAGAACCTTCTCCTTAATGCTTCTGGAGGTCAGGATTATAAAATGGAAAGAAATGTTGACATGAAATCACAATGAAAAAGGAGGTGGCGTGTTTCTGTACACTGTGTGGGTGAAGAATGAGAGCTGTCCTTCAGTAAACCTAAATACGTAGCACCTGATGCCTTACTTCTCTGTGCTGGCAGTAGTGATAACTTACACCAGCCAGGCTTTGTCAAATGAAATGTTTTTCTGTAAATGATAGTCCAAAGAACTCCTGGATGTGCTTTCTAGGAAACATCAAAGGAGCCCATTATTTTTTTTTTTTTCCATCTCTGTTTTTCTAAGTTGATTATATTTTCTCTTTCCATGTTTTGGAAAAGAGGAAGCTGCTGGAAGAAGAAGGTAGCTAAAGCCCCTTCCCTGCATCAAACTGCAAGGAGTTTATAACATTCTAGAATAATTCAGGTGGAAAGGTAGCTCAGGAGGTCGCTTGTGCAACCAGCTCAAAGCTGGGTTTCTCATGAAAGCAGAGCTAGCTGCCCAGATCTTTGTTCTACCTGATCATGAAAATCTCTGAGGACAGAGATGGCACAATCTGCCTGGGCAACCTGTTCCACTGCTTAACTGTCCTCATGGTGACAAAGTTCTCCATACATCCACTTGTTGTTGCCTCTGTTGTTTCAACTGAACTCATTCTCCCATTGTGCACCACTGTGGCTAGCCTGGCTCTATTCACTTGAAGACCACCCCACAGATACTGTACAACCCATTTCCTTCCCCATTTCCATTACTGAAATGAGTTTTTCCAGTTTTATTATCTCTTATACCCTTAGGTGCCAGGAAACTGTCATTACCTCCCATTTTATATATAGAGAACCAATCTCAGCTAAGTGAATTTGTTAAATCATGTTGATGCTTTGTTGACCTGGCAATAAGGTCTAACTTTGGTTCCAGATTTAGACACCTGATTTAAGTTTCTGCATTGTGGCTTCCTTTATGTGAAGAGACTACCTACACTCTCATTATATTTGGTAGGAGGGACGTGGAAACAGCCAACAGAGTGTGGAGGCCATTTGTCTCACCCTGCTGCAGACATCTCAGCATGCTCAACAATCTCATTCTATGGAGTCTGCGATGGGAACTGAGTAGATCTCCACTGGCTGTAATGGCACTGGCTCATACGTAGCCACTTGCTCTGCAGAGATGAAAGTTGGTGCTTGAGCCTGTAGCTGAATCCCACACTGGAAAACTGGCTCATACTGATGCAAGTAGTCAGAAGCAGAGCACTGTTTGAAATCACTTCTCTCTAACACAGACAGGATGTACTATACACTGGAAGAAGAACCGTTCTGCTTTAGAGGAACCTTGTGACCCTGACCTATGAGCAAGACAAAGAGGAACAGTGTGTTCAGAGCAGCATTAATAATTTAGAGAAGGGTGTACATGTAGCATTTTTTGTTTTTGTTTTTTCTTACATTCATTTCTTTGACAGTTCTGCAACAGCTTTTCCTATGGTTTCCTGTTCAGTGGCATTGAGTCTGAACACTATAATTTATTCTCTCAAGTCATTCACTTAGACCTCTGACAGCTTTTGGATTGACATGTGGAAATGACAGCAAATTCAATATTGAATAAAATGAATGCCTGTTACAGGGGTGAATTCAAAGCACATGAAAGTGAGTGGCATTTGTAATTATGTAATACCTCTTTTAAGAGAAGAGTAGTTGCTGTGATCATAACAAGCTTTAGAAATGCTGATTCTTTTTGTGGTTACTGAAAAGAGAGTGCACTAGTAAGTACATGAAATAGAATTACTGAAAGAGGTGTAAAATCTTTGCTGTTCAGAGGATCTTACTTTCTGGTACGTGGCTGTCCTCTGATGTTTCTCTGTTCTCTGGTTCCCCAGGCTCTCTCAGATGGTGCTGCCCAGTGCTTGCCTAACATCACTAGTTTCATGGTACCCCAAGGAGTCCTTGTCTTTCGGTATGAGAATTTTCGTTTAACCAAGCCAGGAAATTGATTAGCAATCAACTGGAAGTGAGCACAGACTGACACTGGGCATTGCTAATCATCAGGAATGTGATGACTACCGTTTGGAAAATCTCATTATTTCCATCTCCTTTCTTGTTATGCATGACAAGTATTTTGAAATGGAACAGGTGAATTTGATCTTAAAATATGTAGGTAGGTATCTTCCATGTGATCAGTGCTACAATCATTTCATCTATATGCTATTCTTCTACTCACATCCAAGAAAATTGAATTCTACAGAGAAAGAAAAAGCTTGTAGAATGTGGTCTTTTCTGATGAATCTAAGTTGTGGAAGGAAAGTAGAAGTGCTTTTCTAATTTATCCCAGGGAATGCCTAAAACTTATATAGATACAATATTTATTGTTATATGACCATTAGGAGGGAAACAGCCTCCTGAAGCTAATAAGTATGAAATTCGAAGAGTTCTAGCTATTATGGAAATGAAATTCCAGAACAGACTTCCTGTAGGAACAGTGGGCCAAGATGGAGCTTTATTCCTCCTGGATGATGGAGACTATATAATATGATTGGCATGGTGAAAGAGTATGTCCACTTTGGTGGAGGGCCAGAGAACACACCTGTGTTTGCCAACGCCCTTTATCACTATCTTAGTTTATGATCTCATGACTACCAGGTCACCTCATTTCAGGTGGTACTGAATTAATATCTTTAGCTGTACAACCACTGGTTCCTAGATAGTGGAAGGAATGGTGAGAGGCCAGGAAAGTCTGTACAAGGTCATAGGATAAAGTGGGTCAAGCCAGAGTCCATACTTCCCTTCAGTGTGTGATGTAGCTTTTTCCTTATGTTTCCCTGCTAGGAGAATAGACAAGACACATATCAAAGTCGAGCATGTGTGCAAACCAGTATTTAGGGAGTAGGAAATGTGGGCATTCAAATACAAACCAGAGTCAAATGCAGTCTCACTTAGATGTTGCTATGTCCTGGAAGGCTTCTTCAAATCATATAACTTCTCAAGGTTTTCAAGAGGTCTTTGGGAAGCCACTGGTACTCACACCTGGTCCACAAAAACCTGGTTTCATTCCTGCCCTGTCACTGTGCCCAGCCTGGGAAGGGACAAGTATCATGGTGAAGAAGAGGATTTGCAGAGTGTCCTTGGATAAGAGACTCACCGTTTACATTCCAGTCTCTGAAAGTAGCAGCTAGTGGTTAGTTGTTCATTCAGAGCAGGACAGTCTGAAGAGCCTCAGGGCACTGACAGCTCAGTTTAGCCCAAAGAGTGAGCTGTATGTGACATCCGTCTGACTGAATGGGTGCTGTAATCGGTTCCCAGATCAGCTCTTCACTCTGACATGTTCCAGAAACTATCTATCCAGCAGTTTCAGTTAATGGGTGCTCTTGCCATAATTGTGCTCTCATACAATTGAGCGTAGGAAAAGTCCGACATTTATGAGATGTTCTTATTAGTAGTTCAACCAGATCAATGACAGGAAGGGTATTTTGCAATGACATTTCATATTTTATTCCATTTCATGAAATTATACCTCTATTTTGCCCTTATTGCTCACAAAGAGCAATAGTTCTCCTTCTCTTACGTGTATGTTCTTTTGAAGAGTAACATCCTACCAGATTTCCCTGTGGCAAAGATGGATTTGAAAGGCTAGTGGCCAACATGTGGATAATAATGAGAATTATTAGGGAAGGAATGATGGGAAGGCAGCTAGAAATCCTTAATTTTCCTCTTCCCTTTCCCTTTCCTTTTTCCTTTTTCCATTTTCCTCAGTGCTGGTAGGTGGCAGTAAGCCATAGACCTTGGTGAATCATATCCATGGTCCTGTTGGGAAGCCCAGAGGCACTCTGCTCAGACCTAAGGAAATCCAGTTACATTGACCGGAGAACAATGTGTGGGCATCACAGGGAAAGGATTCCATTACCCTCTGTATTTGGTGGGGTAGCTTGTCACTTGCCAATGTGATGCTAGCTTCTCCGCAGGCTAGAGGAGAGATTGGAATGTAACACCTAGTATGGCCTCAGGTTTGGATTCTCAAAGGTTTCTGGCCATAAAGCAGCAATATTGCTTTTTATAGGTCACACAAGAAAAGCAGACATTTTCATGAAACTCCTTTGGGAATGAAGCAACAGGATGAGCTGATTTTTTTGAAGGAAGACGTGATTTGTCTTTTAGCTTTTGTTTAATATAAATTTAGAGTGGTTTAGTTTTAACTAAATGGTATATGTTATCCTAATATACAATCCTGGTTTCTTTTGTATATTTTTGTAACCCAAAAGTCTACAGTTCAGATTTCTCCTAAAGTCCTTTATTCTTTCCCTCCTCCTAATCTGTGTTTTACATGAGGATGTTTTCCTTATCTGATGATAACAGATTATGATCCTAAGTAGAATTTGCTGCAGTAGGTAAATGGATTTAAAATTTGTGTATTGAAATGTGATTTCTATTTTCATTTATTTTGAAGTTGTAAAGAGGTTAGAGAGGAAGCATGTAGTTTTTGAGCAAAAATACAGCAAAAGCCACATCCACATTTTGTATGCTAAGGTTCTTCCATCAGTCAGACTGAGTCCACTTTCATAACAGAATCCTTCAGAACTATTTTGCATTTACTGCAGTATTTCATCACAGATGAAAAATACAAATGTGCTCTCTTGATTGATAATCAAAAATGTTGGCTGCTTTGTAGTAGCTTTGAGATACTTTGAAGTCTGTCCATTTGTCTAAGTAACTGATCTAATACCTACAGATCAGTGATTTATTCATTGGCTTCAGGATTTTACAGGAAGCATCTCCTTGGATTTTAATCTCATTTGAACAGGCAAGGAGCACGTTCTTATCTGTATTCCCAGGAGTGAAGTAGCAGAGTCCCTCCTTCGCCTTTTCATTACATTTAAACTCACTACTCATTCTTTAATTGGATTTTTATCAAGTGACTTGAAGCTTCCAGGCAAATGAACCAAGTTTAAATTTCGTGTTTATTATCTGCTAATACAAAAACCACATAGCTATCAGCTCATCTGATTTTTTCTTAGGCCACTACCATTACAATTTTTGTTCACAGAGGCAGGCGTTCCTCATGGAAACCAGGTCTCAGAGCCAATGGGCTCACATGGCTTTACATTAGCCAAAAGTATGCAGGCTCTGTCCTGTCCTCATAGTAAACAGCAGTAAACTGCAGCTTTTGGAAACATGGTACAGACAGATAGTTTGTAAAACAGCAAGACCCTCTGAGAAGAAGTGAATTCCAGCAGTATTGTATGATAAGCCAATCCATGACTCTGGAGTAATCTTGTGCACATAAGAGATTGCTTCAGCAAGAACATGACAAGCTAGTTTCCCAGGAGTTAAGCATAATGTTGTGTGTTTTTTTCAGCCAGGCTCCATGATCATCCTACAGAAAGCTTAACTTTCACATCTAGTCTTTAACGTCCCTGATGATCTCAGAAACATTTTCATTCATCGTTTTGTTGACACTGCAGGTAGTAATAATGACATAATTACTACAGGAAAAATAGGCAGATGAAAGAAACGGGAGAAGAAATACAGACATGCAACAAAAGGAGACCGTGCAATTAAAGTACAGGCAGTAAAAAAAAAGAAACAAATAACAGTGGTCATATAAAAAGATTTTTTTTCACTGAATGAACTGATAGGACACTGAATAAATGCTACCACTTAGTCATTATTTAAAGGCACCTTCTGTCTTTCAGCTGTGCTTATGTCTTCTGTTTATGTGCCTATCATATCTTGTGTTTTGGCTCTAAGATTAAAAAAATTCTGCATTGCTGAATCTTTTCTATTGGGTAACTTGGATGCCTCTTACCCTTCCACAGTATGATCTTTTATCTCTGTACCTCCAAAGCCTGCATGGGATTCTCCAGTTTCTGCCTCTGATCTTTCTCTTATTTTTGTAACTCTGCCTCCTGAGAATCATAGCAGCCATCTGCAACTGGTTAACAATGACCCATTTCTCTTTATGCTGGTAGCTCAGATCCTTGCTTATATTTTCTGAAAAGCTAAACATAATTATTCCCCCAGAAAGCAAGTGATTCTCTTGAGCTCTCCAACAGGTCTGTGAGGCATCACCTATGCAATGATACTTCTGTGTTATGCTGTGCATCCAGTATTGCGGGACTCAGAATTACTTCCTTCCTCAGCTGCTAGCAGGCCCAGTGCCAGTGTCAGATTAAACAGGATTTTTCCTTAGCTCAGCAGAGTTCTACAAGAACACACCTGCTACACTAGAGCACAGTTCAAAATACATAATGTTAGAGTAAAAGTGTCTTCTCCAATCAACACAAGAAGTAGAAAAAAAAGTACCTGAAAAGCCTGAAATCTGTCCTTTTTTGAGTCCATGAGACATAAGATCAGAAGTTAGTTCTTGCAGACTTATATTAGTGAAACCTATTGTAGGAACAGAGTAGGAAATCATGTGTTTATGATATCACTAATAGATACACGACCTGGATACTGACCTAAAGAAAGGGCTCCAATCCTTTAGATCTCCCAGATCGCTGATTCTACTCACACAGACATACCTGCATGTGTACTACATATACTATGGGTATTCCTCAGGCAAAAGAATGGAGTTTTGGAGGCTTTCATTAGTGAAGAAACTTGTACCGTGGAGACATCATCATTAGAAACTGCAGCATAGGAAGTTCCGCACAAATGTGCACAAGAACTTCTTTACTGTGAGGGTGATGGAGCACTGGAACAGGCTGCCCAGGGAAGTTGTGGACCCTCCTCTGGAGATATTCAAGACCCGCCTGGACGCCTACCTGTGCGACCTGGGCTAGGGAACCTGCTTTGGCAGGGGGGTTGGACTCGATGATCTCTTGAGCTCCCTTCCAACCCATACCATTCTGTAATTCTGTGATTCTGTGATCATCCATTCATCAAAAATCCAAAATCTCTTCTCAGTTCATCATCATGTAGTCAAAGAGTGTATACAATGATGGTACTTTCTACTGAGAAGCTTCTAGGAAGAAAATAGATTTGTGGTCTGATACACTTGAATTTTAGTTTAAAATGTGTATATTTATATATTTCTTGTTTATTGGTGTTGAGAGAGAGAGAAAAGAACTTTGCACAAGTGTCTGTATTTTTTAAAGGGATGCCTCACCATCAGACAAATGGAAGTCCTTTGTGTGTGTGACAGAGTTTAGAGAACTCTCCTCACAATAACCCTGTTCAGGTGAACCTTGCTGTTCTAGAGCCTTGAAGTCACTAGATTTTGTTGCAGATTATTTTATTGAATCATTGTGTTAAAATGGCTAATGATTAAGTGCTGATTAAGTGTTACTAAGAATCATACAATCTAACCCTGTGATCTACCACCAAAAACTTAAGAAATCCTAAATTGCTGCTACAACCAAAATTGTGTACCAACAATCCATGACACTATCGTCTTGGCCATCCTTCCCACCATTCCTAAAATCTCAACAATAAAAGTGAGGGGGTTACTAAAATAGTTAGGATATGACTATTCTGCCTGGATAACTTGGCATGCAATAGCTGAAAATGGCAGTAATAAGTAGAAATGTGATCTTTTTACTTTTATGTTTACTTTATATTTTTATAATACTAGTATACATTATTTTGCAATTAATACAGTGTATTAAGACACATAAGACATTTTCTACAGCTTCAGAACCATAAATGACAGAGTCCTTAAAAACAAACTAGTTAATTCAGCTGTACTTCAAATATATTTAGTTTTACTTAGTCATCTCTAGTGTAAATCTGTGTAATTTCCAGAAAATTGGTAGATTTCCAGCAGCAGATTTGATCTATATATATTATCAAATATAATATGGAATGTTTTCTGCTAACTGAGTTAAGATGCTTTTGAGTAAGACAGCACTGTAAGTTCAGACTTGGTAAATTGGCCTTCTGCTAGCACTTGGGCTACCTAAGATAAATGTTGGCCTTGGAGTTGCCTAGGCTGTGTTGTTGTACATTTTCAAGATGTAAGGCTTTCAGACTCAAACCTTAATGTCGAAGAGGAGGATCTAAATGTAAAATGTGAGTGAGAAGTACACCTTAAAAGTGCTTCAAATTGCATGTTATGCTGGGATAACTCAAATCTGAAAGGCAGTTGATGAACCAAGTGCCAGTGACCCAACAAGAGTGTTATCTCACATGAGCATGGCCCTTAAGGTTTGCCATTGGAGTAATTAACTTGCAGCAGGACAAAAATATTCCATGCAGAACTACATTTTTCTTAATCTCTTAAGAAACATAATTTAGTTTTCTATTGAAAGTGGCTTAACTGAAACTTTTAAATGATGTTTAGGGGAAAAAATCCTAGAAATTTTGGACCAGATTCTTAAAAGTGTTCAGATGCTGGAATGACAATAAAGATCTGGCCTTGAGTCCACGTGTTTCTGTGAAAATGCAAAGTGTTTAAGTTACGTTCTCTTCATTTCTGTGTAATTACATATCCCCTCAAGGAATTAGATTCATTAAGTTTTTTGTTCATTTGTTTGTTTGCTTGCTTGTTTTGCACTGTAGTTTCTGAGCTAGAACATTTAATGATAAAGTTGATAAAAGTGTAACATTTAATCGCCACAGAGGAGTGGAACTTCAGGAAGAGAATGTCCGCAATGTCATTACTGACCACAGCCTGTGGTACTGACAGGTAAATGTAATTCCCTCTTGTCTGCATCTACCAGTCAGCATATGGCCTGTCCTTGGGTTTCCTTGTGAGGCCTTCCTGTGGACTCCTCAACATCATCTCTGATTTCCTGAAGAAATGATGTTTCATACAGTTTATGTGGAGGCTGACAGCCCTTGGGGTTGGCCAAGCCCAAGTAATATGCCTGAAGGAGGCCATCTCTGTTCCGCAGTACTGTCCAACAGGTTTTGTTAAAGTACTTGACTAGGATGAGAGGAGAAGAACTGTGTTCCCCTACTGCAAGAAAAGCTGCAGTGTTTACCTAAATAATATGTATAGAGATGGAGAGAGCACATGTGAGAGAAAGGGCAGTGCTTGTTGCCATTCTTGAGGAGGTTTGTATGCAACTGCCAACACCTTTTCAGCCACCAGCATTAATCAACCCAAAGACAGAAATCCAGGAGAAAATAACCTGCATTAGTTCTGCAGGTTATCAGCCCTCTAGTGTAACTGCTTTACTGATGAAAAGGAGACATTATTGGATATGCCTCTTTATATTACGCACGTCGCACTCTGAGCTAGTTATGGGAACTTTGCCATGGTGAATCATACCATTTAGACATGTTAAAAGCTATTAACCATCTTCTGTCTTCAAATGCACAAAGCATGGCCTTTTGATCTTCAGAAAGAACAGATCCAAGGGCAAGTAAAACAAATGCGTTTCTTTACTAATGAGTATCAGTAATGCACACTTTTGAAGCTTTAGAGCTGACAGTGATAGTTAGATAAACTACAAAAAATACTAGTTCTATCTTGATTGAATGAGTATACTGCACAAACCCAGATGAGGTCAGTTCAGTAAGGAGACAAATAGCTAATGAATATGAGTCAGATGCACTGTATAGCAGGTTCTTTGGTCCTCAGTGTTAGGGCTGATGTTTTTTGCCTCAGTAACAATTCAAAAAATTCCAGTTGTGTGAAGTACAAAAGTATTTTTCATCTTATGCTCTTTCTGATGTACAACTAAAATGAGATTGCATTCATATAATTTTAAACTCATTGCATTTTGAGGCAAGGGTGAAATGAATTGAAACATGGAAGTTTTTTTTTCTGCAGCACTCTGGAAAATGAGCTGTTACAGTTGGTCATTTCTGTGAGAAAAAAAATCTATTATGCTAAATTTCTTATTTGATGCCGAGCTAGTCTGCTTGGTAGAGTTAATCAAACATTGATTCTGAAACTAATTTTCACTTTGCTGTGTGAATGTGTGATAGCAGAGAGAATAGTCTGTACTGATGAGGTATGCACTCTGGTTTGCTCTTTCTGTCTTTGCTTTTGCAAGGCTCAGGAAAGCTTTGAACTCAAGCCACAAGGGAGCTAGAAAGAATTAAGAGGCAAGTTCTGTGATGAGAGGCAGCAGATATAGAACTGTTTCATGCAGTCTAGACATTTGTCATTTAAGTATTTAGTCTGGGAAAAGCCCCTGTGGCTTGTGTTGTTTTCTGATGTGGATTCTTTTTGAGGAGCTGTGTGTAGCTAGTGGCCAGAGCTTTTCTTCCTTACAAAGAAGGAGGAAAATTCTTCCTAAGTAACATGAATTCTTGAGCTGAGCTTGTTGCAGAAGCACAGTGCTGCAAGGTCTGAGAACTTTCCTTGGGCTGAATTGGTCAGTACTGCTCCAAGTTAGGGGCATGTGAAGCAATCCAGGCATTAAGTCATTGCTCGTCTCCAATTGGAAACTGATCCAGGAACTCTACCTCTACTGCTTCTTCATGGGTGTGCAACACAAACAAAACATTGCTCTCTGTGACATATTCTCCTACTGTGAGTGAAGCCATTTTCTTTTCTGCGCACTATCTAAACCTTTTCTGTGCTTAGTGATTACTCTTCTTTCATCTCCTATTCTCTTGCAAATTCCCTTGCAAGGTCTTTACAAGTCTTTCCCTTAGGACTATCTCCAGTGCATGTGCAGAATCCCATGCAGCCTAAAAAACCTTGTATTTTTCAGTATTCCCTCATAAAATTTATCATCTCTTTTTCTCTTCTCCCTCTTCTCTCTGGGCTGATTAATAACTTTGCACTGGTTTCTTTTCATTCCCATCAAACAAGCTCATTACTGTCAAGAGAAAACCTGCCTTCTTTAGAGTTTCTGCCAGCTGGAGCAGACTTCTTTTAACTCTCTGCCCCACTGACTCATCATTTCTTTTGTCATATAAAAACAAATGCCTTCTCCCATCTTTTTCTTGGTTCATCTCTATAAGATAGTGTGCCTTTCAATACTTCAACCATTTTTAAGCTTCATATCTGAGGCTTGAACCTTGAGTCTTCTCTCTCGCTCTTTTGTCCTACTCGGAATATTTTGAAATCTGAAGATGTTAAACCTGAACAAAGTCCTGTTGTGTGCCCTCTTGGAATGCATTGAAAGAGACAAAATTTCAAATATATGTACAAGATATTAGACCAGCAGAAATGCTTCCAACTGTTCGTTGTATGATTCAGAAGAGAATTTCTTTTAGAAAGAATAAACTTTCTTTTAGTGAAGACAACATTATCAGAACCCAATGAAGAATTAATTACTGTCAAAAGTCATCACTCCTGGAGATTCTCCAACTTGAGGTGAATTGAAAACATCAGTAATCAGATAAAAAGCAAAGATGAGATTTCTTGTCATTAAAAAAATATGGAAAGTTGTCATTCGTGACATCAAAGAGAAGTCCATTCTCCACCTTCCAGAGAGCATTGCCTTTGTTGGTAGAAAGGCTCGAATCAAGGGTACACGCTTGTTCCTTCATTGTAAGGAAGATGTGAATAAAGTGCATAGTACTCTCTTTCAGCGTCTGTGCCTCTGTAGCTCTAATAATGGTACCAATATTCTTCCATTAGAGCATGAGGGATTTAGGTCCATAAATAACTTGAATGAATAGAAATGATTTCCCATCCCTCAAGTGACCAAATTGATTTTTTTATAACATACAAAGAGAGAGGGTGCCATTAATATTGAACGGGAACCTGTCTGAATGGATCTCATGTGATTTCTGCACAAAAAGGCAGTCCCCCTCTGAAGCCAGAGAATGTCTGCTGCACACTTGAAGCTCTTTACAGCCTTCATGTACTTAAGGCTAGCAGTGAGGGCTAAAGCAGCAAAGCCAGTATACTTGCTAGACTATATAAAATAGATTTATTTTTGTGAGAAAGTCAGAGCCTCACACTGACAATATTTTAATGAAATATCACAGATGCTTTAACAAAAAAAAAAAGTGAACCACTTTGTATCATGAAACTGGAAGCTGATGAAATGAAGGATGGAGCAAAATATTTCAAATAAGAAAGGTTCTCCAAATATCATGGAGCATGTGTTTTTCATCCATCTTCCTGACTGTACATGAGCGTGACAGAGGAGCACTACCTGAGGAGCTGGGTTTCACGTCCTTTGTGCTGTTCCATATGCACAGGCTGGCTGTAACCTTGAGATGCTGAGTTTGGAGGACAGCTTCAGGATCAATTTTTCCAATTCAGCTTCTCTAACAGCAGTCTTAACTGTCAAGGATTGTTATATGGGATCTTGCCAGTTGGTATGAAAGGATCTTTAAATGAAAGATGAGGACATGCGCTATATTTTTATTCTGAAGCCATCTGTGTGGATGGGCAGGTAATTAATTCAGCATGAAAATTAAAAGGCATAACTGGAATCTGTTAGAGCTGGTAAACAGTCTTGATAGCAGACTGTTGCCTGGGGGAGCTCAACTCCTGGCTGTGAGGCCATGCCCCATGCAGTGCCTTCTGCCTTCACAGCAAACTCTCATGCACTATAGATGCTCAGCTAGCAACAGCAGGGACACCAGCAGGGAAAACCACCTGCACGGCAAGGTCAGCACCAAGACTGCCAAATTTGCAGAGCTTCAGCTCTGATGCTGGTGCCTGGGCTAGTTAGTTGAGACAGACCTACAGACATAAAGACTGCTGCTGTAAATTGCCAGATCCAGCCCCACTTGCACTGTCAGGTCTGAAGCAGTTGGTGGCCACACTGGGAGCAGCTCTGTATTACCTGTGTCATAGGGCAGCTCAGACATGAGCAAATACCACTGGGATTGGTGTGTGCCACAGAGCCAGTGCTGTAAGAGAGCAGCATTTCAACCTCAAATCAGCCTTTTGTTTCCACACAGATGAAGAAAGTCCCAGAATCCAATAAGCAACTTTGAGTGAATGTAACACAAAAATAATTTACCTTCATTTTCAAATTTTTGCTTGCTTGTTTTTTGTTGCTTGTTTGAGTTGTTGTCAACTCCTCTCCATGGGCAGGCAAAGCCCACATATCCCCTACTGCTGGGAATGAGGTTCAGAACGATTCTTGCTGACAAGATATTTTCTCACTGAAAGGCGTTTCTGCCAGAGCATTTCTTTAGCTTGGAGTTTCACAGAGGGTGGCACAGGAAACTAACTGGGAGTTAATACTACTAAATAACTGAAGTGTCATATGAAATGTCAGTGGAGATTTTGAAGTAATTATACCTACTCAAAACTTCCAATTAAGATGTTATTTTCTACCAGAGACAATGGGCTGGATTCTATATCCAAGGTAACTCCACAAGGCATATTAGAGACAGCTTGAATTTATACTCCACTCAAAAGTAGTGCAATTGATATTATTACTTCTAATTTCACTTCTTAGTAGTAGCTCACCAGGATCCTGGAAATGATTTGTCAAAGTTACTTGTACATAAACTGATATAAGTTGAATAAGGGTATATTTTACAGCCCTAAACCTGGTAGAGATCATCCACCAGTAATTTAGGTTTCTTATATCAAGAAGCAGCATCACCATTGCAGCAGGTTTGTTGTATTCTATTATCATAGAATCATAGAATGGCTTGAGTTGGAATAGACCTGAAGGATCACCAAGTTCTAATTCCCCTGCCATAGGCAGGGTTGCCAACACTAGATCAAGCAGTAGATCACATTGTCCAGGGCTCCATCCAATCTGGTCTTGAACACCTCCAGAGATGGGGCATCCACAACCTCTCTGGGAAACCTGTTCTAGCACCTTGTCACTATCTGAGTTAAAAACTTCCCCCTGACATCTAATCTAAATCTCACTTCCTTTAGTTTAAAACCATCCAAGGGGCGGGAGGCAGAAGGATGAAGTTGGACTCTCCTCAGCAGTGTGTTGATAGGACAAGGGGAAATGGCCACAAACTGATGCATAGGAAGTTCTGCACAAACGTGAGTGGGAACTTCACGACAGAGCACTGGCACAGGCTGCACAGAGAGATGGTGGAGTCTCCTTCTCTGAAGATATTCAAAACCCACCTGGACACCCACCTGTGCAACCTGGTCTAGGGAGCTGCTTTGGCAGGGGGGTTCTGTGAACAAGCTCAGTTCCTTTAGCCTGTCTTCGTATGAGAGGTACTCCAGCCCTTGGATTATCTTAATAACCTTCCTCTGGACCCTCTCCAAAAAGTTCAAAATCGTTCCCATGCTGGTAGTCCCAGAACTGGACACAGTACTCCACATGGGGCCTCACAAGGACAGAATAGAAGTGGGCAATCACCTCTCTTGTCCTGTTGCCCACCTTCTTTCTGATAGAACCCAGGATACCATTGGCCTTCTGAACTGCAAGCGCACACTCCTGGCTCACATTTTCATCAACCAGAACTGCTAACAAGTTTTTCATCAACCAGAACTGCGAAGTCCTTCTCAGCAAGACTGCTCTCAAGGAGTTGTCCCAGTTTGTATACATAGCTGAGATGACCTATACCCAAGTGCAAAACCTTGCATTTTGCTTTGTTGAACCTCATTAGGCTCACAAGGGCCTTACTTCTGAGTTGTTTGGGGTCCCTCTGGATGGCATCCTTTCCTTCTACTGTATCAACTGCACTGCTTGTCTTGGCATCATCAGCAAATTACTGAGTATGCACTCAATCCCATCATCAGCGCCACTGTTAAAGATTTTTAAGAGTGTCCATTCCAAGATGGACCCCTGGGGTCACCACTTGTCACCAGCTTCCACCTCGACATAGAGCCATTGACCACAACTCTCTGGCTGTGACCTTCCAAATAGATCCTTATCCACCAAGTACTCTACCTTTCAAATTCATATCTTGCTAATTAGAGATAAAGATGTTGTGGGGGACCATGTCAAAGGTCTTGCAGATGTCCAGGTAGATGACATCAGTTGCCTTCCCTTTGTCCACTGATGCTGGCAGTACATCATAGAAGGTCACCAGATTGGTCAGACATGACTTTCCGGTGGTGAAGCCACTCTGTCTGTCTCCGATCTCCCACTCATCCCTTAATATGTTTTTTCTTGAAACTCAAATCGCCATGGTTAGACTTCTGGGCCATGAACTTTTCAAACTTTCTGTCACAAGGAAGTTGCAAAAGTATAAAAACTTCAGCTTTCACCTTAGGAGTGCGTTCAGATCCATTGCAGTTTGTTTTTGTGCATCACAGAGCCTTTAAGTCCTCAATTCTCATTATAGCCCATCTGGCAAATAAAAAATATGTATATCAAGATGAGAAATATGGAGGAAGGATGAGCAGGATAGCAAATTTAAACCTATATAGAAGTTATACCCACTTAATAAAACCCTACCCAATGGAAGACCATACCAAGACACTACTACTAAACAGGATGCCTTCTCTGTCTCTACTAAAGTGGATCCTATTCACAAATAATTTTACTTTGCACACATGACTAATGGACCATAATTAAAGGCAGAAAGATTCAAATATGGCAAGAGGAGAAGGATGCTGAATGATTACAGCAAAGCCATGGACACAGACCCTTCCGTTGAGAATTTTAAAACTCTTAGCTACTTACAGAATTTACGTCCTATCATCCCATAGAGACCTTTTTTCTTTTTAGTTCCCTCACTGGTGGCATTCCAGTGTCACTAAATGTAACTTTAGAGCCATAAAGCTGTAGCTAGTTGTAGTAGCAAGATTCTCCATTATTACTTAAAGTATTACTCTAGAAGCAGAAATAAAAATTCCCCCTGTACTGTAATGTTAGGCAGATGGTTAGACATGATCATCTTAATGGTCTTTTCAAACCTAATTGATTCTGTAATTCTATGATTTTGGGGCAGTAGGGCACCTGGGGTCCAGCAGACCTAAGAAGCTACAGTCACCTGCAGTTCATGCAAGCTGACAGGTTCTGGAAATGGAAATGCAAATCTTAGATCTGAATAGTGAAATCTGCCATAAACTGCCACAACTCCCAACAGCTATCACAGTGTGTATTGGTATTGGCAGAGTAATTTAAACCCACAGGGCACCAAATATAAGTGCATTTCCTAGTCCTTTTTTTCTCTTATGTTTAAGATTATTTTAGTTGCATAGTAGTGTAAGTATGGTTGATTTGTAACGTAGCCTGCCCTTGAGATGAAAGGTCTGAGGCTGAATAGCAGAACCTCTGTAAGTACTAATGGCTCTGAAAGTAAAAGTTGTTATCTAAATTAAAGTTCTTATAGCACAAAATATCAAAAGGTTGGATGTATGATGACTCTCTGTTTTAGAAAAAAATCTTCAGTTGATTTTTCTGGATTCAGGTTCATTTCATTTTATGATTTCATTTCATTTAAATTTCACTTCTTACTGTTCTACTATAACATTACTCTCCTAAACTAGACAATGTTATTTGACAATAGTTCTGCTCCTGTGAGTTTGCACATGTACGATAGAATTATCCTGGTGTCCAGATCTAACATGTTTGTTAAGCATGCTCTTATTTTTATGAAGACTATGTACTGTTCAGCACTGTATGCCTCTTTTTAAACGATGTTCCCTTTCTCTTTATGTTAGCTACTCCTGTGTTTTATTCATAGCCCAGATCCCCATCCTTGTAACTCCACTAAGCTCTTGTGGTTACATATCTTGTAGTACATACTACTAAAGTAAGGGATCAACTCAGAATTTAGCTGAATAGTCTCCAGAAATGTATTTATGCAGGAATTTTGATAACTCTTAGCCCTAGTGACACACTCTGCTGTCTCAGCCTGAACTGTGCAATTCAGAAATGTTGGTGGTTTGTTTCCTTTCTAGTGGAGAGCTCACAGCCCTGTCCTATGCTGTGCCTTGGCAGAATGAGCTCAACTGTCAGTCAATCCTTTCTGGTTTAAATTAACAATATGCAATTACAAATTTGGCTCGGTGTTCTGTGGTTCTCTGTTCATATAGGAAATCAATAAAATTAATTGAGAGAACTGCTTTTTCCCCCTCCAAAAGAGGATAGCTCTTTTGGAATAATTTCAGGTGCTTGGGTGGCTTCCTGGTTTGACAATGGCATTGCGTTCCTTTCTTTCATATAGTCTTCCTATGGCAGGAAACCTGCAAGGTTACAAGTAATGCAGAAGACTTTATTCAATCTCCAAAACACTCTTTTTTCTCTGTTAAAAGTTAGCAGAGAACATAAACATGTTTCTTGCTTTGTCTCCATATTTACCTGCTATCAGCACCAATGCACCCAACACAACCGTGACAGTCATCCATGCCAAAACCACCCACTAACAAAGCTGCCCACAAGTGAAGAACAGTATGTCTGGGGCACTTATATTTGGATGTTAATCATGGTGACATAATACAAATGTTTAACATGCAGGCTTATAAATCCATTGCTTTTCACTTCGGTCTTTTGTCAATAGTTTCAATCAGAGTAGCATCTGATTTTATGAAATTGACAGTCTGCAGTGTTTGAAGTGTAGAGTTAATTCTTCCAGTTCTGCCTTTTAACATTTCCTGGCAATTACATATACTTCACATTGCAAGAATTATCTGATCTAATTATCCTTGCAGCCACTTGCTTCCAATTGCTTTCTCTCACCTTTGGATTAGATAATTACAAACCCTGATGCTTGATATCTACTAATCACTCACTTGCAGTATTGATCTGCAGCCTTCAGGTCTCCTAGAAATGAGAAATGACCACCTGATAACTTGAACTTTGCAAAGAGAGAGAGAACTAGTAAACATGGCATGTTGAAAGTTTTCTGTAGAAAACAGCATTATAGAGGTTTTACCTGCCTCCAGCTCAATCTGAAAAATAAAAACCATCTTCCAGATGATGCACTCTTCTTCCATGCCTATTGACTTGAACATTTGGATCACCTCATATTTAACAAATAGCAACATTACCCATTTCCCTTCACAGCTTTCAGAAGTTTATATATGAGTAATCAGAACAAAACCATTTAATTTTAGTTCCCTTTTTATGTTTTTAGGAGACTTTCATTCATGTGTTCGAATCAGAAGCTCCCTCTTTCAGTTCGTATATACACCCATGTAAATAAATCAGGAAGAGTCAGAGGTTCAACAAATGAACTGCCTCCCACAGAGATCCAATTAAAGCTTGCTGGGCTAGGGTTTATTCTGGGGCAAAGAAACCAACTGGCCTCAGGTTTTCAAAGCTGGAACACGAGTGTGTACTTTTCATAAAACATATGTGTATACTCAAAACTTTACAACTCAATCGTGGTCTTGGGTTTAAATAATTTACATGCTGCATGGAAGCCTGAACTTTTAAAGGCATTTTGAAGAAGAAAAAATGCAGACCTAGGACAGATTGGAGAATTAGAAAAGTTACCAAGAGCAAATAAGCAACAACATTCTTCTGCTTTGTGCCATGCATTATTAAACATTAATAAATGCCTCAGAATGTGCTATTGCTTAATAAACTGTTTTGAAAATTAATTATTAGTGAAATTGATGTTTTCACTTTAACTAAGTAGGAAACCTTGTAGAAGACCTCTGTGTTAAATCACCCAAGAGAGTGGTTTTGCCTGCAATTCCAATGTAAGCACCTGCCTTTGCAATTACCTAGTAACTTGTTTCCACTATATAGTCACCCCTGGATGCAGGCTGTTATCGCAGTAGAGATAGAAAGCCAACTATCAATTTTTAGACAAACTCCTGCTTTTGATTTCTTCCTTTACAGCCTATCTTTCCCTTTCCACATTCATTGATTTGAAAAAAATAGGAGATTCTGTGTGCCCAATGTGTGTGATAAAAGGGCATCCAGAAATTCACATGATGTGTTGGAACTGCTTGTGTTAAATTGGAGCAGACATCTTGCTGGGCCAGCAGATTTTCCTTTATAGAAGTCAGGCTTTGATGTAAGAGGCCAAACCGCAGTGCTAGATAATTGGATAGTTACCTGTTTATATAATTTCCACTTACTCCTTCGCCTCTACCAACACATATAATTGCTATTGGATTGTAGAGGACTGTGGATTTCCCAGTACCTATATCTCTTTCAGTTGTCTAAGTTCTCTGCGAGACACTATGAAGTTCTTTCCTTGGTTATTTTTGAGGCAATACATTCCGTGGTTAATTGTATGTTTAAAAATTACTTCTGCCTTTGAGTTTCATGCATGGTCCCTTGAGAGAAGGTAATAGGAGAATCTAATTTTCTTCTTTATATTGTGTATTCTTTCATGTGCCAAACCTGTTTCTTATGTTCCTCCTTTGGGTTAACAATCTGTTTTTCTTTACTTACTTCATCACTCTAAACACCTTTCATCATCACTTTGAACATGTTATGAAATTTTCCAGGCACTTTTTTTCAGATTAGGGCTAAGAGAAATGCAGATGGTGGTTAGATTGTATGACGGAATTACAAAAGGATAATGAGAAGCAGTGACTCTGAGAGATTGTGCTCTCTGTGGTAACAAAATGGTGAGTAAAAGGGAATGAAAAGTCATGAGGGAAGGAAGGAAAAAGCACAGCATGGATAAGAACAATAATGAGGAAAGTGAATCATTAACTATTATGTCATAACTGTGCCCAGGGATTCCAAGTTGCTTTCTGCAGGAGGCACTGATACTTTGAAGTCAAGGCAGAGAGGTTGTATTGCAATAATTATTTCTTCATTCTACCTTCAGCCGCCTAATCACAGCAAACTGAAAGGCCTCTACCTCATTTTGGTATGCCACTGTTTTTAAGCTAATCTTAGCATCCACACAGCTTGTTGATGTAAGAGGTGCCCACCAGATTTATAGCATGGAACTCTTATAGCAGACAGATGGATGTTGTCACAGCCAAAATCCCAGAGTTTACATGGATGTAGGTGGAAAGTAAACAAGAGAAAGCCCAGTAGCTGTCAAGTCTATAATTAATGTGTTGGATTTTGCCTCTACAGAGAACTGACAAAAAGGAAGGGTTCCTCACCAAATATGCAGTGAGACTGTGGAACAAGATTAAAGAAAGATTACATGACAGCTACGAGTTGAAAGAGTTCAAAAGGAAATACGAAGAGTTCAAGGTAGAGAGCTCTCATCCATTGAGAGCTTTTAAATATACAGAAACTTTCTCCACTTCAGGAAGAACCTATGCCAAACAAAGACTGAAAGCTGTAGCCTTATATAGAGCATGTTATATATGTTCTTAATTTTCTTTCATGGTAAGATGGTGCGACATGGTACAATAACTAATCCACTCCGAAAATAACTGAAAGTATGAGTTTATTATACTGTATACAAAGGATACTTCTTGTGACACTAAAACTTAATGGATATATGAGCACAAGAATCACCACAAAAGCTGAAATTGTTTCTTGCAAAACAATCAATCCCTCTCTTAATGTTATGTTCAAGATTTAAGAGAGATCTATGAACTTTCAATGCATGAGGCCGAAATCAAAGGGGATAATTCTAACAGATGAAGGATATGGACTCAGAAGAACTAATTGTTTTGCAGCATGGTAATTTTCCCACATCCCTTCTCATGTTAACTCAGTCTTACAATACAGAAGGAAAATACTTGTCTCTTCTGCTCTCTCACAAATGTTAATGATTTTATCATCTCTCCCCTTGCTAACATTTTGCTCTGCTCAACAGGTACAGGCAGCCTATTTTCTTGAAGTGTCTGCATCTAGTAAAAAACTAATTGTTAAAAACTGTACTACTGCTCCCCAACTGCAATTTAAGTGTGCTGTTTCTGCTGCAGATCTGGAGAAGTTCTTGTGTGCCTAAAAAAATCATTGTTTTTTCCACCTAAATTAATTCTAATGGAAAAACCACAACTTTCTTTCCAAGCTTTTGCACCAAGTTAGATAATACAACACTTGGAAGAGAAATAGGGAGAGGAAACATAGGCCCAAAGAAAAGAGGACAGAATGGGCAAGTCATTGTAAGTCAGATATGTTAGATCCCTATTAGTCTGGGAAAACAGAAAGTGAAAGACAGTGAGATTGAGACAGATGACGATCTTGGTTAGTGACAGGAATTAGGTGTTCTTTCTAAGACTTCCCAGATCAGTCTGGGATTTAAGGGCCAAATGATAGATAAACAGGGACAAAATACTGAACACTGTCCACTCTTTCCATCACAAAACAGACAGTGTGAAACGGTTCAAATTACTGGAGAATCAGGATCACTGCTTCCTGCTAGAAATTACAGGTTCTCTACTGGTGTCAAACTGCAACAATCCTGACACGTGCTATCCTTGCTGCATGCCTGTCTCTTCAACTGTTGGTCAGCCAGGTGACCACGTACTGCCAAATTCTGTCATTAGTACAGGCCGGACAATCCATGGCACTTGGGACTATGCAGATGAATTGGGCATTCACTTTGCTAAACTTCTGTTGTAGCTGACAGAACCAAGAAGAACAAGAGGATAAAATGGCCACTTCTGGTCATTTCTTCAGAGTAAGAAGTGAGACCTCTCTGAACAATATGAAGTGCAGAAGATGTGCAATTTTTTTCTGATCAGTGATACTTTATGGTGTCAAAGGGAGATCCTAGCCGAGTAATGAAGCAGCCAAATGATAAAGGTGATGTTATCACTTCTGAACTTCTAAAGAACAATGTTATGGTTCCTCTATTGAGATGTTTTGTGACAGAACACAGAACTGGCACTTACTCTCTCTGCCCAAGCACTGGACTCTTCTTATTATCTTCTCTAATGTTCGTAGTGGATGAAGATCCTGGAAGAAAGAGAAGGATCCTATCAATAGATACTTGGCTTTGAGGCTGGTGCCATGACCAAGACTTTGTTTTTTTCTTTTCAAAGTAATGGCTTACATGGAACCAAGCTTGCAGGTAGCAAATGGGTTTGTCCTGTCTCAAAGAGAGAACAGCATCCTTGGGAAAGAGCTGGCAGGACTCACTGGCAGATCTTTAAACTATGTTTGAATGTGGAGGGATAATATTTAGAAAAAGAGTTTAACCATCCTTTTCTGAAGGGACTCACGAGGAATTCTTTTACCTTCAGACGGAGAGTGGCAAGTTTTTGAACGCTTTCTATACTGGCATAGAATTACTGTGGATAAGCCAAAATTACTGTAGACGATGCCAAAATTTTCCAACTCATTGATGTGATTTTGTTCCTAGTTAACATTTGTTAAGGTTTTACACCAAAGTTTATGATACCAAGTGGTCTTGTAAAGCCTCCGACCTGATCACATGTGGAAATATTAGAATCTTTCTAGTTATTTTACAAAAAACAAGCCAAGACTTTGTATAACCTTACATTTTCAAGACTGCATAAATAAGCACATTTTTAGATCTTGATGAAATACTCTCATCTACACAGTTACCTATGCACCTGCTTGTTCCAGTCATCTTATGGAAAGCCACAGCACACTGCTCAACCTTTCACTGAACTTCTCATGTTACATAAAAAAGTGAATAGAATATAAAAATCTAAAATGCTTTTTAGACATTCTTTTCAATTTAAGGACTACCATATGCAAGACTGAGTACAGGATACAAATATACTCCCACTTGCTGATTCAGATTGGTTAACACAAAAATAGACAAGATACTTCACAGTGCATAAGAAGGGAAAGAAATAAGAATGTTGCTCAGTATATGTTATTCAGTTATTTAATTTAATATATTCCTTCACCTGTCATGCAAGAACTTGCTGAAGTTAATGGGATATATAAATGAGATTAATACCTCCAGTCTGTAAAAAACTTCCTTCCATTTTAGGAAATGAAAGATCTGCCACTGATACCTATGCATCACAGCTAAGATTTTCTAAGACACGGCATAGGCTTAGTCTCTCTCTTCAGCAGAAGACATAAGGGGAAGTCATATTTTTTTTGCATTATTATCATCAAGATAATTGGATATGCTTTCTACATATCTGTCAGGAATCTGCTTCCTACATGAAGATGATGGTGCTGGAAACACCAGGAGCTGCACCTTTACATCTTAAGAGATAAAAACCGATGGAATCCAGTGAGAAATCTGGGGCCTTTAAACAGAAGCTGTTATAAGGAAGAAAAAAGAAAGCATCAAACTAATCATAGTTGTGCTGTTAGAAGATGTTGCAGGTGGCCTAATCTCCCTGTGTGAATATCACAAGACAGCTACAAAGATAAATTTATTTTACCACCTTCTACACCTTCCCTTCTCTCTCCAGTGCCTATGGGCTGCCTCCACTAAATTAAAAATACTCACAAATATTGAAGAAATGTTCAGTATAACAAGTCACACTTTGAGCATGAATCCCTTGGAGTTTACTCAACTCATCCTCGAGTCTTGCCCATATCCTCTGCCTGTCTTGCATAACCATGAGTACTACCTGTGCTCAGTGTGTGTTTCTGAAAAATGGAACGACAGTTCTTTGAAGTGCTTGGAGGTCTGAAGTAAAGAGCTGACTTTTAAGATATACTATTAACATGTTCTGAAAAGTCTGTTTAAATCCAAGGTGCTGTCAGATGAAAATGAGAGAAGAAAATGACTGAACTGACCAGCAGAAAAGAAAGATTTGTACAGTGAATATGAAAATTTTATCTGCAATATGAAAAGCTAGTTCAAATTTCAAAGTACATTGCAAAGATATTGGCTTAGCTTCTTCTTCCAGATGATGTCAGTAACAATTTTACTAGGCACACAGGCCTTTCTATGCTATCTTGATTCCTGATAATTAGTAGTAGCTATAAATTCATAGTGCTTAGAACTGGCCACTCATTTCACAGAAATGATAGCCAGGCAGCTCCCGGGATTTTGTGCAGAATGAGCTCATAATTGATCCTTCCAAACTTATACCCATAAATAAGTAATTCAGAAGCACCTCCTGCAGTTGCTGCTTAAACAAGGGAGGAAGCCTTTCCCCTTGGCTCAGAGTAACTTACCATGTCATACAAAAACAGACCTAGGTTTTGTCCCAACTAGGATGACTGATATTTTAAATATTTATCAATCACTTATCTTATTGAGTCACCTACTGTCAATACTTGTTGGTATTTTTTTGTTTTGTTTTGGTTTGTTTTTTTTTTTTTTCTGGGGAAGCTGCACAATACTTGCTGTTTCTAGGTTCAGGGTAAACCTGCTAGTTAAAGTTAATTGGACAGCTGTGTCTGGATATCAGCAGCACACATCAGGGCTGGTTGACCCCTACCTAATGATGCAGTCCTCTGTGTCTCCACCAGCAAAGATGCTAGGGGACAATTTGTATGTTGGAGTTCAGCTTACACTTTGAATTTGTTAGGAAAGACTTCAAAATGACCGTTAAAGCTGTGACCAGGGTGGTTAGTAGTATAACTTGCCCACGAAACTTGTCCTTCTATTAGTCAGAACATATCCTAGCAGGTCTTTGAAAAAAAAAAAACACCACATCATCACATCTCAAAAAGACACGAGTCCCATGCCACGGTGTGGGCCACAGGAAGTAGTTTATGCCTGAGATGCTCAAGGCCTTGCAGACTGTTAAGCTCATTGTTATGTAATACTGTCAATCTGTTGCTGTGCAGCAGCACTGCTGCTGAACCCACTGTGTCATAGAATAAGGTTCTTTGTTTTGATTTGGGCCGTGCCATTGACCTTCAGAGAGTAAACAAAGAGAGTAAACCAAATACCAAGTGATGCTGAGATGTGTGAAAGAAAGGATAAAAATATCACAGTATTGATATTTGGGGGCATGACCTATAGATAAATGAATATAAATTAATCATTAAAAATTACTTGTGCAAATCTCAGCATATCTGCTTCTCTGGGACCCTTGAGGATCCTCTCACTACATAGTTACAGTAGCCAAGTGTAAAGTGCCTGAAGTTCACAGAAATTGTGCTTTTCATCACAGAATCAAGTTCTTGGGCACATTTTCAGGCCACCTCCTGGGCTTTGCTCCCAGTGGATAGAGGAGGTGTGACTTCCTACAAACAATCCCACATAGCCTTCTTCTGCCAATTCTGGTGGACGTGGTAGCACAATCCACAGAGCTTGTTCAAGCCACTGCACATACCCAAATCCCATGGCAGGACTCCTCTGGAGCATTCCACATTTGTGTCCTCAGTGCTTTCTTTTGCATCTGCAGTTTTCCCATTCTGCAGTCCTTGTTCTGGAACTGAAACCACCACATCCCCTGTTGTAGCTGTTCACCTCCCCATCTGCTCTGATTCTCTCCCAACAGTGCCAAGGATCAGCACACTGGGTCACATCCCATTTCTGCTCCTTAAGTGTGCATTTGGAAGCAGCTTCTGAGATGGCCTGTTGCTATAAGCCTTTCTTGCATTGGATGATACTGAATATCTGAAGATTATTGTTATTTTTTATGAACATTGCTAAAGTTAATGATCCTTTGTATTGTGATCCTCACTGACAAGTGAACTCAGTGCCAAGTTGCTGTTGACTGGGAGGAAGGAGGAGCAGGACTAGAAATATCCATTTGAATGCTGGTGGTTTCACAGTGTTCTTACCTTGGATGTGCTTTGGCCAAATTTGATGTCACAGGGAAAAGATTCAGCTCTCAAATCCTACAGGGGATGAAAAAATTGAGCGCTTATGGGACTGTCAGTTGTCATGATCTATGCTGAGCAGGTCATCTTCAGCAGCTTGCCAATCTCAAAATCCCTCCTCCATGGAGAGGAGCAGACACAGCAGCATCAACCAGAAGACTGACAGTTGTGATTCATACCAAAGTGTTTCCTGCTGGGGTAGATTGTGAGCATTGGAAAAATGCAGGTGGACTCTTCAGACAAAGAGGCTTTTTCATTTTTTTTTTCTAGTTCTGTTCTGTACTTCTTCTGGAGGTACATCTATTCTTGTTTCTGCTTGTTCATCAGGTTGTTGGAATTCTATCTCCAACCTGAGAGTAGTAAAAAATCCTACAGTAAAGGTGGACTACGTCAAAGAAAGCATAAGAACCCCACTGGTCATAACTTTTTACCACTTTCTCTCTTTGTCCATTCCTCCAAATACCGATAACAGAACATGACTCCAATTTAATTATTTCAGCTCAGTGAAGAGATTTTTCTATCTCAAAACTGCGGATCTTCTTTGTACCTGCTCCGGGAAGTAGTTTGGACTGCAGTGTGATCTGTGTGTGCCCAGTGACACACCTGCTTACACATCAGCCTGTTTGCATACCCAAATCTCTCAGGCTTAGGGCTTAAGATTTACATCATTTTTTCCACTAAAGTGCTTACAGACTGCAGAGCAGCTGAGTGAAAACAGGCTGCTGTGAACAGTAAACCCAGAGACATGCATGCACCAGGTGCACAGCACAAGCCTGCACACTGGGCTCTTGCTATGGTCCTATCCTTCTCACTTGCACCAAGAGCTGCTTGGCACAAGGGACGTTAGTGGATGGTGCTGTCAGAGGGATGGCTCTTGGCCAGCATGCATCAGCTCAAGGGGCCATACAACAGCACATCTCACCCATCATGCCGACACTTGAAATACAAGCAATTTCTGTCTCTATAGTTGATGCTTGGAACAACCACATTCCATTGTTACACAAGTGTTACACTAGAACTTCATTCTTTCTATAGAAACTATATAAAATATTTAAAAAGAAAAGCGTACAAAGTCAGAAATTTTAACAAGTAGAAACTATGACCACAAGAACTACCAGCAGCACATATCTCCATACTTTGAAGTGAAAAACTGATTGTATTTAATGACTTGTGCCGTATGCTAAAGGGATACTTGACATCCATCAAAGTTAGCAGGCAGCAGAAAGATGCTGAGGGTGAGAAATCCTATTTTCTGGAAGAACACAGAGGATCACAGAAAGGATGGCTGGTAACATGGGTCTGTTGTTATCATGCTGTAACACAGCTGAGTGGATAAGTAGGACTTGAGTCATTCATATTAGAGATTCCTGGCTTGTTCCCAGCCCTAATGCAAGTGACAGCTCATCTCTCTGCATTTATTGAAACGTAAAGTGAGGCAATGATTCCTGACTATCTTCTAAGGCTAGGAGATAACGTCTTAATAAAAAGTTCTGTAAAGTATTTTTCAATAAATAATAAGCAGTTAGGAGGCAGAAAATTTGAAGTTATCAGCTTGATCTTAGATAAATACAGTATTCTTGAGAGGAAATTGAAAAATTGCTCTGTAACTTATCCTGTCTGAATGGGATTCTAGAAGGCTACATGAGGGGATGCTTAACCTTGCCTTGTAGAAAGCAGCTCTGCACAGGCGAATAACTTCCTATAGTCATGACATATTAGGACAAGAAAGAGTCTTGCATCATTGGATCTAACCAATTTCCTCAGCCATTGCATTTCATGAGCCATCCATGTATGAAAAGACCTTGTTTGACTAAAGTATTTCTGTCCAAATAGTTAACTAGACTGAATTTGAAAACAACAAGAAGTTGAGGATCTGGCTCCTTCCTTGCAGTGGGAAATAGTCCTTACTTTTAAACATAAGTCTACAATTTCCCATTAGTGTGTGTATTCATCAGCTACCAATATGTCTGTTAACTCTTCTGACCATGCTTTTCTTCAGTAGATTTTAAAACCTGAGTACCCAGACTTTTCTCCCTGTGAAGGTACTCAGACAAAATGAGCAAGTCATCAGTTATTCTACTCTGTGACACATTAAATAGTCTGATCTTGCCAGGTTTCTCACTGTAAAACATTTTCTCTGGTCTTCAAATATTTTACAAAAATCCTGCACTTATTACATGTGAAGTTAGCTCTATTTACCCTGTGCTTGTGAGGCCCCATATGGAATACTGTGTTCTGGCCTGTGTTCCCAGGTGCAGGAGAGATGCGGAGCTGTTTGAGCAGGTCCAGAGGAGGTCACAGAGATTATCAGAAGGCTGAAACATCAGTCCTATGAAGAAAGGTTGAGGAGTTGGGGTTGTTTAGCTTGGAACTAGATGAACTTTCAGATCCCTTCCAAGCCAAGCCATTCTATGATTCTATGTTTCTGGGGGAAAAATGAAGTCCAGAGGCTTTTCTATGTCTAGGGAACTGAGCTTTCTTTTGATATATATATATATAAAGTTTGTGTTGCCATTTGTAGATAATTGGCCACATTTGCACTTAATCATACACTTGAATATTTTTGCTTACCATACATATTTGAATATTTTATTAGTGATCTATTATTGTCCTTTTTAGGCAAAGAAGGTAAAGAGGTAAAGGTAAAACAGGTTTCCTAACAAAAAATGCAATCTGATTAGGAGCTTCTGGACAAAAATGGGAGTTTCTTGCATGCTATTAGAAAGACTTTCTCAGTGCAAAAATACCTATTTTTGAAAAGTTTCCAGAACTGGCATCACCTAACTTGGCAAACTGTAACATTTAGAGCTGAAACCTTTGCACAGAGACTATAAATTGCAGCTTGTAGTAATTATCCTCCAAATGATGGAATACTCCCTTCAGATGATTAATGAAAACTATAGCAATACCAAAACATTTAATACTTCTCAGTCAAAATGAAAGCTTAATATCAGTAAGAAAATGTCTTCTCACAAAGTATCACAAACAAATAATGCAGCATTTTCCTTTGACGAAGATGCAAAATATTTTAAGGTAGGAATGAGAGAACATTCCTGGCTAGTTAGATAGCTATAGTATAGTAATCTACACCTGAGGTTGATATCTTTGACTTCCCACGGGGCAGCAGGAAAAGAGGCACTTAGGAGAGACATTTCATGAGGTTTATTTTTGATAACTCTTTTTGGACAAAATGAATCATCCTCCAGGAATACCCAGGTGACAAGAAAATCTAGAAATCCACATTTTCTTGTGTTTGGATTTGGGTCCCTGTCACTTTCTTTTCCACAACATGCATGACATGAACTACACAATTTCCTTCCTCTTCCTCTAAATCTTCACTAAAACAAACAACACAGTCTTCCTCTACATCATGTTTCTTCTAGCTTGTAAGGCTCTCTAGCTTGTAGATCTCTATTCTCTTGACTGTATTAGTAGTAGATGAATTCAGCGATGTCAGGGAAAGACTTGGTTACTTTTCTGAGCTGCAGAACAGCTTTAGTTCCTGGGGAATGAATCACTTTCCTGGTGTCCAAATTCCTTCCTGTATTTGTTATCAGACCAGACTCTTTGAATTAAACTCAGTGTACTGATGTCACAAAGTCTACCTTCAACTTCTTTCATAATTGAAAAACATTACTTTGGAGTGATCTAGTATTCCTTACAAATGCCCATCATGGGAACATTTCTCAACAGTTAAATAATATTTCCAACACAATGTGTTCCCGTGTGTGTTTGTTTTGGTTTTGCTTCTGCAATGCAGATGTTGGTCCTATGCTTCAGCAGTGTTCAGTAGGACCGGTGTTCATGTGGTATGCAGTACCTGAGGTAACATGTTAACAGTGACACCTATGTTTTGTTTCAGAAGATATAATAATTTAAATTAACCTATTTCGATGCAGTTTATTAGGACATCATGAGGATCAGACTATTTAGTACTGTTAGACCCAGAAGTACAGATGTAATGTAATTGTAAATGTTAGCTCTGAGCAAGTAAGCATTTAGGGAAGACTATTTGCTCTGTATGTTCTTATATTGTCATCTTCCTAAACTGCTGGTGTGGGAATTCTAATGCTTTCCCTGACATGGCAGTCTTGACAGAGCCAATGACTTGATATAAATTGTTTTCCTTGCTTGCTTCTCATGAATCTAGGATTGGAAAAGATTACACAATTATCCCATTTATGCAGCAATATATTTCTAATCTGATTTTCTCTCCTCAGCTGATACCATACCTGTCTCAAATCAAATTCAAACATCTAAGGAAAGCTTTTACATCTGAACTAGCTGCATGTATTTCTCATGCAGTTTCATTTTATATGAAGTCTAAATACTTGCAGGATGCAGTTCTGATCATACATAATTATATCTAAAATAGTTAGAATATAGGATACCCTAAAAGTGACAGATGCTGACTGATAGTGTAACGCCTTGGTTTTTGATCACAGTGTATTGATGTGAAAGCCTACTAGTCCCTTCAGTTATTTAATAAGACAGAAAATATTTTAATCTATCTAGCATTTAAATAAGCTCCACAATAATCATTAATGATTTCATAACGAATTCTAATTAACCTTGCCTTGAGATTTTTTTCTATACATGTCTACCCAATGTCTTAGAAAAAAAGACTTAATATTATCAGGGAGGGTAGAACAACTGACAAATTTCTTCAGCCAACATAAAATTTCTGTAAAGTCTTCTTTTTCATTTACTAACACTGTGAGGAAATCTTCATACAACAGAAGCTGCTACACTGACCTTTGATACAGGCTGTGGAGAGAAGAAGCCATGACTCATCCACACCTAGTACTTTGATGTCATCTCTCTCTGGCAAAGCTGCTCTACTCAAAATCTCTTGCACCATCTGTTGCTTTTGATCTAGCTGCTCTCAGTGTTGTCATTAGCTCTGTATTACGTATGGCAAGCTTATCCATTAACAAGCTGTCTTGTTGTTAGATAGATGTTATACATCCCTTCGTCATTGTGGATGATGTGTAGTATTTGTCCAAATTCAACCCCATGCACTTATTGGCTGAATCTTTTACTTTACTGGCTCCCATGTGGCTTCAGAAATGCAGCTGGTCCTAGCAGCAAAGTCACTCCTTATTACCAGTCTTTGCAAAGAGATTACTCCTGAAGAATTCAGTCAAGCCTTGGTATGTAGCACTGTCTAATAGAAAAATATGCAGTATCTGACTTGTCCACCGTGTATATTTTTTTACTCTGTTATTGTTGTACTTCTCATTTCTGAAAAGATAACGGTAAGAAAACTAATGAAAATGAGCTTCTTTATTCAGAATCTTTCTCCTGGCAATGGTAATGCCCATCTTGATGTCCAGCTTCCTTGATGCAAGATTTTATATTTTTTATATCCAGCATTTCACTGCTTCTTTGTCCTTAGAAATACTTGGCTGTTTTTTGTTTGTTTGTTTGTTTGTTTTCCTGTCCAAAGATACATGCTGCTGTATGAGTTAGATTTCTCAAATTTTTCCTAGAAATTTCTTCTCTGCCTGTGTCACCGCTGCTTTCTTGGCAAAGTGCTGATTTATGTCTCCTATTTATTTCCGTGTAAACAACAGACCTAAAGAGCACAATAACACTATTTGATACTGCTATTCTCAGCTACAATACATTGATTTTCAACATAGTCATCACCATTAGTTATGCATTTTTGCAGATGATGAACAAGAGCCTGTATGCTGCACTCATTAAAATCTGCACCACTGGAGGTGACAGCTGTACATGGTTGTCTGGAATGTGGCTTGAGTTTCGTGTTCCTGACACCACTGCTTAAACAGACCACCCAGAGACTCACTGTGCTCACATCCACTGTTTGGGTTCCACAAGCATCCTGAAAATGTTGATGAATGTCAGTGGATGCCATTCTTTCCATGTGGAGGAATTTAGTGGCATACCTTCGCTTCATATGCACTTCCATGTCAGATGCCAATCTGTCAGATTGTGCCTCTGCTGCCATCTGCCACATGGCAACAACATGCAATGGAATATTGGTGGGAAGGTTGAATTTCTACTGCCATTCCACCAACATCTGCCTCTGACATTGTGGGCCAACATAATAAAATAGGAGGTATTACTTTTGGAGCAGCTATTGCATCTCACTCTAAAGCTGCGATGACATTTTGGTGATCCATAAGTGTTTCATTCAAATATATCAACAGAAGAATCCTGCAGATTCTGTCAGTATTAAGCACTGGAACATGCTGGCAGCTGGCAGCTCGCAGAACTGTAATAGGTATCCTTAAGGTGCTGAATTATGTATGTTTTCATTCTTTCTTTTTTTTTGGAAAAGTTTCCATTGGCTCATACATCTTCAGAGTTTTGTGTCTATAATGAGTGTTACCTGTTTATGGTGAGCTGCTCATCACTCCTCTCCCATACTGTCATCAGCACATAAATAAAAAAATCAAGAAACAATAGAACAGATGAATAAACAGAACCAAAAATTGTCACAGAACTTTCTCATTCTTTTCAATATAATTAGCATTAAAAAAAAAAATGTCTCTATCAAACCACACAGACAGATATTCAATCAAGATTTTGTCAGGTCCCAGCTCTCCTCTGGCCCAGGAACTCTCTATAAAGCTGTCCTACCAGATAGGAACACAGTGATGAAACAGCCCTTTGTGGGCCACACACTGATGGAAGAGTTACTTGAAGATGGAGAAGGTGCTGTTGGGCTTTGAGCTGTAGCAGAGATCTTGCTGAATGTCTCCTATGAACATAAAATGTCTCATCAGTGAAGTTCTGAGAACTTAGTTCTCAGACCAAAATTAGGACAGTCTTCTTTAGACAAGCCAAGTCTAAGCTAAACTGCATCACTTCAGCAACATATTGCATTTGTCTTAGAAGAAAGGCTGTTCCCAGTGGAAATTTTTTTCATTGCTGGTGCCACAATGAAAATATACTTTATAAAATTGTTCTGCATACTAATGAAGCAACCACTCATTTTAAAGCCATGCAAACTTTATACTTAATGGAGGTCATAAATCTTCTAACTAGCCTTCCAAAATGTCAGAGAATGTGTTTTATTTGGTCTTCTCTCTGTGGAATAGCAATATTGGTGATCTTCCAGTGGTGCCTAAGTCCATCTATCATTTCTTAATGAGGGAATATGAGAGGGTCAGTAATCAAATCATCTGTGTCTTCTATTCACATGGGCAGTATAATTATAATCTTGGAGGACTTTCCACTTCAATCTGCTCCAAAGGAGATCTTTCATTTTTGTCTGACTCAAACCTCTCAGGGAATTCTTTCATGGTCATTTTGTTTTTCTGAGAAACTGCTGATCTTTTCTGAAGCACACCCCTAAGCAGAATGAGTCCCTTGAGCAACTGCTGTCCATCAGCAGATGTCATCTTGCCAAGCCTGCGTGCCTGTGGCTACCCTAGGATCCAGTTGTCCCACCCTCCTACTCCTTGGGGTTTCAAGTATCTGCCAATTTACTCTCCAAATTGAGTCTTTAAACTGAAACTATTTATAAATATTTAGCTCATTATTTAAATTGAAACCCAAGGGGGAATTCTTATTTTTTACCTAGATCATTGGTCCCATGTGTTTATATTGATACATGCAAGGGATTAGCTTGGAAGCAATAGAGATGAAGAGATGGAAAAAGGTATTTGTGAGGTCCAGTTCCTTGCCAAGCCTAGTATTTCATGAAACCACATGCTCTGCAATGAGCAGATAATTTCCATTTACTCCAGTTTTTGTCTCCTTGTACCTTTGTTGTAAGGTTTTGTGTTCCATGTGTTTGTGAGATGATCAGAGCTAGCCAGCTATACTGCTTCAAAAAATAAAAGCTTTATTGCTCTGAAGAAATGTTTTATTCTCCAAGCAGACTCTATTGGCCTCGATTCAGCCAAAAAAAAAAAAAAGAATCCAGTAAAATAACCTCTGCAGCTGGTAATTTTTGTGACACAAAGATCTTTCAAATCCTCACACAGACAACTTGAAAAGTAATAAATCTTTAGGATAAATGTCACAAATATTCTGATGGTGAAAGACAAATTCTCTAAAGATTAAGCAAATTAAGAAAGTATAAGATCTTCAAGACCTGCCTTTAAAATATTGTTATTTTGTCCAGATCTGGAATTGATCCCTACAAATAAAATATTTGTGTTTATTCCTTTGGCTTTCTAAATAGAACTGTTCAAATTACATTTGCTCACTAAAAAAAAAACCAAAATGGATACTTATGTGCTCTCATCCCTTCCATTTTATATGTACGTGATATATATATACACAATGTGCTTCTGTTGTTGCTAATTTGCTAATTAAATTTAAGATTAATAATTTTTTAATAATTGAATTTCACTGCTTATACTTGAGTAGGGTATCCTTTTTACTCAGCATTTCTCTGCCAACAAAACCTAACTCTATCAGGTGTAATTGCCATTCATAGTTATTCACTCAATAATTTATGCAAATAATTTTCAGGAATAATTCATTCTTAGTCAGGTTCATTGAGCCCATTTTAATTCTGAGTTATAGTGGTTGGAAGCTTAATCACCCAGTATGTTTCTACCCCTGATGGCAGAAGCAATTGAATCAGACTTTTCATTCAGCATAAGTGCTCTTCTGAATCGGGATGGCTTTGCATGTGTGATTTAGTACCTTCCATGATGGAAGTAAACTGACTGCAGCTCTTTCAGTCAGATGTCTGGTGCAACCCAAAACTTCTGATGTCTAAATTCTTAAATTCTTTATGTGATCCAAAGCAAGTTGTGCTGTTAATCATCATGCATACAAACTCCACACCAAAACATTGGTAAAAGGCAAACCAGTGAGGGAAGCTAAAATCCATTTGTTTTAAAAATCAAAGGAATATTTGGAAGGTCTGCTGTTTTGTTCTGCTGTTGCTAATAACTAAGTAAAAGTGTACTAATTAGCTAAAGAATATGTACAGTGTGTTATAAAAAAAAAAATCAGGAACAAACCACAAACACTTCTGACATACTCAAAGTTGGACAGCTTCCAGAAGAAATCCTTCTCTGTGCAAATGTATATTTGTGTGCATGTATGAGCACACTGCCTTGAGATAACCATGCACCTGCAGCTGCATAAACAAAGGATTAAATGGTCCCATCAGAGGCTGAGACCTCATTGAAACTGTAGGAGCTGCCTTTCTGGAGAATCTACACTGAAGAGTGTGGAGGATACCAGCATCTGCACAGCCACCAAAGTGAAATGGAAACCAAAACCCCACGTGCCAGGCCAGTGCAGTCCTGCCTGGCAGACCAAGGAGAGACAGTGTTCGTCACAGCCACGCTCCTTTCTCTACTGCCAGATCAGGAAGATTTACATGCTGATGTTAGGATCTGGTAGACACTGATGAATTAGTTAGTCAGATATATGTGGGGCTGGTGCAGCACTGTGTCCCCAGGTCCAGCTGGCAGCAAGGTTGAGCATTTGCTCCTGGTAGGCAGACAAAGAGGATGCATGCATACATATATATATGGCTGCCAACACGGATCAGTACAGACTGAAGACTTCTGTCACTCACACACATATGGATCCCTCCAGCAGCCAATGCTGGACACATTTCTTCCATTAGCCCCACCATCCCTGAGTCTACCTGGAATCTGGACCTCTCTATGAGCCCCCAGGGGTAGTGAACCCCATAGGCAGGGTGATGGGGCAGAGCCTTTCCCAAGACCATGTCCAGAGTGTCTCAGGCTCCTTGGACACCAGGGAATGGCTGTGATTGTTGCTGCCTCAGCAATGCCTAGTTATGGGGTTTCCACTGCTGCTGCTCCTCTGCTCCTTTACATCACAGCAGTCAGCCCTACAAACCTCATAGATCCATTACTGAGATGCTGAAGGCAGTAATTGGCAGTAAACTGGAAGTCACATTCTTGTTTCCTTTCCACATCCCAGCTGATATAATTTTTTCAATAACCCTTTCAAAACTGACTCATACTTACAGTAAATGAGTTAAATGCGACTTTGTCACTCAATAGCAGCCGCCTGAGTGCCGCTGTGTGCAGAGCTGTCCCTCACTCACAGGGCAGAGCTGACGAATTTAAGTTTGCAATTAGCAATTATTTTCTCCTTCGGGTTCTTTGATTATTATTTTTTGCCCTGCCAGTAATATATAAAACCTTGACCATTGGATGTATGTGAGAGGAATGAGCACTGTAGAAGAATTTAGATAACCATTAAAAACTGAAGGCCCATGAGCAGAGAAGAGCTGATGTAGCAGTTGTCTTCCTACTAAGTAGCATTTTTCTGTTCAAAGAGCAGAGCTGGCTGCAGTCCTAGCTGGATTCTGCTTATCAAGAGGCATGAAAAGGAGTGTGCTCAGCAGTGTCAGACACATCTACACCTACAATCTGTATACTGTACTTCTGACAACTGCAGTTTTGACTGAAGATTGAATATGGCCTTCCGTGTTGTCATTCAAAGAACATCTCCAGGAAAACCAGAAATGAACCAAACAAATGTGATGGCAGAGGAAAAAATATATATTTGTAAGGACTTACTGTTTAGTAACCTAGAATACTATATTTTAAAATAAATTCATCTTCATCAGCCTATGACTGTTGCAAGGCTAATTTACATCAGACCTCAGAGAGCTGTAGAAAACAAAGTAAGCATGAGGTCTCGGGATTCATTACTCTGATAGATTGCTTTGGCAGAGGCATGTCTTCACTTGGGATTTCCCTGAGCTCAACAACCATTTCAATAAATCTTCAATTTGCCATTATGTATAAGTGGCTGATGACTAACATTACAGAATGCAGTGGGAGGAAGTCTTGAAATCATAGAATCATAGAGTCATTAAGGTTGGAAAAGATCACTAAGACCATCTGGGATAGCCATCAGCCCATCCTCACCATTCCCACTAACCATGTCCCTCAGTGTCACATCTACATGTTTCTCAAATATTTCCAGGGACGACGACTTCATCATCTCCCTGGGGGGCCTGTTGTCCTATGAAGA
The DNA here is from genome assembly GCA_023055505.1 of Callipepla californica brunnescens. Lineage (NCBI taxonomy): Eukaryota > Metazoa > Chordata > Aves > Galliformes > Odontophoridae > Callipepla > Callipepla californica. The sequence goes on along the minus strand of JALIRH010000001.1, from coordinate 101,590,705 downwards.
AGCTAGGAAGGGCCTTTGAGAAAGGTTTATAGGATTCTTGCTCAGACATTACATTGAGTGCACCCGTACATTTGTGCTACAAAGATTTGGTGGTTTCTAACCACTAAGTATGAAGGGATCCTGAAGCCAAGGCAAATGTCTTCTTTGAGGATCCTAGATACCTGGAGATTCCCACTAATGCCCACTTGCAGGATACTAGCATTTTGTAAAGACTACTATCACATGGATGGTGTCTGGTAGGAGAAATTTGATTCATGTCTACTGGGGACAGATTTCAACTTTCCATCTCCAGAGAGTATCACAGCATTCTGTTTTCATCATTTGCTTCCTCTTCTCCCTCTCTGTTGTGAAGACACAGACCGAAACATGTATTTTCTGACTGTGTATTGAAATTGAATGATTTTTTTTTCATTTAACCTGGAATCAAAAATCATCTCAGAATAACTGAGATGTGAAAAGGTCAGGTTTTCATGCCCAGTGAATTTGTAAGGTTTTAACTCTTCCATTGAGTTTTTCTGCTCCTGGAGAAAAGCTTGTAAAATCAGATATATGTAACTTATGTGTATATATGTGTATATTTATGCACATATATATGTTACTGAGTTTTGCCTTCTGTTATCCTGCAAATATGAGTACCAACCAGTTCTGTGTTCTCCTGTAGTGACTTCCAACAAACAGCATGCAGAATAGCTGTGGCCTAAAGCTAGTGTGTTTGAGAACACTTGCCAACTCGGTGCAGGACTTGAAGCAAAATCTGTGTCTGATGGATTTTTTACTGTGCTCTGAAGTGTTTCTTTATCTCTTGTTCCCCACCTCTTAGGAGTTACAGACTCAAAATCCTTGCTCTATAATTGCTGATACTGCACCTTCCCTCTCTGCTTCTCTTTGGTCTTTGAAACCAGCTGAGCTGTCATTCAGCAGAAGAAAGCAAGCAACAAACAGGAGGGCTGAGAACAGCCAGGTGATTCTCACTGCTCTGAAATCAAAAAGCATTTTTCTGATTGAGAGATATTTTGGATACTGCTCAATTACTTCTGAAAAAAAGGTTGCTGCTGCTCCTGAATGCTTTGATGAAGAGAGCTGACCTGCTGGTTGCCTGCTGCCTGCTTCCTCGGCTCACCAGCTCAGCTGAAGTGTTGCTTTTCTCTTCCCTTGAAAATCTGCTTTCTGATTTTCGGTATTAATAATTGCATGCGCATCCTGATACTTACCCCTAATCAATTCACAGACAAACAGTCACTGACTGGCAGCCATTTCTCTTTTTCCTTTGGCATCTGTGGGACACCAGCATCAATCAACAGGCCTTAACCTGAAATGAATGAATACTTGCTAACAAAATGTGAAAGACCTTGTGCTTGCAAAGGAAATCTACTACTCAGTACCTGTATTCTTTACTTTGCTCTCAAAGTGAACATCTGGACATCTCTCTGAGTCACATGCAGCTGCCCGTGGGAGTGCTATAAATACAGCATTAACACTCACTCAGGAAAGATCCTTCAGATATACTTGCTTAGTTTCTAATTCACTTTCATTTCAGAAAAGAATGTAACATATTTAAAATGAAATCTGAGCTTCTGATATCTGTAACCCACAAAAGTTGAATATCTTACGTGAAATGCCAGAAAGAAGCAGAGCACTGAATTATTCAGAAACTCGCTGAGAAGATATGGGACTTACCATAATACAGGTTAAATCCCTGTCCAGGTTGCTACTCACTGAAAATGGTTTATAGTTGCCTTAGCAGACAAAGTAGGGTGTGTTCTCATTCTCACTGCAGAGCTTTTGTCATCGGTCCTCTATCACATGATATGTCTGCATTGCACTACTTAAAGAGTTTGGTGATGTCCACTGCAGTATGAAACCCAAAAGACTAAAACTGTTGAGCATCAACAAGCTGCTGAGCACAGCAATGGGGTCTTCTCAGGGCTTGCTGGTGTATTTTATGCATTTTAAGTCCATTACGGATATCTAGAAAGTTCTACAAAGTAAAACCACAAGTACCTCTGGGTTTACTTGCTGTACTGCTATTTTCTAGAAAAAGCCATTCTGGTGTTGTAGGAAATAAACTGGAAGATTGGACTCCAGCTTGTGGTCTCCTTGGCTTCACAAGAGGGAAAGGGCTGGTGTCACTTATTAGTCAAGTCTAACTTGAGAATTTATACATGGAAACCTCTTATTTGTTCCATGCAGCTGAAAAGTATGAAAATTTCTACTGTGAAAACCATGGTCAGTGGTTGGACCTGGCAGGGCATTTCCTTTGGAGGCCTTCCAGGGTCTCATGATCTAGGTCTATACTGCAAAGTGGAAGAGAGACAGGGAATAGGGTAGTGATGCTAAGGCCAAGGGGAACCAACTGGCTCATGCCCATGTCACAGGGCTCACCACAGAGCAGAGAAAAGATGGATACAACCACCATATATTGCACTTTGGCACGAATAAGGTTTTTTAGGTCCTGTGCAGTGCCCCATGGCTTTAATACATGATTTTATTCCTTTATACATTTTTTTTTCCATTTCAGACTACATAGCACTGTTGTTGCAGGTCACAAAAATACTGTTTCTATAGCTTGCAAATGCAGATGTGCTTTGCATATCTTGGCATGGGGCAGACAGGCAGATGAGAGTGCTTGAGTGTGCATAGAAAGGTGGGATAGCATTAGAGGACTGTTTGGAACATATGAAGCCAAACCTGGTGCAGCCTCATCCATAACATCTTTGAGGAGCTCGTTTACTCCTAATTTTCTAGAATAAAACTGAGTGAAGTGGCCCAAAACCCAGTAGGGAATGAACTAATGATTAAGCAGTGTGGTCAGTCAGGGGCTACTGTTCAAACCTGGTTCCTGGTTCGTTCTCATTAGCAATGTGAATATAATTACTCTCTCTAGATTTTCACGTCTTCTGAGAACTCCTGTTGATGTGCAGTTTTTAATGAAGGTATCTGTCACTCATCCTGCTGGGAGGCAACTACCATGACAGAGGGAACCCTAGCAGGAGACTTTCTTCTTCTCTCTTTATGGCAAGAGCTGCATGACTCAGTGACCACTCAGGAATACTCTGGCTCCCATGTGCATTTCCTCTCTGTATTTAAGAGGTTTAGTTGCCCAGCGATGTGATACATGATGTCTTACAGCACAACAGCTGCCTCCAGCTCCAGTAACAATCCTTCAGAGCAGCCCTGCATGGGAAGGATTAATCTGCTTCCCTGTGCTTGATAAAGAAACGGAGAGAGGATTTGTAATAGCTCTGCTCTGCTTTACCATTAGGAGAGCCAAAGTCTTTGGACACAGCTGCCTAAAGCAGGTTGTAAAACTCATTCTGAGACACCAAAATAAAAGGTGCTGGGTTTGCAGGTATTCTGGGCATGGGAACCAGAAGAAGCTGTACCTCATCAGCAGTCCTGAAAACAAGGCTATTTCTAATGCAGTAACTAAACCCTGCTCAAGGCTTGCAGTGTACAGGGAACCAAGCTGCAAACGTCAGGCTTCTTTCTACACTTTGTTTTGCAGTAATACTTAGTAATACAGATGTGTGTTTGTGCTGATTCAGAAGCTCAGTAGAAAGTGTGTGGTGCTTGAGAAATGCCGTTGTTGCTAATGGCTGCTTACCATTTGAATAGGAAGGCCTCTGAGACTTCTCTAGGACAACTTCTTAGGTGGTTAAATCCACAGCAACTTCTATAACTGCAACTCGCTCAATGTAGAGATGCCCTATGATGTCAAACCTCCAACATGACAGCCTCTTTCTTCCAGTACGCGCTGCAAATCCAAAAGGCTCTAAAAGCACCCCAATAGTTACATTTCTTTCTGCACCTTAGCTTAATTAATGAACTTAAGCTTATTTTCTCACTTAACTGTCATGATTCTTCAAAATGAGATACAGTGAGGAAAAGATAAGTAGGACACGCAGTCAAAATTTCACCTCTGCTTGTGCTTTGAATTTGCAGCCTGACAATAAGTGCTGGCATTATCAGTACAGATAGCAGAATGGAGATGAAATTTGGAGGTATTTTGATCATACAACCCGCTTCAGGCACAAGCTAAGAGGAACAGATCTAGTTTATTTAGCACAGCTCTTGCCACAGTTTTCTGACAAAGCTTTTGTTCTTTGTGCTCTATTTTTACATCAGCATTCACCTTCTTTTTGTTTGCCAGCATAAGTTTCAAGTAGTTGCTATGGCTGGTACTTTTAAAATAACTTTTTTTCTTATCTTTTCTCAAGGGAAAGATCATTCTAAGGGACAAAACTATGAGATGAGAGTCTCAGTTTTAACCCACAGAAATACTGTTATGTTTGGCATTCAGTCCATTACAGCAAGGGTTATTGCAGCCTAGCAGTAGAAATGAAAACAGGGAAGTTGGAGACTGCAGGGATATTGTACTTGTAGTACAGGTATTGATTTTGGGTTGCTTCCTCTGAGCAGGAATCTAAAGAAAAGGCAAACAGCATTTCCAAACTGCGCAGATTTAAAGTGGGGCAGAATTCTGAATTGAAGATATCTTTTTTTTAATTAGCATTGATGAATACACTGCAATAAATTGTAAAATAATTTAATAAAAGGAAGGGGGAAAAAAAAGAGTAAATAGCTTGGAGAGATTTTTAAACTTCTGTTTGTTGGAATGAACAAAAATCATAAATTTCACTTCAGACTTGAGCTTTAGAAGTTCAGCTGTTAATACACTGCAGTGCTTTTTGTAGCAAGATTATTATTGTCCAAGTCTTGGGTCAAACAAAAGCAATAGACAAAATCATGCCAAGTCTACATCTTGCAGGTAGAATTCCACTAGCAGAAGGTCTGATCCAGCCAGCTCCTCCAGAATAGGCTAGGAAAAGAAGCACTCAATTATTCCATCAGTTCTCAGCTGGGATACAAACCAGCCGATGTGCCATTGGAGTAAGGACAAATTCTGTACCCTACATGCATTTTTAACATATTATGTACTGTTCTGCTTTGGTTAATGTAATGCCTTGCAATCTTATTACCGACAAAAGATTGCTTATTGGTGAAATCTGACCATCTCTATTTGTAAACTTAATTTTATTAGTAGTCATTTGCTCAGTATCAATTGAAAGACAACCAAAATTTATAAACTCCAATATATGTGAATAATTCAAGCCTAAAAAGAGCTGTGCGCTCCTGAAGGCAAGAGAAGTGATAGATGCTCAGAAACTTTCAATTCAGACTCCCTGATCAAGGATAGAACATTTGGGATGCATTTTCAGATTTTTGCTTTATGTAATCAGTGCTTTGCAAAGCTACAGGAGGGGGTCTGTCTTAACAAACTCAAAGTCTTAAAAGCTACTAGAATGGATGGCAAGAGCTTGATAGAAAATCATATTACTTAAGTTGTATTTGTATTTCTGGGGACATTTGAGTCTCTGTAATTGACTAGCTCCAGCAGGTCTACATCAGTCCTGCTTCAGGAACTTCAAGAGAGATGCACCGGTTAATATCCATTGAGAGCCTGATGAATATATTTTCAAATAATGAAAATTCTGGTTATAAGGAAGAAAATACACTATTTTGCCTTGGAAAATTCTTTAGACTTTAACTGAAAATTTGGCTCCTCAGGATTCTATGATTTCTCTGAGAAATGCATACTGCTGCCTAAGGCCAGGTCGCTTACACTGTCTGTTGGAAGTTAAACCTGGTGCGAAGAGGAGTTTAACTAAAAGGACAGTAGAAATGTAGCTGTTATTTGTATCCAAAATGAAAAACAGTCCTGCAAACTGTGTGAGACAGATCTGAATCCAAACCCTAATCCTGCTTTTGCATCTGGCTCTGACGGACCAAATCAGAAACACAGACTTATGCAGGTCAAGGAAAGAGGGTGATGCTGAAGCCAGATGGTACTGGTCTGTGTAAGATGGGATTTGCAACATGAAGACAGGGCTCTGGCACAACAGGTTGCAGTCCGGAATCTTGATCTGACCCAGGATTTCTGTGTTCCTGTTTTCTTCTTGCATACCATACAGAAGGAAAGGACAAATTATTGCACTGGAGAGCTTTATTGCACTGCTGTAAAAAAGCATTCCCATGTCTTCTATGAGCTGGCATGGGTTTGCATGGCTGAGACAAGAATAGTTCTTTGTCCATGCTGCTGGTCAGTCACATAATTTTCAAGCAGAAGGGGAAGGACAAACAAGTCTGTTTGCCATGGTTGCTGCAGGTGGTGGGAATTGGTGAACAGTACTGGACTACACAAATGCAGGAGGTGTTGAGAGCTGGAAGGATAACAGGCAGTGTTTTTCGGGGAAAAAAATGAAAAAACGCAGTTCTTGAAATTGGCAGTTATGAATCACTCATTAAAGAAGATGCTTGAATTAGAAAAAGAAGAAAACAACTGATGATTTGGGAAGCATTTATGGCCCATATGATGAAAGACGATTCTAACTGTTGGATAGATTCTTATGATTGCTCATAAAAAATTCAGCAGCAACATGGTCCCGCTCCACAGCATTCCCTGTCTAAAAGATCTATGTGCATTAGAAGCCACCACTAAGGAAGCTTTCTTTTTCAGTTTCTCAGTTGCTTTATTCATTGACTTGTTGGGCATTATGATGGAAGTGGTTCTTTTGGAAGGCTATAAATGATTAAAGCTCAGCAGATGAAGAAAAAGATCTATCCCTGTGTAGGTAATACAAGCCACTACCAAAGAGAACTGTGAGGGAGAAGCAAACCATTTCGTTGAGCCAGTGCTTTGGGCTTTCTGTTGTGCACAGGAATGGCTGCCATCAAGAACACCCATGAGTGGCAGAAGGTACATGGATGGGTTTTGGAGTTTCATCAGTTAAGGAAAGAAAAATAGGCTTAGGAAACTGCTCACTTCCAAAACAATGGGACATTGGATGGCTATCAGAGTCTGCAGATATTTTACTTGGCTATAGAAGAGCAAATAGAAATGTAAAGAAAACCAAAAACAGTGGTAGCAATCCTATAGATAATGCTCTGATTTTCTAGTATATATATCACCAAAAGCATTAATTTCACTCCATTTTCTTCCACTTGTATATAAATTCCCAGGAGAGTATAGGAATTCACCAAATTCCAACTGAATGCAATAACAGCGCATCTTAACTCTGTGAATAAGTCTGGGATAGAAAAGGATGTATAGTGGTAGAGCAGAAATCAAGATGAATTTATTTTTTTAATTCTTCTTCTTATTTAAGAGCACTTTTAATTGTTCCGTGAACATTTCCCAAACTCTATAGCTATGTTCTAATGTAGACCAGATAAGTGGTTCTCTATGAATTTACAGTTTAGATATTGATGGTTCAGTCTGAGCTCAAAGGAAGGATTGAAGCAGTGAATAATGCTTTGAAGGAAACACTCTCCATAGATTTTTATCCTTTCAAATTCATAAGGTTTCTTCCACTTGGGAATAATGTTATCTGCTCACATTCTGTATGGGAAAAGGACCTGAGCTAGGAAACTTCTGAGAAGACAGAGCATAGAGAAAATCATGCACAGTATTGGTGAACAACCCGACTGCAAAAGATCTGTATTTTGTGGCTTGTAGGCATATTACTCACCATATTTGCTATATCTGTCACTGTCTGGAAGTACTAATAGTGGCCTTGGTATTGCACTACCTGCGAGCCTCATACGCTTCCATTTAATTAGCAGCAAAACTCCCTCCTGCAATTCAGGGAAATCACATTATCTGTATTTCCAGCAGAGAACCAAAGTGCAAAGAGCTTAAGCAGCCAGTCAGTGATGGCATAGGCAGCCTGCCTGTGGTAGGGCAGAAAGTGAGCAGCACTAGCAGCTCATTTCCTCCCCAGCCCCCCTGCTCTTCCCCTGAGCCCTGCAGCCCCCTCTGCATCTAGGACTAATGCACTGGTGGGAAGCTGGGTCAGCTTACCACAGCATGTAGAGTTACTGGAAGTAAGTTTATTGCTTCCTAATAGCTTGGGTTGTTTATCCTTCAGTATTCCTGCGGGAGTAGGCATCCAGAGAGTTGAAACACTGCTGCTCCAGCTGAAGCTGAAGATGAAACCCAGTCCTGGCAGTGCACTCAGATTACACACACACAGATGCAAAACAAGAGCTCATCCCAACATGCCCAATGTTTTTTTCTGAAAAGTGTGAAAAACATTCAGTGATTTTCTCTTTTCCAGTCCATGTTTAAAATTTAGCTTTTGATGTCCTTTCTCCTGTGTGTTTAATAAGAAAGGCTACACGGTATGCCAGAAATCAGAGCTTCTATAATCCTCTATAATCTAGAGTAGGCTCTACTACGGCCTTTTGGTGAGAGAATTACACAGAATCACAGAACTGTAGGGGTTGGAAGGGACCTCCAGAGATCATGGAGTCCAACCCCCCTGCCAAAGCAGCTCCCTAGCCCAGGTTGCACAGGTAGGCGTCCAGGCGGGTCTGGAACGTCTCCAGAGAAGGAGACTCCACCACCTCTCTGTGCAGCCTGTGCCAGTGCTCCGTCACTGCACTGTGAAGAAGTTCCCACACACATTTGTGTGGAACTTCCTATGCATCAGATTATGGTACCCGTCAAGGTCATGCAACATATTTACTTTATGAAATCCTATTACCTTGTACCATCTTTTCCCTCTCTCTGCCTCATCCTCAATCAATCAATAAAGCTGTGTTAGAACCAGCGAACCTAAAACTGAGAATCTGATTTTGGGAGGAGCAAGCAAAAAGTTTTTTGTACCTTTCATTTGCCTTTTCTAACATTACCTTATGCTTTTGTTCCAGATGCTGTTTATGCTTGTTGCTGATTGGCATAGGTCTCTGTGTCCTGCTGGCCCTGCATAAAATCTGTTGTTATCACATGAAATATGTCATAGCCCTGATGACTGTTGTACTTATTGGACATTTAGTACAAGCAGAAATGATTCAGGGAAGGCCTTCCTCATCTGTTGGCTGTGAAAAGCAGTCCACTGGGTAAGCCCCCCTACAAGGCACTGAGCAGAATTTGATTACATTTGGTCAACCAGTGTTCACTGACACTCTGTGGAGGAAGCCTGAAGCCCGAAGCATGGCTTTGGTGTCTGGGATCTACCAAGCTGAGCTTGTTTGCTGCCAGAGGGACAGTCCAGTTGCTTCCAGGTTAAAGGCAGGACCTACAATCTGGGTTTCTCTTTGAAACAGCTTGTGCTTCAGGTGTGGTCAGATGGACTGCAGACACTACTGCAGTGCCTGGAAGCACCCACACTTTGTGAAAACACCACCTACTTTTCCTCTTCACCGACAGATACACCTAACACAAAAGGATAAACAGCTACACAAGCACACTCCTCTCTGAGTTACTGAAAGGTGCGAAAAGACTTGAGCATGTCCTTCTTTTACACTTTTTCAAACTGTGAGCCAGCTCTGGGAATTGGATAACCCCATCACATAAACCGCAAAGGAGAGGTCCTGTCTGTATCTATTGATGGGGACAAGCAATGACTGTCTGTGACCTTGCTCACGATACATTTAACAACCACTTCAATCACAGTCGCTGTACTGCTTCCAATTCGATTCGTTGCTTGAGCATGAATGTTTCAGGACTAATTACATCTAATCATGGTTGACTTGAGTATGTGAATTAACTAAAGGTTCAGCAGCAAGGCTTGAGATGAATGAGGAATTGGTTGGCAAGGATAAAAAGCTGAATTTTAAGCTGAAAAGAGACAGAATGTAGCAAATCCCAAAGAGAGACAGTGAAGCACAGGCTGTTCACTAAAGCTGTGAAATCCACGAGACCCACTTTCAATACATAAGGTAGTTACAAGGGGGAGGCTCTCTTTCATGCCAGTTGAGAGGACAGAATGCAAGGGGTCACACCACAAAGGCATTGCCTCGCATCATGAGGAGGGAACAAGATAAAGTGTATTTTGAGGAAGCAAATTTCAGTAGACTTGGGCAGCTGAGCAGTAACATCTCAGGGGAGGTAATCAGATTGAGAATGGAATACATGTCTATTTCTTTACAAAGATACTCTAAAGTGCACGTCTACCAACTGTCCCAGAGGGGAGGAGGAATAAGAAATTTACTAAGAGGTAAGCTTGGCTAATTACCGAGCTTCTCATTGACCCAGACTCAAGGGGACACACAGAAAGAAATCAGAAATGATCGCTGAGTACAACTCTAAAACATGAGCAGGGGAATCAGGAGAAGAAAGGCACAAAGTGTGGTACTTTCTATCTCTGGTCATAGCATAATTTCATGTTAGCTTTGGTAGGAACAGCAGTAATAAGCAGATAAACAGGAAATGTGTAATCCATTATCGGTAGGGAGGGAAAGCTATTAACTGATTATACTTAATGCTTTTTGCCTGCATCAGTGCTAAATGGCTTTTTTGCCTCCCTTAGTTAAAAAGGTTAACTGCAATCAATTGACTAATCATTTCATAGCTGTGACAGAGGGCAAGATGTACCTTAGGACATCACAGTTGCAGCAAGCACAGGGCTATGCGGAGCTGGGTGAGAAGTGAGATCCTTGGAGACTGCAAACGGCAGGGATGGATAGTGCTGAGCCAGGGTGAGAGGGCAGGGAAGTGACAGGTAATTCCTGAAGAATTCCTGCAGAAAGATTATGCAACGAGAAAGCTCTATGGGAGCACTTAGAATAAAGCCACGTGAATTTGACTCCTGCAGGATTGCTGAGTTTCCCTAGGAAGCCATGCCCCACTCCAAAATGCATTTGGCAGAAGTTGGGTTGTGTTACAGTTGGTAGTTGAATATGGGACTGAAATGGAAAGAAGGCAAGCACTGTCCCTACACAGGAAGACAGCCTGCAAATGAGACAGGGAACAGTCTGCTGTTCTCACCCATGAGATATTGGCTCTGCAGTTGTGACCAGCATTTGGTGCTGAAGAAAGCAAATAAAATGGCTAGGGAAAACCAAGGAGATACGGCCAGTAAGGACTAACCTTCCAGAGAAGAAAAGGCTTGGGGGAGACCTTATTGCTCTCTAGAACTGTCAGAAAGGAAGCTGTGGAGAGCTGGGTGTCGGCCTCTTCTTCCAAGTAACTAGTGAGAAGTAATGGCCTTAATTTGCACCAGAGGAGGTTCAAGTTGGGTACTAGGTAATATCTATTCTCAGAAAGGGTGGTGAGGTGTTGGAACAGTCTGCCCAGGGAGGTGATGGAGTCACAGGAATGGGCTGATGATTGGACTTGGTCTCATCGGTCTTTTCAAAACTTAACAATTCTATGATTCTGTAATTCTAAATGAATAGGGATTGTTTAGCTTGCAAAGAGAAAACTGATATGTAGGCATCAGACAGCACAGATGACTGCCCAAAGGAGAAGACAAGATGTGTGGGGAGGAAGCTGTGATCTTGCTGGGACGCTAGGATCTGTCAAGGTCTTTTCACTCCTGCCTCTGAGGTGCTCTGCAGCTGTGTCCTCTGTGAGAACTTAGGGCTGAAGGACCTCCTTGACACACAGCATGAATGTGTCTCATAGACTGGAGAATTAAAAACTGTTTGAAGACCATGACTGCCTGATGGAGGAAGAGTGTGTTCTGTTTAATGACTGCTCTGACAGGCCAAAGAACCCATCCTTGAAGGTCTTCCATGTGTGAGATGGGACTGGGGTGGAGATCTCCCTGAACTGAACCGTTGCCCCAAGCACAGGAGTGAATCTAAGCAACTCCCCTAAACAATCCCACTGAAACAAGTCTCTGCAAAGGCCTTGCAATTGCTTTTCGCATCTGTCATGAATGTGCTGCAAGGACAGAAGGAGATGAAAATAGCAGGGAGCACTTACAGTTTGTAGAAAATATCTAAGCAGTCATATCACCTGCTCCATGGAAATAGGCCCTTGTCATGAAATGCTGCTGCTAAATTTTAGCTCTGATTACTGTAGTTCATCCTTGCCAGCTCAGCTAAGCCAGCAGAGCTACACATGTATCAACCAGCTGCCCAGACTAAGGACTTTGAGCATGGATATTGCAGGGATGGGGGGAGGCAGGTGCAGAAACCACCCATCCATACTTCAAGGGCTGGAGTATCCAAAACCTTAAAATGAGCCAGGAAGATTTGTTAGGGAAGCAAAAGGTGGCTCTGTGGAGCTGTGGCTCAGTGAGGGTTGGAACCCGCTGTTATGTGATGGATCCCACCCAGGAGATGTGCATGAACCAAAGCTCTGATCCAAAGAGGTGGCCTAAGTGGTGGGAGCAGGTCTGTTATAACATCCTAGGGTCAGCGTGGATAGTTTCCAAACATTTTGTGCGCTGTTTGGAGTACTCATTGGTTATTAGACTGCCATCTAAGGGAATGTCCCTACCGCAGCCAGCTCAGAAAGGATTTGATTTACATAAAGCATAATTTCCATATAGTTACACAGTGAAAGTAAGACCAGAATGCAGAGTATTTGCAAACCAGGCATAATCCTTCCACACAGCCTTTGACACATGGTGGTAACTTCATATTTTAGTATGCAAGGTTTGCCTTGACCAAACTGCTGAGCTGAAAAAAGCACATATGCCACCCTGAAAGCCTGAAAGCAGCATTTCCAATTTTACAAGCCGTTAAACCAACCCTGGAGGACTCTTGCTTTCTGAGGCAGGAACTAACTGTTTCTAATAGGTCCCTTCCATCTCCGGCTTTTCTGAAGATACAGTCTTTGAAGACTGTGACTGACAGGCTCATTAGCACTGAGCAGTCTCATGCGCACACAGAATAACGTGGTGAGCTAATTAGAGAAACACTGGGATAAAGGGTGCATGACAATACAATATTTCTGACATTAATTAGAAGAAGAAAAAAATCAAGGCTGAGCATTCTGAAAGGAAGGAAAGTGTTGGTGAGCACTGCTGCAGGATGCTGAACGCTGGGGAGCACATCCAGGAGAACACCAGTGGGGGGACCAACACAATGGGGAGAAGTACCCCAAGCACTGAAAAAACATGAGAGGAAATAGCTTGTGGAAAGGATTGAAAGGATAATTCCTTTCTGCCCATCTCCAACCTGGTAGGTCGGTTTTAATTCACAAAGATGAAGACTAAACTCAAATTAAGGGGAGAAAAGCAAAACTAACCGCCAAATACAAAAATTTCATGAAAAGTAATGAAGAATGGGAAATGGAGAGCAACTGTATGGTTTGTGTGGTATAAAGATGGATTTCTGTATGTCTTAACCGTCTTTTGTAATGTTTAAAGAATAGATTCACATTTTTTTCCTATTCCTGGCCTCTGGCTGTCTTTAGTTGATTCCAGTTGAGTGGCTCCAGGGCACATCTTTTCCCAGGTGTTCTCCTACAGCTCTGCACGCTGAGGTTCCTCCCTGTGGGGCTCAGCAGTTGGAGGATGCTGGGGGAGGAGAGCCATGAGGGCAGGCAGCACTAGCAGACACCTCTAGTCAGAGCAGCCTCCAGGATGCAGAAGGGGTCCAGGCAGTTTTAGGGAGCAGGGGCTGCTCCTTAAGTAAAAATGCCTACAAAAATAGCTACAGAACAAATGCTTTCTGTTTTTTTCATCCCCTCTGTGTCACCTATGGAAAATGGAAACACATCTACATACAACTTCTGTCTTTTAAATAAGAGACAAGGAAAAGTGGCAGTAACTTTCAGAGAATAACTCTGTGGACACACAAACTGGTCAGCAGCAGATGCAGTTGTCATGTACATCCTGAAAGTTGTACAGTTTCACTTCCTATGAGTAACACAGTCAGGAAATCAGTTTCACAACTGATTCAGCCTCCTGAATCAGAAAGAATCAGAAAGAAAGAAACTTTTCTTCTCTATTGTAGAATCATAGAATCATTAAGGTTGGAACATATCTCTAAGATCATCTAGTCCAACTGTACACCTGCCACCAATGTTGCCCATTAAGTCATGTTCCTAAGCACCACATCTACACATTTCTTAAGCACTTCCTTGGTAGTGGTCCAGCATCCAGCATCTGGCCACTCTTTTGGAAAATAATTTTTTTCCAACCTATTTGGTTGATGAGGGGCCATTACCTCTCATCTTTTGTTACCTGGAAGGCCAAAACCCATCTTGCCACAACCTCCTTTTAGGTAGTTTTGGGAAGCAACAAGGTCTCCACTGAGTCTTCTCTGGACTAAACAATCCCCATTCCCTCAGCCCTCCCTGATAAGACTTGTGTTCTAGACTATATATCCTCAGTTCTCATTTGGCCTCAGCATGACGTGACTTTTCTTGTTTGAGGCTTACCCTTTAGTAATTTACTTTCTCATATAAAATCAGTTCCTTTTTATTTACAGTGGTGTTAAAACAGTATTTGTGGCATCTTTAGATTTGCTCAAAGAACAAGGGGTTGAATGTCCCATTTCTTGGTCTGCAGAACATTCATCTTCTCTTAAAATGCACTATTTTTTCCTATCGCTGTTAATTGGAACATTTTTCATAATTATTTTATGCTCGTTTTTGATGAAAGAGTTCAAAAGAAGTTGGACAGTGTGGTTCAGATAGGGATTAGAACAATATAAATAATAGAAAATCCACTACCAAAAATCATCAGGGAGAATGTGATTGTTTGTTTTTTGAAGGCTTTTATCACCATCACATCTGAGCACTGTTTTCATATTTCATCACCAAAGGCAAAAAAGCTGTTACTCTGCCAGGCATGGTATCTGTGTTGCATAAGAATTCCTGAAAGCACAAGAGATGGTCAGCCAGCTGTCAAGGTTATGTTAGGAAGCCTTGTCCAAAGAAATATGTTCTACATAAAGCTTAAGAGCTGGTGACACGACAGCCTTCTGATGAGGGTGTATTTCAGCAGGAAGAGCCTGTCATCTCCGAGCAGTCAAGATGTGCTCCTTTCAGACTGGAGAAGCCAAAGTCACCTTGTCAGCTCAGCCAAAATGGCAACAAAAACCTGGGTTGGGGAGCTGGAAGAGGAGGTTGTAGTATTTTCCTTCTTTCTTAAATATTTCTCAGGTTTTATGCTTGCAAAGCTCAGAGATGTGAACTCTTGCTTTGAATCAGAATTAGAAAGGTAAAGGTTTTAGCACACTCCCTCCTGGGCCAGCTAATGTTTGGAACCAATAATAAAGAGGTGCTGATACAATGTGTGGGAGATGAAACCCAGGAAAGAATTCTCTTACAGGCAGTAACTGATGCCCATGAAATATCCTGCTACTTCCCTAGTGATAGTTTCTTTGGAGCCTGTCCACAAAGAAGCTGTGCCTTCACACAGCAAAACATGGGAAGCACTGAGCACCACAGTTATTTAACTTCTACAGTCCATCTTGGCTTCTATATTGCAGATGGTTCTTTCTTCTCAGTTCACTACTTTCAACACTTTCCTTAGTTTAGGTAGTACAGGAAAAATCCTATTTTTTTTTCTTTTTCTTTTTTGCTTCTACTGAAATCTCAGAACACGTAAAGAGCTGTAAATACCTGCTCTGCTACAAAATCATAGAAAAAACCTCACATCTTCAAATAGCCCCAGAAGCAAATAATAAAATATGAAGCACAGAAAGCTACTCTCTATGCAAATGTGAAAAC
This sequence comes from Callipepla californica brunnescens, assembly GCA_023055505.1. Classification (NCBI taxonomy): domain Eukaryota; kingdom Metazoa; phylum Chordata; class Aves; order Galliformes; family Odontophoridae; genus Callipepla; species Callipepla californica. The sequence continues at coordinate 101,575,287 of JALIRH010000001.1, read as the reverse complement.
ACAGATAAAAAATGAAATCCAAAGCTTTGACATTGCTTCTGTATTTCTATCACTCTACCTTACAGAGCTAGAGGCAATCTCTGAGAAGTTCCAAATCATGGAACTTTGAAGACCTCACTCAGTAAATAAGATTCATTACATTAGGAAAAAAATAAATAAAAGCCTAATGCCACCAGTATTAGTCAGTTCTAATGTTTAAATCCATGAACTACCATCTGTGTTTATCTGTGATCAGTAGAATTTGGTCTGAAGATCTCTACAGATTGTGACTTTATTCAATAGAGGACTGCTGTTCACTTTCTGGAAAACAAGAAAGTGGGACAAATGAATAAAGTTATTTCAAGGGTTTTCAAAACTGAAATAGATGAATTCGTCAATGTTCTAAAGTGAACAAAGTACTGTTAGGAGGAAAAAAAACACACAGAAAAATATTCTAGCATAAGTATTAGAAAATTATAGTCTTTCTGCAGCTTTTAAAGAGCTTATAAATACCCTTACAATGAGTCTTGTCTTGTTTAGAGCCTTTGTGCTCTGCTGGAGTGTGAACTGAATGCTCAGGAAAGAACAGAAATCTTCTAAGTACATGGCTTAAAAACATCAATGCAAGGATTTTAAATATCTGTTTTATGTTATAATTATCTACATTAGTATCAGTTGACTTCCCTAGGTTTTTTGGATAATTTCCATAGTTTTTCTAAAACGTATCGTAGCTTCCTTTATTTCACTGAGATGTTTCAATATAAGAAAGAATATAGATATTTGCATATGTAAAATTGAAAGTTCTCTTCTATTGTTTTGATTTGTTTGTTTGCTTGTTTTTAATCCCAGTTATGGTCAGAACACCAAAGTTCACCCATACTGGAGAAGCTCTAAGGCTTCTTTTCAGCTGTGCTAATACGGTTGTCTCAGAGTGGCTGCTTGTCAGAAGGCTCACTTTTGACTTGGTACTGTTTAATGGCTCTTTAGCTACCTACACATAGGTGCATAATTCCAGTTTTCAGCAAATTTCAGATGTAGGTAGATAAATTATGGATCGGAAGGGTAGAAAATGATTATACAACCATGTTTTGTAAACAAAAAAGCTATAGGCTATATTTCCTTCAGCAATCTTTAATTGTGAAAAGTTATGAGTGGGTCTTTTGCCTTTTAACTGAGCTTTCTAAAAGACTGTTTCCAGTCAAGAATAGTTGTCTGGGCTTCCTCAAGTCAGAGGAGGGACTCAGATATCACTTCAGGCTGGTTTGTCCAGTTGGGCTGCAGGTAGGAGGATCTGAAATTTCAACAAGCATCGTCTCTCCCCCTCGACTCCAAGGCAGGATAGTAGGGAAAGTGTGACTCATGGTGACACGTGTCTTTACTGTTTTCTTGTCTGAATTGAACCATTTCATCTGAGAGTGCACAAGGGCATCTGTCTTGCCAAGAAAAGTGTCCGACATGATCTCCATCTGAAATAAATACAGGGAAATGTCAACTGTCCCATAGGTAAATTTCAGTTGTATCTGGATTCTCCAAATTTCCACCCACAATTATGTTTTCTAATTAACTAATCTAATTGTTTTCTAATTCCTAATTTCTAAATTGACAACTGATTCAATTTCTGCACAATGTTCTTCGTTTTGCACTAGTGATAAAGAAGAAAAAATCCTATTGCAATTCATATTCTGGGCAGTTTATAGGTGTTTATCAAAAATCTGTGTTTTTTTCATTATTAAAGTCCAGAACACCTTACTGTTCTCCCTGTCTATGGAAGCCCATTATTATTATTATTATGAGACTATGGAAACCCGTTACCACTTTTCATAGAATCACAGAACAGTTTTATGCCCCTATTATTTTGTAGCACCCAAATTGTGCTTGAGCTAGGGCCACACCAGCATCCCCCAGTAACCCCATTTACTATAATTCTTTGAGCCCAACTTAACAGCCAATTGTTCACCCATAACATTCTGGTTTTGTCTAGATGTATTCTGGCTATTTTGTTCAGAAGGACACTGTGAGAAGCAGTATTGAAACCTGAAATTAAAGAATATTACGTCAGCTGGCTTCCCTTGGTCAACTAGGACTCTCTCCTTATGAAGCCATGTTGGCTATGATTGATGAATGCACAGTCTTTCAAGCGATTTTCAGTCTTGTTTTGTGAAACCTCAGGTTCTGGCCATAAGCACTGATATACCACAAAAAGTCAGGAGGTAAAAGTAGCGCTCTTGATTACTGACCTTTGAAACAATGCTTTAATCGGTACCAGCTTGCCACCCCTTTCCAATTTGCCTCTTTCTTGACCTATCAGGTCAGTATGTCTAACAGACCTTGAAAGTATCTGGGAGAGTAACAAAGAATCAGTCAATTGACCTGTTATTTTACAGCACAGATTATATCATTTTAATGCGGTCATATGTTTCACAGGGCATTTGGAATACCTCATTCCCCTGGTTAAGCATACATTTATTCATATTACAGCATTTCTGCAGTAACAAAATTATCAGGGTCCCAGTGAACTCATGAGTACATAAAGCACCAGCCAGGTTCCCAAGTGGCTCATCAGACCACATCACTCAGGTTAAGCATATCATGAACCCAGCAGTTACGATTTCATCACTTCCTCACCTGATTAGCAAAGTCAAGGAAGAAACAGAGCTGAATTACTCTCTGTTCAAAGAATCTTCCTCCCATAGTGTATCCCTCAGCCACCCAACATCAGTGATCCAGATGCTTTTCTAGCACACTTCTACAGCTACCAACAAGTTCATAGGCCCAAGATGGCTAAAACTGTAGAGCGTTATGACTATACAGTGGTAATTCCTTCTTTGCTCCTCACTAGCATTTGTCGGCTTCCAAGTTAAAGAGTTTTAAAGGTGGACAAACTTCAGATATGCTTACTGCCCAACAAACAACCTGATAACATGGTGAGCTCTTCCAAGCAAATTTCCCCAACTATCATTTAAATATATATTTTATATAAAATACAGAGTTGAACTGTGTCAGCCTACTTGTCTGCCCTTTAACCTCACATGCCAATGCCAATGACAGACAGAGGTCTGGATGCATATACGCACTCTGGCAATGTAACAGAGAATGACAGTTATCTTCACCACGGCCTAACTGACTTTTCTCTCTGTTGAGATGCAAAAGGTGTTACTTGGCTAAACTCCAACATCTGAATCACAGTTCAGGATATGGCTCAAAATCCACTTAAGCTATATTTTCTCATAACTCATCATAATTTGCCTACTACCTGCCAGTGAGCTGCGTCGGCATAAAGCATGACTTTCAGTGAATTTATGGTGAATACTCATTCATCAATTAATCACTCCAGCCTCCAATAACTATTCTGTAAAGAAAATTAGCTCCTACCTTGCTTGTCAACTGGAAAGGTATGGAACACTATTTTTCATTTCTTTAAGTTGACTCACATAAAATGTTAAAGATAAATTGAGGACTGTGAATGTTCTTTGAGAATAAAATCTGTTTTTTGTCAGAGTAACTGGTCTCTCGTAGTCTGCTTTTAAAGCCATTAAAAAAAAAAAAAAGAAAGAAAGAAAAAACCTAACTGCCTGCACAAAAGATTATATTGGATGGTATTTGATCATTTTATGTTACTCATAAAAGCAGAAAGTTGCTTGAGTACGCTTTCTTGGCTGAAAACCTTGCCTTGGGGAAAAAGTGCTAATTTTTTAATGGTAATTAGATGGTAGATGAAATAAACAAATGAATAACTTTTAGTGAACAATTACTTTTTCCAGTACAATTAAAGTAAAAAGGCTGTGACCCAGCAGATAAAAATTTACAGCATCTGCAAAGTAGTAGTTATTTTAAACCTGGAGAAAACAGCTGCTAGTTGATTAGCACACTAGTTTGTTTTTTGTTTTTTGTTTTTTAATGTGAGGTTTGGAATATTTGGAAATGTGGGAAATATTTGTTAAGGTATGGTGGTGCTGTGTTCAAAAGGTCAAAGAGCTGAAGGGAGTACTGCAGAGCCTGAAATGAAGGCAGGGTACTACTGGTACTGGGGCTTTGAGTACTTCTGTCAGTAAGCAGAGGATCTCTCTACAGAGTAACCTTAACAAAGTTTATCTGCCTAAGGTGGTCTGGATGCCCATTTTCTGATGAGATGGAACATCATCTACAAGTTCCTGTCCCTGCTCCTTGACTAAGAGAGTCTGATTCAGAGTCTGCACCGCAGATGCATGTGTTTGTACCAATCCCACTCTAAAGATTCAGAAAAAGGATTGGCAAGGCTTCAGCTTCTGAATGTTCCTAATGAACAGGAGCTTTCCTAATGAGTGGATGAAGCAGAAGCTCATGCCTTGAAATCATCAAGTGTATGAAGTTATTGCACTGGAGCTTGTACACATGACAGTCACCAAACTGGAAATCTAACAATGCCTCACACAGTCTTCTTAGCTGCAGTGTATCACACAGCAGTCCCCAAGTTAATACTTCTTATGGTAAGCATTCTGTGCCACATGAAGAAGGAAGTTCCGTGGAAGTTTAAATAAAGGGAATAAACAAACAGTGAACAGCAGCTATGGTCAGAAAGTGAAGCTTGCTTTCACACATTTTAGAAAATTAAAGAAGAGACAGTAATGTTCTCAAGTTATATACAACCAAAACAGAAGTGAAATTTAAATGACAAAAATCAGACATACATATTAAAAAGGTTTATTAGACAAACAAAGAGTACCTGAGTTATGCCCAGATGTAGATAAAACTGAGCATGGAGTCTTTATTCTCTCAGTGGCTAGTGAAAGCTGAAAATCGACCTTGGAAACAGAAGATTGTTCATCACATACGGATGAGAAAAAATCTTGTGAAAATAATGCAGTGTGATTATTAATTCTACAAATGGGAAAGAGAATGCTCTTTTTTTTGCACTTTATAGAAACAACAGAGGGCAGTTTGCTCTGCCAGTTGGTTTAATAGGCTCAAACTATTTGCAAGCAAACTTAGTTCTGGTTAAATAAAGTGAAGAAAGTACTGTGTAACAGAAAGGTTGCTAATAATTATTATGATAAATTAAAAGTATTTTTAATTTATGCAATTAGCCAGAAATTAAAAACATTGGTAATTCCAGCTTTTAGCATAATTTCCAGTAACTCTGTAGGTGTCACCTGAACGTCATGATTAACCACCTCAACTGACAGAAATAACTTTTAACTGATAAGCAGCAAACATCCCACAGATATCTCCCTTCCTGAAGTGTGAGAACAATCTGGATGCAAAAAGCCATACCTACTCCACATAGACTTAATTTTCCCTTTGAGTTCATACTGAAAGTATTGATTGTGATAGACTCATTCTTCCATTCAGAAAGAAGCTGTCTCAGTCTGAACTGGAATTACTACTCATGGTTGGTATATTTGTAAAAAAGGTCCAGAAAAGTCGATTTGTCAAAGTGAAATTGGACCAGGGAAAACATTTTACAGGAAAACTGTCAGCTGATACATGAAGTAGAACAAAAACAGTCTGAAGAGAAAATAATCTGAGACTGCTGTATTCAAAAGAAGTGAACATAAAAAAATTTCCCTTCACAGAGGAGAACTTCAGCTGAGAAGAGCAGCAAACTGAGCATTTGATCAGGAACTCAGAGAGCAAAAGCCACTGAAGGTTTGGAGAAATTCTTACACCACTTCAAGATGCTGGCACAATTTTCTCTGTCACCAATTAAGATGTACAGGACATATTGTAGGAATACTTTGCTTTTGAGCAAAGTTAATGTCCCTTTTCCATATTCAGTTGATTGAAAATACTTGAAGAGGGCTGATTAATAGCAATGAAAAAAGCAATTAAGAAACTGCCATAGTCAGCAGAAAATATGAGCACAAATCATAACAAATGAATAAAATAACACATGACAGTTTCAAATTGTAAAAAATTAAGACTACTACTTTTGCCAAGATTATGAGTACATATACAAATACAGCCATGGAAAAATGTCTCAGTATGGAACCTCTTTTTTTCTGGTTAATATTAAATGTATTCTTGATTAAAAAATTGAGCATTAAAATACCTTAATAAGAGCTGTAATGATATATTCATATATGCATATATATTTGTATCCATATATGTAGAGTTTTTTAACACAACAAATGTGCAAAGTTATGGGGAAGGGAAAGGGAAAGGGAAAGGGAAAGGGAAAGGGAAAGGGAAAGGGAAGGAAGGAAAAGGAGAAAAAAGAAAAAAGAAAAAAGAAAAAAGAAAAAAGAAAAAAGAAAAAAAAGAAAAAAGAAAAAAGAAAAAAGAAAAAAGAAAAAAAGAAAAAAATTATTTGTACAGATATACTGCTTTGGTTCCAGTTGTTCAAGTGGAGCTGAAAGCAGCAGGGACAGAGAGGTTACCACTCCAACCAGCCCATGGAGATATGTAAGAACCTCACTCTGTCTTCCAGGGGCCAGTGGCTGAAAGCAAAAAGCTAATGCACTGTGTGCTCTGCAGCAGGAGGAATACGAGCTAATGTATAATTCAAACACTGTGTTAATTAGTGGAACATAGATTGCAAGCCCTGGGAAATGATGGGAGAACTAGTTTCTCTTTGAATTTAAAAGCACCGTAAACTTGTGCCTGAGGATTATTTAACATTTTCTCCTACCAGATAATTATTAATATATCACTTTAAGTTCATTTATGTGAACGAACCCAGTCATTATAAAGGTCCCACAGACCCTCAAATGAAAATACTTCGAGTATCACCACAGAACAAGTGCATCGTTGGGAAGAAAGGGAAAGGATCACTTAGCATGGGAGAGGGTATCCTGAAGTTCATCCTCTAGATGCTTATATTTTCACTGTATTATGTCCCAAGCAATTGACAGAAACGTATTTGTGAATCTGAGCTTGACTTTGCCTGCCTGCTACCTGAGTTACCATTAATTCTGCTCAGCACTTAAATGTTAATCATAATAGTAAATCAGCGCTCTCAGGCACCAGTACCTATCAATTACACCAGCTGACATTATGTCCACACCATCTCCTAGGGAATGTCACGTAGCGCTACTTTCCCTGCATGGCATGTCTCAGGTGGGATGCTATTTCTGGGCACTGGATCCACCACGGCACTGAGTGCTGTCAGCATCACCCAATATCCCATGGCAACTCATTGCTCAATGGTGAGCAGTCCCACACTCCTAAAATTTAGCTCTCTTTGCTGTCCTGTGCTGGATCTTCACTTAAAAAAGAACTGAAAAGAAAGATGTGGTCCAAAAAGTCTTGGTATTTGCCTTGATGATCTAACAGGGAGGGAGTTTGCTCCCTTGTAAAAGGACATAACAAACTCTGCAGAACAAAGATGATGATTTCCACTCTGGTTCCTCTTTATTTTATATAGGAATCTCAGACTCCTAAATCATGCTCCTCATGCCTACAGCCCTGTTCCTGCCAAAGCATCCTTGAAGGATATATGGAATGGGTCAGAGAATCAACATCATGGATTGAAATTTATGGGAATCAGGTGGAAGAGAAAATTCATGACAGAAGCCAGGCTGTCCATCTCTTCCCTCTGTCCCTTCCCTTTTTCAAGGTGGCAGATGAAGTGCACCCTGCTTGTCCCATCGACCACTTGCAGAGATGAGTGCCACCACCTACGGGGAAATTCTGCCCATCCACCCACTTCCTCCTGCTCAAACCCCACCTCACAGATGGGGATCAGGGCTGGTCTGGTGCTGTGCTTCCTTCCCAAGTCCAGGGACCCAACAGCACTGGGGAAATCCTGAAAATGAACATAAAGAGCTTAAACATTCACCTTTACTGTATCAAATAGAGCTGTTGCACTTCAGCCTCCTCCTCCACTTCCTCTCCATCTCCCTCTGCTGTCAACCACCCTATTCAGACCTGCAAACAGCCACATGGGTTTTGGGATAAAGAAGTAATAAATCAAGGAACAAATATCACTTCTCAAATAAGAAAAGCTTTGAAAGCTTCCAAAGTGACTATTCATTATTTATTTGATGCCATCAAAATAATAATTGCAGTTTGCCTTTCAGGATACTGTTTTATAACTGTCTGCTATATGTCTTTTGTGGAAAAAAAAAAGAAAGAGACATTCATTACAATAATAGTCCTTAGCTCCTGCACTTATGCCTTTAAAAACATTGCATAACGTTAATGGTCTGGTGTACATTAAATGCATTGCAACAAACAGACAAGATTATTTTTTTCTGACATCTAGAATGCATACCAAATAGAGATAATAGGAAGACTATTGCAGCACATCCTTTATTTTTATTTCATACTCTGATCAAGCTTTTTCTGAACTCAACCTGAAGCAGCCTCAGTGGCTCACCTGTTTCTGTGAAAGGTAGAAATAATTCACGTGGGTGGCTGTACTCAGATATCTCTACTCTTTAAAACATGAAGATCCATAAAGTACCCAGGGTTCACCTCTGCATCCTCAGGTCTCAGCTACCACCACCCCTTTTTGCTGACCACATAACTTCATGGTCGTGGTGCAGGGCAACAGGACAGGAGTTCCAAAATGGCAGGGTCTATCCTGAGGTGCTGCTCCTGTATGTGGCCTGCTACTACACAGAGTTAACATCTGTGGAAACCTTTAATGGATAGATTGATATTTTCCTGCACAAAATGCTTGGTGCAATTTATCTTCAAGAATATATCACTGTTAATTAGACTTCATATTTTAACTACCACCATCCTGTTGTCATTTCTGATCATTCTCCCATTATTAACAGTTTTGATCATTAAATGTGACAAACCAACCCAGAAGACCCAAATTATCCAATTATTTATTGTGAAATTTTTCACTGCAATACAGAACACAGTCCATTGGAGAAGAATCAGATACATTTCCTTTGATTCCCTTTGGATGGGGACTTCTTCTTTCAACTCCCTTTGAATTCATGGCTGAGTGCATGGCTCATTACATGACTGGTTATAAACCAGTTACCATCCCACCTAACGTAAGATCACACTCAATGATCCTACAATTAGGCTTTATATTGCTTCCAAACTTGGAAATACTGACAAAAGTCTAAAGTCAACACGATGTCTGCTATTTTTCTATATCTTACCTTCCTTTTTACAAGGTTATTTTAATCCCATCTCCTACACTATCCACACAGCACACTACGTGATATCCTCTATTTATATGCAAATCTTATGTTACCCATCCAAGAATCTGCTCTGCTTGTGTAAACATATTTTGCTTGAGCAACTGATGAATGTCAGCACTTTGTGGGTGAAAATTAAGCAATAATGTTGAAAGCAGAGAAGCACCTATGAGATGATTTTATTATTTATCATGTAAAGTTTACTGAGTAAGGTTTATAAATATGTAACTGATTCAGTGTCAGACCGTTTCACTTGATTTCAGCTGAGGTGTGGTGGATGTCTACCAATACTGCTTTGTAGATTCAGAAATAACTTATTTTCTTTGAATTACAAGAACGTGATGATGAATTCCCACCATCCAAAGCAAAATGATGCATCTTCTAAATATCTATAAAATCTAAACACATATAGCTCATATAAAGTTTCTTGAAACTTGCATGCTTCTAGCTGACAGTCAATATTATTCAGAGGACTAAAAGCATCCAATTGTTTCAGTTATATCCAGGAGCAAATATATCAACCTCAGGATTGTCAGCTTCTCACAAAGAAAACAAACACCTGCACCACAGCTTTTGGAGAACCTTCTAGAAGAAAAGAGACAAAATATACTCCAAAGAGGAACAGTGTTCAGTGTTACAGCAAAATGACTTGCTTAATAGAAGAGGACCAAATGTGAACGCTTTGATAGCCATTTTACTTTCAGACATACCCTTGTTCTCCTGACGCATATAAACCACCACAGCAGCCAGTTACTCTGTCCTGCTCCTCCTTGTACAAAGTTTTGGCCCCTGAGAGTTGGGGCTATAGCTTCAGTTGTCAGAATGATGAGTTTCAAGAGTCTGCAGTCTGTACAGATGCTTTCAGGGCATTTCCCTCCTGTGACTTGCATCTGGTAATTTAATTTTTCTACTTAGGTGTTCATGCTGTGCTTAGGTTTTCAGTAAAGCTAATGAAATTAAGTGCCCTCTTGGAAATGCTTTGGTGTCTCTCAGAATAAGATTAAACTGATGAAAGAAGATTTTGAACATATGAAATAGCACAGCTGGGAGAGATAAATGAGGAGAAAAGGCATATTCATACATCACTGCAGACTTTGTATAGAATCAAACACATTTGGGTTCCATGTTGGCGATGATCTTAGCTACAGATGGCAGTTTTAAATTATTTCACAAGCTAAGAGCAGAGATATATAACAGAACCTCAAATATCCTGACATGGTTCATGGCGATAAACTGACCTTATAATTCCACTGTTGCATATACTGGGGGTTAAACAGAAAGGACGAGGGGCAAAGGAAACAGAACTTTCTGTCTCTTGAGATCTGATAGACCACCATCAATATAGAGGCTCTCTCTGCTGTAGTCGCTATGTGACTAAATACCCACCGGTAACTTCACAGCCCATCTAGCAGCAATGCTTTCTCTCGAGTTCAGCACCCTGAAGAGCAACTTCAGCCTGATGCTCGCTTACCTTTGTGGTGGTTTTCTAACAGCACCCTGAAACTGTCTAGGATTAGGGTCCTCCATATCTGGGTGCTGAAGTAACACCTAGAACTTTTTTTTTTTACTGAAGGAATACATATTTGTCCCCTTTCTATGGAACTAAGGTGCAGGAACATTAAGGGTTGTGGTCCAATGCTTTCTCTGGTGTAAAACATAGACTAGGGCATCTTTTGCAAGACCAGAGTTTAGGAAAAATGGTCTGCTTTTCATTCCTGATTCCCACAGTTGTCTGACTATATTCCATTGAGTGGGAAAGGGAAGGATAGTCGTGGTCAGCATCCCCTCTGAGTTCCCACGTGAAAAAAACTGAGCTCACAACAGCATGCAGTGAAGTTTAAAGCCTTGGTCCCCTTCCCATGCCCTTGGAATCAACTCTGATGATGTGTGACCAAGACTGCTATCCGGGCTGGCAAAGTTGCTTGTTCAGCTTCAGAAGCTGGGCTGTGGCTGGCAAGTACCTGAAAGGAGATAATTAAAGCATGAGACAGGACAGGGTACTGCTACAGAAGCTGCCTTAGGAGTCTAACGGCTATAGCACTGAGCCACAAGGCCATCTGGAAGAGAAGCGAAATAGCTGGGGATGGATGTCCTGGCTTCTTCTCTCCCCCTAGGTACATGAACACTCCCTACAGACTTGTCATGTAGCAGCACAGATAAACAGCCCCTTAATTGAGCAAGTGCTCCAAGCCCTTGGACTTGGCATTTTTCAGACAGAGAAATGCAAAGGGAATTACTGCATCTCCAGCCCAGCATTCATTGAGCATTCAGATCACAATTAAGGGTCTTCAGAGGAAAAAAATGTGGGTGATGAGGATGTTATCATTGGTTGTGGGCAAGGTGGATTGGAATCTCTCTCACCTGGCTCAAGGATCCAAAGCTCGCTCACCTCAGTCAATACCAAGTGTTTGCTGAGCATCATCCATCTGGGTAAGAGGAAATCTGTATACCTACAGCTCAGGGTAAGAAACAGGAAAATAAAGGCTCTGACATAGGGCAATGTTAGAATTAGTCTGAAATGTCAATATAACTAGCATGGTTTATGTTTCGTACATACATCCTGTATTTTTTATTCTTTACTCTAGATTTAGGCCTCCGTCCTCCGACTCACCACAGAAGCACAATTTCCTGTAATATCATCATACATTACTGAAGTAAACTGAAGAAAAATAAAAAAATACTCTTCTGGTATCAGCTAGAAACACTGTACACTTCAATGAATAAAAAGCCAGGAGCTACATAATATCACATCTTCCATGAGAGAAAATAGCAACAAAAGTTCAATAGGGATTTATCTGGGAGGAAAGTATGAAGCCTTTGCTTTATTTTGAGTGATAACTTTGATTTTGATGCATGTTTTTGTACAGCTTTGTCTCTGGCATTTGTACAAACATGTCAGAGCAGTCAATCAAGCATGTAGGCCAGCGGCATTCCAAAACTACACTGGTAGAGTTTAGAGCTATCAAGTGCATTTAATACTGTTACCTTTGATTTCACATGAAAAGCACCGTGTTAATTCATCTCACAGCGTGGCTGATGAAGTGAGAAAATCAGTTTTCTTTCAGATGGACCAGCAAATAACCAGAAAGTGGTAAAACTGAATACTTCAGTCTTTACTGAGCTGAGCGAAGTGTGAGTAACTGGCCCTCAGGGAAAGGTTCCTGTGAATGCCTTCTATTGGCAGCTCCTAAATTTTGAGAACTACTTTCCCATGCTTTCCTATTCACTGCAAAAAAAATATATAGAGAAAAAAAAATCATACTCATATATTCAACTCCTTTTGTGGGAATTCAGTAGTGACGCATAATAGTAACTCATTTTTTGCCATTTACTAATTTATGCAGTTACTTTAGCTTGAGGATAAAATAAAAATACTAAATCAGACCTTTCCTTCATCTATGATGTTATTTGCTGAGGACTTTGCATCCATAACACTCCAATATATCTAAAACTTTAAAAGTTGGTTAAATAGCACTCACTAATGTTCTCTTGCATTCAAATGTCAAGCCCTCCACAGCTCGTCTGACCGTAAGCAGGCACATGAATTTATTTTATACTGATAATTAGTTAGGATTACAGACTAAGAAAACCAGCATTGTACAATGCATCTATGTACACATTTAAAAGCAGCAAACGTGAACAGGTGCATCATAAAAAACAGTGGAACAATAGATCTGTGAAAAAACAGATACAGTCAAGGATTGCCAAAGGCAATGGAGGGCTCTTACAAAGTGCATGTTCAGTATTTCTCAGAATTTATTTAAACATTGTCTCAAACAAATAATAACAGTTTTAAAAAGCTCTGAAAATTGTGCTTGCCATTGGCAAACCTTCGGGAAGAGAGGTCCAAGTTAACCTCAGATAATTTACCTTTGTTATTATCAGACTCTGAACTGGTAAGAAATGCACTTGTTATTAACCCCAAAGTTTTGAATACAAGCAACAGAAAGAGGAAGGAACAGCTGTTATTTCTTCACTCTTGGCTGGTGACAGAAACTGCATTTCATTATAGGGTTGAGATGAAAAGCTAATTTCCTCAGCGTATAGGCTGCCTTGTTTGGGTGCATGCTCAGGAACTGGTACATTATTAGAATTATTCTACTTCGGTGCCAATGTCATAGCATTTTATGTTTCCACTCTGAATAATTAGCTAGGGTCATCACACAGTTCACAGATTTCCACTGATTTTGATGAAACCAGGACACTGCTGGATACAGCAGTGTTACTCTTTGGGGATGAACAGAAGCAACAGCCACTGACCTTTGAGATATTAACATTATCAAAAAATATCTCACTTCTCTGAATGATAATGAACCCTTTTTCCTGAGACTGGTTTACATTTTCCTCAGCTTCAAATCTATTATTGTTGAAAAAAAAAAAAAAAAAAGAAAGAGAAAAAAAGAAGTGTCTTCTAAAGAGATGCAGACCCCTTTGGGAACACTTCACCTGACACACACGAGGAGATGCGATGGTGTAGCTGTGCTTCATTCTCTGGTTAAAAGGCACCTCCACGTGAGACATGTCTTGTGCCTTGGTTTTATTTCCCTTCTGCTGTCTGCTCCTTAGCCAGTTCCGTAGTTTTCAGACAGAAGGCCCCAATGAGATTTGTCTCTGCGATCACTGCTTTTACTATTTTGCGGGCAGAAGATTCATCTTTTTACTGGATCATTTCTCTCTGTGACGGAGGTCCTGAATTTCATTTATGTTTTGGCCACTTTGGAATGCTCTGGCAGTGTAATGGGGCATTAAAATCAGCTCAGACCACATTTGTACTCACTCTAAAGCACTTCTGCTCTGGCAGAGTGATATAAATTGGTTGTAGAGCACTTGGGGATCAGACTTACTGAGTTCTGATTAGCTAACAGCTACGCTGCTATCTTTGAAAATGACATCAACATGAAGACATCACAGGTAAAGATTGCAGAGTACCTCTGTCCAGGGTATATACAGCACTCATCAGTACGTGTAGGTGCCATAGTAGCCACGTATGTCTGTAGAAAGAGCTAATACAGAACTGTTTCTAGAAGGACACTGTAAGGAGAGAAGCTCTGAGCTGGAAATGTATCAGAAAGTATTACAGAAAATAGTGTTGGCTCATTATTTTTGCGATTAGAGTAATGAAACTGAGGAATCACACTGTGCAGACAAGACTGGCCCATGCTATTTGGAGGCTATGCTCAGCTGCATGTGGAAAAAGGCATATGTGTACAATCCAAACAACAATCAATTGCTTGTATCAGTAAGGACCACAGGTATGTATAAATGCTTAACTTTGAGTACTGACACAGTTTGGCCAAGTTTGGCCTAGTTCCACAACAGTGGGCAAGGGACCCCACAGACCCAATGAAAATAGAGATCGTGCTGACCCACACCGAGGATGTCTGGGAGAAATTGGGGTTTGCAGGGAGGCCAATGATACAGAATAAGGCTGGCATTTGGAAATGCTGGTTTGGTACTTAAAGCTCCTCTGTCCCTATGCAGAGATCAGTGTGGGCACAGAACTCTGCCCAGATTGCATTCTAGTGCTCTGACCTCAGTCAACAAAGAAAAAAGGGTGAGATTTGGCTTGTTCTCAACATACCTATTTGAATGCACAATTGAATGTCTTGTGTGAGCTGAATGGCCAAGATCCCACTACAGAACATGGGCTCAGGACAGATGTATTCAATGCCATCTGAGAAACCCCTTTGCATCTCAACTGTTTTCCCGGCTACCAAGAGAGAAATGTGTAGATTTTGTTACATACTAGCACTGTACAGTGTTTCAGGTACTCTCTGATATCTAAAACACCCTGGGCGCCTCTCCATGGGCAACTGAGTTAATCCCAAGATGACACCATTTGTGGGTTTAACCTGATTTTGACAATCCTTACACAAAATAGAAATCACTGAAATCACAGACACCACTGATCATACATACAGTTTGTACAGAGTTCATTGCAAACCTCCCCATCTGGCTTTGTTGGTTGTTTCTGCACTCGGTTCCCAGAAGCTGGACACCAGAAAGCAGCACTGGCTGACCTTGGACTATATCCGTGTACTTAGCACACCTCACTGCAGATATGTCCTAAACAAAGAGCTGACTGAGAAACGCTGAAGAGATTCCATGACAAATGTTAACTATTAACAGACAGAGATGCTCCATGCCAGAGCTTCATCCCACAGCCTGTGAGGTGCTCATCCTTTTACTAGCATTTGAATTGATTTATGTTATACAAATGACATTTAGGGAAATGAGATGCCCATTATTCTGCAGGGCTCTCATTAAAGATAACCCTTCCTTAGACTGCCTGATGGCAAAGTTCCTAAGTGGATCAGTAGGAAGCACAGAGGGAATGGATGAGCTTTGTGGTGACTACTTTTAGTGGTGACTGCAGGTAATTAAAAAGACTATAGGTGTAGGGAGTATTCGAGGTCTAATAGTGGACTAAAAGTATTTTAAAAACATCTAATGATGGAGTCAATTGAGCTTTAAAATCATTTAGGATATTAGCTTGCCCCTGCGTTAATAAGTTGTTCCTTTGTGATGGAGGAATTAGAAGTTAAATATTGGCTCAATAGGTCTTTAAAGACTTCTACTTCCAGTGTCAGGCATTATTAAACTGCAATGTTTATGTAAATTGTAGCGCAGAAGCCTGTTCAGTATCCAACAATATTCCCCTGCAAACTCATTAGCTTTCAGCCCTTGCGTTCATGAAAAAATTCAAGACAAAATACATGCTGAACACAGAGCTACAAGCTGAGGGCAAATCCAGGTGCCAGAAGAACGTGGCTGTGTACTGGAGATTCTGGTGTTTACTAGGAAAGAACTATCTGTCCAAATTGCAAAGAGTTTTATTTTTATCTTGGCTCTTAACAGACCTGCATTCCCTATATGTAAACGTTTACAGTGTACAACTCAGCTGGGCAGCCAAGGATCTGATTTTCTAGGGAAGGATTTAGTTCATTTAACTGTTGTGTGCCTGTGTCTTATGAGTGTAATGAGGAAGCCCTTTCTGTGGTAGTTCCTAGATTTCCCAGACATTCAAACTGAGACAAAATGAATGAATTTAAGGCTATCAGAAAAGGCCACATGTACTTAACTCATGTACGTAGACTTCCATGTATAAGAACTCCCTCTGGAGGATTTCATAGTCATCTACCTCTTTCCATTGACATGAGAGTTTAAACACTCCAGAAATCCTAATCCTAATGACTTTGATGTGCAATTTGGTGAGCAGCATCCTAGTGATTCAATGCATACATTACAGTGAAGACAAAAAGAACCAGATATAGTTCCTTACCAGGAAGATAAAAGGAGAAATTTGGATAAAACATTTCTGTGTTGATCCATTTCGTGACAATGGGAAAAGTTCAGAGTCTTGCACTGTAGAAGCCCAAAGAAGGCTGGGATTGCATCAGCTTCTTCAGTCCAGGTTCCCCAGGCTGTGGTACACCTGCAAACCACATTAAGGAGGAAAAGACATAGTGAAACAAGCAGACAGCAACTCCTAAACACAATGGTGAGCAATACAGCAGCTCTGTCTGCAATAATGCAGGGGAATCACGAAGCTGCTTGCTTACTGCACCACTTGCTTCCTCAGATCAGGTACAGGAAAACATATCAAGAACACTGAAGGCAGTAACAACAGTAATAACAACAACAAATTTCCTATACTCTTCTGTACTCCGTGGTAGGAAGTTCATTCCAGAAACAATGTCTGAAGGGAAGCACAAGGGCAGTTAGGGTGACACAGCTGGACTAAGCATTGATCAAGTCACATCTTCTCACCATGTCTTTTCCAGAACTTGAGAGTTCCCCACACCCGCCCAAAGTGTTCTCCAGTTCTCCAACCTTCTTCTCTTGACTTCAAGGCAAAATCAGTGTCTTGCTGACATCATTAAAAATATATTTACAGTGTCTTTGAAAGGACTTTCGTGCCCTTGTCACTTGGAGATACATTTTTCTGCTTTGCTGTTCCTTCATCCATTTTTCAAAACCTCTCTGAGAATATCTTTTGTGCCTTCCTGTTTCTTTTTCTCTGTTTAATGCTACAACCAAACATTCGGCTTTGCAGAACATTTTGAGATCCATTATTCATACAAGCCTGTCCTAAGGAAGGGCTAGCCCACTCTGTGCTGTTTGCTCAGAAGGCGTGAAGGAGGAAGAGCAATAGAAGCATGAGTTAATTACTGCGGAGCAGAAGTGCTTCCCACCACCAGCCTCCTCTGTGAGGTCCTGATGCACTGCCAAAGCTGTATCTTGCTGACAAGTCCCCTGGGGCTGCTTTAAGCAATGGCATTGAGCAGCTCACAGCACACGAACGCAATGAGCAATAGGACATCAGTGATGTAACGCACACTAAAAGACATCCAGGAACGTCAGTGAGAAGCACAAAAACCTTTCTCCCCTGGCACTTTGCATAGCTTTACAAGATAGGATGGTGTGTCCTAGCACACATTGTGAGACATCCTGAGGAGATCTGCATCTGGCTTCTGAGGTTCCCCCAAAGTCCAGGATTGCCAGTGACCACTGTGAATGCATTCACCAGCACTTAGGAACTTCTTCAGGTCTTAGTGGATTAAGTTTGAACTCTAATTCTTCAGAGTGAAAAAAAGTTCAAAGGCTCACCACTGATTTTACTTAAAAAGAACCAGTTCTTTGGCCAGTGCTAGCAATTGCATGCACAGCTCAGCAGCCACTTCACTGCTGTTCCATTTGTCTCTTTTTTTTTTCTCTTCTTCTTCCTGCTTGACCTCCGGGGAAAATTCCTGCTGTCTGTCCCAGTTTGCAATTACACTGCTGGAATAATTGAGCTGTAATGAGAAGAAGCATTTCCAAAGCCAACTGTATCCTGGGCTGCATGCAAAGCAGCACAGCCAGTGGGGCGAGGGATGTGATCCTGCCCCTCTGCTCTGTGCGGGTGAGACCTCACCTGGAGCACTGCGTCCACAGGTGGAGCCCTCAGAGGAGATACATGGACCTATTGGAGTGCATCCAGAGGAGAGCCACAAAAATGATCTGAGGGATGGAACACCTCCCCCATGAGGACAGGCTGAGAGAGCTGGGGCTGTTTAGCCTGAAGAAGAGAAGGAGACATGAGTGAGGCCTTTCAGGATCTGAAGAGATGCTATAAGAAGGAACCCTGCTATAAGCAGGATTGGTTGTGGTAAGTCAAGGGGAAATGGTTTCTAACTAAATGAGGGAAGATTTAGATTGGCTAAAAGGAAGAAGCTTTTTACAGTAAGAGTGGTGAGGCAGTGGAACAGACTGCCCAGAGATTTGTGGATGCCCCATCCCTGGAGACATTCATAGTCAGTCTGGATGGGGCTCTGAGCACTTGTAGGCATCCCTTGATGACCTTTAGAGGTCCATTTCAACTGAAATCATTTTACAATTCTTGTCTTTTTCTCTTTTTGAGTAGCAAACATTATGCTTTACTGCTTTTGCTTCTCCCATGTCTAGGAGCATTGTGCCTGGGCCCCAGTCTATGTGACAAATCAATATGAGAATTTCAATCACCATCTGTGTCTGTTTACAGCTGGTGACATCCAAGACACAGGATTGCTTCAAGGAGTTGGAGTACACAAAGAAGAAAGGACATAGCAAGTTCTCAGTGTTTTTGTTAAAATGGTTTCGGCAGGATTCTTTACCTCTATAACCCAATCGCTGCTAGTAGTGCACTAGGTGTCCTCAATATTTCTTTCCTTACAGTTTCAACAGGTTTAGTGTGTTATTGCCTCAGTAGCTCATACAGTCAATCAGCACTGTGAAATGTGCCCTTTTTGGCAGCTGCTGCACATTGAGCTGAGCCAGAAGTCTGCTTTCAGGCTGAGGATAACAGAGCATAGGATCACATAAACACTGAATTGAGTCCAGCCCCCCTGCAATGAACAGGGACACCTACAGCTTGATCAGGGTGCTCAAAGCCCATCCAGACCAACCTTGAATGTCTCCAGGAAAGGGACATCCAACACAATTCTGATTCTCTGCTCTTTTTCTGTTCCTACATCATAGACATGACTCTGCCCCTTGAACAGACAACCCTAAACCCAAACCAACCAACCAACTAAAACCTCTGACTTCCTTTCCCTTGGTGAAATATGGAAAGAGCACTTTTGCCACTTGAAAGGCAGACTCATCTCCTTTGTATGCCACTGACATCAAGGAGAAATTTGATGCATCCTTTGTGAATGATTTTCCCTTCAGAATTTGTCTTGTATTTACCTATTCAAGCACCTTGTCCCCCCACCAACCAGCTCTGTGTCATGGCATCTCAAGCTGCTCTTCTCTTGCAGCCCATATGAATAAAAGCTCATCTCATGGCAGTACCACTGCAGCACATTGTAAGCTGTGCAGCTCCCAAAGAGCAATTCAAAATGAAGAACAATCTTTCCCAACAGCGTTTTCAGCACTGCGCATGGACATTAGCCAGACACAAGACTGAGCTGCAGAGGTTGCATTAAACTCCCCATCTGCTCTTCACACTGCTCACTGCTGATTTATAACCCACAGTAAAGTCATCTGGCCCAAAACAAATCGTTGTGGCTCAGATGAGTGCACCAGAAGCCAGCTGAGCCTTTTTTCCCAGTGTCCCCAGGCAGGAACGTGCCCTAGCCAGGCAGCATTGCCCAATATTAATGATTCCAGAGTATGATACCTGCAGATATGTCACTTTCCAAACAAATCAATACAGCCGTATTTTGTTTTCCTTTATGTCACTTTTTAGGCGTTGTCTCAGTTGGTCTGGGCACAACTATTCCTTTACTCTTGTGTCAGCGATGGCAAACCATCCCTGAGGACCTCAGCAGCTGTTCCAAGAACTCGGAGGAGTTTTCGGGAGGACATTTCCAAGTTTGTTTTAACCTCCCAAGAAGACAGCTTTTTGGGGGGCCCAGATCCTGGCCTCAGTGCTGTGCTCTGCCCCTGTGCCAAAATCTCCTCCACAGAAACCCCGCATTTCCCTCGGGCCGCCTGCCCGGCGCGACGTGCTTCGGGCAAGGATCAGCCTCGGGAGATGGAGAGCGGTGTGTGTCAGCTGCCTGTCACAAGGCTGCCGTGGGACGCCGCGCCAGCCGCTAGGATGGGCTCGAATGATGGAACCGGTGACGACTTAAGATCCAAAAACCAGCGGCACAGAAGGCTTTCGGGCGAGGTGACCCCGCCGCGCAGCGCACCCACCTCCCTCAGGGCCGGGGGCCGGCCGCGGGCAGGGGACGGGCGAGGGGCGGGCCGGGGGCGGCGCTGCCTGAGGGGCCGCGCGGGACGGCGGCGGCAGCGGAGCCGGAGCCGGGCAGGGGCGGCCGCAACGGAAGCGGAGCGGAGCCGGGCGCGGTGAGCGGAGCCGGAGGGAGGGGGGGGGTGTTCCTCGGAGCCCGGCGTTGCGGCGGGTCTGGTCCTCTCCCTGAGGGCTTTGTGGTTTTTTGGTTTTTTTTCTTTTAAGGGAGGTTAGCACTTGGCGTGGGTTTTGTTTTATTGCTTGCGGGTTTTCTTCTTCTTATTATTATTTATTTTTCTTTTCTTCTTGTTTGGTTCCCTTCGCTCGAGGGGCCGTGCCGCTGGTGTTGGTGCCTCGGCGCTGCTGGGGCTGCCCCGCTTCTGCTGCCCCGGCTCACCTAGGGCGGTCGGCTTTCACGCTCTCTGTGCGCCGGGCCCGCGTTGGGTTGTTCCCAAAGGTGCTTTGGCAAGAACCCGGTTTTGTCCTTCCCGACTCCGCGCGTTGTCGGAGTGCTTGGCTGGAGGCGGGCAGGGATGCACAGGTTGCTTTCTCCATCGCAGAGATGCTGCAGCTGGGGCTCGGGTGGTGCAGAGCATTGGGTCAGCGCTGCGCATCGCCTTGGTGGGCACACGGAGTGATTGCCACGCGTGTGCACGCTTGGGTTGTTTGCGGGAAGGTGACAGCTGAGGAACCGCTCCCTCTGCAAATGAGTTCTAAAGTCCCTGTCCAGTGGGCTGGGAGAAGAGCAGAGCTGAAATTACACAGTGCGGAAAAAATGAACCTGGAGGGATGCACAGAAATGCACCCTTTCCAAAGACTTTGTGCCCAGCTGCGAGCTCTGGGCTGGCACAGTACCTTCTCAGTGGGGATAATGAAGTTTGGGACGGAGGAAGAGAAGCGAACTCTTCCCACCCTTGCAAACGTGAAGTGGTAGCGAGAGGGAGATGTTGAAAATATTGCTAAAAGCCTGGGCGTGTGCCAGACTACTTAGCATGTATGTAAGTAAAGAAAATTAGGAAGGCATAGTGAGTATTATTAAATGTAATCTGAAGATACTTATAGCAGAATGGGACAGAGATGATTTAAAGTACATAAAATCTGGAGTCTAGAGCAGGTACCTGGTGCTGATAGCTTTATTCCAATAAAGGATCCAGCAGGAGGATGGATATCTGTTTCCTCGCTATTTGGGTTTCCTGCAGTCATTTTGACCGTGTTCTGAGTTTTTCTGAGCCTGAACAGTTTGAAATGAAGGACAGCCTAAAAATGCTGGTCTCGCTATTTCTGCTGTGTTGTTGAGAAGGGCCTGTCCCTATTAGGAATGGTGCTGCTGGCTATTGCTGCGTGTCTGCTCCAGCGTGCAAGCATGCCTGCCTGCAGGCTGCTGCCTGCCATGTCCAGGATGCTTGCAGTGCTGTCAGCAAGAGAAATACTATTGCACCTGGAGCTGGTACAAAAGGGGTCCTAGGCTATTTCAGCGTCCAAGCGTACTCTGATATCATCACCCATTTGGTGAGTACACGTGTATGGAAATATTTGGCATAAGAAGTTATTGCTGTTTGCATTTTGTTAACCTCTTCAGACGTAAAAGGCTGAGCGGGGTAGCTAGTGTCTGCCAAATGTCTTGGTTCGTAATTGGGTCTTAGTGGTGCACTGCAAATTATAAATGGTGTTCTGTGAATTCCCCATCAGAGGCAGGAAGCAGTGCAGTTCTCCTCCTGGCGCCCCATCGACGCAGAAGCGTAAGAGGAATTAGCTCAGCCATAGAGCACATCTATAAGTTACCGATTTTTCTGGTGGCTTTCAAGCATGGAATTGGAATATTGAGAAGTTGTAATATTTTGATCTCCCTCTCTAACACCCTTCTCCAAGTGCTCTTGCCCTTGTGTCTTCATGACTGCAGTTGCCTCCTGCAACTGGTTTGCACAGAGGAAATCCTGTTACGGCACAGCCTGTCCACAGCGCTGTTGTGAAAAGCCACCTCTGAGCCTCGGCTGCATCTCCCTGCTCTGTCATCCTGCTATTTGTTGCCCCTTCCCCGTTGCATCAGCATCCTGCCTGGTCTCCTGTGTACGACATCCCACCTCTTCTGCTTTTCCAAGACAAAGCACCCAGGCTTTGATCACTGTGTGCTCCCAGCATCCATCTTCCTTCCTATCACCTTTCTATCTCCCCAAGCTTTTTCTTGTGCTTGCTTGTAGCTTCACATAGGTGCCTTGTCTGTCGTGTCATTGATTTCCTTGATATATCCCAGTTCATTCACTTTTGATGTCTTCAGTGGCTGTCTGATGCAGAGAGAAGCCCTCACCATGCTGCCACGCATCCCTGTCGCTGGAATTGGTCTGGGGCAGGATTTGAGCACGATGGTGTCCTCTAAGGCTGGGACACCTGAGAGGCAGTGTCGCACAGATAACTCTATCTGGCACCAGCAGCAGCGTCCTTCCATGCTCTGTGATTAGCATTAGCTCTCTGCACTTGCTCCTTTTGACATTTCGGGTGCAACCCTGCCCCCTTATGCTTACACATCACAGCTCAGTTCGCTGCAACACCTTTTGCAACAGAGTTTTATCACTGTGTTACTGCACACCGCTTGGCAAGCAGTGAAAATATGTAAATATTATGCACACATCTATAGAGATGGTAATGCCACAGCCTCTTTGTCAAGGGAGGGCATGCTGCCTGTGTTGGTAGGATAAGGATGGGGATCTTTTCCATTATACAGCTGAGAGGACAGAGAATCAAAGCAGGAACGTGAGTTGGGAAGCAGAGTTACAGCAAGCAGAGTTACTGTGATGGTACATCTGTGCCCAAATTCACAGGCATTCAAGTTGTCAACCGCAGAACATTGTCGGTATTGAATCTGCTCCTCTGGGAAGAAAAATTTCTGAATCAAAATGGTTAAAAAAGCGTTCTGCTTAATATATCGTGCAGTTCCTGTCCTAGCTTTATATTGTGCCAGGATTTCTAAGATTTACGTGAAGTCGGCCTGATATTCGAGGGTTTCATGCAAGCCATGTACTCAGATTGTTTTTATAAAACATACTGCAACCAGTGTGTCACTTTAATTTTACAGTAAGAAGGTGTTTTGTTTTTATTCTGGACTCCACTTTCTGCGTAACAGTGTCACTAATTAGGGGCTAATAACCCCCTTGACTGGGTTGAGGGCCACTTACTGTTCAGCAGGATGTAGTGCTGCAGCACTGCTGGGGTTAGCAGGGACCTGAAACCCATTCACTTCCAGATTATCCATATTTAGCCCTTAGGCTATATTCATTATGGGTGTCAGGGATGGGGCCTGGTATTTCTGAAGGTGTTTTTCCCCTTTCCCAGGAGTGATGCAAACCCTGCAGGGTGTTAGCTTCACAGGTGAGTGCAGTGGAGAATGAAAGCCAGCCTTGATAATCAGGACTGCTTGTCCTGGGGCTGGATATTTTGTCTGACAGGTTTTTCTCTGATTAAAGCATGCTGAGGAGCTATCCCACAAGAAATCCACATAGCTTCAGAGGGAGCCACCTGCCCTCTGCTGTGCTGGGTCTTTGGCCACAAGCATGGAGCTTTGTGCCAGTCCCCTTGCTGCAAGTACAAAAGTTGATGATCAAGAGCTGCTGCTAAGAAGTAGGCATGAGCTAATAAAGCTTCATTAACTTCTGCTTGCTCTGAGATTAATTGTATCACCACTCATGCGCGTGCTGGGTGGCTTTGTGGCCCTGGTGGGATGCTCCACAGAGCTATCTGCAGCTTCTGCAGGGAGGGGCAGCAGGAACGGGGTGACAGCCTTAAGAGGAGTGCTGAGAAGAAACAAGCTGAAATATTTTCATATATTTTCCTATATTACCACTGGGGGAAACAGGCTTTCAGTGAATGTCTTTTTGGCCTTCCTTTATTTTTGCCCTGTGAAAATGTGCAATAATTCCACCAGACACTAAATTTTATACTCAGATAAAACTTTCGAATTTGAGGTTGCCAAAGATCAGGCAGGAAGAAGTTCTGCAAATGCAGAAACAAAAGGGAATCCTGATCCGTCTGGGTTCCTCTCCCTTTGCACTGGATCTCCTTGCCAACCTGCAGCCTCCAGGGGCACACACTGAGGGATCTGTTGCTTTGGCGGTGGCATCTGGCTCTGCATTTAACTGAAGAAGTCAAGTAGTGAGACCTAAAGCCATTAGGGGGAACCAAATGGCTGCTTGAACCGCAGTGTCTCTTCTTCCTGCTCATCTGTAGCCACTAAGCTTTCAAATGCCTTTTAGGTTTGGTTGAATGTGGCTGAAAGTGACCAACAGGAGCAGAAACAGTGTAAGAAAGGCATAAAACGTTTGGAGAACATCCAAAGGAGGGCTACAAAGATGGTGGAGAATCTAGAGGGCAAGGCTGACGAGGAGCGGCTCAGCCCGGAGCAGAGGAGCTGAGGGGAGGCCTGATGGCGGCTGCAGCTCTCACAGGGAATGGAGGGGCAGTGCTGAACTCTGCTCTGTGTGACAGCGACAGGGCCCGAGGGAATGGCAGTGTGCTTTACACTGCATCTCTGGTGTATTTTGTCAGCTTGAGGTTTTGTAGGTTCTGTTCCTTTCGCCTCATTGGGGACTGGAGTATTGTATCTCGTGAAGGGCTGGATGGGCAAGAGCAGTGCTCAGTGCATGTCAGGGGAGATGTATGTTGTGGAGACAAAGGAGGGCTGGAAAAGAAGCAAAACCATTTATATTTGTTGTGTTTTAAATCTCTGCTGCAGAGATTTGTGCCTCTTTCCTCAAGGCAGCCATTCTAAAAGAAACAAAGGGAAGAGAAAGGGTCTCTACTGTGAGTGGATGGAATTACAGGGCATAGGATGGAACTCTGTTACATGAGGCAGATTTGACGGAGAAAAGATTTGCAGGGATTGTTGCAAACTCCTCTCCATCCTACTAGCAGCACCTGCCTCAGCCTGCATGCTTCCGGGCTGGGCACAGGGGTGCACTCTCTGCCCTCCACCCAAGCAGGAGCTGTGTCTGGCCCTGGAGATACCAACCTGAGGCTTTAACTGCAGCCTCACACCTCTCCTCCTTGATGAGGAGATGGTCAGGAAGCCATCTGCCTCTCTCTAGGTGGAACATCATGACACAGTCACCGTTATCGAATATAGTGTTATCAAAACATTTGCATTTCAGTGATGCTGACTTTTAACAGCTGCTCTAGATTATTTTCTTTATTGTACTTGGACAGGCTTAAACCATAAGTGATTCAGTGATGGAAGGGATGAAAGCAACATAACAATGCATTAACATTCATCCCCAGAGATCTGCTTCTCTAATGCAGTTCAAACCAAATGTGCTAAAAGGGTAGCGCTTTGAGATGTGTAATGAGTCTGACTGTCTTTTCTTTCCTGGAGGGGAGTATCTTCTTGAAAGTGGCCATACTTTGTTTTAATCTGTGCTGTCTGGGATTGTTTTTCAAATATAAAATCAATTTGCTTTGCTTTATTAAAGACAGTTCAGGGGCCAGGTTTTCATTTGAAGTATCGAATGAATTTAGAATGCAAAAAGCTGCTAGCTCTCCATGTGTACATACAATATTCAGTTTGGGGATTTCAGGTAAGTGAATTTAAACTGCAAATTGTCTGAAATAAAGAGAAAAATAAATGATGGTGTATAGCGTAGAAAGACTCCTGGCAGGAGTCTTCAGATGATGATGTGAAATGAACAGAGATACACAGCACCAGTGCTTATAGGAGTGCCAGGGGACAGCAGGCTGTCTTGGTCCAGGAGCACCTTGCAAAACAAGAGAGGAAGGGTATTACTTAGACACGTCTCTAAAGCACAGATCAGCAGATAAGCGTGATTTTTGTATTATATATGCAGTGCTGTAGCTGGACAGTTAGCAGAAATGTGGGTAGCAGAAATGAAAAACATGCCAAGACTCCATTCACTTTGTTTTTCTCTGAAATTTCAGTCACTGAAAAGAGTCAAAATTCAGCACTTTTCCTCCATGGTTTTCCTTTATGGTTTTGCTTATTGTTTTGTTTTGTTTATTTGTTTAATTAATGTATTTATTATTAAACTCTTCATCTTTTATTTATCTGCTTTTTTATAGAGGTTTTCCTCAGCATGCAGTCCGTTTAGATTTGAGTGCGATAACCAACCGCATCTGGCACATTGGACTTCTTACTTGTATTCTTCTACCATCCTGCTTGTAAGTATTCCTTTTCTTTGCTTGTACTTTTAAGAAGCATGTTCAACTGACAGTGACTGAAGGGATGGAAGCTTCAGGTCTGATCTCAGGTCACAGTGTCTTTGCTTTGCATTGTTATAAATAACTATAGTGTGCAGACACATGGGAAATGTAAATGATAAAGACATTTTGAGCCTATGTGAATTAAGTATCCTTATGAGTCTGAGGGGCTCCTTTTTCCAGCCCCACACAAAACCCCACCAAAATATAACTTGATTTTGACCTGCAACCAAGCCATCTGGGCTCTTGTCCTCATAGATTTTTAAAATCATAAATTTAAATCATATTAGATTGTAATAAAAGATGAAATTAAATCATAAATTAAAGGGAAGGCTTTGCTTGTGGCAGGAAATAGATTTTCCTTTTCCTTCTGTGCACTTTTATATTGAGTAAGTAGATGATTGATCCTGTTTCCCAGGCAGAATGGTAAAGGGATTCTGTGTTCCTGGAGAGTCCAGAGACATGAAGAAACAAGATCCTATGTACTTGTGGTTTTTCAATTGCCAAAGGCATTTATGAAAGAACAGGAAGAATGAAGGATCATATTCTTGCTAAACTCCAAGTGAGAATTCATTCTTTGCCTTTTCTACCTGCTCTTTCTACATTTTCAACCAAGTAAATTATTATTAATTTCTTTTCTGTGTAGCTCTTTTGTCTGATTTAGTTGCAAAATGTTAAAATTATACATCTTTCCAGCATAAAGCAAACTACTTTTCAAGGCTGTAGGGTTCCCTGTATGTAAAGTTCATTCAGTCCTTTGGTATGAGCATGTAAAGGTATTATAATGGCATTAAATGCTTTGTGTTGCATGTGAGTTGTTCATTTGTGGTGAAATAGTCCTGTATGGTAAAGGAAATAAATGCATAAAACAAAGGTGATGGGAAGGAAGATAGGTAAATTAAACAAGAAGCTGTCTGGCCTTCAGATCTGTATCAAATTGACAAAGGTCATGAGAAGTCTTAATCTCTTTCACAGATCTAGTGAAAACTTGCTGCCAGCTTTTGGAGGCAGTAATAACTCCATGATAATGGGACTGAGGATGGATGCATCTTTAAGCATCAGGAGATTTCATTTTAGGGCTGACATCACCTGGGCTGTCTTCTGGGAGTCTTTACAATTACTCTCCTGTCATGCCTGCTCTGATGCTGGGCAAAGGAAAGGGAGTTTTTTTTCAGATCATGAGGGGATGATATCATTATCCACTCACTCCTGGCTCTGACTTAACAAAGGACAAAAGAGAGCAGAGAACACATCTGTGATCAGTGCAGGGAGCAGCCCTGTCCCTGACTCTGTGCTTTCCTCTGCTTCATACGTGATCACTGCAAGAGTGCTTCTTCCATCTGCATCTCTGTGTCCCTAAGGACATGCATATATGCCAGCAGGGGAGTTGGATCCGTGGAAAGACAGCATGTATGGAGAGAATGAAGGCTGGTGTCCTGAGGCTCTGTGGACAGATGCCCATGGGTGAGCTTCACCACTCCTTCCCTGGCTCATTGAAAGACTCCCTATCCTCCTCAGAGCCATCTGTTTTGAAGAAGGCTGCAGAAACCTAGTTTTTCTCATTGCAGCCATGCCCATGGCAGGAGGTTGGAACTGTCTGATCTTTAAGGTCCTTTCTAGCCCAAGCCATTCCATATTCTGTCCTCTGCCTCTGGGCTAAAATCAGCCAAACAGTTTGAAGTTTTTAGGGTAGGGAGGCAGATAAATCCCATACTGATGTCTGAAGGGAAAAGGAAGCTCACTGTTGTAACAATTATAAAACCAAATTAAACTCTCCACTGCTAGGAGTGGTTTACAATAAGAAAATAACTTGTTTAGGATACCTTCCTACCTGTAAAGGAGCTGATGGATGATCATGACAAAAATATTATTTACCCAAAAGTAAAAGCACTGATTTCCTTTGATGTCTGTTTGCCTGTCTGCTTAAACACTTTGAAGCCTATGAAATAACCAAGGTATTTCTCATCCTGTAGTCACAAAAAGCCAGGAAGAACAAAGAAAACAAAGTACTTATCTGTGTCTGATAAAATCCAAAGAAAATGAATCTACCAGACTTATCTTTCCTTCCTGTTCCTCATTGTTAGGGACTCAGTGTTTGTGAGTACGTGCCATTAACTTCAGTTTCGCTGTGTCTGGAGAAATAGAGTTGCTGCATCAAGGTATTCAGAGACATACAGCACAGGCAGCTGGATGGTAAAGGATTTACGACACTGGAACATGTAAAAGCTCTTTGTTTACTTCATGACTTCTTGGATAGTGCTGCAGACTCATTTAAAATTCACCTTAGATTGAACAGGGAAATGATTGATGTCTCAACAATGCTGAAGATCAAATTTCACGTGTTACACATAATTGGGCACCCAGGACACATGCTAACTCATGAGACCTCCCCCCCCCCGACCACACTGCAGTTTCCAGAAGTAGTTTTTATGGTAGGTGCCATCAGAGATGTGAGCTTGATAGCTTTGATGCACCTTCACAGACATGATACTGCATGACAACTGACATTTAGTTCTAATGTAGTGGCAGTTTCTTAATCTTCACATCCCCACTTTGTCCTGCTTTCTGTGAAGGTCAGTTTGTCTATCTCCCACTTACCAAAGGATAGAATAAAAGATGACAAGCTGCAACTGGAGCTGCTTGCAGGATCTATCAGGTAGCCCTGCCTCAGAATAAGAGCAAGTATTATCACCTTTGGAAAGTGATTTACACAGAGGATATGAATGGTGTAACAATGCACAAATGGAGGATAATACAAAATGGTCTGTTTGAAAGTGTGTATGAAAGACACGGTGTATCTAGCAAAGCCCTCTCATGAGTGCTGGCCCTCATATTTGGTGGTTGGAGTAGTAGAATAAGATTTCTCTCTCTTTTATATCTAAAGCCAGCAGAGAGTGGAGGTGATGTTTGTGCCTGCTCGTTTTTTTTCTATAGTGTGTCAATAGGTATCAGTATTTTGTCATCAGAGTAACAAAGTGGTGTAACTGTGGAGTAATGGCAGTGTGAAAACTCAGCCAAATTGGAAAGATGTAGTATGTATGGCCTGGGGCAGCAGTGGGATTGGACTCATGAATCATGAAGGCTCTTCAGGTTGCACATCCATATCCTGGGATTAAAGAAATGCCTCTAAATTCATCCGAATCCAACTAACAACACAAATTCTGAGTCTTCCTGCAGACAGGTTGCAGTTCTCCTGCAGCGGAGATCATTCAAGAAGCACAATAAAGCAAGAGAGGAACAAATTCTCCTGCTTTCAGAGCAAGAGATCCTTTCCATTTCCAGTCATTCAGCAGTAGTGCTTTAAATTTAGTCTTTAGCTTAAGGTAAAAACACCTCTCCAGCAGTAGACAAGAGAAAAGAAGGGACTGCTGCAGAAGTTGAGTCCCTTGATCAGTTTACAGATCTCAGAAGGCAATGGGTTTACCGAAGTTCGCCACTTTCAATTTTCTCATTATACTTTGAAGTCAGTGACAAACTTCATATCCATTTTGCTGGGACCAGGTTTGGCCTTGATGTTATTCTGTGTGGTTTTTAGAAATGCACAAATGCATTTATAGAAGAAGAAGGTGAAGCCAACATCTGCATTTACTGGACGTTATTCCTTTGGGAAGACTAGATCGCAGAAGAGAGACAAGTGGTTGTACAACTTACCTCCTCATTTCAGAAGGAGCAGGAACCTGATCCAAGGTGGTAGCTGCACTGCACAGGATAGAGCTGCTCTTTGAAGCCAGAGGGTCTGGTTTGCCTTGTGGCAGAGGTTTATACACTCAGTGTGTAGCTGAGTTCAGTCCAGAATTGCTCTTCCAAGTGACAGTCACCGGCTGAGCTGCTCTGTCTGATTTCTAGCGCTATCTGCAGTGCTGGGATTGCACCAGGGAACTTCATCAGTGATCAGCCTTGGATCTTTTTTATTTCTGTACGCTTGTTGTGCTTTTCCTATGAATGCTGTTCATATGTTAGGAGGTGATCACACTCCCATAGGACATTGCTGTTAACTTACTTCAGTTGGGTACAGATGGTTTGTAAAAATCCTTTAAGGCTGAACAAGACCCAGTGTTTTAGGTGCATAGTTTTTAAATGGGTGACTAAAAAGCACACTTTGCTTTTTTTTTCTTACCTTAAGTCACTTTAGGTGAAGATGTATTGTATGATGAGATCCAGTTCCATGTTACATCCCTGTGCAGTGTGAGTGAGACAACTGGAATCTGGGCAGTAGTCATTTGGAACTGGAGTTGATGGTGCCACTGATTTCACCACAAAATACTCAGTTAAAAATATTCCAGCTGGTATTATAAGACCTATAAGGGCTCTGATCTAGAAAATCACTCACTTCTCTGCTTAACTGTAAGCTTCTGATTAGTCCTCTTCAATACCATAAATTTTTCACTTGCTTCAAAGGAAGTGTTACGCCAAAGTTCTTCCTTGTGTCTGGGCCAAAACCATTAATGGTAAAAGTAGAACATGGCAGATTTCAAATTTGTGAAGAATTTAAAGGCTTTTAACTTCTGCCATATTAAAGAATTCATGTGAATTAATTCCTTAAGTTATTATAGGGAAATTCAATTATTAATGGATCTGCTTTTCATCGTGATGAGTAATCAAGGATAAACATCTTCTATATCAAAGCTTATCTTTTAAAAAGGATAAATTAGCTGTAAGACGCTTAACTGCTTCCAGAACATGAAATGAACATGTATTGTTCCATTAGTTAATTTTGGATCACTAAATAAGAGCTAGTTCAAAAGGACTCTAATCTCATAATGATCTCTCTGTTCAGTCTGTTGTGATTTATTTCTTAAGGCGTTTGTAATAAATACTGCTTCTTGTTGGGACAAATGCTATTAGTGTTATAAAATCATTTCCTTCAAATATATTTTAGGCATCTGTGTGAGATACATTACCACAAGGGTAGGAACATTTTTATCTGGTATTTGCAGGTGCAGTGTTGTACGCCTGTTTATCTCGTAGGCTTGTGGGATACTGATTAAGATTAGCAGAAGCTCTGCGATGAAACAACATCTGTAATGTAACCTTTTGCCCATCAGAACATTATGGATGTGAATATATATTAATCCAGGCCAGGCCTTAGGCTGGTCATTAGCTCTTGTGCTGAATTAGTAGCACACTTCCAGGAATGGTTTCAGCCAGCTATAGCCCTCTGGAAGCCATGCCTGGACATACGTGAGGTTAGCAGTGGCCATGATTCACTTCCAAATGCAAGTTGGCCATCCTGTCTGTGGACATAAAGAGAGTTCAGCCATCTTTGTGCAGTGTGCCATGCAAGTTGTCCTCAGAACCAAAGAATAGACCTGACTGGTTCTATTTATCAGTATAGATGCAGTCCTGAGGTATATAAAATAAATAAGGATTTAAAAAAATAAGATACTTTTCCTACTGCTTAATATTGTCTTTGTTCGCAGAGGCATGGGGCATAACCTCCTAAATTTAATTTACAGTGCAAAAATACCATGAGTAACCGTGCAGATAACTTCAGTAGATGCAGCGCATTTTTCAGTAGCTGTCTTCAAAGCTTCTTGAGAAGAAGCTGCTCCAGCAGAAAAGTATCTTATATTTCCTAAGGAGCTTTAGTTCAGACTGGGACTTCTGTGGTCAAAGTAAGTGTCGACAAGTGTCACCTTCTTGAAGACAGAGGAACTTTTTTAAGTTACTAGAAGTAATAAGGTTAAAAGAAAAAAACAGAAGTTAGAACATTGCTTAGAGTACTGCTGGGACTCTTCAGTACTCACACAGGAGTAGACCACGGACTGCTAAATCTTTACTACAAGGTCCTCATTCTGTCTTTCTTACTGTTAATGGCAGTTTGCTCTCTTTGTTGACATGAAAATCAGTGAGATTTTCCTCAAAGCCTCTAGCTGTGAGTTAAGGAATAATTTTATTAAGCTGAAATCACAGGAAAAGGCCTAAAGCAAGATCAAGATGAGACAGACTGTGCTAGGAACTTAGACTATGGATATTGTTTTCCTAATGGGGAGGAAACCTCGATTCCTTTCCTTGCTGTGGCTGAGTATGTTGACCACAAATGAGGGAAATGGTTTCAAACTAAAAGGTGGGAGACGTAGATTGGATATGAAGAAGTTTTTTACAGTGAGGGTGGTGAGGCAGTGGAACATGTTGCCAAGAGTTACAGTGGTTGCCCCATCCCTGGAGATATTCAGGGTCAGACTGGACCAGGCTCTGAGCACCCTGATAGAGCTGTAGGTGTTTTTGTTCATTGCAGATGAATTGGAGCTTTGAGGGTCCCTTGCAATTCTATATTTCTATGATTCCATGACAGATGGATTGAAAACTTGTATATGGATAATTACACAGAGAAAGTGAACTTCATTTCCTCCACACTTACACCTTGCATAATCTATTCTGTATCAAAACAAAGGCAATGGCTTACTGCATTTAATTCAGCTAGAGCTTGTTGGCTTTTATTACCAAGCCTTCTCATGCTCTTCCAGACTGCACGTGGAAATTGACCACCCTGGTTTTAAAATGAGAACCAGCTCAGCATACCTTGATGCACTTCCGTTGTTCTACTCTGAACTTGAGCACCAGAGTTTCTAGGTTTAAACACAAAGTGACTGAAGGCAAAGCTCTGCTGCTCTTGGGTAATTTCCATTTTGTTTCCTTTGCTGCTGGGGCTGCTTGTTTCCTCAGGATTTTGCTTGTAGGTGTCAAAAGCTGCAACAATTCACCAAAACGTGAGTGCCATTGAGATCAGCTTCACAGTATGAGTGTGAGGTGCATTTTGATCTCTGAAATCATCAAATTCACTTCATCAATAAGAAGTCAGATCTGGCAGATTTTCCTGTTCTGGTCACCTTGGGTAAGACAGAGTGACTGAAGGTGTTGGATTTATCACCCATAGTGGTGTTGTAGAGCCTTCCTCTAGGCTGACAATCTGACGTCTTGAGAGGGAGATTAGTTTTTATCCACAAGGAAAATTTGGACTCCATTATGTGTGTCCCATGTAAAGTGCAAAGCTACTCTTATTGGTCTGTTCTTCAGTCAAAGAAATCCTGGAGAAGAATCAATTTTATCTTTATTCCTGCATTTTGACAAGTAAAGTAATAAAGGCAGTAGTTAACTGATGCCTCAAGAATTGCTGCTCTTAAGAACTGGATTGTCCCAGGTACCAGGTACACATTAAAATAACATTAGCTAGTAAATTAATCATACTCTTTTGTTTTTTTTGTTTTTTTTTCCTTGCAGTTCTGAAGAATACACTATTTCTTTGCCCTGGGCTTGAGCAGTTAAGGGTAGATCTGATTGCTGGCTGACTTGTTATCTCTTCGCTGTGATGGAAGAGTGCTCATCTGAAACAAGTCCTTTGTTATGCTGCTAAAACTGCCTTTGAATACAAGATCTGTCCCACAATGTCGGACCCCGACCCGTCATCTGGTTTTGTAGGAAACATGGAAAACGGGACTTTTCTGGAGCTATATCCCACATCGCTTTCAACATCTGTGGATTCATCACCTGGCCGGTTA
The DNA here is from genome assembly GCA_023055505.1 of Callipepla californica brunnescens. Lineage (NCBI taxonomy): Eukaryota > Metazoa > Chordata > Aves > Galliformes > Odontophoridae > Callipepla > Callipepla californica. The sequence goes on along the minus strand of JALIRH010000001.1, from coordinate 101,541,334 downwards.
TCCAACGTCTACGTCTATGTTTCCATATTCCTTAGTCTCTTAGCTTTCCTCCTTTTGCTATTGATCATTGCACTTCAGAGGCTGAAAAACATAATTTCTTCCAGTTCCTCGTACCCAGAATATAACAGTGATGCTGGGAGTTCTTTCACCAATTTAGAAGTCTGTAGTATTTCTTCCCAGAGGTCTGCTCTTTCAAACCTTTCTTCGTGAAACTAAGTGAATGGGAATATATAGGGCATGGAGGATCTTTGTCTAGTTTCTAGGGGAGGCAGTGCATGCAACATATGCCTTAGGAGATGATGATGAAAAGGTGGCATTTAAACTTTACTTGGTTTTTCTTTCCTTTTTTAGTCTTCATTTTCCCTTTCACCGATGTTGATTTTCATTTTGGATAATGACTCTTAATCACTGTTTCATGCCTGTAATTGTGATGCTGTCTTTTTCTCACTCATATGTTGTGTTCATTAGGAGTATTCCTGCCAAGTTGTGATATGGTTCGAAGTGACGTGCCATTTTTTCTGCTCTAGTTGTGGCCCCTTTCATGGTTTTGTATCAATAATACGCTGTTTTTCCTTTTTTAATTAGATATGGACAAAATCTCTTTGCAAAAGTAACAAAAATCAGCTTAAATTATAAATATAGTCCATGGGACAATTTAAAGTTGTTGACATTGTTTCTTTTTTTAATTTTTCTTGTCTTTTTCAGTATTTATTGATGTTTATTAAATGCGACTAAAATCCATCTCCTGAAGAATGTTACATTTGTTCATTTGTACTTCCAAATCATTCTGTATAAAGTGTCTGTGTTTCAGTTTTTGAATCTCTGAAATCTTTGGTTAAGTTAGTAAAGCAACTACAATAACTGTGCTTGTTGCTGAATGTGTAGAGGTATTTCTGGACTACACAGCAAACAATTTGCCTAACGACTTGTTCCTCTGGGGGGCAGCTTTTGCTGCTGAATCACATATCTCACACAACTCCTTTTCAGTCTGTGCTGATCGTGCAGCCTCTTGGTACTGGGTACCAGTACAAACCAGTGGTTTCTTTTAGGAGATCCAAATACTGTGACTGTGGCTGGTAGATGAATAACTCCTGGGACTATTCTTTCTTTAGGCACAAGTTGGTTCCAGAAACAGCAGGAATGGAAATTATTTGGACTGGTGAGGGCTTACTGGGGCACATTTTGCCTTGTATTTCACACGTGCACACTGGGATGGAGGGGGGGATGCAAGGACATGTTCCATTCATAGACAGACCTGCGCTTCAACACTAAGGAGGTGCATCATGTCCTTGCAGAGGATGGGAAGAGTTAGGCAAGACAGGCCAGAAACAGATGATCTTTCCCAACCCTACTCCTCTTTGTTGTACTGTAGCCTGGGTTATGATCCCCTTTGCCTGCAATATAAGTTAGCATTCAGTTTCTCCGGTAAGATAACGAGTATTACTGTGAACAAGAGGCTGGGGCCAGCTGTGAATTAAATCAAATGATAAGAAATATAACTCAGAATGCCAAATGTGATCTTCCAGAATTGCAGCCCCATGCTGTACTGTGTTACTCTTGCTGTCCTGACTGCAGTGTGTGAGCATAGCCCAGTCCTGCCACTCAGATCCATGCAATGCTTCTCTGATGGCAGCACGAGAGGCACTGGGGAGAGCAGAGAAAGGCTATGGAAATACCACTGCTGGGTCTGTTTTTGGGGTGAGAGGGTGTCCAGCTCTGGGTTGTCAACAAGGCGCATTCTGCCATTAGCCACAGTCTTTCAAAGAGAAATCAGGAAACTCCAGTGTAAATATAATCATTAAAAACACAGCTGTTCTGTGCCAAACAATGTACAGATGACGTTAGAGTTGCTGCTTTCAGTTTTTCAAAGTGAACCTGCAGTATGTGGGTAATTGGTATTCCTTACAAAGGACAAAGCACATGCTGACCAGTAGATAAATTAAGGACACAGAAGCTCTGAGACAAACTGTTTTATGAATGTATTTTGGCTCTCAAATATTTATCTGGACAAAAATTCCTTGTAAGTTACTTTTCACCGTAATTAATGGTAGGCCTGGGAAAAAGACTGTAGTATTGAAAAGTGATCAGCAGAGATTATTGCCATTCTGAAAGCTGTTCAAAATCACAAATCTGTAACAGAATGTATTTGTGTGTTAACTCGCAGATAAAAATAAATGAACTTTAAATCCAGACAGGCAGCCATTCAGCTGTCCTCTCTTACCCACAGGGCTGTAAATCTGTTGCTTCCTTTACAGCAAATGCAGGAATTGAATCGAAACCAGAGAGAAGAACACAGTCTGAGTTGGGTATTTATTCCTAGTGGTAAGGTTCTTTTTACCAGCTTATGCTTATGGTTGTCCACATAGTTACTGTTAAATACAGGCTGTTGAACACCACTAGCTTTGTCAAACTGCACAAGAGCAAACACTATTTTTCAGTGTGCACAAAGCATAAATGTGGATGGAAACACACGTTTGTTTTTGCTTTCTCATTTTCTAGATGGTATTAATTTTTGTCCACTCAAAAGTGACATATGGGAATATATTACAACCATCATGTTTTCAGCTGACTCACACTTGTTCATCTTAGGGCAGATTTGAGTAAAGACAAGTGGAATCCAACAGAACAGCATCAGGAAAAGCCACAGGCAGAAAGCACTGTGATATTTTTTGAGGATTACCAAGAATTAGCTTTCCAAGAAAAAAAAAAAGGATGGCCTGACCTTTCACTTGAGCTGAAGGTACAAGGATTTCCCATGATGGTAAGTTGAAAACCAGTTTAGAACATTCATTTTTACATTTCTGCACATTATCTCTCTCCTCCTCTCTGTCACTCACACACCAAAAGATTTGGAAAAATGAGCAGAGAGGAATCTCACAGAGTTCATCAAGTAACAAGGTTTTGCCCTGGGGAAGAATATCTGAGCACCAGTAAATGCCAGGGTCAGACCAGCTGGGAAACAGCCCTTGCAGAGAGGGTTCTGGTGGTCCTGGTGGACACCAAATTGGCAGCTGGACTAGCAATGCACAATTACTGCAAAGAAGGCCAAGAGCATCCTGGGCTGCATTAGCAGGAATGCTGTCAGCTGTTTGAGGAAGACACTGGCAAAACACACCTGGAGTGCTGGCTCCAGTTCTGGGCTCCCTAGTACCAGAGAGATGTGGGTTTCCTGAAGCAAGCCCAGCAGAGAGCTATTAAGCTAATTAAATGACTGAAACACCTTCTATGAGGGGAGGCTGAGAGAACTGGGACTGTTGGAGAAGGCCCAGGGAAGGAAGGACAGGGAGCCAGGTTCATCTCAGTAGTTCCCAGCATTGGGAGAAGAAGCAATGGGCACAAATTAAACCCACACTATTTGAACACAAGAAGACAATTTTTAATGTGAATATTGTCAATGTGGAAATACATTGCCCAAAGAAATTGTGTTGTCTCTGGATAGCCTGCTGTAGCTGACCCTGCTCTGGGTAGGATACCCAGAGATCCTTCACCATTTTGTTAGTGGCACTGCAAAACTTCAGTGGTTTCTAACTTGCTGCCTCTTCTGATGTGTTTTCTTGTCTCTGTATCACACCCCTTCTTGAAACAGGATCACGGTCTTCACTGAGCAGCTGTTCTGTTGTGTAGAAAGGTTTAAAAACTATCCTGATGTGGTGCTCAGGGAGATGGTTTAGCGGTGGGTTGTTACAGTTAGGGCAGTATGGTTAGACTGTGGTGGGACTTGATGATCTTGAAGGTCTTTACCAACCTGACCAATTCTATGGTTCTATTCTGCTTGAATTTTCTCCTTTAATCCCTTCAGTGTCTGCCGGCTCACCTGAAAGATTTTCCTATGTAAACTCTTGCCTAGTTTTCCTACAAGTATCTTTTAACTTGGAGACGATTCTTACTCTCCTTCCACACAACATGTTTTTAGCCCTCCTCTTTGGCCTTCTGACCCTATAGTGTTCTGGTGAGGGTGATGCCCATGGAGCACCATGATGCTTTGCAATTTATCTTTCCTCCTTCAGAGTCTTCTTTTCTGTGAGACGATTGGAAAAGCCATCTGTGTGGGAAGGTTATTTACAAAGCCTGTACACCTCCCATTCTCTGTGGTGGGGCTATTTTAGCTGCATCTGTCACAGCTGCCTAAGGAAACACTGAGAAACATAGCCCAGCTGTGCCCAGAGCTGAACACCCTTCTCATTTTTGCATGCTTGGATACTCTAAGTAACACGGGCTTCTCCTTGCCAATGTCTTTTGTACATGATAGAGCAGGCTTTGAGCTGCTGTACCCTAACTAAGCTATGGGATGCTGTCAGTCTGAAATCACAGAATCATCACAGAATCATAGAGTTGTTTGAGTTGGAAGGGACCCTTAAAGATCATCTAGTCCAACCTGAAATCAACAGGGAAATCAAACAGGCCATGGATGCTGCCCCCGGCTGGGGATAGACAATGGACACTTTGCAGATGCCACAAGAAAATGCTTTCAAGGTGGCTCCCAGAACTATGTTTTGAAGCAAAAAATCACATCAGCCTGCTGTGTGTTTGCTTTTGGGACCAGGTAGTCATTTTTGCATAACTCTGGGAATTGCCAGGCTGGCAGGACCAGGTGTGATGAGCTATTTGTCACTTCTTTGAGTTATTTCTTTGTTTTAGATTGGAGGGAGCTGAGCACTCAACAGAAGTTTGAAAGTCCCAGCAGGTCATCAGCACATCTAGGGTCACAGAGTCACAGAGTGGTAGGGGTTGGAAGGGACCTCTGGGGGACCTCACCAACAAACTGCCAGGCTCTGCCTTGAGTCTGGGCCCAGCAGTTGCTGGTGAATGAGAAATAAACATCTCTCGTGTCTTGGAGAGGTTCAGACACTTGTTTCAGAAATGTCCTTTCTATGAAATGAATTAAATCCTAGCTGGTGCCCTTCACCCTAACAGCTTCATCAGGATTCAGAAGGTGGAAGCAAACACCGAGACTCACAGATGATATTAAACCAAGCTGAGCTGCAAACAGCAGGCAGGGCAGGGGAATAATGCCTACAGAAGCATGGCTGGAAGCAAAATGAGAAGGAGTCTGAAAAAACATGCCAAGAAATGTCTGAAGCAGAAACGAAGTGGAAAAGGAGTAATCCAGCAGTGGGAGAGATGCGGGCAACAAGGAGAGAAAAGCATCTTCTGATGAGGGGGCAGTGAATTAGGCACAAATGGACAATACCACAGCAAAAAGCAGGGTTGCCATCCCCATGGGGCACAAGGTCCCTTTTCTTCCTGTCCTTGGTGTGGATGCCATAGAGGCATATGGGGACAGGCAATGGGCTGTGGGGCACCAAGGTTGATACTGGGGCAGGTGGCTTTGCTGCCCATGGTTGCACACCTCCAGCATCTCCCTGAGAGCCAGCTTTTCTGCTGCTCTCACTGCTGCTGTTCTCTCTTCAGTCCTTTGCTATTGCATACCAAAAGACTGAAGAATGAGTTACATAGATATTTTAAATAATTTATCTAAAATATGAGCTGCTCCATATTCCATATGTCCTACTCTTATAAAGAACATTTACTCTTATATTATGTATAATTACTTCTATGCTTAGAGTGGTTTTGTTTGGAAAATAACCCCTAAGTAAACATTCCATTGTATTTCTGCAGTCATTATTTTCCTTCCTTAACTTCTCTATATCTGAGGACTTTGCAAACATGCTATTCCCAATTATACCCCTATGTTATATGCACAAAGATGTGAAATTTCATCCCTGTGGGGAAAAAGGATAAGACCAAAATCTGACCCCAGAGAAAGGTTAAATGATGGGTTAGATGTGCTACATGCAGGCAGCCACAGTTTCTGAAGACACACAGCTGATGACAAGAGAAATGTCACATCCTCTAGCATTCTCATAGTTGCACCTGCAGTACACATCTGTCAGCCCCACTCATAGTGGTTTGCTGTGACTGCTGGTACATAGGGTCAGGTGTTACAGACTGAAGGATGCTGCTGTCTGCCATTTCCTCTTGAATCTGTTGTTCTGTGTGTTTGTTTTGTTTTTCTTTTTTCCTCTAAGAAGCAGAACTTTGTTTTCCATACCATAAAGACAGTTAAAAGTAAATAAAAATGTTATTAATTGATGCACACTGCAGCTTGTCTCTGCATCTCAAGCCACAAGTATGTGCTGACAAGGGACCGGACAGTTGTTTGTGACATAACCAGTCCCACTCACCAGAAAACCCTCCAGAACAATACAGCAGTAAACTCTCCACTGAATTAGAAAGCACCGTATCTCATGCTGAAGTTAAAGAAGATTGGGCTGACAGATTTATAATTGCTTGGATCTACTGAGAATTCTGAACAAGACAAGCTCTTTGACCAAAGGCACTTTCTAGCGTCTATCTCATCAGTATTCATTAAGTGGAAATGTAGGCTGCTGTGATGAAGGATATCAGATACAGCAACGTGAACTTCAGCAACATCAAAAGCAATTAGCTGGGTACTAGCATCAGAGGACTTCCTTCAAAGTGGAAGGTGAGCTAGTAAAAAAACAGCTTTGCAAGATTTCGCATTACGAAAAGGATTGCAATTTCATGGTACAAGCGTGGTCATGGAGAAAAAGTGGAAACAACAGTAACTACAATGGTCAGATGGACTTCCTGATGAATGTCTTTGCTCAGCTTATGTCTTTTTAGCTTCCGTCATACAGATTTATTCAAAACTGATATCAAAAAGACAGAGCTCTGCCTCTGCCCTCTCCATGTCATAGTTTAAATAGACGTCCTCTTATAGTAAATCTTCTGGGAGAGTCTTTGAGGGACACTCTTCTCTTTTGGTTTGTTTCCCCAGAGACAGATCCCAGTAAAGGGAAGAGTAAAAAACCTGAAGAAGTTTTACGCTGAATAAAACCAAACACATGAATAGGTATGCTAATAAGTACATGGAGAATGAAAGAAATAAAAGGAGTTGGAAAAGATACGTTGAAAGAGGTGCAAATTCAGTTAAAATACCACATAAGTTTTCCATTGTGAAATATAAATAAATAAATAAGAAGAAACAAAATGTGTACAGAAAGATAAAAGGAAGGAAAATAGGAAAAAAACACTGCTTTGTGGCAGACCACCCACCAACAGCTTCCTATTTACAACTAGAACCCTACCATGCAAAATAGGTAAGTGGAAGGGTAATTAGGAAAACGGATATGATTAAGTGTTTCAGGAGCATGGTATCTGCTCTGCCTGTGTGTTTGCCTGTGCCAGAGAGGATGGAGTAAAAAACTCATCTCTGAAGACAAGAAATAAGCTGGTTTGACTCGGCCTTCAGAAACACTGGCATCCCTGAGCACTGCATGGGGGCAGCAGCAAGTGAGAGGCTGCTTCCTTCCACACACACCCTCCACATGGCCTTGGGACAGTCTCAGGTGCCTGTAGCTGGTGGATTCCATGTCTGGTCCACGTGGTCCTGTCAACTCAAATAGGATGATGCAGGGATGAATCTTCTTCAGTCCTCCTTCTGTAGTATATGCATCTGGCAATAAATGTACGTACATACTATAGAGACTGGAAACATCATCCCTGGAGATACTCAAAACTCTCCTGGGCAAGGCTATGGCAGACAACTCTGGATTGAGTTTTGTCCTATTGTGAGTAGGAGCATGGACTTAATGACATCTACAGACCACTTCCAGTTTAATTGTTCTATGATTATATGATCTGAATTAATCTGAGACCAATGCTGACTAAAGAGGAAATAAAATGATGCAGAAATACAAGTCTTTGCTACTGTCTGTAACACCAGTATTTACAGTAAAGTCTATTTTGGTGTAAAACATAATATGGATCCTACTACAATTTGCACTCTTTCCATGTTTACCTTTGATATTCTCATTTCATAATGTTTTAAAAGCCCCACAGAAAGCAGAAGCTGTGATAGCTCATACATACAGAGAGCGAGGAAAATGATGGTTCCGAGAGTATAAAGAAGAAAACCATCATTGCTGGTGCCCTGAGTATCACTGGCCTGAAATTAATACCATTCCTTCAAGCACGGGAGTGATTTTTGGTGTGCCAGGGCAGCCTGGTTTCTCAGGTGGGACACCAACTCAATCTGCCGTATACTACTGGTTTGCTTACTCTCTTTTCCATTAGATGTTTTGGATGAGTTGTAATGAACCAGGCTGTGTCTCTGCACGTCACAATTGCAAAGAGGTGAGAAGGCAATACTGACTTTAATGGGCCTTTTTTTTTTTCCCCCAGTAACATGATTAACTTTTGTCAGCTTTTTTATCCTGTGTAAATTATATTACACTAATACTCAAGGCGTCTGATGCCTCACTACAAAAGACATCCTGAAACACAAGGATGGGGCTCTGCCCATCTCCACATCATTTCAATCAAAATGATTTTCATTTATATCATGTTCCTATCTCAACTCCATTTAAAATCCATCAGTAGCCACTGTGTTTTGGTCATTACCTCCATCAGAAGATCGTATTATTATTCAGTGTGGTTCACCATATTATATTCTACAAACCCTCTGGAGCTGAAGACAATTTAGAATAGTTAGAATTAAAACAGTGCACCTGCTTGGGAAGCAGGATAGAAAGCACTGGTTTCAGCAGAAAAAAAATAAGCTCAAATTTTATTTGTTACACTCCTGAAACAAATGATGTGTAGGCAGTGGACAACAGTTTTACTAGAATTAACCCACAAGCAGTCACGCTTGTGGCAGAGTCCTGTGCAGGTATTTCTTCTCTTTTTCATCTTTATGTTCCCTGAAAAAATACAGGCTACATATTACTGTTTGAGGTGAATAAAACACAATATAAACTGAAATGTTTATTACAGGGAGGTGGTTGAGTCACCATCCCTGGGGATATTCAATAAACGTTTAGATGTTGTACTAAGGGACATGGTTTAGTGGGGAAATATCAATGATAGATGCATGGTTTGAGTAGATGATCTTGGAAGTCTTTTCCAACTTTGGTGATTCTATGATTCTCTGATTATGAGTTTTTCTGAAACAATCACTATTCGGGATATATTTAAATGCTTCTGATTTAAAAGGAGTCATTAAAAGCATGTCTATACATATGAAATGAAAGGACTTTGTTTAACCTAAAAGTAGATTTTTTTCAGAAGCATGGTCATGGTCACAGAGTGATGAATTTTTTCATTCATTCGCCTGGAAAAACAAAATGTCTTTTTTTTTTTTTTAATAAAACCTTAATTTAATTCCCATTCTTGACTCAAACCTAATGCATGTTTGCACACAGACCTCCCGTTGACCTCCATGGAAGTTATGCATCTAAAAGGAAAGCAAAACCAGACTCAGCAGACAAAATTAGTGTTTTTCTAATTGCTTTAATTGGTGTTCAATTTTTCCGCTGTTCAGAGCCCAAGTTACTGATTTTAATGGCAAAAAGAAATGCATGCTGGAAGGAGAATATAATCAGATGGGAAAGATGGATAACGTAAAATTAGAGCTCCAGAAGCCGAGCAATTGGTAAATGTGAATGTTTTCATCTGAGTTACAAATACCACCAATTTCCATTTCCGTTGTCACTTCAACTAATTTGTATTCAGGAAACAGCATCCCTGAAAACGTGTCAAACATCTGCTTTGAGAAACGGGGTGTCAGCAGCAAATGCGTGCGGCCATCATACGGAGACCTCCTGAGCTGTGAGGAGGGAAACAACACCACCTCCATTAAGGACAGCGATTGTGAGTTGGCCACAGAGTGGATCTAATTACATTATTCATTAATTCAGCCTGGGGGCAGGGAGGAAATGACTCAAAATAGTCAGCAATGACATACTGGAATTATACTGTGTTTTGTTTTTCTTCAGATGAAACCACGCAACAGTGGCTTTAAAAGCATATCCTTACCACTGCCCTTTGTTCAGGACTACCAACGTTATTTAGTATGCAACACAGGCCTCCTGCTGATAACAAGTAACATCTGCTTGAGAGCAAAAGGGCAGAGAACAAGTACTTCTGCAGGCAGACTCTGCTCATCCTGGGTGCTTGCAGACAATTTCAAGTGGAATGGGTATATAAGAAAAATCAGAGCTGACAAGATATATTTTTAATCAAGCGCCTCTCACCTTGACATTAATGCAGCATTTATTTGGATTTTGGATTTGTAATGGTAATGAAATATTTGCATCTCCAAGCATCTTCTGAGACCTAGTAAATTCACTGTGCCTACCTGATGAGCACGCAGTGTGAAGAGTCCCTTCTGTATGATAAGCCATAAATACATGCTGGGGCAATCTGCTTCCTATGAAAGATAAAAAACAAATTTTGATGCTTAAAGGTGGTGTTGCAGCAATTCTTCACGATTTTGTTTTTGAAAATGCTTTCATCCCTGCATGGCCTATTGCCATTCACCGAGACCTCTTAATTTCCTCAGTTCTGCATTTATTGTTAGTAAAGACAACTGCATTTCCTAAGGTGGCTCCTATAGAGAAAAAAACCTCAGCCTTGAATCAGGTGTCTCTTCTATTTGCAGGCACAAGGAAAGAGATAGACATGGGATTGTCAGATGACTGCTCAGATTGAGAGACGTGGGGATGGAGAATGTGATGTAATCCCTTTTTCCCCTTCCCTAAATGTTGGACAACCTGTGCTAGCATGCAGAGAAGACACTGCTTTCTCCTACATTTCATTGTTAAGAACTCACATCAGGAGGCGGTTTTCCTGTTCTCAATTCTAGGAATTACTTTTTTTTACCTTGAAACACTTAAAAAAAATAATTTCTCAGTCTGACAACTGGTAGGGAACTTTCAGCTCAAAGGAATACAATCTGGCAATCCAAAAGTAAGCATAAACAGGATGTGAGAATAGAAAATATGGATATTTATATTTTTAAAAATGAGGTGCTGTATCAGATGCACCTTCATCGCAGTTTTACAGTGTCATCCTAATAAAGTACAGTATCATAAAACGATTAACAGTTGAAGTTAAAATATTGGGGTATGTTTACTATAAGTTGTAGTCTTGGACCCTTGAGGGCGTTGGGCTTTTTGAGACTCTTCTAACTGTCCACAGATGTAATACAGGAGCTGAAGAAAAATGTCAGTGATGTCTATGAAATTTTTGCATCCATAATCTGATAGTTAATTCTGAATGATTTGTATCTCTGGGATAGTGCTCAGCAAAGGAACCAAACAGCCCCAGGGATGGGGTATCCACAGTTTCTCTGGGCAGCCTGTGCCAGTGCTTCACTGCCCTCACTGTAAAGAGTTTCCTCCTTTTGTCTAATCTAAATCTAATCTCTTCTAGATTAAAACTGTTACTGCTTTTCCTATTACTACACTACCTGATAAAGAGTCCCTCCCCAGCTTTCCCTTAGGCCACTACATGATCTCCCTGCAGCCTTCTCTTCTCCATGCTGAATAACCCCAAACCTCTGTTAGGAGAGGTGCTTCAGCATCATCTTTGTAACCCTCCTCTGGAGCTGTCCATGTCAGTGGGTTCGTGTGTGTCTTGTGTTGGAGGTTCCAGTCCTGGATGCAGTACTCTTGATAGAACCTCACAGTGCAGAGCAGAGAGGGGGAGGATCACCACCCTTATGATGCAGTCCAGGATACAGTTGAGTTTCAGAGCCTCAAGTTCACACTGCTGGCTTATGTTGTGATTTTCATTCAGTAATACTTCTTTTCAGCAGTGACTCTCTCAAATCAGTCCTCACCCACTCTGTATTTGTGCTTGGGATTGCCCCCACCCAGATGCATGACCTTGCACTTGGCCTTTCTGAACTTCAGAAGATTTGCATTGGCTTACCTCTCAAACCTGTCAAGGTCCCTTTGGATGGCATGCCTTCCCTCCAGTACTGTTATAGGTGTGAAGAGAACGATACACACCAATCGTTGCCAATAGTAAGGAATTTATTGAGTAAGGCAGCTTTGTCTTTTGCATCATGTAAGGGAAACACGGCCCTGGGAGGAGCATGGGGACAAACTCACCTGTCTGTGCACAGACACATCAAGGTAAGACAAGTAACACGAGAGATGGGAAGGTTTATATCATTTCCCAGTCTCCCATGTAGGGATATATTCAAATTTACCACCAACCTCCTGGATCATCGTCAACACAAATGTGTGGAAAATACAGACTGTCTAAGAGATGTGTCTGGAGTACAGATTTACCTGACAGCCTGGCAATGTTTGTTGATAATGCCAAAGGAGTTGGTTTTACTTTCCCATACTTTCATGCACAAATCTACATATTTGCATGCTTGTGTGTATGTCACAGGACTTCATTCTCCAAATCACCTCTGTTGTTCTTCACTGTCAGTAGTTTCTGAGAGGATGCCCACACAATGTTGCGACTGTGGTCATCCCATGGACATGAAGAACCTTTGCAGGATTCCAGCTTTGGAAGATGGCTTGCAGTAAAAAGACCCAAAATGGCCATAGAACCTGAAGCAACCTTACATTTAATCATTTTTTGTTCCTCAACATACTAAACCTTGTTATGCTGTTGCCCTGGTTTTGTGCTACTATTGGGAATTTCTACCTCAGCTGATCTTACCCACAAATGATTTCTCACCTTTTTCCAGTTTGAAATTATTGGTTTTTTTTTCTTGTTGTGTTTTTCATAAATCATTGTTATCTACTTCCACTGGTGCTGTTGGAGCATGAAATAGATTGCCTGGGGACCTCACTGTGTTAGATTCAATATTGAAGTCAAATCTAAGTAGTACTGGAGGAAGTAAGCACAGTTACCAGTGGTTTAACCCACAGATATGCAAGGTATAGAGAAACAATTACCCCTATCCTCCAAAGTATATGAGAGAGTCTGAAACCAATTAGAACCTATGAAAGCCTGGGCAGAGGGAAGATGTGCACAGCATAGTCCTGGTCCATTCCTTTAATCCCAAAGCCATCCTTCACCTTAGCAACACTTCATCAGTTCCTTGTCTCCACTGTGCTCAACTTGTCCCAGCTTGACAAGCTGAGATTTCTTTTAATACTGTTTACTCTTTCCTCCACATCAGTCACTAAGATATTAAATATGTCTGAATGTAATACTAGTCTCAGCAGTAAGCAATCAAGCACCAAGTTGGAACATTAATATTTATTATTACCCTTTGTTTACAGTTCAGGGCATTTTCATCCAAACCAAAGCAGACATGAAGACAATTATGAGAGTAATATTTCTTAAATAACTCTACCGCATACATGCTAAAACATAATCTTATTTGTGCAAACTGTCAGAAATATCAGCAGAACTGGGTATGTTATATTTCCAGAAGACTACTGCTTTACTTCTTCCTAATTTGTCTGTGTGAGGCAGCACCAAGGCCTAAGAGCAATGGGAGAGCCTAGGCAGTGAATTGAGCCATGCAGTACTACGGAGAAAACACAGGTGGGAGAGATATAGATTGATGATCTGTACCGGCAAACTACAGTACAGAGTACAGTACCGTCCTCTGTGGTTTCATAGAATCACAGAATCACCAAGGCTGGAAAAGAACTACAAAGTCATCCAGTCCAACCATCCACCTACCACCAAGAGTTCTCACTAAACCATGTCCCTCAACACAATGTCTAAATGTTAACTGAATCTTACCTTTCAGAGACCTGTGGGGTTTTTCTCCCTCAACATTTGCTCCACTATTTGATGAAGGATGGTAGCTCATTCTCATCCAAATGCATCTGCTGAAGTCATTCCTCCCTTCCAGTGAAACCAAAATACATGCGATTTTCTCTTCTGATTCCCGTACATCTTAGAGTATGAACTGCTTTGCTATACAACTCCATCAGTTAACTGCCGGTCTGGTAAGAGACGTTCTTCTTCTCTCAGAATGCATGGTTTATATGGTTTCCTTAATTACTCTTCATCCACTTCTTCCTGGTTTAAAACACAATCACCTGTTGGAAGACTCTAGCAAACTGCATTTTCTGCACCGTCTCATGAACAGGGAAACCCAGCCAGGTCCATCTCCATCTCTGGGAGCATCTCTGAAGCTACCCTGAATTGATGGCTTCTCCCAGACATCATCTTAGCTCTCCCGGGCTCTGAAGTAACTGGTGATGTACTCACTCCCTATTAAACCCTATGTTTGCTGCATAAATATCCTGTTTGCCATATGACCTGAATTCAGTGATGTTTATATTTTTCAGGAGTCCGTGTCTGGTTTGCATTTAATATATCTCTTATTAGATCTCTTTTATTTCCTAAATGCTATTCTTTTTCTCATTACAGTCATGACCTTTTAAGAATCAAAGAAAACTCTTCTTGTGTGAATTCAGTCTCCTGACCAACTTCCTTTAAGGCAGCCTTTTCAGACAGTCTTTGTTATATTTTTCATTTCTTCTTTGATCATTTCCAACTGCATTTCTATAATCTTTTCTACTTATAACTTTTCCTTGAGTCTTAGCCAATTCTTTCTTTTTTTTTTTTTTTTATTTTATTGCTGCAAATAATTTTAATCTCAGTCTTTCTGTGCAGCTCATTAGTCTAAACTTGAAGATGAGGATGGTGAGTTGGATGACGAATAAAAAGCATTCCTGAGATCTCATTCCTGAGCAAGAAATTAAAAATAAAAGGAACCATACTTTGTGCTATAATTTCTTAACAGTTCTATAGATAAGATCATCCCTGACCTCTGAAAACATTCAGAATCCCAGTCAGCAGCATTCAACTTCCAAGCATGGCAGTACTGGAGCATAGTGCACATCTCAGCCTTTATTCAGAGGGGATATTTGCTGAAACTGCTATTAAATGATTGAAAACATATGAAAGTCGAATAAATTAAACTCTTCATCTTATCATTTTGTCTGGTGCTAGACTGATTTTCCATAGTAAATTACAGTCCTACCTATACTGACAGTGAAGGTTAGAATGGAGAAACTATGCTCTGACAGAGAAAAATAAACATTTTGAAGCATTTTGTCAACTCAGAGAGTTTTACCTCACTACAAGATACTACGCTCTGTGAGTTTGGTGAACACAATGTTAATGTCTGTTGCTCTTCCTAGATATAAGGACAAAGGTTTTAATAGAATTCTATGTAAAATATAGACTGTTTGAGTGTTCCTAAAGGAGAAGTTAATAGGGCATGGAATACTATATTTCCAGTCTGACTGCATTGTTCAGGAAACAAAAACAAAAGCAAGCAAATAAACAAAAACATTAAAATACTAGTTAGGGTCTCTGAGCGCCTGATTTAGCTGAGGATGTTCTTGTTCATTGCAGGGGAGTTGGACAAGATGACCTTTAACTGTCCATTTCAACTCTTAAGGACTCTATGATTCATTGATTCTATGAAGCTTACATAGACTTCAAGATCCTTGCAACCATTCCTGAGCCACCATGATCAGCAATGGAAGTCACTGGTTTTCAGGAGCAATGGTCAGACTTTCTATGAGATGTGCCAGACCAGGATACCTTTGCAATGAATTTCAATTGAAACCTCCTTGCCTGTTTCTTTTTTACCAGACATTCTTTCAGTTTTGCTATTTATTTGCTTTGTTGTACTTGCAGCCTGATAAGAAATTGAAATTCAGGTGCACTGGGCAATCCCTGCTCCAAGGAATGCCTTATCCAAACACAAGAAGGAAAAGAAGAAAAACAGAGCTACTTTTCTCTTTTACAGATGGACTGGTTAGTTCTTTCACGCAGAAAGTTTACTGTTTTTGATAAAGTTATACCAAAGGCAAACAACAATTAATGTGAGTTGGACTTCAGCACCTCAAATACTTGTCTGGGGTCCCAGGTGGAAGGATCTCTGCTTTTTGGAATACTCAATTAGAGTGTAGCTATGCTTTGTGTCTCTCAAACTTCTAACACAGCAAACAAAAACTGTGCTAGGCACACAGCCTGTGCTTAGTGCTCGTCCCTTTTATTTATCAACAGCAAAAATGTGACTTAAGTTTGTAACATAAAAAGAGGCTCATGCTAGGGACTTGCACTATCATGATGACGTTGAAATGTTTTACTTTTCATTATCTTTTCATTATGTTGTTTTTGTTACTAGCTGCTAGTTAATCTAGAGAGAATAAGCATCATGTGCTAAAAGGGAAACATACATGCAAATGCAGTCAGTGGATCTATCCATCTGAACACAAATAGTTCTGCACGAGGTCAGCTGAATAACTCTCCAGGCTTCATCAACAGCACTGAACAGATTCTGACCTGTTTGAATGGGTGTCAAGGCACTGAAATCATCCATAAATGCCTATATGCAGATAATCCCCTACTTGCAAGCAGAATCCCACCTTCAGTGTAGACATCCACTCCTAAAGTACCTACTCCAGACTCCCATGGCAATTAATGGAGGGAAACAGCTAGAGGAACAAAACCTCCCCAGATCCAAAGCATCTGACCTGTTTCAGGTAAACTATAATCTGATGATGCTATACGTGGTGTAGAACTGATTTTTGACAATCATGGAGCCTAGAGTGAGTAGTTCTGGTGCTGCCACTTCAGAGGTTTACCTGGGAGAGATGATCTGTACACATATCTGCTCTTTGAATGCCATGTTTGCTGAACTGTTATGGAGTAGCTGTAACTTACTGGTCTTTCATCTTTTCATGGAGACCCTCCCAACAAGGATCACTGACATTCTTACACAACAGTTAAAAAAAAAATGCAGCCAAAGGTAGAGGATTTTTTTTAAAACCACTCATTCTACAGCTCCTTTATCAATGGTTGCTTGCTGGAGCAACTTTCATTATATTCACATAAGCTGGAAATTGGCTATTATATAGTTCAGAATAACAAGCTTCATCAGTAAAGTAGCAATTTTCAGTGGAAAGATTCTTCCTGTGTTCCTTTCCAAGGCTCACAGCAGGGGAAAAGCAATTAGTTCTCATAATTTAAGCCGAATAAGGATTTAAGCAGTTACGCCACTCAGATTTGTTAGCAATACATAACTCACCTCAACACATTCAAGATCAGGAACAGCAATACAACAGATAAACCACATCTCCTGCAGGAGAAGGAAGGTCCCTCCCTCCAGGTGTGTACCTGAGTGTGAGAGCCCACTTCCTGCACCCCATAACATCACGCTACCTGTGACCACAGGCTCCATGGGATGTGTTCTCCCTGCTGAAGGCAGAGGTTGTACAGCTGTTACGGCAGCCTCTAGCAGGTTTGGCTATTGTCGGTTATCCTCTCTTAATTTTCTATTGGTTCATGCAGTTTGTGGTTTAGTTTGATATTTTTGTGGATGCCTGAAAATGTGTATTCATCTGTAAACCTGTCATTCATTAAAATGCAATCAGCAGCTTTGCCAGTTAATTAAAGGTTGCATATTATAGCCTCTTGTAATTATACAGGGAAAAAGGACTGTTACCATGCCCAGGTACTAAACTATTGGTAATGTATAAGATATAACACATGATATACAACATATGACATATAACATATAATGTGGTAGCTGGAAAGAGCTTGAGCAAGTAAGGGCTGGTGAGTATTAAAGTACTGCATCCAGTTGTAGAGTACTTAGGACAGGAGAGAGATAGACCTGTTGGAGTGCGTCCAGAGGATGGACACAAAAATGATCCAAGGGATAGAACATCTCCATGCAAGGACAGGGTAGGAGAGCTGGGGCTGGTCAGCCTGGAGAAGAGAAGGCTCTGGGGAGAACTGAGAGCAGCCCTAAAGGGGGCTACAAGAAAGAAGGGAACAGACTCTATAGCATGGTTTGTTGTGAGAAGTCAAGGGGAATTGGTTTCAGACTAAAAGATGAGATTTAGACTGGATATAGGAAGATTTTACAGTAAGCGTGGTGAGACACTGGAACAAACTGTGGTGGATGATCCATCCCTGGAGAAGAGACAGCCTGTCCTCATAGGAGAGGTGTTCCATTCCATGGATCTTTTTTGTGGCCCTCCTCTGGATGCATTCCAACAGGTCCATGTCTCTCCTGCCCCAAGGAGTCTACATCTGGACACAGTACTCCAGGTGAGGCCTCATCAAAACAAATTAGATTTACAGGGTCACCTGCCTTTCCCTGCTGGTCACACTTCTTTTCATGCAGACCAGGATATGGTTGGCTTGCTGGACTGTGAGGGCACACTGCTGGCTTGTGTGCAGCTTCCCATCCACCAGTACCCCAACGTCCTTTTTTGCTCTATCTTTACAGTTCCCAGCTTGTACTGATAGTGGGGTTGCCAATACCCAGGTGCAACACCTTGCACCTGGATCTGTAGAACCTCAAGGGGTTTTATTGGGCCTTCTGCTCAAGCCTGTCTCGGTCCCTCTGGATGTTATCCCATCCCTCGAGTGTGTTGACTACACCCCACAGCTTGATGTCACCTCCAAACTTATTGAATGTGCACTTGACCCCACTGTCAGTGCAATTGATAAAGATATTAAAGAGTATCAGAATCTGCACTGACCCCTAGGGGACATGACTCATCACTGATCCCCATCCAGACATTGAGCCTCTAACCACCAAAGCAGCTCCTTGAGAGGGCAAACAAAAATGTGGGCAGAGATGATGGCCTGCTGCCAAAGGTCGTTTAGAAAACTAAGCAGCCATGGAGCAAGGTACACTGTGCTTTTATGGGTAAGTAAATGGTAAACAGATAGGAAGCAATACTAAGGAGCAAATGTTTGTTTTTCAGGTAAGATCTTTTAGCTATTTGACCTAATTTTTGTGTGAGATGAAAGAAGGGTTTGGTAGCAGGCTATTGCGTTATTTACTGTTGAAGATAAGTTATTCAGGTGTCATAGGGATGAAATCAGGAATGAAGATGGATATCCCACAAGATGGGCAGTAAAACAGCAGATGAAATTCACTGCAGGAAAATTTAAGGGGATGCCCTTCAAACAAACAAACAAACAAACAAATTCTAACTTGACATTTGAATTATTGAGTTCTGAGATGATCATCCCCACTCAAGGGGATTGCCATAGAAAATGGTGGCTTAGCTCTCAGTTGTGGTGAATCGGTGGAAATCAGTAAGAAACGGTGGATATCACCAAGTAACATAAAAATCCAGATTATGTTTATCCATAACTACATTTATCACAAAAACTGTGCTGTCTGTTCCCCCATCTTCAAAAGGGGGTAGTAGGACAGGAAGAAGACTGTATGATATTCAAAGGTACGGAATGGCATTTCTACAAACTAGCTAAGACCCTCCAAGCTGAAAAAGAGAGAGCTGGGAAATATGATAGAGGTGTGTAAAACTATTTTTCCATGGAGAGAATGGAAGGGGATCAATTTCTGCTCTGTAGTGCAAGGATGAGGGAGCAGGAAATGAAGCTAGTGAGATCTAGATACAAAATGAAGAAGAGACATTAGTACTTCACTCAAAGGGTAGCTGACAAAGAATGCAGATGCTGAGAGTTTGCCAGTTAAAAGTTTCTAAATAAATTAAAACATCTGGTTCAGTCTGTGACTTAAAAATGGATGAAGGCTAGGAGAATATTAGAGAAGATTATATCCACTTGTCCAAATTTTATTTTCTTCCCTGAAGTACCTACCAACTGCCACTGATGGAGATAAGATACTGGAGTCAGTGGACTGCTGGTGTGATCCCAGTTCATATATCACTTCCTTTCACACAAGTACTATGGAAGCCCAGTGCTCCTTTGGATGGATGCAGATTAACAGAAGTATGGAACAGTAGGTGTTTCAGCATATTAACACAACCAGAAATTGGATGCTACAGACATGCAATTAAATGTATGTCTGTCATTTAAAAGATGTGTCTACAGAGACTGAGTGTGTCCTTCCACTTCTCTACCTCAAGGCACGGCACAATACAGCTCTCTTTACTAGAGTAATACAATGAAAGTAGGTTAGTCTCTCTAGATAATAGATAATAGACAATAATAATTTAAAAAATTATGGCAAATAGAGCAGTACTTATTTTCTGGGACTGCTAAAAAGATGGCAGCATGGTGTTCCAAGTGTGTTAGTTGAAGGACTTCACAGTACAAGGAGGTTATTTTACACAGAGCTGGGATATGCTCAGCATTACAAATTGTCTATGCTGTCGGCTACACCTTCCTACATTAAATCATTACTTCTCCACAGCAATTTTCCTCCAGACTACATTTCAACATTCATGGCAGATATCCCAGAGGTGTATGGGGTACAGGTGGGATCCTGCACATCACAGAAAACTCCCTGAGGCCTATATCGGAATACATAGCAAAGAAATTAGGCACAAAACTGCTCAAATTCTGGGACTTTGTGGATGAGCACAAAAATGATTTATCTTACAGAGATGGATTTTTGTATTTATAGCAGAAATGTTACTGAGCTTGCTGAAACATTTAGGGAAAAACAGGAATTATTTAATAAAAATGCTAATGTATAGAAATATGACTTTTCACAGTCTTATGGAAATATCACTACTAAGTGTTCACTAAAACTTTGTATTTGAAATGCAAACATAGGTGTTTTTTTTCACTTTCTGACTCTACCAGTTTCTCATCAAACACCCACTATTAAGGGACAAAACACTGTCTGCTGTTCCTACAGGACAGCATCCCTGCACAGGAGGGGCCTGAGAGCTGCATTAAACAGGACTCTTTCTGCAATACACCAGTGAAGGAGGAATGGCCCAGAAGCTACCTTCACACTTTCTGCTTCTGTCCCAAAAAGAGTTTCAGTACTTTGCTGATCTCTGATGACTGTATAGGAAATTGTATGGCTTCCAAGTTATATCCAGTCTAAATTTCCCCTCTTTTACTTTGAAACCATTACTTCCTTTCCTATCACAACACACCCTGCTAAAAAGTCTGTCCCTTCTTTCTTACAGCCTTCTTTTAGATGCTGAAAGGCCAACCTCAGGTCAACATGGAGCCTCCTCTTCTCCAGGCTGAGCAGCCTCAGCTCTCTCCTATTGCCCTCGTAGGAGAGCTGTTCTATTCCTTGGATCATTTTTGTGGCCCTCCTCTGAACCAAGTGAGGTTCACCAGGGCCCACTGTGTGAGCTTTTTCAGGGCCCTCTGGATAGCATCCCATCTTTCCGGCATGTCAACTGCATCACTGCTTGGTGTCATCTGCAAACTTGATGAGGGTGTACTCAATCCTACTGTCGATGTCATTGATGACAGTGTTGAAGAATATCAGTCCCAGCACCAACCCCTGATGGACACGACTTGTCACTGATCTCCATCTGGACATTGACCCATTGACCACCACTCTCTGGGTACAGTCTTGCAACCAGTTTCTCATCCACTGAACAGTCCATCCATCAAATCCATATTTTTACGATTTTGAGAGAAGAAGATTGTGGGGGACTGCACCAAAGGCCTTACTGAAGTCCAAGGAGATGACTTCAGTGGCTCTGTCTTGTCTACTGATCAGTTACACTGTCATAAAAGTGACAAGGCTGGTCAGGCAGGACCTGCTCTTGATGAAGCCATGCTGGTTACCCCAAACCACCTCCCTCTCTCACATATACATTAGCATAGCTTCCAGAAAGATCTGCTCCATGATCTTTCCTGGTGCTGGGGTGAAAATGAACAGTTGGTAGTTCTCCATGTCCTTTCTACCCTTTTTAAATACTGGTGCTATGCTTACTTTTTTCCAGTCACAGATGCTCTAGTGGATACTGAGTAGGAAGAGAATTCAAACTGGACCTTAGCAAGAGCTATAGGTAAGCTTAAAACCAGGACAAGCAAAAATGAGGTGGCATAGATCTTCACACAGTAAACAGGTCTTCATCTATGTGAGCTCATGGTAGGACATCCGATCTAGCACAATAGCGTTGCCCTGCCATTGCAATTTAGGAAAATACCCATCTTGAAAGACACAAGTATAAACATATTCTGCTTTCTCTCCTGCATAAGATTTCTACAGTTAACAGGTATACAAAGATTGTGACTATTTTTTGTCACACATCTATGTCTGAAGTGCATATGCTAAGTAGAAATGTCACCTGAAGTGATGATCACAGAATCACAGAACTGTAGGGGTTGGAAGGGATTTCTAGAGATCATCGAGTCCAACCCCCTGCCAGAGCAGCTCCCTAGCCCAGGTTGCACAGGTAGGCGTCCAGGCGGGTCTTGAACATCTCCAGAGAAGGAGACTCCACAATCTCCCTGGGCAGCCTGTGCCAGTGCTCTGTCACCCAGAACATACAGAAAAAAAAATGTTCCTTCACCTGTCCAGGGACAGAGGTGAGGCTGAGTGGCCTGTAGTTCCCCAGATCCTACTTCTTGTCCTTTATGAAAACTGGAGTGACACTGGCTATTCTCCAGTATTCAGGCACCTCTCCCATTCTCCAAGACCTCTCAAAAATTATAGAATACAGTTCAGCAATCACCTCTGCCAACTCCCTCAGCACATGTGGATGCATCCCATCGGGGCCCATGGATTTACACACATTGATGTTGCATAGACCCTCTCACCCCCTCTCCTGCTTCACTGAAGCCTTCCATTTTCCAGACCCATTCACCTCCCACAGTCCAGCAGTCCTGAGGGGGAGTTCATACAGTGAAGACAGAAGCAAAGGAGACATCCAGTATCTCCACCTTCTTGTCATCCCCTGTTACCAGAACACCCCCCTCACTTTATAGGAGACCCATATTTTCCCTAGTCTTTCTTTTACTGTTGACATACTTTAAAAAAAAATAAATACAACCTTTCTTATTATCCTTTGTCTCCTTTGCCAGATCCAATTCCAGGTTCACTTTGGCCTTCCTCATCACATCCTTGCAGGCTCTGACAACATTCCTATATTCTTCCCAAGTGGTCAGACCCTCTTTCCACATTTAACTGACAATGATGATGATGTTCATTAGCTCACAAGAAATTGTCCGGTATATGATTTTTAGAAGGAGGAAACCGATTTATAAACCACTGCATATTAATTTTTCATTATAAAACTGAATTTTCATCTTTTTTTTTTAAGTTGCAGTTGGCCTGTAAACTTAATACCGTAAAACTGTATCCTTAATAAGGATAGCTGAATTATATCCATAGTTAACCAGATTAACTTTGAAAATTATAAGGTTACAGGAATTAATAAGGAATTAAGTAATATAGTTAAGAAAGTAGCATTGCCAAAACAAAGCTCTTACACAATAAAATTGACATCTATGGCTTAATTTCACAGTACTTTTTCAAAACAAAAAGCAACATAAAACAGCATCCTGGGATTCCATGTTTTTTGCATTTTGATCTCTTACAGATTGAACACAGTCCCTTTATCGATAACAGATGTGTTCTGACAGCTGTGGAAGCCTGACTGCTGCTTCCTAAAATCCAAACTAGCTTCCCTTCCCTTTTCAATGTCTATAAAATCAAGCTGTGAATTCATTTCATATTCATCAACCCCAAAATCTTTCAACTGTGCTTTCTTTTTTTTTTTTTAAAAAAAAAAAAGAAAGTGCACGGCTCCGTGACCCTAGAATTGGTGATTACCGTGTTGAAAATGCCCTTGAGGGATTCTATACATTCAATTTTTATGATATTATGTATACAGGACGCTTGTCGAACTGAAATACAAAAAACTATTACTGCCATAGAACAGGCAGGTCTGAATACGAGAATCAAGGAATTGATTTGTTGAGTAAGAAGATGGCATTTTCGCATATCTGTTTTCAGAGTACAACTACAATGTAATTATTTTTGACAATACATTTGAGTACATTACTCTAATGTGTTCTGTAAAATTAATGAAGCCATAGTAATGGCAGGTAGAGCAGCAGCACTTTACTGTTCAGTCCTCAGTGAGTTGTTAACTATACAATCAGCTCTTTAAATCAAGATTTTGTCCATTCTCTTGGCAGCAGAAGCAGAGTCACAAGGGCTTTGGAGAAAAGCAATCTATAAGTTAATGAAACACAAATTAACAAAAACAATGCAATAAACTTGTAAGGTAAGTAAAAAAGATGGCAGAGCTTCTGTAGAAAGAGACCAAATTATTCTGCTCAAGGAATCACTGTGTATGCCTGCAAAACCGAGTTGTTTGCTGTCACCTGCTTCTTTAAATGCCAGCTATCTTGACAGTCACAAAGAATGAAATCACTGTACCTCTTACATGGAGCCTTACATGCATATACTGCAGCTATTTTCTGAACTCAGGAATGAATTGTCTGCTGAGAAGATGTGTCTTGCTCACATTGTAAATAAACTGAAATACATATTCAGTTATTGTTGGATACCTTTAATCCAGGAAACAGTGTTTATTTTATCGTCCTGAATCAAGAATTTCCTTTATAAACGGGGAATCATCTCATTTTGCTTTCAAAGTCCTCAAGGGGCTTATTATGGGTTAATTATTTCTGAAACTACATGGGCAGAGAAGGCAAATCCGATATAGGCTCATCAAGAACCAGAACTGAGATCTCTCTGGAGATCATATTCACACCATGTAAGAATAAATTAGTAAGTTCCCTTTAGTCCTATCATTTAACAAAAGCTGAGAAGATGAGAAAATGTTGGCAGGACGACAATACCAGTATCTTGTTATTTTTCACCTGCTGGCAACAGAAGTGAACCACAGAAATGCAATGATAAAAGATTTAGGACACATAAACTGATTTTTTTCTACATTTATTTTTGACTTCCATAATGTTACAGGAGAAAAAATAAGGTTCCTCTACCTTGAGGAATTGTAGAATGTTTTAGAATTCAGTATATCCATTCTTATCAGCTGTGTTTCTAATAGAGATGAGAAACCCATCACTAAAGAGAAGGAGAGTTAGTTATGGGCTAGTGAGGAAGCAATGGATCACCACTGATGAAGGTTGTTGTGGTTTTGTGGTTTTGATGCCAGTATCCCACAACAGAACATCATACTGGGAATTAAAGAGTTAATGCACTGGTGGGGAGTGGAGGAGGGGAGGAACTCTGGACCAGACACCAGCCTCTCTGACTGAAACTTATTTCTCTTGGTGTGCCATGCGGATAAAGCATGCATGCTTCGCCTGAAGTTTTCCTAACCTAAGTCCTCATACTTTGGTTACCTCTGTTGCCAGATTCTCCGATTTTGTTAGATTTTGTAAAATTACCATTCCTCCTCAAATTGCTGCCTTCTTTTTTTATTATATTGTTATTATTATTATTTTATTTATTTATTTCAGATCTGGTATCTACGTATCCTTCCCCCCCCCAGCCCTGTTCCCAGAGCACACAGCTGTGCGTGGGTAGCCGCGTGGTCACTGACCTGCAGTTAGATCCGTTTTTCCTCCCTCCTTTCTTTTTTTTCCCTGTGTCCTAGTCACGGATAACACTGAGACAGTCACCCTGAGAACAGTTTGAACCCTCTTGATGTCACCAAGAATAGCAAACTCTACCATTTCATGGTCACTCTGGCCAAGACGATCCCCAACCTTCACATCTCCTACTAGTCCATCACTGTTAGTGAAGAGCAGGTCTAGCAGGGCACTTCCCCTGGTAGGTTCCTGCACCAGCTGTGTCAGGAAGCTATCTTCCACACACTCCAGAAATCTCAAGGACTGCTTCCTCTGCGCGGTATTATATTTCCAGCATATATCAGGGAAGTTGAAGTCCCCCATGAGAACTAGTGCTGGCCATCGTGCAACATCTACTAGTTGCTTGTAGAACACCTCATCTATCTCTTCATCTTGGCTAGGCGGTCTATAACAGAGCCCCACCACGATGTCACTCCTACAGACCATCCCCCTGATCCTTACCCACAGACACTCCACTTGGTCGTTTCCAACCTCAAGCTCTTCAACATCAAGACACTCTTTGATATAGAGAGCTATGCCACCACCCTTTCTTCCCCGCCTATCCCTTCTGAAGAGCTTGTAGCCATCCATCCCAGTACTCCAGTCATGGGAGGGGTCCCACCATGTTTCCGTAATAGCAACAAGGTCATAGTTTGCCTGCCTTACAATGGTTTCAAGCTCTTCTTGTTTATTGCCCATGCTGCGTGCGTTGGTGTATATGCACTTCAGCTGAGACACTTGCCTCACCCTTTGTTCCAGCACAGCCCCCCTGGGCTCTTCCCTGGGGAGCCCTGTTATATCCCCTACCCCCATCACAGCTAGTTTAAAGCTCTCTCAATTAATCCAGCTAGCTCCTGGGCTAGAATTTGTTTCCCCCTTTGGGACAGGTGTATTCCATCAGCGGATAACAGGCCAGGAGCTGAGTAAACTGCCCCGTGGTCAAAAAACCCAAAGTGTCTGTCTCTACACCAGCCTCTCAGCCAATTATTCATCACTTGTGTTTTCCTAGCCCATTCCGTGTCCTTCGCTGCCCCAGAAGGTATGGAAGCAAATACCACTTGTGCTCCCACACCTTGAACTAATCGTCCTAGACCCCTGAAATCTCTTTTCATAGTTCTTAGGCTTCTTTGAGTTATTTCACTGCTATCTGCTTGAACTATGAGCAACGGATAGTAGTCATTGGGGTGAATCAGATCTGGGAGTCTTCTAGTTATGTCTCTAACCCGGGCCCCAGGGAGACAGCACACTTCCCTACGGCACGGGTCTGGTCTGCAAATGGGGCCCTCAGTACCCCTGAGAAGGGAGCCACCCACCACGATCACCTTTCTTTCCTTCTTGGCAGCTGCAGTCTCAATGCATGGAGTCGACTGCCTTGCCATTGGTGACTTCTTGGGAGAATCTTCCCGCTCCTCCCCCCTTATTTCTCCTTCAACATCCAACACTGCAAACCTATTGTTTAGAGGGACTTGAGGAGACGATGTAGGCAGAGGGGGAGATCGCCTACAGTACCGAGCTGGGACTCTCTGCCAGCCCTCCCCATCCCTCAGATACCCCCCCTCAACCTGACGGGGGCAGGTCAGGGAGTCCACCACCAAATTCGGGGGATCTCCTGGGTGCCTTTCTCTCTGGCACTTGAAGGAGCTACTCCACCAGTCAATCTCCCTCTCGCAGTCCCTGATGGCCCTCAGTCTCTCAACTTCCTCTTTCAGTTCTATCACCATGCTAAGCAGATCTTCAACCTGTTCACACCGCATGCAGGAGATCTGCTTGCCATCCTCCTCCAGCAGCAGCAGGCTCTGGCACTCACTGCAACCAGAGACCTGTGTAGCCACATTTCTAGGCAGACCTTCTGTCTGGGTCGCCACCGTCTTTTTACGGCAAGCCCTCTGTCTGGTAGAGACCATGGTACAGAAATAAGAATAATAAATAAAAAGAATAAATAAATATATGTATGATGATAATAAGATAAATAAAAAATGAAATAAGCAAAAAGTAGAACACAACTGTGAGAGCACAGACACCAGTAGTAAATAGGATGAATTCACAAGAGAGGAGGAATAGAAATCCTACACCCAGCTACACAAGCTCCCACACTCCCACACTTAGCACCTAGCTCAGTATAATAGAGAGGGGTGATACGCACAGGTAGTTAGCTCCTCCTTGTGCCTGGTGGGCAGCAACGTGTCGCTGCCCTCCCTGAGGCCTTTTCAGAGCTGAAGGTGTGGGCGGGGGTGCCGTTTCCCGGGCAACGCCTACGCCAGTCAGCCTCTCGCGAGAGAGCTGCCGAGAGCTGCAGGGACTGCCCGCTCTCCCTCGGTTCCCCTGTGACAGAAACCTCCCGAAAAAACAAACCCTCTTCACCTCAAAATGTCACTGCAGCTCCGGTTGTGCCGATCCAAAGCGGTAGAACTCGAGGACTGAGAGATGGCATACCAAGGGTCATAAAATCATAGAATCATAGAACTCGTGAAATCACAGAATGGCCTAGGTTGAAAGGAACCTCAAAGATCACCTAGTTTCAACCCCCCCACCGTGGGCACTGTTGCCAGCCACTAAAGCAGGCTGCCCACAGCCACATCCAGCCCCACCTTCAATGCCTCTAGAGATGGGGCATTCACAACCTCTCTGGACAGCCTGATCCACTGCGTCACCACCTTGGTGACATCAAGAGGGTGACTAGCAAAACTGCTGCCTTGGACTTCCGGAGGGCAGACTTTGACCTGTTCAGGACGCTTGTTGCAAGGGTCCCTTGGGACTCGCTCCTGTGGGGTAAAGGGGTCCAGGAAGCCTGGGCCCTCCTCAAGACGGAAATCTTAAAGGCACAGGAGCAGGCTGTCCCTGAGTACCGTAAGTCAAGCCGGAGGGGAAAAAGACCAGTGTGGATGAACCGAGATCTTTTGTTGAGACTCCGGGAGAAAAAGAGAGTCTATGTCCTCTGGAAGATGGGACAGGCTACTTGGGGAGACTACAGGGAACTTGCCAAGATTTGCAGGCAGGAAGTTAGAAAAGCAAAAGCCCAGCTTGAACTCAGACTGGCTACTGCAGTAAAGGAGAACAAAAAATCCTTTTATAAATATATTAACAGTAAAAGAAGAACTAAGGAGAATTTCCCTCCTTTACTTGATGCGGCAGGGAATGTAACCACAGAGGATAAGGAAAAGGCTGAGGTTCTCAATGCCTTCTTCACGTCTGTCTTTAATAGACAGACCAGTTATCCTCAGGATACTCCTCGCCCTGACCTGGAAGTCTGGGACGAAGCGCATCATGCACCCCCTGTAATCCCAGCAGAGACAGTCAGAGACCTGCTCCTCCATCTGAACTGCCACAAGTCCATGGGGCCAGATGGGATCCACCCAAGGGTGCTGAGGGAGCTGGCAGAGGTGATTGCCAAGCCGCTTTCTGCCATCTATCAGCATTCCTGGTCATCTGGAGAGGTCCCGCAAGATTGGAGGCTTGCCGATGTGACTCCCATCTACAAGAAAGGCCGTAAGGAAGATCCGGGGAACTACAGGCCTGTCAGCCTGACCTCGGTATCAGGGAAAGTTATGGAGCAATTGATCTTGAGGGAGATCACACGGCACGTGCATGGCAATCAGGGGATCAGACCCAGCCAGCACGGGTTCACAAAGGGCAGGTCGTGCTTGTCCAACCTCATCTCCTTCTACGACTGGGTGACCAGACTGGTAGATGAGGGAAAGGCTGTTGATGTAGTCTACCTGGACTTCAGCAAAGCCTTTGACACGGTCTCCCACAGTATTCTCCTGCAGAAGCTGGCAGCCCATGGTGTGGACAGGTTCACTCTTCTCTGGGTTGAGAATTGGCTAGAGGGCCGTGCCCAGCGGGTAGTGGTTAATGGAGTCAAGTCCAGCTGGCGTCCTGTCACGAGTGGTGTCCCCCAAGGGTCGGTATTGGGGCCCGTCTTGTTTAATATCTTTATTGATGACCTGGATGAGGGGATTGAGTGTACCCTCAGTAAGTTTGCGGATGACACCAAGTTGGGAGGATGTGTCGATCTGCCTGAGGGTAGGGAGGCCCTTCAGCGGGATCTGGATAGGCTAGACAGTTGGGCTGAGGTCAATGGGATGAGGTTCAATAAGGCCAAGTGCCGGGTCCTGCACTTTGGCCACAATAACCCCATGCAATGCTATAGGCTTGGGGCAGAATGGCTTGAGGAGTGTATAGAGGAAAAGGACCTGGGGGTGTTGGTTGATGCTCGGCTCAGTATGAGCCGGCAGTGTGCCCAGGTGGCCAAGAAGGCCAATGGCATCCTGGCCTGTATTAGGAATAGTGTGGCCAGCAGGAGCAGGGAGGTGATCATCCCCCTGTACTCAGCTCTGGTGCGGCCGCACCTCGAGTACTGTGTTCAGTTTTGGGCCCCTCACTACAAGAGAGACATCGAGGCCCTGGAGCGTGTTCAGAGAAGGGCAACAAAACTGGTGAGGGGTCTGGAGCACAGGTCTTACGAGGAGCGGCTGAGGGAGCTGGGATTGTTTAGTTTGGGGAAAAGGAGGCTCAGAGGAGACCTCATTGCACTCTACCACTTCCTGAAGGGAGGCTGTGGTGAGGAAGGGGTCAGCCTCTTCTCCCAGGTAACTAATGACAGGACGAGAGGGAATGGCCACAAGTTGTGCCGGGGAAGATTTAGATTAGACTTGAGGAAAAATTTTTTCTCTGAAAGAGTGGTCCGGCACTGGAATGGCCTGCCTAGGGAGGTGGTTGAGGCACCGTCCCTAGCGCTGTTCAAGAAGCGTTTAGATGAGGTGCTGAGGGATTTGATTTAGTAGCTTGGTGGGTAGGGATGGTGGTGTGAGGATGGTTGGACTAGATGATCTTGTAGGTCCTTTCCAACCTAATGTATCTATGAATCTATGAATCTATGAATCTGAGTGAAAAACTTCCTCCTAACATCTAACCTAAATTTCCACCGTCTTAGTTTAAAATCATTCCCCCTTGTCTTATCACGATCAACCTCTGTAAACTGTCATTGCCCCCTCCTGTTTGTATGCTCTCCCTTCAAGTACTGGAAGGCTGCAGTGAGGTCTTCCCAGAGCCTGATATTCTCCAAGCTAAACAAGCCCAGTTCCTACAGCCTGCCTTCTTAGAAGAGGTAGTCCAGTCCCCTGATCATCTTCGTGGCCCTCCTCTGGACCCCCTCAAACAGCTCCACATCTTTCCTGCGTTGGGGGCCCCAGACCTGGACGCAGTAGTCCAGATGGAGCCGTAAAAGAAAGACGCCCAACTTAACAAGTGCTCCTGTAGATCTCTGGTTGCACAGAGCAGGGGGCTCAATATGCCCTCCAGAACCAACAGAGGGGAAAGTCTGATGCCACCCTGCGTCCGTTTGTCACAGAGGCATCTCTAGATCTATCTGTGTCCATGACAAGAGGAGAGCAGGCCAACAGGCCCACCATCCCAAAAAGGGAACAAAGAGGGAAAGGAATACTAGCAAATACAGGAAAAAAACACAGCGGCAACAACATGAGGAGGAAAGTTAATTTACTAATTCTGAAAGCAGAAATACAAATTAGCTGGGATTGATGAAAATCAATCAAATAAATGAGAGAGAGAAACTGTCCAAAACCAAAGGCCTCACTCTAAAGCTGAAGGTGAGACGGCTAGGGAGCACGCACTGCTGAGATGAGCAGTGAGAGGGCGCTCTGGTGACTTGCGAGCACTTTGATCTTGCCCTCTGAACAGACATCTGCTGCTGAGCTCCGTGGAAATGCTGGTTCTCTCTGCCATCGTCTTCAGGCCTTCAGCTGGCCATCTCTAAGAGGGCATGCATGTTCCGCTGCTGTCTTCAGCCTGAAAAGCATCCAGCCAAACTCTGGGCTAACGCGGCCCTCAAGGCCAAGCACCAGACCTGGGCCAAGTCAAAGGCCGCGAGATCTGCCCCACGGTCTTCATGGAGCTCTATGGCCAAAATGCCCTTGCTGCCCCAAGGGACTAAGGCAGTGCTGCCGCCACCAAGCTCCAGATGAACCCAATTAAGAAGTTTAGGACAGAGAAGTTCAGGCTAGAGCAGTAGGAACCTCAGAAGACGGCAGGCTCAGCATCTCATGGTGAGGCCAGCCTGCCCGAGGTGCCCGCCACCAACACCTCTGGTGTGGTGCCGCTGGAGCACAGGGGGTCCAGGTCTAGGGAGTGCCAACCGCCAAGGGGCAGAGATGGGCTCCTCCTGCCATGTCGGGGTGGGCAGCAGGCTGCTGATGCCAGTGTCATAATGGGCACTGGCATGTCACCGTGGCAACGTCTATGACACGTCCAACCAGGAGGGCTCTAAAGGCTCCTGCGTTCTGAGGGAGCACCTGGCAGAGCGCAGATGCCTCTGGAAGGGATGAGCCCCCCTATGGCTGTTCCCAGTGCTGAGCAAACTGCTCGCGTGAAGCGGACCAAGATGAAATTCTGGGAGGATGGTCCCACCACAGAGCGTGACTACAGAATGCCAGAGGTGACCGCCAAAGGTACGCAGGTCCACAGGCACCACAGTCGCAGAGCTGCCACCTAGTCCTCATAGCGAGAGGGCGAGAGCCAGCACGGGGACCACAACGGAGCTGTCTCTGTGCGAGGCTGTTTACCGTGACTACACTTTCCATCTACCACCACCATGCTCCTGCCACGAGGCAGTGGGCGTGGGGAAGTGGCAGATGCAGAGTGTGACCTGCTTTTCCTCTGCCCTCCAGAGCGAGTTGCCGTCTGGGATGCAGTGGCTGTCTACGTACAACAGCAGCTCCTGCTGCACAAGGTAGGTCAGCACCTCTTTCACTGTTGTCTGCTTGGATTGCTACGGAGTCCCCCTGTTTAGGGCCGCAGAATGCAGTGTTTCCTCCCTGGCACACAAAGCTGCACACTCACCCCCAAAATCCCTATATGCTACCAGTGGGCCTCCCGCATGCATGGCACGACTTGTGCTACGTGCTGTACTGTGCTGGGGCTGATCCCAGTCTCTGGAAGTCTTTGGATTCCACGGCCTGAGCTTCTGAATAGTGGTAGAGGGCGTGCCAGGACCTGAAGCACAATCCCTGCACTGGGCAGCCTTCAGCTCTTCCTCCAGCCTTAACCCTTCTGCCCTTCTTTTCTCTTCCGTGCACAGGGTGTCCGAATTCCCACTTTCGGTTCCTTCAGCATTGTCACAAAGCGGATTGAGGCTGAGGGTCGAACCATTATTGTGCAGTGGCCCGCGTTTTGCCTTGCCAGGAACCTCGTGGAAACACGTAACCTCATGCATAATAAGGAATACCTGCCAGGTACGAGAGGGCTTAAAGCCTTTCAGGCTGCACAGACAGGACAAATGGGGCTACTGACTCCATCCTCAAAAGCAACCCCTCCCTCCATGGAGCCCATCCAAACATGGGCTTGTCCAGGCTGCTGACTGCAATGAGTAGCGCTTGGGAAGCAGCGGTGGAAGAGCCACTTCGCGATGGATTCTGACACTCCTTTGTGACTTTGCAGGCCATAAGGAGGTGGAGCCCCTCAAATACTCTGAGGTGGCCACAGCCGCATCCGTGACCCGGCAGACAGGGAAGGCCTGCATATTCGGCACCACATTCCTTGTCTCCCATTGCCTGAGCAAGGGAGAGAACGTTGCCTTTGTCCTGAAGGACATAGGAGTGCTCCTCATCGAAGGAACACGAGTACAAATGAAGTTCTACTACGACTTCCTCGAGAAGATCAACGGCAAAGGGAAGCTAGAAAAAGTTGTTTTCAAGGTGAGCTTTGGCCTTCTCCCTGGCTTGGGCGGTCCCATGGCCCTCGCTTTGCCTTCATGTGGCCCACCAGGACACGCCCCGCTGCTCGGTGGTGCTGACAGCTCCCCCTGCCCTGGGGCTCCTCCGGTACTCTCCAGTGCCTCAGCCGTGACAAGGACGTCCCACATCCTCGCTGTTCTCCCCTCCAGGTCCCCGGGCTGATGGACATGCTGGCGTCCAGGGTGGCACCTGTAGCCTCTCTGACCTCCTCTGGCCGAGTCGTCGTCTTTCCCAAGTGAGTATGTTTGTGGCTGTAGCCACTGCTTGATGCAGCTTCTCAGCTCTCCTTCAGTAGCGTTTGCTCCTTGTTACCGCGAGTGTCCTGTGACGGGAACACAGGCCAAACCAGCTCAGAGAAGTCTGCCAGAAAATAAACACTCCTGTGTTCCAGCTTGTCCCCAGATACCGCAGGGGCTGGGGGCGGCCGAGCTTAGGTTCTGAGGGTTGCCCGATGTCTGCGTACCAGGCTCCCCTGGTGCTTGCTAACATCTAAGGTCCCAGGTCACATTGCCTAGGGAACTTCAGGACGGCTTGACCTGCTCTCTAGAGGCTGACATTTTAGCATGTCACGTATTCTGTGTGTCCCTGGACTGTAGAACTTTCTGGGAGGGAGGGATGAAGGAACTGAGGTGACATTTTCTTCCCAGGGTGACTCCGTTTTGCAGGATGTTTCTTGGTACTGGAGCGCAGACAAGGCTTGAGAATAGCGACCTTTAAGCGATCTGCCTGAGAGCAGGTGATCCCAGAGAGCAGAAAGGGCAGCTGGAGCCTTGGGTCACACCAATGTCTTCTCCTTTTGTACAGGTTTCAAGGGGAGTCTGTACCCAAACCACCGCCCCAGAAGTCTCGCAAGGCCTCAGAAGCCCCTTTGCCACCTTGTGGACAGGGCAGGAACGGTAAAGTAGCTGCCATCTCCTTTGCATACCACATGCAATTAACGTGCCCTGGGGAAATGCCTAGCTCATGATCACCCAAAGGCTCCGGCTTGTGCAATGAATCCTGCCTGCTTGGCATAGCCTCTTGTCCTGACAACACGTCATTTGGGACTGGCCAGAGCAGCGCTGCGTGTCACCAGGCCAGCAGTTTGAGTCACTCCTCTCTGACGAGATCTCTCCTTCCCAATTGCAGCACAATTTCCTCAACTGCCACCCCTCCCCAGCTGGATCAAGGTTACCTTTACTGCGAAAACAGTTACCCATAAGAAAACAAGTGGTATCGGGAGGATGTCCAGGTGAGACTGCAGGCCCAGGCTTGGGATCTGAACGGGCTCTTCCACTGAGAGGACAAGAGCCCATTCCCCAGTCCCAGACAGTCACCATTTGGGGTGGAGGGGTGGGGATGATGCAGCTGGAAGCCCCCATTTCACATGGCTGGCCCCTCTCCAGCCCTCAAGAGAACCCCAGCTCAGCGTGACAGCTCTATGTGGGCACTCTGCATAGTTGCAGCCAAGGGTTCTGGCTCGGCCTTGCGGGATACAGCCGCAAAGCCACCACCCACTCAAGCAGACCCCTCCCACTGTGTTCTTTCAGTCAGCTGCCAGCAGTCCCGGAGGCTTCTGTCCAAACGCAGCCTAAGATAATAAAGAATGGAAAATGTACTACCACAAGGAAAGCAAAGGACACGGCTCGAGCACAGGCAGCGAAACCTCCAAAATCCTCTCCCAAAACCAAATCAAAGGACGTGGCTCCAGTGCGGCCAGTGGAACCCCCAAAACACACTCACAAAAGCAAAGCAGAAAAGATGGAACCAGCACAGCCGGTGGAACCCCCAAAATGCACTCCCAAGAGCAAAGCAGAGGAGATGGCTCCAGCGCAGGCAGCGCAACCTCCAAGTCGCAAAGAGGATCGCGGCGCAGTGAAAGCCCCAACTAGAGGACGAGTGCCAGAAAAGGCAGAAGCAAAGCCCACAGACCACTGTGGAGCCCTCGGCCTGCCGCAGACACCAATGGCAGCACTATGGTCTTCGAGCTCTGAGACCACCCTCCTCGAGAAGAGCTCCTACTACAGCTCCACTTTAGCGCCACTGACGCACAAGGGGACCACATCTAGGCAGAGTCAGCCACCGAAGATCAGAGCGGGGCTCCCCAGGCCAAGGATGTCCTATCAACGCTGATCAGGGCATGGGGTGCCCAGGAGAAATGGAGCTCCACCTCAGGCTGCAAAACAGGTGCGTGATTCCTATCTGTGACATTTGGGGGTGTCATCTCCTTGAAGAGGTAGAGGGACAGTGGGAACTCACTGAGCCAAGACCCTTTGGCTTTGACAGACGGGGCGGCTATATTCCTTGGAGCCTTGGGATCTCGAGTTCCTCATTTTCCTATGCCACACTCCTTCTGCTGGTGATATATGGAGCACACCAAAGCCCACGTGTAGCTAGGCATGAGGCTTTCTGTAGCTAAGCATGAGACTTTTACTTTCCAACTTGCTGCTCCTTTAAATCCATGGTGAGGAGAGATGGTATTTATGGGTGGGCCTGGCATAGCTTAGCAGCAAAACACCGCAGCTGCACAACTTGTAGGGACGGGATAAAGAGAGGGAGAGAAATGGCTGCTTCCCCTCACTGATCTGACCTGAAACCACATCTTGGGTTTGCGTGTGGGAAATGAGCTCCCGCTCTGTTTTCTGAAAGGAGTCTCTCTTCTTTCACAGAAACCCATCGCTCGTAGGACCACGTGGAAAGAGATGGAGGAAAATACCAGAACGGTCTTGCAGAAAATGGTCCTTTGTTCTGCTCTGGTAATTGGGGCACTGAACAAGCTACACTGGCCTCGCAGAGACACTGTTTCCCCCTTAAATGCAGTTCCAACACAAAACAATTGCGATCCATCATTTAATTTTGAATAAAATCTACTCCCCCATCAAAACAGTTTGTTAAGGAACCATGTTGTACTTGAAGAACTCAACCTGGGCTGGAGAAGCAAAAGCCTGCTCCCTTAAGCCCTGAAACACTGTTTCTCTTCAGCCCTCCTCAGGCGCTCAGCCAGCCCTCTCTATGAGGGCATGGGTGCGTTCCTCCCAGACAGGTCGTAGCTAGCGGTGAACATGGCACCAGGAGAGTGGCATCTTCACAGGCCCGGCTCCTCCCCAGCTCAGCTGGACGGCGGTGTGTGGCAAAGGCTGTGTCGCAGCCAAGGGTCCTGGTTTGGGGTTGCAAGATGTGCCCCTTCTGAGCACTGCTCTCATGGTATGGTGTCGTATCCCAGCATCCCCACAATATCGCATCATGGTGGGGATACCGGGAACATTGCTGAAGCAGGAGGAAGGAGAAGGCCAGAGGCCTTCAAGAATGACCTGTGGAGGAGGTGCTCTATGTAACCGAGCACTCAATCTCTTGTCATCACTCCTGGCTCCTCACCTATTGTGGACTGCCCTGCTCTTTTGTTATCTCTTTGTGCTCACTAAGTCTAGCAGAAAGCAACTCATTTTTTTTGTCCAGCCAATCCTCAGCTGAGGATTGTCATCACAACTTATTACTGCTACAACACACGGCACAATGTCAGCACACACCTTAATCTGTATTCGTGAAGAGTCGCTCCTTCAACCATGCGAGATGTAGAATGGTATCTGTGGTGCTACTTAGATGGGGAGGGGTTACTCCAATCCAACAGCCCAGCAACACCAGCAGGCTGACTGAAAAGGTCAGGCCAGGTAAGTCAGCTCTGCTAACACCCAGAAACACTTGGAAGACAGCATTGGTATGTCACTGTGGGTCACAACAAACAAACATGTGAAATACATTCATCTTTATGTCAATTAAGCTGTTGATTCCTTTTGCTTAACGAGCAAGCAGGATGCCCCTAGAAAATTAACCCTTTCCAAAATATCCCATCTCAGGAAATTAGCAGAGGGAAATGAAGGCATCTGCAGAAAGAATCTTCCCGCTCCCTTCTCCCATGAGGGAAAAAAAGAAAAAAGATTTGCTGTTTTCTGCTGTGCTTACTCATATTGCTTTCTTGGCTTTGAAAGGAAAAAGAAACCAGAAAAGAAAGGCTGTCTTCCCATCAAAGAGGCTCAAACAAAGCAGCAGCTCTTTCTAACGTGCCCTTCCCTTCATCAGCCTCTGATGAGTGTTGTGGGGACCACTTCCTCAAAGTGGTGGCGTTTAGAACAGACGGAAAGCTAGCAGGAGAAGCCAAGAGTTGGGTTGGAACTAAAGCTGCAATGCCTGAGGCTGCAGGAGGGCTTAGAAATACCCAAAACAGGGCTGGATCATTAGAAAATACGCATCCCTGTCACCCAAATTTGTGAAGCAGGCCATTTCTCATTTTCCTTGGACACTTAGTGCACACTCAGGGCACGCAGAATGCTCAGAAGCTTTTAGCTACCTACTTTACACTGAATTCAATCGTTAGCATTGCTGACTGAAAGGAAAGCCGAAGACGGCAGATATAAATATCCCAACCTCTACCTCTTGCGCCTCTACAGATACTCTTCAAACACCTCCAGTCTCAACACACGATACTTCTCGCTGAAAAAAGTGCTGAAGCTTATCACATAAAAGAAAAAAGAGGGAAAGAATGAGGTTGACTGAGAGTATAGAAGCAAGTTTCCTCTACACAGTCTTCCAGCCACTCTACCCCAGATCTGCAGTGTTGCCTGGGGTTGTTGTGGCCAAAGCGCAGGACCCGGTGCTTGGTCTTGTTCAGCCTCATCCCATTGGCTTCAGCCCAGCTATCCAGCCTGTCCAGATCCCTCTGCAGGACCTCGCTACTGCCAGGCAGATTAATGCTTCCAGCCAACCTGGCGTCATCTGCAAACTTACTGTGGGTGTGCTCCATGTCCTTGTCCAGGTCATTAATAAAGATATTGAAGAGGACAGGCCCCAGTACCGACCCCTGTGGAACACCACTCATGATCAACTGGTCTACTGGTAAGAGTGGTGAGTAGCTCTCTACTGGAAGCAATATTGGTGATAGGTGAAAGGCTGGACTGGATGATCGTGTTAGCTCTTTTCCAACCTTGGTGATGGTATGATTCAACGACTCTCTGATTTGTTGAGTACCTCAGCCTTCTCCTTGTCCGCTGTAACCAGCCTGTCTGGATTGCTTGCTATGGAGGGTACACCATCCTTAACTTTCCTTACCAAGCTTATATATGCGTAGAAGAATTGCTTATTCTTCTTTGCACCCCTTGCCAAGTCTGGTATCATTTGCGCCTCGGCCTTCCTGACCCCATCCCTACACGGCATCCCTATACTCTTCCCAGACTACCTGTCTCTGCTTCCACTAAGCCAGTGCATTTTCTTCTTCCTCTCCAGTTTGACTGGCAGGTCCCAGTTCAGCCCTGTCTGTCTCTTTCCTTCAAATGAGACCTGCATTGACTTTGTATGCACCACTGCCTTACACGGGGAAACAAAACCCTATCCCTCACTGCCTGGGACATGAGGATGACGGGGGTTTTCAGAGGGAGAATCATAGAACGATCGGTCAAAATCATAGATAGTCTGGTCCTGTTTGGTGTCCAAACCTTCATCACGTTTCAGCCAGTAATATCATAACTGCTGTCAATGGGTGGACTGTCCCAGTGTGGTCTCTTGGGCATTTTGCATCTACTTTTGGTGACAAAGACAAAATGTACTGGCTTATTACAGTAAAGAGTATCCACTGCACAGATCCCAAGACTGTAAGTTAGTGAAATTTTTGACGGGTATGTCCAGGTGACCTTTTAACTCCAAGGGCTTTAGAAGAGAGCATCAAATGACAACTGGCAATCACATAGAATCACAGAATCACAGGGGTTGGAAGGGACCTCTAGAGACCATCAAGTCCAACCCCCTTGCCAAAGCAGGCTCCCTACACCAGGAAAGGCAATCCTTGATCCACCTTAAAAGCAGTCTTGCATATCTCTTTTCCTTGACAGAAAGCAGGCTAAAGAGATTCATAGATTCATAGATTCATAGATACATTAGGTTGGAAAGGACCTACAAGATCATCTAGTCCAACCATCCTCACACCACCATCCCTACCCACCAAGCTACTAAATCAAATCCCTCAGCACCTCATCTAAACGCTTCTTGAACAGCGCTAGGGACGGTGCCTCAACCACCTCCCTAGGCAGGCCATTCCAGTGCCGGACCACTCTTTCAGAGAAAAAATTTTTCCTCAAGTCTAATCTAAATCTTCCCCGGCACAACTTGTGGCCATTCCCTCTCGTCCTGTCATTAGTTACCTGGGAGAAGAGGCTGACCCCTTCCTCACCACAGCCTCCCTTCAGGAAGTGGTAGAGTGCAATGAGGTCTCCTCTGAGCCTCCTTTTCCCCAAACTAAACAATCCCAGCTCCCTCAGCCGCTCCTCGTAAGACCTGTGCTCCAGACCCCTCACCAGTTTTGTTGCCCTTCTCTGAACACGCTCCAGGGCCTCGATGTCTCTCTTGTAGTGAGGGGCCCAAAACTGAACACAGTACTCGAGGTGCGGCCGCACCAGAGCTGAGTACAGGGGGATGATCACCTCCCTGCTCCTGCTGGCCACACTATTCCTAATACAGGCCAGGATGCCATTGGCCTTCTTGGCCACCTGGGCACACTGCCGGCTCATACTGAGCCGAGCATCAACCAACACCCCCAGGTCCTTTTCCTCTATACACTCCTCAAGCCATTCTGCCCCAAGCCTATAGCATTGCATGGGGTTATTGTGGCCAAAGTGCAGGACCCGGCACTTGGCCTTATTGAACCTCATCCCATTGACCTCAGCCCAACTGTCTAGCCTATCCAGATCCCGCTGAAGGGCCTCCCTACCCTCAGGCAGATCGACACATCCTCCCAACTTGGTGTCATCCGCAAACTTACTGAGGGTACACTCAATCCCCTCATCCAGGTCATCAATAAAGATATTAAACAAGACGGGCCCCAATACCGACCCTTGGGGGACACCACTCGTGACAGGACGCCAGCTGGACTTGACTCCATTAACCACTACCCGCTGGGCACGGCCCTCTAGCCAATTCTCAACCCAGAGAAGAGTGAACCTGTCCACACCATGGGCTGCCAGCTTCTGCAGGAGAATACTGTGGGAGACCGTGTCAAAGGCTTTGCTGAAGTCCAGGTAGACTACATCAACAGCCTTTCCCTCATCTACCAGTCTGGTCACCCAGTCGTAGAAGGAGATGAGGTTGGACAAGCACGACCTGCCCTTTGTGAACCCGTGCTGGCTGGGTCTGATCCCCTGATTGCCATGCACGTGCCGTGTGATCTCCCTCAAGATCAATTGCTCCATAACTTTCCCTGATACCGAGGTCAGGCTGACAGGCCTGTAGTTCCCCGGATCTTCCTTACGGCCTTTCTTGTAGATGGGAGTCACATCGGCAAGCCTCCAATCTTGCGGGACCTCTCCAGATGACCAGGAATGCTGATAGATGGCAGAAAGCGGCTTGGCAATCACCTCTGCCAGCTCCCTCAGCACCCTTGGGTGGATCCCATCTGGCCCCATGGACTTGTGGCAGTTCAGATGGAGGAGCAGGTCTCTGACTGTCTCTGCTGGGATCACAGGGGGTGCATGATGCGCTTCGTCCCAGACTTCCAGGTCAGGGCGAGGAGTATCCTGAGGATAACTGGTCTGTCTATTAAAGACAGACGTGAAGAAGGCATTGAGAACCTCAGCCTTTTCCTTATCCTCTGTGGTTACATTCCCTGCCGCATCAAGTAAAGGAGGGAAATTCTCCTTAGTTCTTCTTTTACTGTTAATATATTTATAAAAGGATTTTTTGTTCTCCTTTACTGCAGTAGCCAGTCTGAGTTCAAGCTGGGCTTTTGCTTTTCTAACTTCCTGCCTGCAAATCTTGGCAAGTTCCCTGTAGTCTCCCCAAGTAGCCTGTCCCATCTTCCAGAGGACATAGACTCTCTTTTTCTCCCGGAGTCTCAACAAAAGATCTCGGTTCATCCACACTGGTCTTTTTCCCCTCCGGCTTGACTTACGGTACTCAGGGACAGCCTGCTCCTGTGCCTTTAAGATTTCCGTCTTGAGGAGGGCCCAGGCTTCCTGGACCCCTTTACCCCACAGGAGCGAGTCCCAAGGGACCCTTGCAACAAGCGTCCTGAACAGGTCAAAGTCTGCCCTCCGGAAGTCCAAGGCAGCAGTTTTGCTAGTCACCCTCTTGATGTCACCAAGGTGGTGACGCAGTGGATCAGGCTGTCCAGAGAGGTTGTGAATGCCCCATCTCTAGAGGCATTGAAGGTGGGGCTGGATGTGGCTGTGGGCAGCCTGCTT
Organism: Callipepla californica brunnescens; assembly: GCA_023055505.1. Taxonomy (NCBI): domain Eukaryota; kingdom Metazoa; phylum Chordata; class Aves; order Galliformes; family Odontophoridae; genus Callipepla; species Callipepla californica. The sequence continues at coordinate 101,500,311 of JALIRH010000001.1, read as the reverse complement.
TAGTGGCTGGCAACAGTGCCCACGGTGGGGGGGTTGAAACTAGGTGATCTTTGAGGTTCCTTTCAACCTAGGCCATTCTGTGATTTCACGAGTTCTATGATTCTATGATTTTATGACCCTTGGTATGCCATCTCTCAGTCCTCGAGTTCTACCGCTTTGGATCGGCACAACCGGAGCTGCAGTGACATTTTGAGGTGAAGAGGGTTTGTTTTTTCGGGAGGTTTCTGTCACAGGGGAACCGAGGGAGAGCGGGCAGTCCCTGCAGCTCTCGGCAGCTCTCTCGCGAGAGGCTGACTGGCGTAGGCGTTGCCCGGGAAACGGCACCCCCGCCCACACCTTCAGCTCTGAAAAGGCCTCAGGGAGGGCAGCGACACGTTGCTGCCCACCAGGCACAAGGAGGAGCTAACTACCTGTGCGTATCACCCCTCTCTATTATACTGAGCTAGGTGCTAAGTGTGGGAGTGTGGGAGCTTGTGTAGCTGGGTGTAGGATTTCTATTCCTCCTCTCTTGTGAATTCATCCTATTTACTACTGGTGTCTGTGCTCTCACAGTTGTGTTCTACTTTTTGCTTATTTCATTTTTTATTTATCTTATTATCATCATACATATATTTATTTATTCTTTTTATTTATTATTCTTATTTCTGTACCATGGTCTCTACCAGACAGAGGGCTTGCCGTAAAAAGACGGTGGCGACCCAGACAGAAGGTCTGCCTAGAAATGTGGCTACACAGGTCTCTGGTTGCAGTGAGTGCCAGAGCCTGCTGCTGCTGGAGGAGGATGGCAAGCAGATCTCCTGCATGCGGTGTGAACAGGTTGAAGATCTGCTTAGCATGGTGATAGAACTGAAAGAGGAAGTTGAGAGACTGAGGGCCATCAGGGACTGCGAGAGGGAGATTGACTGGTGGAGTAGCTCCTTCAAGTGCCAGAGAGAAAGGCACCCAGGAGATCCCCCGAATTTGGTGGTGGACTCCCTGACCTGCCCCCGTCAGGTTGAGGGGGGGTATCTGAGGGATGGGGAGGGCTGGCAGAGAGTCCCAGCTCGGTACTGTAGGCGATCTCCCCCTCTGCCTACATCGTCTCCTCAAGTCCCTCTAAACAATAGGTTTGCAGTGTTGGATGTTGAAGGAGAAATAAGGGGGGAGGAGCGGGAAGATTCTCCCAAGAAGTCACCAATGGCAAGGCAGTCGACTCCATGCATTGAGACTGCAGCTGCCAAGAAGGAAAGAAAGGTGATCGTGGTGGGTGGCTCCCTTCTCAGGGGTACTGAGGGCCCCATTTGCAGACCAGACCCGTGCCGTAGGGAAGTGTGCTGTCTCCCTGGGGCCCGGGTTAGAGACATAACTAGAAGACTCCCAGATCTGATTCACCCCAATGACTACTATCCGTTGCTCATAGTTCAAGCAGATAGCAGTGAAATAACTCAAAGAAGCCTAAGAACTATGAAAAGAGATTTCAGGGGTCTAGGACGATTAGTTCAAGGTGTGGGAGCACAAGTGGTATTTGCTTCCATACCTTCTGGGGCAGCGAAGGACACGGAATGGGCTAGGAAAACACAAGTGATGAATAATTGGCTGAGAGGCTGGTGTAGAGACAGACACTTTGGGTTTTTTGACCACGGGGCAGTTTACTCAGCTCCTGGCCTGTTATCCGCTGATGGAATACACCTGTCCCAAAGGGGGAAACAAATTCTAGCCCAGGAGCTAGCTGGATTAATTGAGAGAGCTTTAAACTAGCTGTGATGGGGGTAGGGGATATAACAGGGCTCCCCAGGGAAGAGCCCAGGGGGGCTGTGCTGGAACAAAGGGTGAGGCAAGTGTCTCAGCTGAAGTGCATATACACCAACGCACGCAGCATGGGCAATAAACAAGAAGAGCTTGAAACCATTGTAAGGCAGGCAAACTATGACCTTGTTGCTATTACGGAAACATGGTGGGACCCCTCCCATGACTGGAGTACTGGGATGGATGGCTACAAGCTCTTCAGAAGGGATAGGCGGGGAAGAAAGGGTGGTGGCATAGCTCTCTATATCAAAGAGTGTCTTGATGTTGAAGAGCTTGAGGTTGGAAACGACCAAGTGGAGTGTCTGTGGGTAAGGATCAGGGGGATGGTCTGTAGGAGTGACATCGTGGTGGGGCTCTGTTATAGACCGCCTAGCCAAGATGAAGAGATAGATGAGGTGTTCTACAAGCAACTAGTAGATGTTGCACGATGGCCAGCACTAGTTCTCATGGGGGACTTCAACTTCCCTGATATATGCTGGAAATATAATACCGCGCAGAGGAAGCAGTCCTTGAGATTTCTGGAGTGTGTGGAAGATAGCTTCCTGACACAGCTGGTGCAGGAACCTACCAGGGGAAGTGCCCTGCTAGACCTGCTCTTCACTAACAGAGATGGACTAGTAGGAGATGTGAAGGTTGGGGATCGTCTTGGCCAGAGTGACCATGAAATGGTAGAGTTTGCTATTCTTGGTGACATCAAGAGGGTGACTAGCAAAACTGCTGCCTTGGACTTCCGGAGGGCAGACTTTGACCTGTTCAGGACGCTTGTTGCAAGGGTCCCTTGGGACTCGCTCCTGTGGGGTAAAGGGGTCCAGGAAGCCTGGGCCCTCCTCAAGACGGAAATCTTAAAGGCACAGGAGCAGGCTGTCCCTGAGTACCGTAAGTCAAGCCGGAGGGGAAAAAGACCAGTGTGGATGAACCGAGATCTTTTGTTGAGACTCTGGGAGAAAAAGAGAGTCTATGTCCTCTGGAAGATGGGACAGGCTACTTGGGGAGACTACAGGGAACTTGCCAAGATTTGCAGGCAGGAAGTTAGAAATGCAAAAGCCCAGCTTGAACTCAGACTGGCTACTGCAGTAAAGGAGAACAAAAAATCCTTTTATAAATATATTAACAGTAAAAGAAGAACTAAGGAGAATTTCCCTCCTTTACTTGATGCGGCAGGGAATGTAACCACAGAGGATAAGGAAAAGGCTGAGGTTCTCAATGCCTTCTTCACGTCTGTCTTTAATAGACAGACCAGTTATCCTCAGGATACTCCTCGCCCTGACCTGGAAGTCTGGGACGAAGCGCATCATGCACCCCCTGTGATCCCAGCAGAGACAGTCAGAGACCTGCTCCTCCATCTGAACTGCCACAAGTCCATGGGGCCAGATGGGATCCACCCAAGGGTGCTGAGGGAGCTGGCAGAGGTGATTGCCAAGCCGCTTTCTGCCATCTATCAGCATTCCTGGTCATCTGGAGAGGTCCCGCAAGATTGGAGGCTTGCCGATGTGACTCCCATCTACAAGAAAGGCCGTAAGGAAGATCCGGGGAACTACAGGCCTGTCAGCCTGACCTCGGTATCAGGGAAAGTTATGGAGCAATTGATCTTGAGGGAGATCACACGGCACGTGCATGGCAATCAGGGGATCAGACCCAGCCAGCACGGGTTCACAAAGGGCAGGTCGTGCTTGTCCAACCTCATCTCCTTCTACGACTGGGTGACCAGACTGGTAGATGAGGGAAAGGCTGTTGATGTAGTCTACCTGGACTTCAGCAAAGCCTTTGACACGGTCTCCCACAGTATTCTCCTGCAGAAGCTGGCAGCCCATGGTGTGGACAGGTTCACTCTTCTCTGGGTTGAGAATTGGCTAGAGGGCCGTGCCCAGCGGGTAGTGGTTAATGGAGTCAAGTCCAGCTGGCGTCCTGTCACGAGTGGTGTCCCCCAAGGGTCGGTATTGGGGCCCGTCTTGTTTAATATCTTTATTGATGACCTGGATGAGGGGATTGAGTGTACCCTCAGTAAGTTTGCGGATGACACCAAGTTGGGAGGATGTGTCGATCTGCCTGAGGGTAGGGAGGCCCTTCAGCGGGATCTGGATAGGCTAGACAGTTGGGCTGAGGTCAATGGGATGAGGTTCAATAAGGCCAAGTGCCGGGTCCTGCACTTTGGCCACAATAACCCCATGCAATGCTATAGGCTTGGGGCAGAATGGCTTGAGGAGTGTATAGAGGAAAAGGACCTGGGGGTGTTGGTTGATGCTCGGCTCAGTATGAGCCGGCAGTGTGCCCAGGTGGCCAAGAAGGCCAATGGCATCCTGGCCTGTATTAGGAATAGTGTGGCCAGCAGGAGCAGGGAGGTGATCATCCCCCTGTACTCAGCTCTGGTGCGGCCGCACCTCGAGTACTGTGTTCAGTTTTGGGCCCCTCACTACAAGAGAGACATCGAGGCCCTGGAGCGTGTTCAGAGAAGGGCAACAAAACTGGTGAGGGGTCTGGAGCACAGGTCTTACGAGGAGCGGCTGAGGGAGCTGGGATTGTTTAGTTTGGGGAAAAGGAGGCTCAGAGGAGACCTCATTGCACTCTACCACTTCCTGAAGGGAGGCTGTGGTGAGGAAGGGGTCAGCCTCTTCTCCCAGGTAACTAATGACAGGACGAGAGGGAATGGCCACAAGTTGTGCCGGGGAAGATTTAGATTAGACTTGAGGAAAAATTTTTTCTCTGAAAGAGTGGTCCGGCACTGGAATGGCCTGCCTAGGGAGGTGGTTGAGGCACCGTCCCTAGCGCTGTTCAAGAAGCGTTTAGATGAGGTGCTGAGGGATTTGATTTAGTAGCTTGGTGGGTAGGGATGGTGGTGTGAGGATGGTTGGACTAGATGATCTTGTAGGTCCTTTCCAACCTAATGTATCTATGAATCTATGAATCTATGAATCTGAGTGAAAAACTTCCTCCTAACATCTAACCTAAATTTCCACCGTCTTAGTTTAAAATCATTCCCCCTTGTCTTATCACGATCAACCTCTGTAAACTGTCATTGCCCCCTCCTGTTTGTATGCTCTCCCTTCAAGTACTGGAAGGCTGCAGTGAGGTCTTCCCAGAGCCTGATATTCTCCAAGCTAAACAAGCCCAGTTCCTACAGCCTGCCTTCTTAGAAGAGGTAGTCCAGTCCCCTGATCATCTTCGTGGCCCTCCTCTGGACCCCCTCGAACAGCTCCACATCTTTCCTGCGTTGGGGGCCCCAGACCTGGACGCAGTAGTCCAGATGGAGCCGTAAAAGAAAGACGCCCAACTTAACAAGTGCTCCTGTAGATCTCTGGTTGCACAGAGCAGGGGGCTCAATATGCCCTCCAGAACCAACAGAGGGGAAAGTCTGATGCCACCCTGCGTCCGTTTGTCACAGAGGCATCTCTAGATCTATCTGTGTCCATGACAAGAGGAGAGCAGGCCAACAGGCCCACCATCCCAAAAAGGGAACAAAGAGGGAAAGGAATACTAGCAAATACAGGAAAAAAACACAGCGGCAACAACATGAGGAGGAAAGTTAATTTACTAATTCTGAAAGCAGAAATACAAATTAGCTGGGATTGATGAAAATCAATCAAATAAATGAGAGAGAGAAACTGTCCAAAACCAAAGGCCTCACTCTAAAGCTGAAGGTGAGACGGCTAGGGAGCACGCACTGCTGAGATGAGCAGTGAGAGGGCGCTCTGGTGACTTGCGAGCACTTTGATCTTGCCCTCTGAACAGACATCTGCTGCTGAGCTCCGTGGAAATGCTGGTTCTCTCTGCCATCGTCTTCAGGCCTTCAGCTGGCCATCTCTAAGAGGGCATGCATGTTCCGCTGCTGTCTTCAGCCTGAAAAGCATCCAGCCAAACTCTGGGCTAACGCGGCCCTCAAGGCCAAGCACCAGACCTGGGCCAAGTCAAAGGCCGCGAGATCTGCCCCACGGTCTTCATGGAGCTCTATGGCCAAAATGCCCTTGCTGCCCCAAGGGACTAAGGCAGTGCTGCCGCCACCAAGCTCCAGATGAACCCAATTAAGAAGTTTAGGACAGAGAAGTTCAGGCTAGAGCAGTAGGAACCTCAGAAGACGGCAGGCTCAGCATCTCATGGTGAGGCCAGCCTGCCCGAGGTGCCCGCCACCAACACCTCTGGTGTGGTGCCGCTGGAGCACAGGGGGTCCAGGTCTAGGGAGTGCCAACCGCCAAGGGGCAGAGATGGGCTCCTCCTGCCATGTCGGGGTGGGCAGCAGGCTGCTGATGCCAGTGTCATAATGGGCACTGGCATGTCACCGTGGCAACGTCTATGACACGTCCAACCAGGAGGGCTCTAAAGGCTCCTGCGTTCTGAGGGAGCACCTGGCAGAGCGCAGATGCCTCTGGAAGGGATGAGCCCCCCTATGGCTGTTCCCAGTGCTGAGCAAACTGCTCGCGTGAAGCGGACCAAGATGAAATTCTGGGAGGATGGTCCCACCACAGAGCGTGACTACAGAATGCCAGAGGTGACCGCCAAAGGTACGCAGGTCCACAGGCACCACAGTCGCAGAGCTGCCACCAAGTCCTCATAGCGAGAGGGCGAGAGCCAGCACGGGGACCACAACGGAGCTGTCTCTGTGCGAGGCTGTTTACCGTGACTACACTTTCCATCTACCACCACCATGCTCCTGCCACGAGGCAGTGGGCGTGGGGAAGTGGCAGATGCAGAGTGTGACCTGCTTTTCCTCTGCCCTCCAGAGCGAGTTGCCGTCTGGGATGCAGTGGCTGTCTACGTACAACAGCAGCTCCTGCTGCACAAGGTAGGTCAGCACCTCTTTCACTGTTGTCTGCTTGGATTGCTACGGAGTCCCCCTGTTTAGGGCCGCAGAATGCAGTGTTTCCTCCCTGGCACACAAAGCTGCACACTCACCCCCAAAATCCCTATATGCTACCAGTGGGCCTCCCGCATGCATGGCACGACTTGTGCTACGTGCTGTACTGTGCTGGGGCTGATCCCAGTCTCTGGAAGTCTTTGGATTCCACGGCCTGAGCTTCTGAATAGTGGTAGAGGGCGTGCCAGGACCTGAAGCACAATCCCTGCACTGGGCAGCCTTCAGCTCTTCCTCCAGCCTTAACCCTTCTGCCCTTCTTTTCTCTTCCGTGCACAGGGTGTCCGAATTCCCACTTTCGGTTCCTTCAGCATTGTCACAAAGCGGATTGAGGCTGAGGGTCGAACCATTATTGTGCAGTGGCCCGCGTTTTGCCTTGCCAGGAACCTCGTGGAAACACGTAACCTCATGCATAATAAGGAATACCTGCCAGGTACGAGAGGGCTTAAAGCCTTTCAGGCTGCACAGACAGGACAAATGGGGCTACTGACTCCATCCTCAAAAGCAACCCCTCCCTCCATGGAGCCCATCCAAACATGGGCTTGTCCAGGCTGCTGACTGCAATGAGTAGCGCTTGGGAAGCAGCGGTGGAAGAGCCACTTCGCGATGGATTCTGACACTCCTTTGTGACTTTGCAGGCCATAAGGAGGTGGAGCCCCTCAAATACTCTGAGGTGGCCACAGCCGCATCCGTGACCCGGCAGACAGGGAAGGCCTGCATATTCGGCACCACATTCCTTGTCTCCCATTGCCTGAGCAAGGGAGAGAACGTTGCCTTTGTCCTGAAGGACATAGGAGTGCTCCTCATCGAAGGAACACGAGTACAAATGAAGTTCTACTACGACTTCCTCGAGAAGATCAACGGCAAAGGGAAGCTAGAAAAAGTTGTTTTCAAGGTGAGCTTTGGCCTTCTCCCTGGCTTGGGCGGTCCCATGGCCCTCGCTTTGCCTTCATGTGGCCCACCAGGACACGCCCCGCTGCTCGGTGGTGCTGACAGCTCCCCCTGCCCTGGGGCTCCTCCGGTACTCTCCAGTGCCTCAGCCGTGACAAGGACGTCCCACATCCTCGCTGTTCTCCCCTCCAGGTCCCCGGGCTGATGGACATGCTGGCGTCCAGGGTGGCACCTGTAGCCTCTCTGACCTCCTCTGGCCGAGTCGTCGTCTTTCCCAAGTGAGTATGTTTGTGGCTGTAGCCACTGCTTGATGCAGCTTCTCAGCTCTCCTTCAGTAGCGTTTGCTCCTTGTTACCGCGAGTGTCCTGTGACGGGAACACAGGCCAAACCAGCTCAGAGAAGTCTGCCAGAAAATAAACACTCCTGTGTTCCAGCTTGTCCCCAGATACCGCAGGGGCTGGGGGCGGCCGAGCTTAGGTTCTGAGGGTTGCCCGATGTCTGCGTACCAGGCTCCCCTGGTGCTTGCTAACATCTAAGGTCCCAGGTCACATTGCCTAGGGAACTTCAGGACGGCTTGACCTGCTCTCTAGAGGCTGACATTTTAGCATGTCACGTATTCTGTGTGTCCCTGGACTGTAGAACTTTCTGGGAGGGAGGGATGAAGGAACTGAGGTGACATTTTCTTCCCAGGGTGACTCCGTTTTGCAGGATGTTTCTTGGTACTGGAGCGCAGACAAGGCTTGAGAATAGCGACCTTTAAGCGATCTGCCTGAGAGCAGGTGATCCCAGAGAGCAGAAAGGGCAGCTGGAGCCTTGGGTCACACCAATGTCTTCTCCTTTTGTACAGGTTTCAAGGGGAGTCTGTACCCAAACCACCGCCCCAGAAGTCTCGCAAGGCCTCAGAAGCCCCTTTGCCACCTTGTGGACAGGGCAGGAACGGTAAAGTAGCTGCCATCTCCTTTGCATACCACATGCAATTAACGTGCCCTGGGGAAATGCCTAGCTCATGATCACCCAAAGGCTCCGGCTTGTGCAATGAATCCTGCCTGCTTGGCATAGCCTCTTGTCCTGACAACACGTCATTTGGGACTGGCCAGAGCAGCGCTGCGTGTCACCAGGCCAGCAGTTTGAGTCACTCCTCTCTGACGAGATCTCTCCTTCCCAATTGCAGCACAATTTCCTCAACTGCCACCCCTCCCCAGCTGGATCAAGGTTACCTTTACTGCGAAAACAGTTACCCATAAGAAAACAAGTGGTATCGGGAGGATGTCCAGGTGAGACTGCAGGCCCAGGCTTGGGATCTGAACGGGCTCTTCCACTGAGAGGACAAGAGCCCATTCCCCAGTCCCAGACAGTCACCATTTGGGGTGGAGGGGTGGGGATGATGCAGCTGGAAGCCCCCATTTCACATGGCTGGCCCCTCTCCAGCCCTCAAGAGAACCCCAGCTCAGCGTGACAGCTCTATGTGGGCACTCTGCATAGTTGCAGCCAAGGGTTCTGGCTCGGCCTTGCGGGATACAGCCGCAAAGCCACCACCCACTCAAGCAGACCCCTCCCACTGTGTTCTTTCAGTCAGCTGCCAGCAGTCCCGGAGGCTTCTGTCCAAACGCAGCCTAAGATAATAAAGAATGGAAAATGTACTACCACAAGGAAAGCAAAGGACACGGCTCGAGCACAGGCAGCGAAACCTCCAAAATCCTCTCCCAAAACCAAATCAAAGGACGTGGCTCCAGTGCGGCCAGTGGAACCCCCAAAACACACTCACAAAAGCAAAGCAGAAAAGATGGAACCAGCACAGCCGGTGGAACCCCCAAAATGCACTCCCAAGAGCAAAGCAGAGGAGATGGCTCCAGCGCAGGCAGCGCAACCTCCAAGTCGCAAAGAGGATCGCGGCGCAGTGAAAGCCCCAACTAGAGGACGAGTGCCAGAAAAGGCAGAAGCAAAGCCCACAGACCACTGTGGAGCCCTCGGCCTGCCGCAGACACCAATGGCAGCACTATGGTCTTCGAGCTCTGAGACCACCCTCCTCGAGAAGAGCTCCTACTACAGCTCCACTTTAGCGCCACTGACGCACAAGGGGACCACATCTAGGCAGAGTCAGCCACCGAAGATCAGAGCGGGGCTCCCCAGGCCAAGGATGTCCTATCAACGCTGATCAGGGCATGGGGTGCCCAGGAGAAATGGAGCTCCACCTCAGGCTGCAAAACAGGTGCGTGATTCCTATCTGTGACATTTGGGGGTGTCATCTCCTTGAAGAGGTAGAGGGACAGTGGGAACTCACTGAGCCAAGACCCTTTGGCTTTGACAGACGGGGCGGCTATATTCCTTGGAGCCTTGGGATCTCGAGTTCCTCATTTTCCTATGCCACACTCCTTCTGCTGGTGATATATGGAGCACACCAAAGCCCACGTGTAGCTAGGCATGAGGCTTTCTGTAGCTAAGCATGAGACTTTTACTTTCCAACTTGCTGCTCCTTTAAATCCATGGTGAGGAGAGATGGTATTTATGGGTGGGCCTGGCATAGCTTAGCAGCAAAACACCGCAGCTGCACAACTTGTAGGGACGGGATAAAGAGAGGGAGAGAAATGGCTGCTTCCCCTCACTGATCTGACCTGAAACCACATCTTGGGTTTGCGTGTGGGAAATGAGCTCCCGCTCTGTTTTCTGAAAGGAGTCTCTCTTCTTTCACAGAAACCCATCGCTCGTAGGACCACGTGGAAAGAGATGGAGGAAAATACCAGAACGGTCTTGCAGAAAATGGTCCTTTGTTCTGCTCTGGTAATTGGGGCACTGAACAAGCTACACTGGCCTCGCAGAGACACTGTTTCCCCCTTAAATGCAGTTCCAACACAAAACAATTGCGATCCATCATTTAATTTTGAATAAAATCTACTCCCCCATCAAAACAGTTTGTTAAGGAACCATGTTGTACTTGAAGAACTCAACCTGGGCTGGAGAAGCAAAAGCCTGCTCCCTCAAGCCCTGAAACACTGTTTCTCTTCAGCCCTCCTCAGGCGCTCAGCCAGCCCTCTCTATGAGGGCATGGGTGCGTTCCTCCCAGACAGGTCGTAGCTAGCGGTGAACATGGCACCAGGAGAGTGGCATCTTCACAGGCCCGGCTCCTCCCCAGCTCAGCTGGACGGCGGTGTGTGGCAAAGGCTGTGTCGCAGCCAAGGGTCCTGGTTTGGGGTTGCAAGATGTGCCCCTTCTGAGCACTGCTCTCATGGTATGGTGTCGTATCCCAGCATCCCCACAATATCGCATCATGGTGGGGATACCGGGAACATTGCTGAAGCAGGAGGAAGGAGAAGGCCAGAGGCCTTCAAGAATGACCTGTGGAGGAGGTGCTCTATGTAACCGAGCACTCAATCTCTTGTCATCACTCCTGGCTCCTCACCTATTGTGGACTGCCCTGCTCTTTTGTTATCTCTTTGTGCTCACTAAGTCTAGCAGAAAGCAACTCATTTTTTTTGTCCAGCCAATCCTCAGCTGAGGATTGTCATCACAACTTATTACTGCTACAACACACGGCACAATGTCAGCACACACCTTAATCTGTATTCGTGAAGAGTCGCTCCTTCAACCATGCGAGATGTAGAATGGTATCTGTGGTGCTACTTAGATGGGGAGGGGTTACTCCAATCCAACAGCCCAGCAACACCAGCAGGCT